>JAEQBH010001582.1:0-704791 GCA_016808115.1 Tetrastigma voinierianum
CCAAAGGGTGTACTTGTTACCAATCGTGGTATGGACCACTCCATCTTGACTTCAGTTTCCCTAGAAATAGCTTTAGCCTAGAGTTGTATAAGAGAACTTGTTCTCCTGCCTTGAATTCTCTCCTTAAGATCTTTTGATCATGCCATCTCTTGGTCTTTTCTTTGTAGATTCTAGCATTGTCATAAGCTTGCATTTCTCATTCTTCAGCCTATTCATATTTGAGTAGTCTCTTTTCCTTTGCAGCTTGAAAGTCACAATTCAGTTTCTTGATAGCCTACATAGCTTTGTATTCCAGTTCTAAGGGGAGATGACAAGGTTTTCCATATATTCTGTATAGGGACATTCCAATGGGAGTTTTGTGCGCTTTATAAGCCCAATAGTCATCCGCTTTTATATACCGGGCCTTTCCCCGCTTGCATTAACCGTTTTCTCTAGAATTTTCTTGATCTCCCTATTGGAAATTTCAGCTTGTCCATTGATTGAGGGTGATAAGCCAATCCCATTAGATGTTTGATTCCATATTCAAGCCATGAGTTTTGCAAAATTTATTTGCAAAATGGCTTCCTCATCATTGGTGATTGTTCTGGGTGCTCCAAATCTGCTCAAAATGTTTCTTTATATAAACCTAACCACTGTGATGGCATCATTTCTGGGACAAGCTTTTGCTTCCACTCATTTGGATACATAATCCACATCTAAGAGAATGTACATATTGCCAAATGATGATGGGAAAGGTCCAATAAAGTCTATTCCCTATACATAAAAAATATGTACCACAAGAATTCCTTGTAGGGGCATTTCATTTCTTCTGCTTAAGTTTCCCATTCTCTGACAAGCATCACAATGTTTTACCCATTCAAAACAGTCTTTGAATAGAATAGGCCAATAAAATTCTAATTAGAGAATTTTCTGGGTTGTCTTGTCTCCTGCAAAGTGTCCTCCATATGGTGATGCATGACATTTCTCCATAATACGACCCTATTTTGTTTATGGGACACATCTCCTTATGATCATATCTCCGCTTCCTCTTCATACAAAGATGGTCATTCCATATATATAATCCGCAATCAATTTCACTTCTCCCTTTCTACTCGGTAATTCAAAATGACATGACTCCACAAGCTAAGTAATTCATAATATCTGCATTCTAGGGTGTTTGTACCGATAACATAAATAATTGCTCATCAAGAAAAATTTCTTATATTTATGTTCCCTTTTCTGTTCCAGCAATTCTCTCCAATCTAGACAAGTGATCTGCTATCACATTGTCACTACCCTTTTTATCCTTGATCTCAAGATCAAACTCTTGCAACAGTAGCACCCATCTGATCTGTAACGCCCCAAAAATATCCTAGAATTTTTATAATACCTTACATATATTCCTAGTATGAATTGAGAGTCACAACTGGGTTTTTCCCTTTGAAAACTCGATAAATTGTGAAAAGTGAAATGAATATGTGAGCATATGATTAAATGTTATATACTAAAATGAGAAATTGATTGAACCCCGGAAATAAACCCAAGTGAAAAAGGGCAAATTTGGAGTTTTGTAAAATGAGGACCTAAGGGTCAATTGAGGAAATGTTTATGTGTTTAAGTGCAAATAGAAGTGATATATGCGCTATAAGGTAAATTGAGACAACTTAAATCCAAAAATGGGTTTTTGATGTGCCAAACATGGTCTTAGAATGCTCATTTGAGCAAAAACGTTTTGAGACAAGAGAGAGAAAAGCTAGGGGAAGGTGAGAAGATCAAGATTGTTGGTGATTTCTTCCCATTTCTCAAGTTTCTAAGTGATCAAGCATCTTAGGTGGAGAAGATTCAAAGGGATTTAAGGTAAGAACCTAAACCCTAGAAAGTTGTATTTGATGTTTGGGTTAGAAAAAACCTAATCCATTTTTAGGGTTTTGCTCATGGTTGGTTTAGAGTGACTTTGTAGGATGTTATTTGGGAGGATTCCTATGTTTTGCTTAGATTTTGAGGTTTTTCGAGAAAAACGCAGTGGCAAACAAGAAATTATGCATTCAGAGCTCCCACGCTCGCAACAAGGGAATGCCCCACCACAAGGAGGCCGATGGTGCTAAATGCACCCTCAGTATGCCACGGCGTAGCTACTGTTCACCATGACAAAATTCTTGATCATTGCTATGAAAGTCTCATATTCGTATTAATCGATAGTTTGCTGACCCTAAATAAATGACTAAGGGGGTTTAAATAAGAATGAAACTAAATGAAAAATGTACCGTACCTTTCGCTTCACCTCAGCGAGTGCATCTTTGGGTAGACTTAGTGTCTTAACCCAAAACTGCTAACAAAGATAAATTTGTCATTCACTAAAAATGAATAATAATTGTTTATTAACTAAGAGTGGCATAATTGTTATTGATTAGGGACGGGTGAGGATCACCTAACCTAGGACCGAGATTGAAGGGAAGGAAACGAGAGCCGACAGCTTCGGTTTGTTCACTGACCTTCTATCCTTATTTCAAGTGTTTTGGTAGTTAACCAAATAAATCTGAAATGATTATATGGAATGAGTATATCTTTGAAATGATATTACGAAAGTGCATATGGATTTGAAAATGTGATTTGAAATGTTTGATGATTAATTACATGTGAATGATTAATTGAATTGTAAACTATCTGGTCACCTCCTCCTTGACATCTTGAATTGAATCGATATATCGAATCTATCATTAACATGGCGGATTCACCAACTGAATCTGTCATGAAGGAAAACCCAAAATTTTCCAATGTCCCACTTAGTGGGATATACCAATCGGCATCCGTCATGATGGTGTATGACATTGAAGAAATGTCCCACTTAACGGGATGCACCAATCGACATCCGTCTGATGTCAGATGGCATTTATAAGTGACTACATGGCGGGTGTACACTCCAGATCCACATGATGGGAGACCGAAATTATTAAATGTGTAAGCATATTACCGAATGATAAAAAGGACGGGATTCACCGAACAGAATCCGTCATGAATGTGAATTGTATAGTCAAAGTGATATAGAAAACTTTGATAAGTGAAATAAAAAAAAAAGGGTTTTGTAAACTAAACATATCTTTAAGAGTGTATGTTGAATCTCATGAATTGAATTGTTGAACGATTTGTTGTGGCTGTGAAATGCATAATTTGATATGATCAATGAATTGTAAAGTAAAAGCAGGTGGAAATGAATAAGCATGAGTATTGTTCACAATGATCAGAAATGAAGTAAAAAAGTATGGTTTAATATAAAAGCATGTCTTATATTAAATTGAAAATTGGAATATAACTGTATAGAACCACTAAGCATGAAAATGCTTAGCATGTAGTTTTTATCTATGCACAGGTTTCAAGTAAATAGGAAAGAAAACAAGATCAAGAAGCGTAGAGTCATAGAGAAAGTTGCGGCGTATAAGTATATATACCCTATCATATGCATATCATTTCTTTTGAACATGTGATATTTTGCGAACAAAAGAGTTAAACTCTGAACTATTGTTTTGTGTATCATTTTGTAAAGGCAAGATAGCCATTTTGTAACAAATTGTGTAAGAGTAAATGTTTATGGGCCTATCATTTGAAAATGCTTCCGCATAATTGAAAACCCTAAAACGAAATGACATAAATAAAATGTTTTGATAAGATAAATGAAAACGGTCGGAGTAAACTGGCTCCGGTTCAGATCCACCCTTCGAGTCGGGCCAAGGATTTGAGTCGCGACACTTTTTTTTTTTTTTTAAAAAAAGACAACCAAATGAAAAGTAAATAAAAAGAATTAAACGAGCATCCTGGATCCGGTTCGGATCCGCCAATCGGGTCGGACTGGAAAGGTTTG
Organism: Tetrastigma voinierianum; assembly: GCA_016808115.1. Lineage (NCBI taxonomy): Eukaryota > Viridiplantae > Streptophyta > Magnoliopsida > Vitales > Vitaceae > Tetrastigma > Tetrastigma voinierianum. The sequence continues at coordinate 3,836 of JAEQBH010001582.1, forward strand.
CTACATGATCAATCTTGGCTTGACATCTTTCTTTGCCATTAGATATTTAATTGTAGTATGATCAGTGTGTATTACAACATGGGACCCCAATATATAAGGCCTGAATTTTTCACAAGCAAACACCATTGCTAGCATCTCCTTCTCTGTGGTGGAGTAGTTCTCTTGTGCTTCATTGAATGTTTTGCTGGCATAGTATATGGCTTTGAATATCTTATCAGTTCTTTGTCCCAATACAGCTCCCATTGCATAATCACTGGCATCACACATAATTTCAAACTCATTGTTCCAATCTGGTGTCAACATAATGGGAGTTGATACTAATCTGGATTTGATTTCCTCAAATGTAGATCTGCATGATTCATCAAAATAAAATTTTGCATCTTTTTCCAGTAGTCTACACAATGGTTTAGAGATTTTTGAAAAATCCTTTATGAACGTTCTGTAAAATCCAGCATGTCCTAGGAAGCTTCTTATTTCATCGTTGGGTAGTGACATGAGAGTTTTTATAACAAAGAATCTTGACTTGGTCTACTTCAACCCATCGCAGAAATCTTCAGGCCCCCAAAACAATTCCTTCGCTACATGAAATGACATTTTTCCTAATTGAAAGCTAGATTTTTGTCTTGGCACCTCGGGCACTGCTTCTAAGTTTTTCACAATCTTTCAAAACCGGATCCATACTCGAGAAGTCATCCATGAATATTTCCATAACTTTCCACCAAGTTAGAAAATATAGACATCATACATCTTTGAATGGTGGTGTATATTGCATAATCCAAATGACATCCTTCTAAAGGCAAAGGTGCCATAAGGACATGTAAATGTTGATTTCTCCTAATCCTCTAGGGCTATTGCAATCTGGTTATAACCAGGATATCCATTAAGAAAATAGTAATGGGAGTGTCTTGCTAACCTGTCCAACATCTATTCAATGAAAGGTAGAGGATAATGGTCCTTTCTGGTAGCAGTGTTAAGTTTTGCTGTAGTCTATACACACTCTCCATCCCGTCATAGTTCTTGTAGGAATCAATTCATTCTTCTCATTTCTGATCACAGTGAATCCTCTCTTCTTTGGAACCACATGTACTAGGCTCACCCAAGGACTGTCTGAGATTGCATATATGAAGCCTGCATTTAGCCATTTCAACACTTCTTTTCTGACTACTTCTTTCATTACTGGATTTAACCTTCTCTGATGTTCTACGTAAGTTCTAGCATTTCCTCCTCCAATGTGATCTTCAGGCATACGCATTGGAGGGACTCGATTCCTTTCAAATCTTCTGGCAGGCTGCTATTACTTTATACTTTCTCGAGAGTCTCCAACGCTTTCTTTTGCTCTTCCAACCTATTTAATCCAATCAAAATGATAACTCGACTTTCCTTTTTCTGTTGCAAGAAGGCATACTTTAGAATGTTCAAAGTAATTCATTGAGTATTAAACCCTCCTGAGCTTTCTTTGTTTTCTTTCTACAACTTTTTCTTTCATAATCGGCTGACCTTTCGCACCGCTTTCTCCAACACCGAATACCGAATCTTTTTAATTTAAAATGGAGTTCATAATTTCAACTTCAAGATGCTCAAGATACTAGAAATTCATCTCATTCTCATTCATTGAATTTCGAAATTACAAGCAAGGGCCAGCTCAAAATCGGGAGCAAGAAATTTTGTTTCTACAATTTCACAACCAACACTACCGAGTTCGTTGTCTAAACCGGTGATCGTGATTGAAGTGCACTGCTTCATCTCCAACCCTGGGAGTCAATTCCCTTTTTTTCACACCAATCAATGCTGCCTCTGTTGCTATGAATGGTCTTCCTAACAGCAGTGGGACTTGTTTGTCTTCCTCCATATTAATGACCACAAAGTCCACTGGAAAGACAAATTTCCTAATCTCGACAAGACATCTTCAAGGATGCCCCTCAGGATGAGTCACTGCTTTGTCTCGCTATCCTCGTAGGCAATGGTTGTGGGAGTAAGCTCCCCCAAACTTAATCTTTGAGCAACAGACAGAGGCATCAAGTTGATGCTAGCTCCAGAATCACACAATACTTTTCCCATATCAGCATCCCCAATTTTGCAGGGTATAGTGAAGCCGCCTCGATTCTACATTTTCCGTAAGGTCTTTTGGAATTATTTCACCGTTGTGCTGCTGTTAGGCTCACTATCCCTTCCTCGCACCTTCCTTGCTCAATATATCTTCATGAATTTTGCATACTAAGGCATCTCTCGAGTTAATGCCTCTGCGAAAGGAATGTTGATCTCTATCTTTTTAAACATGTTTAAGAATCTAGAGAACTGCTCCTCTAGCTTTCCTTTCTGCAATCTTTGAGGGAATGGAACTGGAGGATTGTAAGCTTTAACTTCCTCCTTCTTTCCCTGCTGATTGGGCTGCATTTCTGTTGTTTTCTTTTTCTCAATAGTTCCTGAACTGTACTGCTCAAGTTCCTCTCCTATTTCTGCTTGTTTCTCTTCCTCAGTGTCCTTTTCACCTCTCCTTTCATCTAGCTCTCTCCTACTTCTCAGAATTCATCACATATTACCCTTGATTCTTTCTAGTGTCACTTGAAATGAATCCCAGGCTCTTTCAGACAAACAAGCCGCTGCCTTATCTCGTATCTCCGCACTTCAAAGAGGCATTGATGTTTGTCTCGAAACACAACTCGTATTTGTTGAGTTTTAAAGGTCGGGAAAATTTCTTTCTATGCAATTAAAATCCTTTTGTTTTCCTCGACATGAAGGTAGAAGCACATGGATCTCAAAGGATTGAGCCATTTCTTCCGACCTCATAATCTCCCCTACTATCCCTCCTGTTGTCGTTGTTCTGAACCCGGGCCGAGCATAAGCTTGTTGGTAATTCCTCGTCTGTGTCTACGGGCTCCCACAAGCTCATCCACCATATGAAAAGTTTTCATGGTTCCTCAGTGTTGGTGTATATTGTATTGGCAAGTTGGGGTTAGGCTTGAAGTGATAACTTCTTTGCTCATTCAATACTTGGTTTCCTCAACTTAGTAGGGTTCTTCTCTTACTAGTTCCTCAACACTTCTTCTAATTCTTTCATCTACTGCTCCTACTGTGTGCATTGTGCATTTTTCTTTCATTGTTTCCACTTTGTTCATAATCGTATCCAAATTTTGCTTCTATGGTTGTCATCTTATCAAGCCCAATAAGACTCCATTTCCTTCAACCTGTTGTCGCCCTTAAAGCTTCATGGAGCCTTTGTAGTTGCATTTAGCAAGGTCTTCAACTCGCCATGCCTACTCCGTATTTCTTTGAAAGCTCCACAACACGATCAATTATACCCCTTGAGGGCATAATTCATAACATGATAGAAAAATATCCATCTGAGTGGTAAGATCTATTCCATGCATAGGACATCTTTTCAAAGAATCTTTGAATCTCCTCCATGCAATGTGTAGAGGCTCTCATCTTCCCTTGCTTGAAGACAATTATTTCCTCTTCTCTCAATAGGGGTGCAGAGCCGGTGGAAAGAATCCGCTCATATGTCTACCACTCCTTCCCAAGTGTTCACTGATCCCACTGGCAATGAATCAAACCATGTTGTTGCCACATCTCTCAATGAAAAGGGGAAGAGTTGCAGCTTGATTACTTCTGATCTCACCCCATTCAGCTTAACTATGTTGACCATCCTCGTGAATCTTCCCATATGCTCATTGGGATCTTCAGAGGGGTGACCTGTGAACTAATGTTGCTGCACCATAGTAATAAATGCTGGTTTCAATTTCAAAATTGTTGTTTCCAATTGCGTTGTCTTACTTCTCGTGAGTATTCCTCTCGATAATAGCCTCCAAAAGTCCTCCATAGTATCAGCCCTGATTTCTCTCCACTTCTTCTTCTTCTCTTCCTGAATGTGCCCTGCAATCTTTCTCTTGATTTGACATTTTTGGATTCTCGCACTAGTGATTCTTTTCCTCGCATTTTGCGTGGTCTCTAATTCGTTGTCTTAGAGGCAACAGATCTGCTTATAGTCTTCTATGTATTTAAATTCTTCCTAAAGTAAAAACACATTGATATAAAATGGAGTCAGTGATATCAAAAATTATATATTTATTTAGGCTTCCAAAAATATTAGTAGCTTATTCAGCCACTGTTGTTAAAGTCGTTTTTGCTATTTTTCTGAATTTTTGTAAAATAAAGAAAAATGTCCAAATTAGCATTTCTCTCTTTTGTCAGAATATTGATTTTTAAATTCCTTCGATCCCCGACAATGACACTAAAAACTTGTTGACCAATTTTTTTGTATAGAGATCAAATTTCTGCCACTCTTACCAAGGATTATTACCTAATCCCCAATAGTTGGTAACTAAAAACTTGTTGAAATAGAATCAGAGTGCTCATATTAAAATGGATTTGTCAATGAATTTATTGAAAATTTAGTTTGGCCATAATGCCGCAAGTGCACAAAGTTCGCATAAGTAATAAACTGGACCTATAAGTCCTGATATAGTTCCGTATAGAGAGATTGAAAAGAATTTAAAGTTCAACTACCCTAACTACTCAAGTTCCACACACTATTTGAACTTCTATTTCGTAAGATTTTCGTAACCTAACTAAGAATTCACTATCCGACTTTACATCTATAATAAAAGCGAAAATCTTAAAAATCCTAGACCTAAATCGACTGGAACCGCATTATTGCCGGAAGTAGACACTGATTTCACCGCTGTGAAATTATCAAATTTCTAATATACACCCAATTCCTATTCTATCATGAATCGAATCTGAAATTGTCAAAGATGTAAGGTAGTATATAGTTTGGATTTCTCCTCTAACCATACATTTCACTTTATTAGAGAGTCATGCCCATTTCTTGAAACATGTGTCTAACCAATTACTTGTAATCAATTTTCTTTATAAGATCCGGGGGTATTTTTTTTTTTTTCCAATACTTCATACCCATTTCTTTATGATTGCATTTCTTGCTTCCCAAGATAGACCATTGCCGTATTTCTACAAGATGAACGTATGTCTCATCCTTTGAGATCTTAAAGAGTTCTCCTTTCCTTGATTAGATCTAAGCTAACACAGATCAAGATCATTCCTAGACCAAGGAGATCTCTAATTGATTAAATTGATAGATCACTAAATTAATTTCTCAAAAACCATGAGTAAATTTTATGATTTATCTAAGTAATCTTGGGAGCTCGCGTCTTTCAATATTAGTCTAGCATACCCTCAAGTAACTACATCCATGCTCTCAGGAATCTCCAACTCTGTGTCACACAGAGGGCCTCTTGGAAATCAGAGCCAAATAAAGGTACTTAAAAGGGTATAAGTTACTAATGTTGAGAACAATTCACTTCATGAACAACACCATTCAAATAAACTCAAAATTCTCAATCCAAGAAATCTCTTTCTAATTGTGCAGGAAAGACCATAACTAACATCATATCTTTTCCCAACTAGTTGTGTTTCTCGAACCGAATCACGCTGAACACCTGGAATACCGATCAGAAATTTCCAATGCACCGTAATCAACTCGATAGAAATGAATTCCATCTTTTATCTAGACTTCATTAGATTCAAACAAGAATCGAATTGATCTTCAACAATTTTAGCTCAACTGGGGAACTTCTGAACAATTCACTATTTCAAGTTCAATAAACAAATTGAAATTCTAAGCTAAATATAATCTAAGAAGAAAGAAAAATAAAAGAAAAATAAAAGAAAAAATAATACAAAAGTCCTCAGCCCCCCCGTATTCGATTTTTCCGTCGACTAACTCGCCTACCTTCAAAGAACCTGCTCTATTTATAGAGCTCCCGTGCTTCAGTGGCCCCAAATTCGAGGCTACATTGTGGATCCCTGTACTCGCCCATATTGCATCGTCTGTCGAGACCTCAAAGTGTTGTTACACAGAAGTTTTAATTTTTATCTGGTGTCTCTATTGCAACATAGTAATCGTCATGACCGCTTCCTCAGGCATCCTTTCTAGATTCACCGTGACAAAGTTTCCTTAGTCGCGACAGTATTTGTTTCTTCAGCATATTTATTCTGTCGCGACAGAGTTTCCTTTGTTGCGACAGATCTTTATTTGGCTCTTTAACAATTTGTCCTTCGAGGTCTGTCGTTCTATCCATTCTATGTCGCGACAATCTTATGTGTGTTTACGGGAATAGTTATGGTTAAGTGTAATAATCCACAATTATGCTCCAGATGTTGCTCACATCATGTCTGACCCGCCTTATCGAAACATTTCATATTCTTGTCAGAACAATGTTTCTCGTATTGTCGCATTCCCATTATGGTATGCACGTAGAAAGTCTATCGTGGACAAATTTTGTCGCCACTTAACCCGATTGCTAAAATTTTCATTTTGATGTTACGACAGTCTCTTGCGTTGTAGATGTTTTCTGTCGCAACCAAGTTTTTATGTCGTAATAAGACTTTCATTCATCTAATTGTGTCACGACTTAAGACCCCTTGTCGCAACATAGAAACATCTCTTCAATTGAAGATGTCGTAAACATTGATTCTTTTATCGCGACAAGGTCGCTCATTAAGCAAGCATCAGTTAATGTCATTTACCTTGTTTATTTGTCGCGAACCAAAGTCTCTTCCTTCAAATACGTGACATACATCAATTGTCAGCGATTAAGCATTCATGAAGCTCTTCCTCCGTCTTTAAATCCGCCTTTTCATCGTTGCAATAATCAGGTCGGGATAGAAGATGCCTTGTCACAACAAAGTCTATCGTGATACCTTGTCGCCACTTAACCTGGGATTTCTTTATTGCAAATTTCATTTTGATGTTGTGACATAGTCTCTTGGTGTTAGATGTTTTCTGTCGCACCAAGTTTTTATGTCGCAATAAGACTTTTCATATTCATCTAATCTTTGTGTCACGACCTTAAGATCCCTGTCGCGTTGAACATAGAAAACATCTCTTCGCCTTGAAGTATGTTGCAACATTGATTCTTTATTGCGACAAGGTCGGGCTTCATTGCTAGCATCACATGTCGCGATCTTGTTTATTTGTCACAACTTCAAAGTCTCTTCTTCCTTCAAATGGTCATGCATACATCACCTTGTCGTGATGTAAGCTCCATTCATGAAGCTCTTCCTCTTTCTTAACCAGCTTTTTCATGTTGCAATAATCTGTGTCGTGATAGAAGATGCCTTGTCACAACAAAGTCTATCGTGACAGTCTTATCGCCACTTAACCTGATTTCTTATTGCAGCTTCATTTTGATGTTGTGACATAGTCTCTTGGTGTTGTAGATGTTTTCTGTCGCGACCAAGTTTTTATGTCGCAATAAGACTTTTCGTATTCATCTAATCTTTGTCACGACTACATCCCTCAAGCCGCGACATAGAAACATCTCTTCACCAAGTATGTTACAACATTGATTCTTTTATCATGACAAGGTCGCTCATTGCTACATCACATGTCGCGACCTTGTTTATTTGTCGCAACCAAAGTCTCTTCTTCCTTCAGCGTCGTGACATACATCACCTTGTCGCAACAGAAGTCTATCTATGAAGCTCTTCCTCTGTCTTAACCAGCTTTTTCATGTTGCAATAATCTATGTCGTGATAGAAGATGCCTTGTCACAACAAAATTTCGTCACTCGTTTTACGGTCACACAGAGCTTTGTCGCGACAAATTCTTTCTAGTGTTGACATCTTGGTCAAAACTCACGCAATATAAACTTTCTTTGTCTCAACCGTTTTGTTAGATTCCTCCCATTTTCTAATATCATGCACAATCGCCTTTTGTCACATGCAGCTCCTTGCTATTAGCTTGGATGTTTGTCGCGTCACACAAAACTTTGTCGCGACATAGACCGCCGCACTGTTTTTCTCTTCTTTCTTGGTCGGAATTTTCCTTTTGAATTAAAACCTGCAAAACACCAACTTGGTGAATATTCCACAATTTGGCATTAAAATATCTCTGAATATATTAAAAATAAGCTAGAAAAATGGATTAAAAATAAATGAATTTAAAACTCATCACTATTCTTGCCCCGACCTTTCCTTTTCCCCTGACGTCGCCATCAGAGATGCTTATTAGGAAAGAACTACGACCTATGGCTCTACCGGCCAAATCATGGCCTAGGGCATCTAAGGATTGGATCACTTAGGTGGACAGACTATTCCCTCATTTCCAATGGCATTGGGAATCCCTAAGTATTGTCCAATTCATTCAACTTACCAAGGTGAGCGTAACCCTGGACTTGAATTTGATGAGTACCACCTTGAGGTTTTTGGTCCAAGGGTTTTAATTGATTTCTCTTCACTTTCGGTCCCTTATCCATCACCATGAGGGACATTTCTATCCTTACTAGGTTGCCTGTTGAGGGTTCAGAAGTCGTAGGCCTTCTAGATGTCCATGACCCATCACTTCCTCATCTTGAAGTCTCTTCCACCTCCCAGACATCTACTTTACTTATCTCACCGGCTGTGAACTTCTATCAAGTCCCTTCTACCACAAGCACATAGAATCTCTTTGGGTTCTTCTTTTGTCGCTTTGTCTCTTTTCTCATTCGGTAAGCCTTCCATGGAGTATCTCCTCCTGCCAGTGGCCCTTACATGGCTTACCTCCATGCTTCACCATTTTCCTAACCCCTCGTACTAGGACACGGTAAAGTACGTGACTGAGGTACCTACAATAGGGGTGGGAGGAGCCCTTGGTTTGTACGCATATCTGGCTCTTTTACCAATTTCCTTAACAATCGTGTTGATTCTTTCCTCTATGTCTGGGGCTTAGTGCGCCGCCTAGTAGACTATGTATGTACTCCCTTTATTTTATTTTTTATTTTTTTTCTGAGCTTGGCAGACTGTTCTTTGCCTCAACTACACTTGAAGCCTAACACTATTTCCAGCCCGTCTTGGCAACATACCTTGAGTTCCTCTACCCTCTACTTACTGGATTTTAAATATCCATCAAGATTTCTCAAAGATAGTTTGTGGTCTTGATCTCTAGGGTTGTTATGCTTTTTTTCCCAATGCCTTCTTCTTCGTAATTTTCTTACCCTACTTACTCCCGCTTGTAGGCTCCGCCAATTTGATTTACCTGGGCTTGTCCCCTCTCATTCCATTCCTCTTACCCTCGTGGACCACCCCATCAAATTTTAGCAGAGTAATCGAACCAATCTTACCAGACTCTTACCTGTGGCCTCAAGACTATTATGTTGTCAGATATGGAGTCCTTCTCAGCCTGGTGGTCCATCAAATTTGATGAGCTTATCAGTTCCTGTTCTTTTTCATCTGGTATATGGATTTATGTTCATCGCTTTCTCAGATCTCTCTTTCTTTGACTTCTCACCTGATTTCTTATTTCATTCGTGTAGGTTTCACTTCCTCCTCCACACCCATCGTGAAATCAAGAAAGGGGTTGGCGCCCTGTTTCCTACCGGTAAGCCCACAATCTAAACTAGCTGTAGTGAAGAATACCTCCTCCAAACCCAAACGGAGATCTCACAAGATGGGCTCCTGCTTGAATTTTCTAATTACCTAGATGATCCTATGTAGATTGAAGAAGTCAAGGATGAGGGATCAAGGCAAAGGAATATATCAAATTCCCATTGAGGGTGAATCCAGAAAACAAGAGGGTCAGCGGCATATGAGGGAGGTCATTCCCCCCACGACCTTTCGTAATCTCAAGAGGCCATTTTAGCCGGTCGCGGCTCAATTTGGGCAAACTCCTCCTACTTTTACCTTCAGTTCCTTCGGTGAACACTTTACCTTTCCTTTTCTTCATTTTTATCAACTTTCAAGTTCCTTACCTTTGTCTTCCTCAGGTCTCTCCTTGGTCTACTCATCTTAAGGCAGAGCAGCCTCCTTCATCGATCTCATTTCTGTACTGCCACTCCTCATGTTGAGCCCCCATCAAGACCTCCTACCGAATCGGATGTAGCAGTTGCTCGCTCCACTATTAGTCATATGCTGACCTTAGACCTTATCTCCTTATCCACTATCCAAAAAAAAAATAGCTTTTCAAGCTGCTATGGCAATGCTACAATCCGTTTCTCTTGAGCCTAAGGCTGGGGTTTTTATTTTTGGGGTTATAAGTCATGTTCCTGATGTATTTTCTTCCATTGAGCATGTAGTAAAGGAGAATGATCAAGTGATATTTGAGTTAGAGGTGTTAAGGGGGAAATTTTTTGAGTATGAGCAATCCAAGCTATCTACAGACCACAACATCCAGAGATTAGAGTAAGTAAAAGCTGAGTATCATGCTCAGGAAGAGCGAATTATATTGTTGGCTGAAGAAATGAAGAGGGAAAAAGCTAAATTGTCTTCTTTGATGCGACAGGGTGAGGTTCTTCATGCTCAAGGCCTAAAGTACCAACAAAAGACTATTTCCTTGGGTTATTTTCTATCCCCATGAGGGAAAGGCTGGCCGACCTCAAAATATAGTAGATCATGTTTCATGTCGCTCGGGGGTTGTGGGGCTCTTTGGGATCTTTTGATTTTTCTAAGATTTGATCCCTCACCACTTCAGACATGGTTACTTGTTTTGACATAGCCCTAGACATTTGACATTACTCATATTAGCTCGTTCCTTTTGTATCTTGCTAATATACTTTTAGGTAAGCCAAATAATCTTCAATATCTTACCCTTTTCTTGATTAGGTGGCAACTAGCCAACCTTCTTTGATTGGTATGTTGGGAACTCACTGACATTTTCACATATGCACTATTGTATGTGTATGAACTAGTGACTAAGTGTGGGTACTAGGGCGGAACTAGGCCTACCTTTGAATGGCGCTGCTTATCACCGAACACTTACGCACGTGCACCAAGTTTTCATGACATTGCTTTTAGTGGCCCAAGGGTGGCACTCCACCTACCTCTGGATGTGTAACGCCCCAAAAATACCCTAGAATTTTTTTTTATAATTTTATTATATATTTCGGGTATAAATTGAGCCAACTTGGGTATTTTCCGAAAATTGTTAAATGAATGTTGATTAAATTATTATATGGCTAAAAGGCAAATACAAATATTAAATGCTAAAATGAGAAATTAATTGAACCTGGAAATAAACCCAAGTGAAAAAGGGCAAAAATTGGAAATTATGAAATAAGGACCTAAGGGTCATAAGTTAGAAAGAATAAATGTCTAAGTGTGATTGATGAGAATTTAAATGCAAATAGAGAAATAGTGTGCTTAGCAATTAGGAGAACTTAAACCCAAAATGGATTTTGAAGAAGGACAAACAAGGCCTTATGTGACATGGGAGATTTGGCAGACCAAAAGTGGTCTTAGAAGCTCATTTGAGCAAAACGTACCAAAGAGAGAGGAAGGGAGAGCTAGCTTGGGTAAAGTGAGGAGGTTGTGATTTTTTCTCTCCATTAAAGCAAGAGTTTAAGACACTGGTTGAAGAAGAAAGTTTGGAATTGAAGATTGAAAGAGATTTAAGGTAAGAAAAACCAAACTCTAACCCCCTTTCTACTTGTGTTTGGGTTTGGATTGGTTTGGAGGAGTGTTTGTAAAAGGGAAAATGTTGGGTTTTCAAAGGAAATGCTGTCAAAATTTTGTCAAGACCCCTATTCTTGTTTTGGATATAGATTAAGTTATAACCATCCAAATGAAGTGATTCCAATTGGTAAAGAACCATAAGCAATAGGTATACAAATGTATAGAAGGGACCAGGAGCAAATTGAAGCCTAAAGCTCCCAAATATAGCTTAAAGGTGAGCCTTGTAGCCTGCGTGTTATGCCTCGCTTTAGGTATTATGTTTCAAACATGTTGAGTTTCACTCATCCAAATTGAGTGATTCAAAATATGAGTAAAATATACTTCTAGGGGAATAATTTACTTGACAGAAGTGTAGGCAAATCTTGTAACCTCAAAATGCCCATAAATTTGTCAAAGTGGAGCTTAAGTGTGTAAGAATAGTCTGATTCCCATGGCAATGGAGAGTCCGATGTAAAATGTAATAACTTGAGTTTTTGTGATCCAAATTGGATGATTCCAGTTGGAGAAGAAACCTTATAACCATAGCTACAATGAGTAGAAGGAATCATTACCAATTTATAGAGTTAGTTTCTCCCCTGAAATTAAATAACAGTAGGTAACCAAGTGAGTTGGGCATACTGGGACCGCTTGGCATTAAAATAGTCAGAATCAGCTTGCTGGGTGATCCAAATGAGATGATTCCAATTCCTACTCAATATAGACTCATAGAGCTAAAGTTTTCTTGAAGAAAGCATGAGAAAATTATGGCTCATGTGTCCCCATAAAATTTTGCAAGTGAAGGGGTATCGGGTAGACATAAACCTTGACCAAAAACTCCTAGAATAACCTACTAATATGTGATTGTCATCAGATGCTCAATAGGGGCTGACGAGGAGTGAGTAGGGTCGAGATTCCGAAGATCGAATCAAAAAGCCAACACTTGGTTGTCTTATCTTCTCCTATTCTCGCTTTCAAGATTTGAACTATTTGTTCTAAATGCATAAGAAAAGCATATTGAGTTGTTTTAATTGGATTTGTAAATTGATTGTGAAATGTTTGCAATAGAAAATCGTATGAGTATTGAAATCAATCGTTTATACAAATGTACATATTGTATTAGAAGTGTTGCTATAAAAGATTTGAACGCCTTAATTGAATGCCAACTCGCTTAGTTTGTATGAAGGATAGATTGGTATACCAATAGGTCAAAATAGCAAGATTACGAACGACATTGATGTGTCACTCCGATCGCCAGCCTCAACGACCAGACGATAGTGTTCACTAATTGATTTTTTTAATAACCGGGCCAAGAGCCCATCGGACCGCATTGCGGTTATATTTTATACCGCCTACAGCCCAGCTGACCGTGCCGGTGATTCCTTATATCTTGTATATTAACATAGGTTAAATTTGTTAAGGGCAGAACCGAATTGAATTGATTTGAGATTGTGACAAATAGGAATTGAAAAGCATGATTGCGAATTGAAATGAAAAAAGTATTGTGAAATGCATGATTTTATTATCAATGACTTATTGCATATGGAAGTGTATATTTGGATTTGATCAATGAACCATAAACAGATTGTATATGAAATAAAACATATAAAAATGTATTGACATTGATCATCCAAAAAGATTTGAAAGTTTGTTTATTAAAACTGCATGATTTGATTTAAACTGAAACCGAGAATGGAATTGTATAGAACCACTAAGCATGAAAATGCTTAGCGTGTAGTTTTATTTATGCGCAAGTACCGATTGAATAGGAGCAAAAAGCAAGATCGAGGAGCGTCGAGTCATAAAGAAAGAATATCGAAGTATGTTCCGACTTATGCATTCACCCCATATCTCTTTTTAAACATTGATATTTTGTAAAAACAATTTCAACTCTAAATATCTATTTTGTAAATCATTTGAAAAGGCTTGATATGCCTTTATAGTAATTGTACTTTTGCATGAATGAAATGAAATGGGCTTACCCCTTTAAAAACGCTTCCACATATTTGAAAAGGATTTTATGCCAACTGAAGTGTAACGCTACGACGTGTTTTTGATAAATGATTTTGATAAGGTGATCGAAAGAAATTAGAGCAACCTGGATTCTCTGGCTCGACCTCTAAACGGTCGGGTCGAGAAAGGGGTGTTACATTTTATTTGATCGAGCCTAGGTTTAGCGATCCGGAAAAAAGGCCCTAAACGATTTTGTGCTGATTTTGGAAAATGGTATTTGACATACATTGCATTTGCATATAAGATGATATAGACTCCGACACAAATTCGATGGTTGATTAGTGCCTGCAAAAGTGCTATTTTGAACCCTATTTATTATATAGGTTTTGAGTGCTTTTGTGTACTAATCATTCTAATTTTCAACCCAATTGACATGTTCGTCCCTATTGTACTGATTGCATTTCGGGTCGTTTTTTGTAGTTTTTGCGTGAATTGGTGCCAAATCGTCGTATTAATCCAATCATAACACTCGGTTGATTTCCATCAATTTCATATGGTTTTCTATCAATTTCAAGAAGCCGGAATGAAGAATATCAAAGCACGAAGAATGAATAGCGTTGCAGCTGAATAGTAGCAGCTAGGAGCAATGGAACAAGAGCTGATGAAACAATGCCAATAGCGAATTGTTCTCCTGCATTTCACGCTTTTGTTGTTTTTTGCTACAATTTTTGGTTTCTTCCGATATTAACCCTTGTAATAGCATTAGTTTCAGTTTTTTTTGTAATTTCCCTCGCCTCCGGAAATGCATATGCTTGGGGAGTCAAGGTTTGTAACTAATCAATCAACTTCAATCAATGGTGACAGCCCCGCTTCTCCCGCTTGGCTCCTCCTCTCCTCCGCTCACTTTCTTTCATTTTCTTGGCCGCTAAACATCCTTCAATACGATGGCAAATCAAAGGATGCTCGGCTAAACCTCCCCATCCTTGAAGGGAAGGCCACTCGGGTGCCACTTTGAGGTAAAAACCAACTGCTCTCTTTGCTTTTCATGTGAGCGCGCAGGTTGTTCATGTTCCTACTTCTCACCTTAGGTTAAAATTCCTTAAGTACATGCTCTTAATGTGTATCATTGCAAGCTGGGTTCAATGGATACTTTCATTAGATCCACCGATGTCTGCTAGTTGTCTCCTTATTAGCTGTGGGTAGGGTTTTTGAGATGTTTTCACCGCTAGGGACATTTATGCCTAATAAAATGCCATCTTTCAAAAAGGAAAATCATAGGGTTTAGTTTTTAAAGCTAAATGAAGATCCGGTTCGGGAAATGACTATATGTCATGCTCCCCAACGCGAGGAAAAAAGACCCGAGGACATGTTAGTTGCCTTAAAACCCTAAACCAGTGGCCCAAGACTTCAAGGGGTTCTATTTACATTTTTTTCTTATTTTAGTTTCGCCAGAAACCATCAACTCCCTCAAGTAAGAAACCTTAAAAATCCAAATTTAATTCACCAGTTTTAATCTCACAGTAAATCATTTGTATGAAGAAAAACCCATCCCCGAAGTTCGAATTCTAGAACCAATTATACTACAAGAGGTTGACTACGGCAGAGGGAGGAATTTAGGTTTATAAATATTGCTGATTCCAAGACTCTCTATCGTGGCACGAATCAAATGGCTGCTGTTTCAGGATGGTGCCTAAGTGCATTTGATGAGCTGTTGAACACTTGTGATCCTCATCACAAGTATTGGTGAATTTCTTTTTTTTATTGTCGGTTTTTTTTTTTTTCATTTCACTTAAAAAAAAAAAAAAAAACAAAGGTCGCAGATTTTTTCTCCTGCTATCTTAGTGTTGCCCCTTTTCTAGCTAGGAGTGCATGTTCCAAAATAAGTGCTTCTAAGTCGCACATCTCAAACATAAAAACTAAAATGGTGGGAACATCTAGAGGGAGAGCACACAACCAGAGAGAAACCCTAGGGCATACACATGTCAATGAGGGACTATAGAAGCCTTCCATGGCGTAATCAACAACCATTGGGAGAAATCCAACCTAAATAAAGTTCATGAGGGACTATGGACTGAATGGGATGATGAGTGCACCCGTCTATAGTGTTCCTCAACTTATGCACCTCCCGCTCTCCACATTTTGCCTCAACTCCTCACCACAAGAACCACTAACTCATCCCTCGTTGAACAAGCCATCCCAATTGAGCAAATTAGTGGATAACTTCATAGAGGAACAGAGCAAAGTCAGATGTCTGGTGCCAATAAGGAAATTTGAGATAGTGGAGAGCTCCCTACCAAGGAATCGATGAGTTCCAAGAGCGAAATTGATGAAAATTTCGACATCCTTGAAAGGGTGTTCGTGGAGGAATTAATGTGCAGAACAAGTAGGAAGCTCCCGAGGAACTCCGCCAATAGAGGAAGGCAAAGGAAGAGCCCTAAAAGCTATCCCTCAACCAACTCATAGATTTGGATCCCAATGTCACTACTTCAAACCCAAAAGCAACCCGCACCGCTAGAGGATCCTGCCTACATCACACCAAAACCCTCAAGCACCCACAAAGAAAGGCCATCCCATCACCGGCCACCTGCAAACCTCAAGAAGTGTAGTGGCCACTCGGTTAGAGCCCCGCACAACATCAAAGACACAAGCAAATGTCATCAGATGGGCACAGCTGGTCGTGTCGTTTCATCATCGAGACTCTAACCTCAAGATATCCACAAGCTCCACCAGCCCAACAATTCTTCCAGCGGCCTAGTAACGGTCAGATGTTCCCTAATTTTTGCTTTGATTATCATGTTTGAAGCTATTTTATTTTATTTTATTTTTGATTTAGTTAATTTTTCTTTTAGATTTTCTAATTTTTGCTAATATTTGTTTACTAATTTTCAATTTTATGCATTTTTCTAATTTTTGTGTGTTTATTTTCAATGTTTCTCGTTAATTTTGGAGCAAAGGCAAAATTAAGTAAATTTCATAGTGTTGCATTACAGTTGCTAATTTTCAGATTCTGTGAAAATTCGCACTACAGTGCCTTGTCAGGCACTCGTGCACTATTTGCCTCAGGAATATATATATATATATATATATATATATATATATATATATATATTTATTATTTATTTATTTATTTATTTATTTATTTAAAAAATTGTTCTAAAAAATATTTTTATTTATTTTTAAAAAAATTTTAAAAATTAAAAAAAAAAAAAATTTGCAACTTGCCTCAATTTCACAAACAATTTTGTTTAGCTCGATAACTTTTCTTATCCGAACTGCTTAGGCGTTTTTGGAAATCACAGAAAGCTTAGAGAGTGTCTAATCCAAATATGGCCATAAAGAACACTTTTGAAATTATTATGAAGGTGTACTTTAAAAAAGGCTCCAACTAGTCACTTTTTCTCTCTCTTTCTTTTCTCCCTAATTTGTTTATTTGAAGCTCCAAACGGAGTGAATAGTGTGTTTATGAGTGTTATGTTCCTATCCAAAACGAGCACATATCATCATAGATGATTTTCTTCAATCCTTCAACCCAAGACCCATTGTGGATAATGTGACATTGGTTGGGGGAAAGTTAGCGAAGGAAGAGGCATTTATTTTGTTTTTTATCGAGCAAAGCTCCATTTTGTATGTTCAGTGGCTTGCTGGTTTTTCCTTTATGAAGTTAAGTTATACTATACAATTTAATTTTTCAAAATTGTACACACTTTTTTGTGGTTTTGCCTAACTCTGTTGGAAAATTGAAACTTGTCTAATCCTATTGATGTTAGAGTGATGTCATGCCTAGTTGAGTGATGATTAGTTGAATTCTCGTTGTATTTAACCTTTTCTTCCACCTTTAGCTAACCACACTGCACATCGCTTTCAACAATAGGCTTCAAACCAAGCTTACCTCCTAAACATCAGAAACCTACCCTGCCTCGTTGACCACTTATAATAGGTTAAGGACTCTACAATAGAAGGCCAAATGGGCCCTTCCAAAAAGAAAAGAAAAAAGAAAAAGGAAAAAGAAAAAGAAAGAAACTAATCGCAAAGCTACTTTGAAAACCCCAGCACCTGGCCCGAGGGGTATACTACAAAAAGCCTTTAAAGCCCCAGCCCTAAGCCAACTCCGTTGAGAGCCACCTAATAGTGTTCAAGTACACTCGGTGGATGGGTGAATTTTTAGCGAAGAGTAGGTGCTGAGTTTCGAATTCATCTGGGTCCCGGTGAAACCTCAAGAGTTATTGTTTAAAGATCCCATGACTGTGCCCTAAGCCTTAATTGGTCAGGACACCCAGAGATCCTCGCATGGACTTGGTGAGGTCGATTCTAAGATTGCACCACACAAAGAATTGCGGAATAAGACGTGGGTCCCGATCTATTTATATCGAAGTTATCATACTAGGTCAGCACTCAAAGAGATTCTGCTAGGGGGAGAGTCTGGGCCTCGCGCCATTGTTGAGAGCCGATCAAACAAACACTTAGATTTTGTGGAAGTTCCCGGTTGAGCTCACGAGAAGAAGCCTCTTTTGATACTCCATTTTGTATGGTATTCATTCTCTGAGGTAGTTATTAGGCGAAATTTTGCAATTTTCATCGAGGAATAGGCATTACTTCACAAATCTTTGAATCGCAACTCAGAACATAATTTTTGTTATAGTTTTATATGTTTTCTTTATTTTCTTCTTGCATTGCTAAGGGACTAGCAATATTTTGCCAGGTGTGATTAGTGCCCAAAAAATATTTTGAACCCTATTTATTATAGGTTTGAGTGAAGTTATACTAATCATTCTAATTAACCCAATTGACATGAACGTCCCTATTGTACTTCCGATCGTATTCTCTCGTAAAGGTTTTTTGTGAAGTGGTGTGAACAAGCCAAATCATCAATAACCAACTATAACAAAGTTTCAAGTTGATTTCCATCAATTTCATATGGTTTTCTATCAATTTCACAGTCGGGAATGGTATCATCAAAGCACATGAAATGGAATAAAGGTACGAGAATAGTAAAGGTAAACAGGAGCAATGGAACAAGAGCTGATGAACAAAGGCCAATAGCGAATTGTTCTCCTCGCATTTCACTTTTGTTGTTTTTTAAGCAATTTTGGTTTCTTCCCTATATTAACCCTTTAATAGCTTTAGTTTCAGTTTTTTTGTAATTTCCCTCGCTCTCGAAATGTGAGCATAAGCTGTAGTCAAGGTTTGTAACTAATCAATCAACTTCAATCAATAAAGTGAGGAGAAGCCTCGCTCTCCCGCTCGGCTTCTCCTTCCTCCTCTTCTTCACTTCTTTCATTTTCGTTATTTTCAGCTGCCAAACATCCTTTTCATGGACACAAATCAAAGGATGTGCCGGCCAAACCTCCCATCCTTGAAGGGGCGCCACCGGGTGCTAGTTTCTGGTAAACCAACTATTTCGCTGAGCGCTATGGTTGCCCAGTGTTCTCGCTTCTCACCTTAGGTTAAAATCTCTTAAGCATGCCTCCTTAATGTGTATTTAAAAGATTTTCGGGTTCAATGGATACTTAATAGGATCCACCGATGCGCTAGTCATTCCTATTAGTTATCGCGTGGTAGGGTTGAGATGTGTTTTCACCGTTAGGACATTTATGCCTAATAAAATGCCATCTTTCAAAAGGAAACTATATGTCATTTTTAAAGTTAAATACATCCTGCCTTTGAAATGACTATGCCATGCTCTCAACTGAAGAAAAAGACCCGAGGACATGTCAAGGCCTAAAACCCTAAACTAGTGACCCGAAACTTCAAGGGGTTCTATTTTACATTTTTTCTTATTTTAGTTTCAAATGGCAAACCATCAACTCCCTCGTTTTTTATAAACCTTAAAAATCCAATTGAATTCACCAACAATCTCATAGTAAATCATTTGGTGTAATAAGAAAAACTCCATCCGAGTTCGATCTAATCCACTATGTACCAGCAAAGAGGTCGACTACGGCAAAGAGGGAGGGGAATTCAGGTTTATAAATATTGTTGATTCCTAAGACTCTACCGTGGCACTAATCAATGGTCTTAATAGATAAGTACGGATGGTCGAACTCCCTTGTGGTCGAAAGACTGGCGGAATCAAGACAACATAGTAAGGTGGGCAAGCGTCCCATGCTCCACCAATGAATGAACCTAAATTCGGCCAAGCAGGGGTGCTATCGATATCCTCCAGTTAGCTAGTTCAAAGGCATAAAGAGAAGCACAATCCACTATGTTCTCAACGACGCCCATTGAGAGGATGGCAAGGTACTTCCACAAGAAATCTTTTCGACTCGAAGAGGATGAGCCCTCTATGGCAGAGAATTAGCTCGAAAGGACCAAATGAATGATAGTGCAAATGCATTGTACATCGGATGAGAGTTTGGAATGTTCGACCACCCTACTATAGGATGAGGCTTATCAGTAGTGGGTTTCCTCTCGTGATCAGATCGCACCACCGCAGAGAGTATTACATGGGAGTTCTTCGGATGAATTCACAGCACTATATGAGTCAGATCTATTCGCTAACATGAGAAAAAAGAGTTTCATAACTGAGACAAAGATGTATGAGTATCACAAAATATCAAAGAGAATTACACTTGAACAAGTATGTTCTAGATACTTTGTGGAGTGAGGGAAGAAAAGTGTCGTGAGGGTTTGAAGACACTTTAATGACCATATCTCGCTCATGTCACAGGATTTTTCCACATGATTTTTCCAAAATTTGACATGTGCATTGAATGTGGAAAGAGTAAAAAGAGGAAAAGAGAGAAAAGATAAAAGACAGGGAAAGAAAAATCCCGATAAGTCCAGTTCACAATAATAGCAAAGGAAGAGAGATTTGGGACCACAGTGGTTCCGCTAGCCTACAACTGTGCCACCGGTAGGAATAAATACTACTCTACGCAAGACCATTACGGCGAGTGCACCAGAGGTGCTTCTGTGAGGACACCACTCCTCATTGCTCTCTATCAGGAAAATCATAAAGGAGAATGTCGGAGACTTTACTGTGTGCTTAATTGGATTTGTGGATCCAAAGAGCATAAAGAGAGAGATCAGATAAGAGCTCTGCTCATTTACAAAGCACCCTGCACCTGGGGTATACTTCACGCGTAGAAGGCAACAAGAGTGTCAGATCACCGAAAGTGTTCCTAGACAAGGGACACGTAATTGGTAAGTGTTAGAAGATGGCTATGCTCCAAATGCAGAAAGATATGCAATGAAAGCAGTGGAAGATACCGACGCTCCAGATGTGATAGTTAGTAATTTCCAAATCTTTGATACTATCAGATTCGCATTGATCGACCTGGGTCAACCCACTCTATATATTTGTATTAACATACCTAGTGAAAATTTATCGAGGAGTGGAACCGAGTATGACATCTTGGTGAAGAACCCACTCGGGCATAGTGTTATTATGAATAGAGTGTATAGATTTTGCCCCATCCGAATACGAGAGTATGAGTTTCCTAGGGATTTGATCAATTATCCTTAAGGAGCCTGATGTGATTGGACGATTGGTTAACTGACACCCGCGATGGTGGATTGTAGAATGAAAAAGAGTGACCTTGAGCACGCTAAATGAGGATGAAGTAACTTTCATCGGCGAGAGGTCAAACCACCTCTCTAATGTGATATCCGTAGCCACCCAAGTAGAAAAAATGGGGCAAAAGGATGCAGCCTACTGGGCTTATGTGATTGATACCTGCAGCGCAAGGCCTAGCAGATCCGATATCCCTACCGTTAGTGACTTTCCTGCACTTGTTTCCAAGAGTTGCCGGATTGCCTCCACATGTGGATTGGAAAGCCTGTTATCAACGCTTGCATTGCGCCACACCTGCATCCATTACACTATAATCGAACGGCTCTAGCTTTTGTTAAAAGAATCGCTTCAATTATAAGAACTGCTAGAAAAAGGGTTTATTCGTCCGAGTGTATCACCGTGGGGAAATCCCGCTTTTGTTGTGAAGAAAGATGGTACACTTCGGGCTATGTATTGGATTATAGACAACGAACAAGTCGACCGTGAACACAAGTATCCTGTTACCCGTAATCGATGATTCGCTGGACTGACCGAAAGGTGCAAGTATCTTTCAAGATCGATTTGCGATACGGGTATCATCGCTGAGAATTGCGATGTGGATGTGCATAAAATGGCTTAGAACGCCGGAGCATGGACATTATGAGTTCCCTTGTAATGTCGCTTGGTTTGACAAATGCTCCAATCTGGCCATGGACTCCAATGAATCGTGGTTTTCCGACCGTATGCGGATCGCTTGTCGAGGTTCTGAATGATCATTCTCATGACATTCAAAAGATCGAAAATCACGCACACACACCTTCTCGTAGTGTTAGAGACTTTGAGAAAAGAGCAGCTTGTATGCAAAATCGAAAGCAAGTGTGAGTTTTGGTTTAATGAAGTATCCTTTCAAGTACATTGTATCGAAAGAAGGAATCCGAGCGATCCAAAGAAAATAGGCGGGTTGCCGAATGGAAGCCAGCCCGTTGTGTTACGGCGCGAAGTTTCGACCGGGCAGTTACTACATAAGATTTGTTAAGGGGTTTTCGATGATCACAGCCCCAATGACGAGACTGCTCCACAAAATGTGAAATTTGAATGGGATGAAGAATGTCAAAGAAGTTTTGATAAGCTGAAAGCATTCTTAACCGAGGCTCCGGTTCTTACTCAACCGACCTGCGATAAGGAATATGTGATCTTTAAAGGACGCTTCAATTAAGAAACGGACTCGATGTGTCCTAATGCAAGAGGGCAAAGTGGTAGCCCATGCTTTCAAGACGCTGAAGCCGCATGAAAAGAACTACCCCACGCATGATCTAGAATTAGCCGCAATTGTTTTCATGGAAAATTCGAGACAATACTCAGATTGAGAAAAGTGTCATTTACACTAATCATAAAGAGTCTTAAGTATTCGCCTCGCAACGAGAGCTTAACTTGGAGACAAAATCTGAGATGGATGAATTGATAAAAGATTATGATCATGAAGATTGATTATCACCCTGAAAGGCTAATGTAGTAGCCGACGCTCAGGTACCATATGATAATGATTTGAGGAAAGCTATACTTAAAGAGGCACATAAGTGATCTTTTTTGCTATTCATCCCTGAGCACAAAGATTTATCAAGATTTGAAATACCTGGTGGTCCTAATGAAAGAGATGTATCGTAGCTCAGAATCAAGTGTTTGGTTTAAGCAAAGAGTAAAGGCAGAGCATCAAGTTCCTTCGGGATTATTGTAGCCTATCAGAATACCGGAGGGAAATGGGACCGAATTACCATGGATTTCAGAAAGGTTTACCATTAACAGGAGAAAGCATGACTCCGGGCCATCGTAGGGACCAATCGACTAAGTCGACTCACTTGCTACCAGTGAGAACCGACTCATTCACTCTGACAAGCTAGCGTAGATGTATATCAAGGAAATAGTTCAAGGTATGAGATTCCAATATCCATTATTTCAGACTAGATCCGAGGTTTACTTTGAGATTTCGGGAGGAAAATTCCAAGAGGCTTTAGGCACTCGACTCGAACTTTTGACAACGCTCCACCCATTGCACGAACGGACAATCGTAAAGAGTGATCTCATTCTCGGGAAGATATGTTAAGGAGTCAGGTGACGACTAAGTGAGGGTAGCTGAATAGACACATTCCTAAGTTGAATTCAGGTATTACCAACGCTTCCAATCGCATTTGAATGGCGCCTTATGAGGCTTTATATGAAGAAAATGCAACACCGCTGTGTTGGACTTAATTGAGTGAAAAGAAAGTGATCGGGCCCTCGACTTGATACAAGAGACTAAGAAAAAGTGAAATGATTAAAGAAAGATCAAGGTGGCAACCGATAGATAGAAATCATATGTCGATATGAAAATAAAATATATTCGATATGAGATCGACTAAAAGTGTTAAAGTATCACCTGAAGAAGGTGATGAGATCTGGGAAAAAGGGCAAGTCGAGCCTCTAGATTTATCGCCCCCGTGGAAGTGATTGGAAAAGTGGGTCCAAAGGGCATATAGATCAAGGCACTGGTTCTGAAAAGATCCACAATGTTTTCCATGTCTTAATGTCGAGGAGGTATAGACTGCACTGGTCATGATGTAGTCTTTCGAAGACACCGAGCCGAGACCAGATTCGACCTATGAGGAATTTCAGCCGTGGAGATCTCTGCTCGAGAAGGAAAGAATTGCGGATCAAGAAGATTCCATTAGTCAAAGTGCCGTGAGAAACCACAAGACCGGCTAGCTTCACTCGGGGAAAGTGAAGAAACGATGTGGGCAAAGCAGCATCCGCAGAATCTGTTGACTAAGGTAAATTTCGAGGACGAAATTTTCTTATGCAGGGAGAGTCAGAACGCCCCCCAAAAATACCCTAGAATTTTTGTTTTATAATTTTATTATATATTCCGGGTATAAATTGAGAAAACTTGGGTATTTTCCGGAAATTGTTAAATGAATGTTGATTAAATTATTATATGGCTAAAAGCCAAATGCAAATATTAAATGCTAAAATGAGAAATTAATTGAACCTGGAAATAAACCCAAGTGAAAAAGGGCAAAATTTGGAAATAGTGAAATAAGGACCTAAGGGTCATAAGTTACAAAGAAGAAATGTCTAAGTGTGATTGATGAGAATTTAAATGCAAATAGAGAAAAATAGTGGGCAAGCTAGCAATTAGGAGATATAAACCCAAAAATGGATTTTTAAAGAAGGCCAAACAAGGCCTTATGTGACATGGGATATTTAAGACCAAAAGTGGTCTTGGAAGCTCATTTGAGCAAAATAGTCGAGAGAGAGAGAGGAAGGGAGAGCTAGGCTTGCAAAGTGAGGAGGTTGTGATTCTTGCTCCATTAAAGCAAGAGTTTAAGAGATCAAGTTGAAGAAGAAAGCTTGGCATTGAAGATTAAAAGGGATTTAAGGTAAGAAAACCAAACCCTAACCCCTTTCTACTTGTGTTTAGGTTTAATAAAACCCCAAATGTGGTATAAAAGTGTTCTTGGATGGTTTTATTTCAGTTTGAGATTTTTAAATTGTTTGGGATTGGTTTGAATATTGGAGGAGTGACTGTAAAGGAAAATGTCAGTTTTCAAAGGAAATGTCACAAAATTTTGTCAAGACTCTGTTCTGTTTCTTTGGTTATAGATTAAGTTATAATCATTATCCAAATGAAGTGATTTCACTTTAAAGAACCATAAGAGATAGGTCTACAAATTCAGAAGGGACCAGAGAAAATGAGGTGCTCTAAGTCTCCAAAATATAGCTTAGCAGGAGCTCGTAGCTCACTGGTTATGCCTGCTTGGGTATTGTTATAGTGTTTTGGTCATAAGTTGCGTTTCACTCATCCAAATTGAGTGATTCAAAACTTTGGGTAAAATATACTTCTAGGGGAATACTTTACGGAAGGAAGTGGTATGCAAATTGTAACCCTAAGGCCCAAAATTTGTCAAAGTGGAACTATGTGTAAGAATACCACATTCTCGTTTGCAAATTAGAGTAGCTTTTGATGTAAAATGTAATAACTCGAAGTTTGGTGTGATCCAAATTGATGACCTGTTGGAGAAGAAACCTTAGAACCATAGATTCAAATGAGTAGAAGGAACTATTACCAATTTATGGATTTAAGACCCTGAAGTTGGGAATAACAAGAAAATCGAATGAGTCAAGTATACGATCAGCTTTGGCATTAAATGTCAGAATCTGAGTTTGGGTGATCCAAATGAAATGATTTCAATTCCTACTAAAAATAGACTCATAGAGATACAATTTTCTTGAAGGAAGCATGAGCAAAATTTTGGCTCATGTGTCCTTAGAAAATTTTTCAAGTGAAGGCGGCATTCTTGGTGACATAACCCCGACCAAAATTCCTAGAATAACCTACTAACAAGTGATCACATTGTATTTGAATAGTAATGACGAGGAGGAAAGCCCAAGATTGAAGTCGATTCAAGATCGGAATCAAAGAGACGATTTTGGTTTGTTCTATCTTCCTATTCTCGCTTCAAGATTTGAACTATTTGTTCTAAATGCATAAGAAAAGCATATTGGAATTGTTTTAATTGATTCAAGAAATTTGACGTGAAATGTTTGCAAATGAAAATTGCATGAGTATTGAACCGAACTCGTTTTATACAAATGTACATATTGTATCAGATGTTGCTATAAAATATCTAACGCTCTTAATTGAATGTTAACCGCTTAGTCTTTGCTATGAAGGATAGATTGGTATACCAATAGGGGTCAAAATAGCGCATCGCGAATGATCAGATGATGTGTCACTCCGATCGCCAGCCCCAGCGGACCGTATCGATAGTGTTCACTAATTGACTTTTTTAATAAACTGGCCAAGAACCTACCGCTGGATCGTGCTAAGTGTTATAAACTGCTTTTATACCCCATCAAGTTCTAAAGGGGGACCAAGCCAGTTGATTCCTGGTTATCCTATATATCGAAAAACATAGGTTAAATTTGTTATGGCAAAACCGAATCGAATTGATTCAGATTGTTACAAATAGGAATTGAAAAGCATGATTAAGCGAATTGAAATGAAAGTTTTATTGTGAAATGCATGATTTGATTATCATTGACTCTATTACATATGGAAGTGTATATTCGATTTGATCAATGAACCATAAATGATCGTGATATGAAATAAGTATATGTATCAGGACACATCGATCATCCAAAAGTTTGTTTATTAAAACCCGCATGATTTGATTTAAACTCGAAACCGATAATGGAATTAGATAGAACCAGCTAAGCATGGTTTTAGCGTGTAGTTTTATCTATGCGCAAGTACCGATTGAATAGAGCAGCAAGATCGAGGAGCTGAGTCATAAAGAAAGAATTATGAGTATGTTCCGACATATGCATTCACCATATCTCAATATCGATATTTTGTAAAAACAATTTTTAACTCTAAATATCTTATTTTGTAAATCATTTGAAAGGGCTTGATATGCCTTTATAGTAATTTGGTGATTTTCAGATGAATGAAATGAATGGGCTTACCCTTTAAAAACACTTCGCATATTTGAAAGGATTTATGCCAACTAAGTGTACGCTACGACGTGTTTTTTGATAAATGATTTTGATAAGGTGATTGAGGACAATAGAGCAAACCGGGACTTCGCTTGAACCCGCCAAACTGCCTGGGGCCGAGAAAGAGGTGCTACAGATGTGTGTGCTCAAGAACATTTGTACATGCACTTGCGGTCACGCCCCCAACCCCACCTAAAGCGACGGCGCGTGAAACTATATCGGGACTCTTTGACCTACTTTTCAGACATCGCGTGACACCCCAAAAACCTCGGGTCCCGCGTTTGACTACCCGGCCAACTCCATGCAGACGCGCGAATGCTGCTCCGCAACCCCGACATCACCACGGCACTGCGTAGGGTCTCCTCAGACAGGAGCTCTACCCATAGTACCTAACCTCTCCCAATCAACATCATAAGACATAACATGAGTAAAAACGGCCACTTGGGCCCATACCACAATACTCATCTACATACATCAACTATATACCATAGTTTCAAGAGTTAAAAATTTACTCTTATACAACATATATTAAAATATTAGAATTCTAATACATGTACACATCATAAACCAAAACCATTAAACCCGACTCTTTTCTAAAGAGGCCACATTGAAATTGCCTCCTCGTGCGCTCCCCAGACTAAATAATATAATTCCTCGATAGGCGAAGCACGCTCAAGAGGTGGAATCACCCTAAATGGGTTACTCTCCACCTAAGTGCATATGCACGCCCTCCAAAGTAAACACACACACCAAGCAAATTCGTGATCCATCAATGTCTAAATGCCATCCCCATGTCTCGAGTCCTCACCGACTCCTCACACTCGCTCAAGCCACGATGAGAAAACATCTTTTTCAAAACAATTCTTATTGGTTAAAACTATACTACCAAGTATAGGTAAAAATATGGGATCATTCCTCCGAGGCAAATGTGTCGAGAACCTTCTAAATGGGCCATGGTCCTCATCCGAAATGATCTGTTGGACCGTCTCCTAACCCCATTCTCCGGAAATTCATCATGTGAAATTCCTTTCAAAAACGTTTTCGTTTCTCTTTCAATTTTTCATGTCATACACACACACCTAACTTCTAGGTTACCCCGGTGCATATGAAATGCAATATGCCATTTCAACACAAATTTATACAACACATGCTAATATATAAAAACATGTATATATATTAACATAATTAAAGCACATAAAACATGTTATGCACATTCACCATCAATCACACCAAAAATTAGCTCACATGGGCTAATTTAACAAACACGAGCAATTCAATTTGAATTACTCAACCATACACAATTTCTCACAAAATTAATTCGTGAATTATTCATGCAATAGGTGAAACCCTCGTCTATTCATAAATAACATCCAACATCGGCCCACTTTACGTAACCCGAATTCCATGGCCATTTCGCCTCATACACACCAAATCATGAATTTATTGAATAAATCATCAATTAACATAGCTCTAAACAAATCGTGAACTCGCCAACGACTGCCCAAATGGGTCGGTTTCAACATTTCTGGTCCCAAGTTTTCGGGACTGATCAAACGCCATTCAAGGCCTCAACCAACGTAAACATCCACAAAACACTTAAAACAAAGTGTAACTCATAGATGAAACTCTACCACGAGTTTGTCGAAACTCCTTAAAATCGGAGCCCACTCGTAGGCCTTACCGTGTTGAGCGACTTTCCTTCGCCTTCCGAAGAATTCCCTACTAGCCTGATCAATTCTAAACTTCAGAGAGGTTACACTCTTCTCTCTCTAAAACGAAATCTCAAACCTACTGTAAGATTTTTCCTTTTCTTTCCCTCTCACGTTTTTGGTCTTTTGTTTAAAGGTAGGAGACAACACTATTCGCTATTTTGTCTTATTATCATTTAATCAAATCCAATAATGCCAATCATGTCCTTACTCTTGGATTTTCGACATTTTGCACTATCTCGACCTTCCATTTCCATCATTTCTCTAATTATGCAACATAAGTAACATGAGTACATGTTATAGGTGACTTTCGTCATGTCACATGTTGTTTTATCAAGACTTTAAACGTGATGCTCGAAAACGGTCACTCCTGGACACTTTAATCTCGACGAAATTCGATGCTATCTAGGATTTCGCGAGACGATTTCAACTATGAAATCCGCTTCACATCCGAGATCTAAAAAATTTCGGTTTTGACCGAAATTACGATTTTGCCCTTTTTCCAGAAATTGGAATTTCTTGGGTCTTACAATTGGTGGGCCCAAGTCTTATAATTGAATCAAAATATCATATTCAAAGATACAAAAATAAAACTACCACGGTAGTGGTGTTTATAGTGTCAATACATACAATCCTTGTCCCATTTACAAAAATTGTAAATTTTTGTATATTTGCATTTACATAATCAGAGCGCACAACCTACAGTGATGGACTCTTACTATTAGTGTGTTGGCCTAGTAGTATACGGAAGGTCACGAACGTCCTCTTCTGTACCTACACGGATCAAAACCCGTGCTAAGCTTTACGCTTAGTAGGAAACATATGACTTATACATATGCACATGCACTATTACTCATTTACTCTAAGCATATAACAGTAACAGATATACAATAGCAGATATCAGAATTTTGCATGGATTCATATAACAACTTATACACATACTTGTACTTATAGCGAACTTATACTTGTTCATATCTCCCGTAGGAGTTCCAGAGCTAATACTTGTATAGAGGTACCATAGGTACTACAGATCTTATACTTGTTCTTTACTTTACTCTTCTTCATTATTTAGACTCTTATCATATAACTATCGTACCGTCAGAACCCGTAATGTGAATGAGTCTGACATAGCACAACAAGTGCACCTCAAGGTACTACAAGCATCGAGGTGCCAGAGCACAAAGCAGGAGTGCCGGGCACCGACAGAGTGTCGTCGCACTAATCAGAGAGTACCGAAATACTAATCAGAGAGTACCGAAGTACTAAATGTGCCGAAGCATGGTCAAAGAGTGTTGTCGCACTTAATCGTGAGAGTACCGGGGGCACTATACATGTCGCTTCACCTAATGCAGGTGTTTGTCATTCAATATCCCCTGGCCTAAAGTACCCTATAATTATGTGTTAAGGATCTTATTATCTTATCATAGGCATTAAGTTTGCCAACTCGCTCATTTCTGGCTTGAGGTATGATATGTTTTTCACTTAGTTTCATTCTTATTTAACTCCCATTAGTCATTTATTAGGGTTCCTATACTACTAGTGTACGAATTTGAGCTTAACAACGCACCCGACACAAAAATCCTGGCTGCTGGAAGCATCGAGATAATTCTAAGATTTCACTCTTGATCTAAGATTCACTAACCCTGTTTCGTGATCGGGCACCCATTCAATCACTTCAAGTACCCGCACCACCCCGTTTGGGTACCTGCACCGACCACAAGCCCCCAATAATGAAGATTTCATGCCCTTTTCCGTAAATTCCACCAAAATCAAGGGCAATTGTATACTCTAGAAAACATCTCCAAAATGGTTCATAACCCAAACAAAACCAAACATATAGATTAATTAGGGTTTTTGCCAAACCTAAACTCAAGTTCTTGTAAGTTAGGTTAACTTCCTAACACCCAAACATGTATCCCTACATCATAAACAAGAATTCATACTCCAAGGGTGGATTCCATACTCTCAACAAGTACTCACACTCTTTAACACCTCAAACCCTAGCTCAAGGAACTAGATCAAGAACCCAAGAATCCATAGGAAACCATAGCAATCCATGCCCAAAACCATACTAATGATTCCATACAAAACTTAACAAGTTCCATACAAAACCATAGAAATATGAGGGATTCCATATTCATCTTATACAAACTAGGGTTTTACCAACCCAACTTTCAACACATCTAGGGTTAGGATGAATTCCTAACTAAACCCTAGAAATGGAACAAACTAATACCCATACAAAACTCCAAAATCCATACTCACTATACAAAATCATAAATATCCATACAATCCTATACTAAAATCATAGTTTCCATACCTTTCTTCTTTTCTTCCTCTTCTTCTTTCTCTCTTCTTCTTTCTCTTCTCCCTCTCTCTTCACTATACGCTTTGCTCTCCAAAATGAGAGACCAATTTGGTCTCACCCCTTTTTACCTTTAATTTTCCTTTTATTGCACTTTGTCCTAAACTTCTCCTATATATTGCAGGTAAAATCAAGTTATGCTTACTTATATAATAATCACCATCTTCTTATATTATGTCTTTTGTAACCTATTTTACAAGTTACAAATTTACCTCAGATTCCGTATACTCCTAGTTTCAAAATTTTCTCACTTTAGCAAAAGGATAATTATGAAAATTTCCAATGTATCTACATTATATTCTAATTATGTTTAAAAACAACTAGGGTGTATTTTGGGGTGTTACATCTTGCATGTGAATGAACTAGTGGACCAAGGTGGCACTAGGCTTACCTTTGGATATTTGTTGAAAATTTACTTTGAATAATTCTTGAATGATTGTTATTGTTGGGACATGTACATTTTTGAGGATGCTATATTCCCTCGATTTAGTGGCCATAAGGCTTACTTTATTTATTTATTGTGATTGGGACGGGCTTGATCAAAACCAAAACCCCTGTTCCTGAATCGTGGCCAAAGGCCCACTTTACCTGACTCCCCTCAACTCTTAGATCCCATTCCAAGCTTAGAATAACTATGGAACCTAATTTGTCCTTCATGCATACTGTATAATCCTTGGAAAATATATGCACCTAGGACTCCATTAACTAAAAGCCTATCGTGTTCATCCAACTAGTACACCTGTACCAATTTTCCAACTTCACAATAGTTATAAGGTTTACCTATCACTTAGTGCAATTTTATGATGTAACATGTCCAATCCTTTAGAGAAATTCAGATTGAACGCCAGTACATATAAAGCCAACTTCTTCTCATCTAATTCAACATGAGGGCTTATTTCCTCAATTTTAGAGTGATTCTGATACCCTCTCATGACCTTGTCAAGGTGCTCTGTTTGGGGAAATATGTGTATCCAGTGGTCACTCAGATATTTCCACCCCCATTTCTCCAATTTTATGTGGTTTAGAAGTCTTCCTTAGGAAATCAGTAGGGAATCTTTAAGAAGTTTGTTATTTGAGGCGGCGGCTAGTGCCACTGCTTTTTTATCGCTTCAAAATCCTAATTCGAATCAAGTTCATACCTAAAGTGGTCAAGGGACCAACTTTAGGATTGAAGATATAAGGTAGACTTTTGAGAAAATCATGAATGGTGTTCATTGACAAGAGGTCTATCAAACCAGTCTATTTACTCATTTCTCCAACACCTAAATAGTCTTAGGACCTACTTATGAGATTTTTAGAACCAAGCAGGCAATAAGAACACCCTTTGAGAAATCAACAGTTAGCGAATGCAATGACCAAGAAGCCACTTGATCACTCGAGTCATCCCATATTTCTCCCAAATTCCCAAAGTGGTCATGGAACCTACTTTGGAGAATCGATGATACAACAAGACCATTATTGGGGAAAAGCCTTTATTTAGGATCAACAGGGATCGTAAAACCTACTTTAACCTTTTAACCCATAAGCTAGTACACATTTTCCCTAATTTTAAAGAGGTCAAGAGACCTACTTTATTTATTCATAAAACAATGAGGATATAACAAGATGATATTTGAGGAATACAAAAGGTTTGAGCGTTGAGTGACCAAATAAATTTACTTTATCACTCAAAGTAACTATTAGTAATAGTTTCCCTAATCCAAAAGTGGCCAATGGGACCTATTTTGCTTGTTATTCCCTCATTCCCTACCTTAGTTTTTCTTTTCTCTTTGGTAGTAAGTCCAGCATTTCCCATATCAGTAAAAGCATTTCGAAGTACATCCCATCGATGAACCTGTGTGGCTCCCTTCAAGGCTCGATAGCCGCAGCATTTCCAGCACATTTGTGAACCTTCAATGTCCCTCCTAGTTAGGAGACCTGCTTTCCCTATTCTCTGCCTTTAGAACTCGATGGATAGCACCACCTTCCAAACGAGCCCCCTTATTCAAAATCTCTTTTAACCTTACTCTTGTCAGAGTTCAGCCACCTTCTTTTTCCGATCATGATGTGGTCGAGCGCTGTAATCTCTTTTCATCCATTGCCCCAAGTTCCATCATCATGGCCTTATTGTATTCTTGAGAATTAAGGTCATTCTACATGGATACCCTTAGAGAAGGAACTACCACCGATACTAGAAGAACTGCATCCTGCCCATAGGTTAGAGAGTAAGGACTTACCCCTATATAACCTCTTTTATAAGTTCTATAAGTCCATAAGGTCTTAGATAAAATTATGTGCCAATCTCTGGGACTTCTCCAGGATGCTTATCAGCACCTTATTAGAAGCTTCGACTTGCCCATTTGCTTGGGCATAAAAATGAGTGGATCTGATGAGTTGAATGCCATAATCCTTGGTAAAATAAGTCATCTCATCCAAAGTGAACATGGTGCCTTGGTAAGTTGTAATGGACTGAGGAATTCCAAATCTATGAATGATCTGCTCCTTGATGAATTGGATCGCATCCTTCTGCTCTACCTTCTTCAAGGGTACTGCCTCGACCCATTTAGTGAAGTAGTCTATAGAAACTAAGATAGCTTTCTGTGTCCCTTTTGATGAAGCCGTGCAAATTTTCCCACTAAGTTCATGGCCCATCCTTTGAAAGGCCATGGTTTCACAATTGAGTGGAGTTCCACAGCAGGTATCCTCTGTATGCTGCCATACTTTTGACACTGTTGACAGCCCTTGGAGTAATTGATGTAATCACTTAGGATGGTTAGCCAACATAGCCAGCACTTCACAATCCACCACGTATTTTTATCTCATTACTGCCCATAGATCCCTCTACGAACTTGCTTCATCACTTCTATGTTGTTTAGGAAGGATAGACATATGAGCAAAAACCCATCAGATCCCTTTCTATACAATTCCTCTTCCAGTAGGACGAAGTTTTGTGATTGAAGTTTCACCCTATAGGGGACCTGCCTGTTAGGATCTTCTAAATACTCTATGATATTAATTCTCCAAATTCTACAACATTTCAGATCCGCATTCAATGACTTCTAATCTGATTCCTTTCATAAATTACAGCAAGTGATTCTTCTTTCCTATCACAATGAGCTTATGAGTAAATTCCTTTATGATCTTCACACTTCTCGAGGCTACTTCTATGCTAAAGCTTCGCCTATTCTCAGGTGCTAAAATTATTCCCTAAGCCGTAGGAATCATTGTCGCCAAGCATTATAATACTCATGAGTCCACAAGCCATTTCCAAAGGGAGTGGTTTCCTAGATGATCTGTGATTGCTTTCCAATGAATGTGCGATTAGAGAAAACTGGGTTTACGATTGATTTATTAACCTACGACTTAAAACTACTGTAAAACGAGGCGGCGAATGATGTGGATCCTATGTTTCTCACACACCAACTAGGTAACACCCACCTCTCACTTACATAATCTCATCTAGGAGCCATTGATGAATGGTCTTTGATGGGATTTAACTTTAAAAGCTTTTATAGACAAATAATACCGAACTTATTATCAAACGCCGTCTAAGATTTGTCTGGACTTTAGTTTGCATTGAGATCAAGACAACGTGTACCAAGAATCTCTCGCTCACATTGTCCGTAAGATGCCAAACTAAGGTTTTATAAGAATTTTGTAAGTGTTCAATATCATACAAATCCCATTGAAGCACAAAAGAGGGATTGAGGGTCACTGGGCGGGTGAGTTTCACCGGTTGTAACCCTGTCCATGGAGGTTTAAAACTCCATTCAAGCTGAGAATTGATTCATAATTTATGGAACACTAATAGTAAACGTGAATTGAGAAATAACACTTCAATTGCAAGGTTGAGATATAAAAAACGTTGAGTCTCTCAATGAACACCAAGTTATAAAACCAATTGAAAGATTACAAATGCTTAAAAACTCAGAATCAGAAGAAAACTAACTACTCTACTCTAGGAAACCTTGGAAAAATATGAGAAAACACTCCAAAGGTTAGAGCCAAAACCCTAGAATCCGAACTCCCTCAATTCTACCCTAAAGTGGCCTTAACACAATCCCTTAGCGATCTCGGCGGGGGACTGTGACAAGTGTGAAACAAAGTTGCACCAAGATCGAAATTCGCCTCAAATCCTACAAAGAGATAGTCGTACTCCATTCTCGCAAGGTGGTACCGGGTAATTAAAAGTCCGCCGGGTACTCCAACAACCTCGGGTACCGGGCAGACTACTATATTTGGTACCAATACCACTGCTCCACTGCCTCACTACATGTGGGTACTCCAGATTTCAATCAATGGTACCGGCATCGTTTTCCACAATCGCCTCTCTTCACTTTAGAACTCCGCCTGGGGCCTCCCCGACAAGATATTGATCGACAACAATGATCTACACCGGTCTCCTCTCTAGAACTAAACTGCTACGAAAATGTGCATGTGTGGACATCGAACAACTCCGTACACGCATAAAAACAGAGAAAAAGGTCAAAAATCACCTATTCTACAATACAAAATGAAAGCAAAACATGAGCCGAGGGGCTTAAAAACCCTACATAACTTGTCGACTTTCGTATCCAACACACTCCTCCTAACCTACATCTCACTAGTCCCAAGAAGATTCAACTAGTAACGCCCACCACTCACAGGCTCAACAAAGTGCGCTAAGGAGCGCCTACACTGCAAGATTCCCAAAAGAGCAAACATGAACATAGTCGATCTTTATAACCCCCCAGCAGTATGCGACCACGAACTTAATGAGCGCAACCTGAGTCCCGAGTGTAATGAACAAAGCCAACAAGCGTACAAAGCGGATATTCTCATATAAAGGGATCAATCTGAGAAATAAGAATCTGATGAAATCTACCTAAGCGGAATGAACTTCATTAAAGCGTAAACATTTCTGTAACTTGGCTTGACTAAGATGCATAGAAGTCAATAAGGAACACCTACATGGCTTCTTAAGTCAAGGTCTTTTGGCTTGTAATAATGCATGGGTTACCTGAAATAGGGTTTATATAAACGAAATGGGTGTTGGCATGACATGGTAGAGGTCTCACGGTGCGACACTTACCCTGTTCTAGCCCCGAGATACCAGTATCTTCATCACTCCTCTCATCTGAGGAAGTGTCTTCATGCTCCTTGTCCATCTGCCTTGTCGAATGCCCTTCAAAGTCGGGAGGGCGGGTTATCCCAACAATAGCGGGGCTCTCTGTGGAATATGACCCTCAAGCAGGCATTGAATTCGACTTCTATGCTTCCCCGAGAATGCATTTTAAACCATCCATTGATTCACGTTCCATCCTTTTTAAGGGAGATGTACTCGTCGGACCGGGTCAAGCCGATGATGATGGCGAGAAATGGCCGAAGGATGTGCTAATTGGGCGCCCATGAAGCGGCTGGCTTTTTGTGCTTTTGTTTTGTTTGGCGTGGATTACGGCCACGGGATGAACTCACCTCACAGAACACCCATCGTGACTTCCACCAGTTGTAACTGTCGGGGAAGGGATGTGCATTCTCGGTTAGGGACCTGAGAAAATCCCCGTCATTATACACCATATTACCAAAACGTAATCAATAATTTTACCATTGTTACCTCATCTGACCCGAATTTCTTCACCATCGGTAAATTTCTCCTTTTCCCTTTAGCCCGATCATATTGTGAATGACCTTATTCATCAAAGCATACTCATTTAATTTCCCGGTAATTCTTGCCGCATAGGCTTCAGAGTGCCGGGTTGGTGCATGGTGTTCCTGCTGAATCTGCATCAAACTACGCCGTAGCCACAGTGAATAAGGTCTATCATGTGTGGCGGGGCGAACATAATTTAGCGATCTAGCAATCGAGTTAGCGCTAACCATTAGCTGCTACCAAAGTTGCCAAGTCTCTAAAGAGAATCACATTGATTCTCTCGAGTTGGAATAAAATTCACGACTCTTGAATGGTAGATAACTTGCTTCCTCAAACCAATTACCCCAGTCTAACGATCTGAACAACGGCGTGAATGGGGTGATGAAATGTTTTTCAATTTTCGTTCCAGCTTACGTTGAGCACTAATCAACTCAGGGCTGACCCACACCTTTCTCGCTCGGATTCCGAATTGACGACATCGCACCGTCTAACCTTACTTCTCATCTTTCTTCATAAGCTTTCTGATGAAGGACCAGCTGCTTTTCCTGCACTGCGATACGTGATGTGACTAGTTTTTGTTTGCACCTTTCCATAGAAGAGCTGGGTGACGCTCACTTTCCGCCTGTTCTTTGATCTTGCCGCCGAATATCTGGCCTGATGTAATCGTGAAAGAGCATCCATACACACACGAGGATCCATTAACGACCGACTCGCTGAACGGACTCACCGCTTTCCAAATCATTCAAAACTTTCACTCCCCATGCGGATTCATGCGGATGCACTAACCAGAACCAAAACGTAAACCACGGCAAGCCAACCAAAACAATCCATGCCAACCATAGTGGGGAAAATGGTCAGTCGACTCTATGACGAGGATGAGAATCACTTACCCCGAAAACGGTGCCAACGCACCCAAACTCGGGTGCGAAGAACTGGCCCGATGCTCCACGGGTCCGGGTAATGATGAAACTTGAGGAACTGTTTGACTGAGGGTTTTCTTTAGTGAGAAGAAGAAGAGATTGGGTTAAGGGTTTCTCTTATATAGGAGTTGGAGAATATAGAGATTCAAAATGGGGAGGAAAAAGAAGGCTCTTAAATGACCCATTCACGCCGCGGCGATACATTCTTAGCAGGTGTAATTTTGATGCAAAAAGTGCCTTTGCCGTATTTTTCTTGATGGGTAAATTTTAAATTGCCCACGCACTTTTTCATTATGATTTTAGTCTTGTAATGTAAGTCAGCAAATGCGGTACCAAATTATTACGCCTCTAATTCCGATCTGGTACGGTACCTAATTATAGTGACTCTGGAGTACCACTTGGCCAGAATTCTCTACATTTGGACTCCTTGTCTGCTTCGCTTCTTTTCCTTTGTTCAAGCCTCCCAAACTGACTAGTGCTTTCGATTGTGTACTACACTCTCTTGCTTTGCTCACGCTTACCTTGAGTCATCCGCTACTCCGTGATCAAGAGTCTAAGGTTCATTATAACGCGACAACTGAGGCTCAGCAAGGTGCAAAGGATGACTCGGTATGATTTAGAGGAGTTTAAAGGGTAAAACGCCAACAAAATCAATCTTCCCGACCTTCAGCAACATGGATGTTTTGCCGAAGAATAAGATTCATGCTTGAAGTTGACATGGAATCTTCAAAAATGCATAGGTTGGAAATAATAGCAAGCGAGCTTGGAGACGGGAAATCAGCTGACTTATTGTAGTTTATGAATGAAATTATACCGGTCGAATTGACTACGGAGAATAGAAAAGAATTAGATTTAAATATAGTCCCATACGAAAAAGTTTATTGCATGCATTATTTGTGTATGTCAGATGTTGAAACTATATCAGAGTGTAACTACAGGAGTCATAAATCATCAAGGTCAGTACCCTTTTAAAAGAGCCGAAAAATCGTATGCATAACCCACAGAACACTGAATTAAACGAATAACTTTGCTGCTTTACAAATGGTTAACATCTATGTGGTGTATGCCGCCCCACCATGAAATAAGCATTGCCCTCGATGCGAAGGATACACACCCCACGGACTATAGGAGAGGGGTGAAAATACTGAACTACATAGGGTTGGACTCCTTTCTTAAGCTAAACTAAAGAATAATTAGAATAAAGCGTAAAGAAAATGAGAAAGAAAAGAAAAACTATATCTGAAGGGTAGGGCAGGAGATTTAAGCTAAAGAAGAACATCACGTAGGCGGATCTACGATTCCCTCTACTCTGGCGGGTGATTCTCGAGAAATGGCTTTAGCTGACGTATTGACTTTAAAATTTTCCCATTTCAGTTCTCAATCTCCACTGCGCCTTATGGGTGAACTACCTTGATGTTAGGTCCGATCCGTCGTGAGAGGATTTACCTAAAGATGTCTGCGGCGAGCTATCACAGTAGTACCTTTTGGTGAAGTACAAATGTCTTCCTTACAATGGTCTTGTCATGGAAGAGCTTAAGCCTCTCTTTGTAGATTCTCGAGCACTCATACGATTCACGCCTTAATTCATCAATCTCGTTCATGCATGCTTGATCTCTGTTACTGCTTGAATCAAAATTAAAAGTTTCGTAACTGACCATGCTCTGCGCTGCTCCATTTCCAGCACGGAGATGACATGCTGTGCCATAAACTAGCCTATGGGAGACATGCCCGAGAATGGCCTTAAAGTAGTGCAGTAGAGCCCCAGGGTGTTGGTTAATTAGTGACCCGATCCTTGCGATTAGGGGTAGCCGTTTTAAAATGTTTGATCTCACTATTGGCTGGATTCGGCTGACCATTGATACGTGGGTGGTAAGCCGTGGGAACTTTTGTGTGTGACTCCATACTTTTAACAGAATTTTCAAAAGGTCGAATTACAAAAATGGAGCCCACCATCACTAATGATTGCAGGCATTCAAAGTGAAAAAAAATATGTTCTTTCAAAAATTTCAAAACTCTTCTTGTACAGTCGTGGTTCTCGTTGGAATGTCCTCGCCGTGGCTCATAATCGGCTGCTAATAAATCTCAAGGGTACCCATGAGGGAAAGCCCACAGCTGAAGTCTAAACCTAGCGATCGAAGATCTCGATAATTAAAATAATGGTAAGAAACATCATGTTCTTTTTGTGATCCCTCACAGTGTTGGCACCGAACCTGAAGTTTTGCAAAAATCAAAAGCGGAGTCTTTAAAAGAGTGGGCGATAAAAACCGGCTTATAGGATTTTTGTCAGTCGTTTTTCTTCACGGAGAAGTACCACTCCACAGCTTCGAGGAATGACCCAGGAAGGTGAGTACCCCCGATTTGATCGATCGTGGATACACGCCTTCTGGCGGTGTCGAAAGCTTGATATTAAGCAGTATGGATCATCAAGTATAGTATTTTTATGTGTCACGAAAAATTTCCTCTTTCTTTGAGAGGTCCATTGGATGTTAATCACAATCGCTAGATAATTTACTATGTCCGCCTGTAGGCGGTGGACAAGGCAAAATTTGATCATCGAGGAGAGAAGTGTAGCCTATGGGTAGACCCGAGTTGTCCTCAAAAAACTAACGAGAAGCGGTGGCCAGCTATCACATTCTCAACTCCCTTCTTATCCTTAATGGTCAGGTTAAATTCTTGACATAGTAGGATCCACCTAGTCAAACGAGGCTTAGTATCCAGCTTAGAGAGCAAGTACTTCAGCGCAACATGATCAGTGAAAATGGTTACAGGAGACCCTACAATGTAAGACCTTAACTTTTCTAGGGCAAAGACTACAACCAAGAACTCTTTTTCCGTAGTTGTGTAATTGGATTAGGCGGAATCTAGAGTGCTATTGCATAATAAATCACATATGCTTTTTATCTGCTGCACCATAAGGCAGCCCTATGGCATAATCACTAGCACATGATCTCAAAAAGGAAGGTCCCAGTTGGAGATATGATGGGAGGTGACAACATAGTTTTTAGATTATCAAAGTAGCCTGCATTACTTGTGGCCATTCAAAAAAGTTCAGGCATGTGCCTTGGCGGGCAAATTACCTGAAAAGGGCGGTATGGCACTCAAATCTCTTATGAATCTCCTATAAAATCTATTTACCTAAGAATGAGCGTATATCCTTACGACATAGGGGGTGCAGGTAAGTTGGAGACTAAGCTTCGACTTTGCTTTATCTACCTCACATTCCTTCTCTCGACAACATGTGTCTAACACAATCCCTTATTGTCACCATGAGTAACACTTCTCCCAATTCAACACGAATTCTTCTCACGACACCTTTCTAGTACTCTCATGAATTCTCTAGACATCCCTCATATGAATCTCAACAGAGAAATTGTCCGTGAAAATCTCAGGGTATGTTCTATCCTTATCACTAAAAATCCACACGTCATGCACATTTGGAGGT
The DNA here is from genome assembly GCA_016808115.1 of Tetrastigma voinierianum. Lineage (NCBI taxonomy): Eukaryota > Viridiplantae > Streptophyta > Magnoliopsida > Vitales > Vitaceae > Tetrastigma > Tetrastigma voinierianum. The sequence continues at coordinate 44,278 of JAEQBH010001582.1, forward strand.
TCTGGTGCATTACGAGAATCGAAGGGCATTTTCCTAAAAGACGGAAATGTGCCAAAAGGGCAGATGAGCGTGGTTTCTCTTGATATTCTAGGGCTATCTCAATTTGATTGTATCATGAAGCCTACTCTAAAAATAATAGAATTCATGCCTACTGACTCTCCAACATTTGATCCGCAGGTAGAAGGAAATGATCTTTCCTAATGCCGACGTGATTTCCTATATGTTATGCACACCCTACAACTTTGTGTGGTGACCAGTGGGAATGGCTGTTGTGTTTCATTTACACCACGGTGACCGGGCTGTAGTACTTGGAGTTGGATGACCAGCGCTATCTGCGATGGGGTAAATAAAACCTACATCCCCAACCGAGTTTTTAAGGAACCTGCTCTTGACAACTTCTTTCATGGCCCAGGTTCGATCGTCATTTGTGGATTGTCTAAGAGGTTTAACATCTCTTTCCCAGGAATCCTATTGTGTGCGGAAATCAAGAATTTAATTCCTTAATATCTGCCGATTGTCCATCTATGGCCAGTTTTGTGGGTTCACCGATATCTCAAAAGGTTCATTCTCTCTTGATCGACTCTAAAGAGGAGGCTATGATTACGGAAAAGTTTCTTACGCCCCTAGAATGCATATGAGATGCGATGGTAAGGGTTTTGACTCGAAGCTTAGGTGGTTTTCTCTTGAGGTAATACTCGTCTCGATTGGTGGCAATTTTTTCAAATCGGATTGCCCGCCCCCGTTTGGCCCCATTACCTTCTTGTCTTTCGATTGTGGGTCTGAAACTCCCGGTCGGATGTGGTTACCTCCTCGACACAACTTGGGCTTCTTCGTTTTGAAAGTGATAACAATTCGTAATACAAATTTATGACACTATTACCAAAATTTATTGTCTATCCGACAACGGCGCCAAAAAAACGATTGACAATCAAATTCTCCCACTATGTAAGTGTGGTAGTGGATCAAAACATCAACACAAATTTATAACGTTATTTACGAGGATTAATATCTAATCCCGAAGTAATAATATATGAAACTTGTTTGTTATATTCTTTTTAATTATATGGTCAGCTGTTTTCCCTTAAGAGTGGATGAATTTCTTTTTGGTTTTGCGATCCATGATGCAAGTGGACAGGTCGAACAAAAGTAATAAAGTGGATTTAAGTCCCGGATATCGATCCGCAAAGAATCTAATTACGAGATCAACTACACCACACAACTACTTTCAGTGGCACTTTTTATTTGAACTATGATAGCCATTGATAAATTTCTATCTGAAGCCTTTAAAATAATAAAAGAATGAAAATATGTAAACTAGAACAAAAATAGACTAATGTAAGCCACAACTAAAAATAAAAAATTAAATAGTGATTTAGTTAGTTTTTAAAGGGATGCGTGAATAAATATTGTTAAACATCGATTCCTACGAGACACTACGTAACTTTGCTTCATGAACTTGATTTAGAAAATCCGTCGAGGAAGATGAGCAATGCCATGTGGATTTCTCCTTAGCGACACATTTCATCTCTAATGTACCCTTTTGTTTTCTTTCCGGCAAGAGGATTAGATAACTACTTTCTATGGAGTTGCATGTTCTGGTATTTTTCTTTTTCCAATGCTTCATACCCGAGCATGGACTATAAACCTTGGCTCACAAGACATAGAGGTAGCATGAGTTTTACCATATCTTGGTTTCTCATCCTCAAGGTGGAGCAGTTCATTCACTGTGGGTCAGATCTTCCTTTAACACGGGATTAATAGACTTCGTTGGTCGAGGTGAAAACTCTCTGCTCATTTAGAGTGATAAGTCATTTCAACTCATTCTAGTTCAAGTGAGAAGAAGATTTATCGGTCCAGAATTCCTGAAAACCGTTAGATCCCGATATTATGTTCGCATACCCGCTTGATTATTGTTGATACTCTTAGGAATGCCTTCTACGTGTCACTCGGAGAGGCCCACGGAAATCGAGCATGAAGCGATCCCATTACGGGTATGGGACAGCGATATTTGGATCATATACAAAAAAAATAACAAAACCCGACAAAGTTGACACGAGAGTTCGGTAAATTCGATACTGTTCTGGCAAGGAAAGATAAATTCAATTTGGGTTTCTAAATTACTTAATTACACTAGCGGTGGCTCACGATCAGGAAGAACTACTGTAAATCGAAGCTGGAGATTCGAATTTCCAAAATTTGTTTAGAATTCCAAGCGAACCGAAGCGATAATTTGAAGAAAATATAAGTGCGTCCGACTGACTTGACGACCCCAACATCGGATCGAAATTCAAATGCAAAAACAATCTACTCTAATCTAATCTAAAATAACATCAAAATAAAGAAAAAGAAACAGAAAATTAAAATAAACGAGCCTTGGCTGCCGGACTTCACTCTTTACGAGGAGCCTTAAGGCTGCACTCTAGCCGGTAGTAGTGTATGTTTGCTAGGGTTGGAAGTTGGGTCCCCACTTTGATACTGTTGTGGATTTCAAAATAGCCCGATCGTTGTTTTGTTCATGTCGCGACTCCATTTATTGTCGCGGGCTTTGACTTATAATCGCGACCTCTCTTTCCATGTCAGCGACTTCACTTCCATACGCTTATGAAAGTACATTGATGTCGCCGACTTCAATCATGCGTCGCGACTTCACCTTTCTGCGTCAGAGCTCTTTACGAGGTCGTGACTTGATCATGCGTCGTGACGGTTTTTTGTTGATGCGTAGTAGAAGCTTTTATCGGTTGCGACTGCAGCTAACATCCGCCTGGATATGATGTCGCGGCGGCTAAATAGCGTCGCGACCTTCTTTCCTTTTAGCGATGTCGCGACGCGAATGGCATCGCTACTTCGCTTTTCTTTATGCGATGTGCGACCAGCCCGAATGGCGTCGCGGAAGCTTCACGCTTCTGCGTTGAGCTCTTTTGGTGGCGACTGATCATGCGTCGACCAATGTTATGCGCCGAGCTCTGCACGTGTAAGTGAAGCTTTTTCTTTGTTGTGACTTGTCTTCAGCATCCTGCGGGATTTGATAGTCGGCGGCGGCTAAATGATGTCGCGACCTCCGTTCTTTGCCATTTACGATATTCGCGGCTATACGAAGGCGTCGGCGACCTCCTTTCTTTGCGTGATATCGCGACTGCGGGGGCGTCGCGACCTGTACTAGCCCGATGTGCGACGCGAAAGAGGCGACCGCGCGGCCGCCAGTTCAACCTGGCGATAACCAGCGTCCACTGGCGATGTGGCGACCACGATACCCTAGCGATATCGCGATGATGTCGCGACATCTTACATTCGATGTTTGATATCTCGCTCCGTTAGCGTAGCGACCTACATTCGGAGTCTCTTTGAAAATCTTTGTTGCAACTTCTATTCGATTGTCCTGACCTCCCATGTCTCTTGCTAAGCTTTCAGATACATGCGACTACAGTGGTGTCGCGACATCGTAATACGCTTCTTCATTGGTCTTGGTACGTGATTTGGTTTTCTGTTGCGACCTTGATTATTATTAACTTTCCATTGCTTGTCCCGAATCGCGACATCAGTCCGCTCTTTCAATTAAAGATTTGCTACTTATTTTACTTGAGAAGGTTGTTCTTGTGGCTTTGTAGTCGGCTCCTTGTCGTGACCTCATGGTGGTATCCGCGACTTCATTTATCTCAGTTTGGTGGCATCGCGGCGTCGCTTGGCCGTGATGTCGCGGCGTAGACTTCTTTCATTTGGCCCGCTTCTTTTATTCGACGAGTCATATTTTGTCTACCGAAACCTTGCCAGTCTGACTTCACTTGTTACTCTTGATTTCTTCTTCAAAGCCAATTTCGTTGAGAATTAGTGACGGAATTCTTGAAGCTTGCACTTCTGTCGCGACTTAAGTTCCAGTTTTGACTTCAATTCTGCTGCAGTCTGATTTCTTATGATTTTTGCTAAAATTTGATTTTCTGCTGTATTTTCCTGCAAATTGGAATTTGATTCAATTATCAGTTTTTTGCAGACAATTCATCATTATTCTCATTATAAATTCAGAAAAATGGGTTAAAAATCTAATGAGTTTTTGGACTCATCGAGTCCCCCAGGCAAAATTTTGCTTGTCACCGAAGAGCAAGAAAATAAGAAATTGTTTGTCCTCGAACAAATAAGCTTAGAAGATTACAAGGACATTTTCTGATTTGTTCACATTTTTTACCTCATTCCACCCTTACGATGCAGATTGAGAGATATCAACATTATTTCAAATTTCGGTTTTGATGCAAGAACAAGGCATGAAGTGTACTTCTATCACAAAATTTCTTGATAAACTAATATATTAACGAGTTTTATCGTGAGTCTTGTTACGTATTATTGTGTGTAGTCATGATCCTTTTGACTTCATGTTGAATTTAGTTAATCTTCTGGGAGTTTTCTTGGCGATTTATCAAGTCCCATATGCTTGTTTTCATATTGATCCTCCACTAAGTAGCAGGTAAATTCAACCTTCAAAATCAATGAGGTCTCCTTCAGGCTTGTAATGTTGGGCTTGGGTAATTGGGTAGATAATGTGGAAAATTTTAGGTTGTAAATTACAGTTTCCATCTTATCTCTACGATTCTCTTACCGCCTCGACTTTCTTCCTTTTCTTCTTTGTTCCTTTTATATCCTTAATCTTAGCCTAATTCCTCTTTTTGAATTCTTTTTATGGAATCTCAACTTCCATATGTACTTGATTCAGGCAGATTCCTTTGTTCTTTAACTCCTTTGCCTTTATTTCTCATGATTTGGAATAGTCGCGATGTTTTTCTGTCTTCTTAGGCTTTCTATTACTCTTAGAGAACTTTGGGCTGCTGCTCCAGTACAGTTGGCATTAGGGTGCTAGGTGTTAAAACGCCCTCTGACTCCCAATTGTTCGAGGAAGCCAGCCTACGAGGCAAACTTATTCCTTATTTCTCTAACCACTTCTTTGCTTTAGCTGACCCCTTTTTGTCAAAATCTGGGAATATTATTCCCCGAACTTGTTTAACACGGCTATCTTAAACTTTTACGTCCCAAGCGGATAATTTGGGTTCTTCAGTTTTATTTGCAAGGAAGAATTTAGTTTTCATTGCTGTTTATTGAAGAAATAAGGCTTATTTGGCTCAAATGAACTGAGAGCCATGTAAGCATATTTTGAGGGATAGGCTTAAAAGGCTCAGCGCGAGGATGGCCTCTATCATTTTAATTGGTTGTTTACTTTAAGATTTACGCCTGTCAAATAAATCAGCAAATTCTAGGGTATGGTTTCTAAATCCTGAGATTCCCCGAGAAGATATTCTATTCTGTCAAAAGTTTCCATAAGTTTTGTTGACCCGATGTGTATTATTTCTTTAAGATACATTACTTATGTATCTGCCACATTATTTTAGCAGTATTTTTGTTCCATCAGCACCATGCCATTTTCCAATTTTTGCAACTAAACTGAATTTAAACGAACGATGTGCCTCTAATTCCGTTTTGCTTTATTCATACTTACGGATGCAATTATTTGTGTTGAGTCTACTTCTTAGTCAAACTACTTCAACTAGTTTAGATTATGATATTTGACATTTCATTCTTACGAACTAAATCTAATATTTATTTTCACAAACAAGTGACAGAGAAAATTAACAATAAAAATTTAGCGCAAACAACAAGCATTTCCTTTTTCACAAATTTTCTTGTTTTATTCATAATGTGATGCAAGTTGAGAAACAGCTTGTCGGGGAAGAGGGAAAAGAAAGGATAAATCAATGGGAAGATACATTTTCTTTTGAGGGAGGAGCAAAAATGTTTGGGGATCCGAGATCGAGGAGGTAGCGAGTGGATTGAATTGAAAATTTCATTCCCACCGAGTTCTCTTCTTCTTCTTGACATTCTCCCACTTTTTAGTGCGCTCTTGGATCGATTCATTTGTAAAGATCAATCTTTTTATTCGAGGATCATCTTGTCTCGTGCGTTAGCTACGTTGGATTGTGCGTTCATTTCAGTCATGACTTCTAAAGAATTTGGAAGATTGTTGTTAATCAAATCGAATTTTCAACCCGATTTTCTTACGTGGCGTCTGCTTATAAATAAGCTCTTGATCTCGTCGCTATTCACCGAAATCCATGAACATTGGCGATAACTTAGGAACTTGAGATCATGATCTGCTCATAGTCTTGGCTTCTTGATCTGCGTCCACGTCTGCTTTATGAGTTTGAGGAGTTGAGAATCGCGATCTGTCACCCGATTGTTGTAGAATGATTCATGGCTTAGCTTTAACTTCTTCAGTAGATCTTGATCTCTTTCTTCCATTTCCTTCTTAAATTTTTCTTCTTTCTACTCCAGGATCTTTTTCATTTGCTCATCTCTTCTTCCCATTGTTGATCTCTTCTTTTCATCTCCGCTTCATATACTTCTTCTTTTCTGTTCATCTCCTCTTTCCCGTTTATTTGGTCCTTACTCTTGATTCTTTTTCATAAGCTTCTTCTACGAACTTTTCTTCCGGAGTTCCATTGCTCTTCCGCTTTCTTCCACTTTCTTTTGGTTGGAATTGAGCATTTCCATTATTTTATTATTCTCACAGGCTCCCATGAGCTTTCTCCAGGTTCCCTGAAATTATTGTTCCTTAAAGGAGAGGCGACGATGGGGTGAAATCTATTGAACTTCTTTCTTCTTAACCTACATCCTGCGGCTGCAAAGTATTCCGTCTTGATGTGCTTCTATATATTTTCTTCTTCTTGCTGCCACGGGAAAGAGTGTCTTCTTCTATCATTGCATTTTCATTTTCATCCCTTGAATACGTTTCTACTATGACCACACTGTTGGAGTTACTGGCTTTGGCCTGCTTACTCGGAGTCGGGGCAATTGAGGTGACGTGGGGACACTCTTCTTCTTCTTCCCAGTTGCTTCACGCAGAATGCAATACATAACCCTTTGTGATGGTTCTTGGGTGAGGGATCAAAACCCACTATTACCTCCATGGTACCTCATTATAGAGATTTTCAATAAGCGTTCGACATCAATCTTGCTGTATCCCTTAGGTATGGCACTAGAAGGTTTGCTTCTTGTTCTCTCTTTACTATGCGGGCGTGTGGTAGGACCATAACGAGAGGCTAGAAATATAACTACACCTTTCTCCTCTGGCCAAAATCTCCCCACCGCACTCAGGGGACTTTTTGCTCTCCTTTTCCTTTCTTCCATTTGCACTTGCACCATGTATTCAATTTTCTCTACAAACTTCTCAGTTGGGGTTTTGTTATGGCGACTTCTTGAATTTTGAATCATTTTTGTCTTCCATCCCTTACATCTCATTAATAGTCTTATCCATAAGGCATGAGCTCCTGCGACCTGCGCTCAAGTTCTCTTTCCTCCTAACCAGATTGGAGTAAAATTCTCGGACGGCTGGCATACCGTTTTTATAATTTCTTGAGAATTCTCCCACCCTCTACCGCTCTATTAATTCCTTGAGCAGAGTGAAAGATATGATTGGCTGAAACCTCTTTCTCCACCAATCTTTCAACATAAATGTTTTTCCAGACAGAGAAGCTGGCCACAAGGCGAGCCTTCGTCTTCCTCTTCTTCTTCTTCTTTCTTTCCGCTTTTCCTCCCTCTGTTGCTGTAAGCCCGATTGAACCACAGTTTATTCGACGGCTTTGTTCTCCTTTAGATTCCAAAATGAACTTCCCACCGATGCAGGTATACTCTCCATGATTTACTTTCGGTTTGGGATGAGGTGAAAAGTTTGACCATTTAAGCGAAATCGGAAGTTTTAGGAAGAGTTCGGGTTTGGGTTTTGCGAGGCGGAGGCGAGCAGAATGAAGGTTGCCCGCTTCGAAGGTGGTAGTGGAGGGAACCTCAGCAGTTGCAATTGATTATTATGTTGGAGCTCTTTTATTACTTCATTGTTGCGCTTGTCAGCGACTTTATTCAGTGCGATTGTGTCTTGTCATTAAATTTAGGGCCACCGGTCGCTGCCAGTGGCATACTTGTCTCTTATGTGCGACCTATTCTTGTTTGTCAGCGACATAAAATGCTAATGGGAGGACACGAGGTATCATCGGTACTGCACGACGCTCGGGTATTTTATGAAATAATTAGTTGTCAGCGACCCTCACCGCTCTTGTGAAGGAATGGTTCTTGCGAACCTCGTGATTCTGTCGCTGACCTCGATTTATAATATGAAACCTCAAATTTGATATGGCGACATAACTGTTGCGACGCTGTGCCACTGTTCTTCCTTGATCGACTAATTCGCGACCTCACGACTTATGACACTGATCTACGATGACTTCATTACATACATACCCCAAATTTGATGATCGACCGACTTTTCGCTTCTTGATAATTTGCACACTCTTTGCATCAATTTAATCATTCCAACACGAGTAATTCAAAAATATCATTCTGTTCCCAATTTCACGGAAATTAATGTAGGAGAAAAGTACTCCACTTTTTCGAGTTGCTACGTCACGTAGTCTTCCGGAGTAGTCTGGAGTTTGTTCCTTCTTGCACGAGCCATTTTGATTCTTCATGCGCATATTGTAACAATTCCCGAAAATGATTAAATTAATCATGCCTAGCAATTTCTAACAAATCATGACTAGAACTAAAAAATTTCAAAAGCGGCGTAATAATATAAAAAAAAGTCGAAGTCATTTAAAGAAACTAAAAAAATCTCTGTAGTTTTATAAAACATTTTTAGCTCCGTTTTAGTCTTTAGTGGACTATTGCATTTTAGCTTTTCTCTCTTTCACTTCACCGGCTGAAGTTCTTCTTTTCTTTCTCCACTATTGGGATAGTGTTTAGTCCTTTCGCCGTTAACTTTGAATTCTTCCGAAGCTATAGTCACAGGTGTTCTTTAGCTCCCAGATAATTGCCCGACACCAGTATATGTGTTGCTCCATTTTGATTTCAGCTTCCACTGGAAATAATCTTAATGCGGAGTTAAGCGGCAAGACTTTGATCCCTGCTCTGAGTTTCCTCGGAATCCTTTGATCATACCATTCTTTGTCTTGTCATATATTCTAGCATTGTCGCCCGACATTTCTCAGTTCTTCCGATTCGATTCCAGTTGGAGAAGTCTCTCTTCCTTTCTGATTTAGCTCCAGTTCAGGCGTTTGATGGCCCACATGGCTTTGTATTCCGAGTTCAAGGGAGATGACATGGTTTTTCCAAAGACCAAAATCCTGCGGGGACATTCCCGATGGGAGTTTTAAACGATCCTGTATGCGCTAATAAATCATCGAACCCCGAACCAATCTTTCATCTTTAGAACTCACCGGTCTTTCGGAATTTTCTTTATTTCTCTGTTGGAAATTTCCAGCTTACCATTTATTTGAGGATGTCAAGCCCGGCTCATAATGTGTTTTGAATCTGCCATATACGCTCATGAGTTTGTCAAACACCTTATTTACAAATGGCTTTCCTCAGTCACTAATTATAGTTCTGGGTGTCCCGAATGCGCTAGAATATTTCTTTGTAAACCCTATTGGCTTTGTATTGGCATCATTCTTAGGACAATTTCTTTGCTTCTACCCATTTTGATACGCAATCGCATTTAGGGTATGTATATATTTCCAAATGAAGAACTGGAAAAGGCCCCATAAAGAATCCATTCCCCATACATCAAACAAATTCGCACTAGGATGCCTTCGGGCATCTCGCTTGCCTTTTTAACCTTTGATCTTTTCCATCTTTTACAACATTGATCTTTGGCTTTTATTAAAGCGGATCTCTTAAGACAACCAGGCTGGGTAGTCGACACTTGCGAGTTTTTCGTGAGGGTGTGCATGCACTCCCAAGTATTACTCGTAAAGGTGATGCATGACATTCACTTGTAAAATCTTGCTTTGCTTTCGCTTTACGATACACATCTCCCTTGGCCTGGAGTGACTCTCTTTTAAACAAATATGGATCATCCAGATGTAATACTCTTTGTCAGTCCTTAACTTTTCTACTAATGGCCAGATGCGGTGGCATAATTCCCTGGCTTCAAAGTACAATATCATTATACGGGGTGATTGGGTAATAGTGAGGAAATAAGCACTCATCTGAAAAATTTTACCAGCCCCATTTCTCTTCCTTTTCGCTATACGATGGGTTGTTATTTGACCAAAACATATACAAAAATTTTTATAGCATTGTCACGGAGACTATTATAATCCCGGCCAATCACCATAAAATTTGTTGTGACCCCGAAAAATACGCCTCTGAGGTATGACTTATTCCGAGGCTGTTAACTTACTCGACGGCAGTGCCATCAACTTTGTTGACATCATCTTATCCTGGCAAAAAAATCTCTTAGAGTAGAACAATTTAATTTATTGGTTTTGGTGATACACCCAGGAGTGCGCAGTCGACCAGTAATAAAATGGACATAAGTCGGATATCGATCCATGAGAGATCTCGAAAATTTTTCATCGACTACCACGACTATTCGAAATTAATACTATTTGGACGTAAATTGTCTTGGTTTCTAGCATGAAAGGCGGGAAATCAACTAGTTCAAGAAAATAGACATTCAAATAATTTGAAATAAAACAAATGAAGGAAAATAAATTTCTACAAAGAAATGAATCACTAGAGCAGATTATCCTTAGAAAGACACGTGAAGCTTGATCATAGTGAGCGATCAATTCCTGTAGTTCATGCGAATTAATTTTCTTGATTATCTCGAGGATTTCAAAATGCATCCCGAGGCATTTGTAAATCTGACGGATCTCTCCATGCTCCACATTTCGTTATCTCTTCTTCGATTCTCTCGAATTACGAGAGCGAGATAACTACTTGTAGAAACTTCCTTAGTGGGTATTTTTCTTTTCGCGATACTTCATACCCATTTTATGGATTGTACACCTTAGCTCCCAAGTTATTGGTCGAAACAGGATATATTTTAACTTCCCAAATTACTCTTCCTTCAAATTAAATAATCAGCCCTTTCTTGATTAATATCTCGGCTAACGCGGGTTGGCCTCGTATCGAATTGGTGAGATCTGCGCTGTTTAAATAGATAAGTCGTTGACTTCGTTCTTGACTTAGTGAGAAGAGGATTTATCTAGCGGGCTCTAAAGCTCAGATCTAATAGCGAGTTAGTATACCTTCAAAAATGTACATTACTCGAGTTATGTTTCCCTGTGTCACTTTCGGACCTCAACGAAATCAAATAACGGCCCAGCGATTCTTAACGGGTATGGTAAGGCGATGTTGATATCCCGAATCAATAAACCCACTTAATCACGAAGTAAATTATGGCGAAGCGAACTAAAGATCTTTTACGCAGAAATTACTACGAGGAAAATCGATTCGACTACAACGTTCACTAATGGAAGCTGGGTTCCTCGATTCTTGAATCACACGTCGCATCATACGATCAAAAGAATAGCGCAGTGGCCCGAAATAATGAATCGAAATTTATCACGAACACTTGATGCATTCGGTAGTAATTTTGAAAGAAATTTAGTGCGACAAGTGAAGCTTCAGCAAAAGCGATAACATTCGAGATCCGAAAAAATAATAAAGCGAAAAACTGAGCCCGAGCTTATGCGCTGCAAATAAAGAAAATAAAGAAAAGAAAAGAAAAGAAAAGAAAATAAAAAAGTGACCTAGGCTGCGGATCTCTCTTTGATGCGCCTCAGAGCTTGCTTTTCTACTGCGGGTAAGCTGCGTATTTATAGGGTTTTCGATTGGGCCTAATCTGATATATAACTTTGCTTTGTGGATTTCGAGTAGCGCGGGAGCCCAAATTGCTCGGTTGTGGCCTCGAGTTTTCTTGGCCGACATGAACTCGCCGACGCCGATAAGGATTACGCTGCCGGTGGTAAGTTAGTTGTCCGCGACGCAATCTTATCGCGCTGCGAGGTTCCCCGGTTGATCATTTGCGATATCGGCGACATCGCCGGCGCCATGCGCGACATCCATTCTGATCCTTTGCGATCTTCAGTGGCGATTTGTGTTTCACGATGTCGCGACATGAGATCTTCTCGACATGGTCTCCGTCTCACGCACCCGCGCGCTTCCAGCGGTTGTCGCTGATGTTGCGACTCGATTTTCTTGTCGCGACATCGCTATCTCTTCATTTCGCCCGAGCGAAGATTGTTGTCCCACGATGTCGTGACATCGACCTCGTAATTCCGAAGCCTTGGTTGATCACCTTGATGTCCGCGACTTGACATTAATTCACACTGCAACAACTAGTTGTTCTTGGTGTCGCGACATCGATCCTTCTTCATCAGCGACATCACTTAATCGCTGCGCCAGCGCCTGGTTCTGTTTTCTGATGTCGCGACTTAATAGTTTAATCGCGACATCACTCTTTAATTTGCATCATATTTGCCTGGTGTGTTCCGCTCCACGAATATCAAATTCTCTTCAATCTTCCCGATCGCATGACTGACTGTTTGTCTTGAGACCCACAGCATCATGGCCTCGGTATTGCTTTAATTCGCTACGCCATTATTTGCATTTTATCCACTTATTCTGCATTCTCACTGCTTTTCTTCTTTCTTGCTTCCCTTCTGCTAATAACCAAATTGGTGAGTTTCTTCATAATTTTGTATGTTGATATTCAATTAGCGAAAATCAAAACGAAAAATGGACTAAAGAGATGACTTTCTAAGCTCATCATGGGTTCCTCTCTTGACCGTGATCGACTATACATTATCCTTTGCCCTTCTTGTCTTTATTTTAAATCAAATTCACGCATGATAATACCCACGATCAATCTTGGCTTTGCTTCCCTTCTTTGCCATTAATATTTAATTCTTGCATGATCATTTGGAGTGTGTATAACAACATGGGACCCCAAAATATATGGCTGAATTTTCCTTCACCAACACTATTACCCAGCATCTCCTTTTAGTAGTAAATGGTACTGCCTTGCGCTAAGGTTTTGTAGCATATTAGATGTATGAACACTTTTCCTCTTTACAATCCCAATACGGCTCACATTGCAAAATCACGAAAAATCCCACACGTGATCACCAATTCTATTTCCAATGGTTTTGCCATGATGGGAGCTTCCCTTCATCTAGGATTGTTTCTTTAAGTAACTACGCGGGAGTTCATCGAAAATAAAACTTCTTATCTTTCTCGCGTGTCCGCATAGTAGTGTGCTTGGTACGAGAAATCTACGATAAATCTTATAAAATCAACCTGTGCAAACCGATTCCCTTGGCGTAGTGGGTGGCATTAGGTCTCTTATAATTGAAACTTTTGATTGAATTACACTTTAAGCCTGCTGCGAAACCATGTGCCCCCAGGCAATCCTTCGCTAACCATAAAATGGCATTTTCCCAATTCAAAGCTAGATTTTTTGTCTTTGCACCTTTGAAATACTTGTCCCGGAGTTATGCGGGCATTGTTCAAAAGCTGGATCAATACCTTTGTAAAATCATCCATGAAGATCTCCATAACTTCTTACGCTATCCAGAAAAAAAATAGACATCATCTCTACACCTTTGGAAGAGTACCGGAGCATTACAATCTAAATGGCATTAACTTCTAAGCGAATACCAAAATGGGCATGTAAAAGTGGTTTTTATTCACGATGGCAGTGTAATAGCTATTTGGTTATATCGGTATCCATGAGAAAACAAGCTAAAAATTCATCCACGCGACCTATCCGGCGTTATTCGATGAAAGTATGGGGAAAATGATCGCTTCACGATTTGCGATATTCAATTTTAAGCCAGTTGATCTGAGCCCTCCCGTCCTATCACGATTCTTGGCAGGAATAAGATTCATTCTTTCATTTAATTCTGGTGATCACCTTTCTTGGGAACCACGTATGCTGGGCTTACCCGGGCGTAAATATAAGCATATGAAACTTTGCATTTAACCATTTCGAACTTCTTTTAAACTGACTTCTTTCATGGCCCGGGTTCGGCCTCTGCACGTCTTTGTAAAGTTTTGCATTATCTTCTAACAATATTTTTGTGCACCTGATAGAGGGCCCGATACCTTCCGGATCTTAATTGACAGCGATTGCTTCCTTGTATTTCTCGAAGTACGGCAACCACGTTCTTCAACTTGATCAATGCGGTGATATATGTGCGGTTTCTCTTTTCGCTCTAAAACTCATATTTCAAATGATACGAACGCTCACTTCAATGTTAACCACTTATGCACTAGTTTCCACATATGAGTTTCTTGTGTGCAGTACACTCTATCTTAGAAATTGTTTTTCATTATGCACTAAAGGCCCATTTCATTATTAAACAAATTTGAAGCGAACTTCACAATCAAAGCTCAAAGTGCTGAAAATTCTGTCTCGATTTCATTGATAGAGTTTTGAATGTCTGATCGAAATTCACTTCATCATTAGAGAGAGGCTATTGCTTCTTACCACTGACCATACAATGTCTTCTGCATTAGGATGTTCAGGACTCACTAAAAGATACTACAAAATGCCTTTGCTTCCGTTCCCAGCTCACAGGAGGTGTAGTTCTGCGCTTTGATAAGCCTAGATTCAGAGGCGGCTCTGTTAGCAACTGAAGGTCTTCCCGACAACGGAGGAACTCCGAGGATCTTCTCACTGCATGAGCCAACAAATCTTGGGAAAATGAATTTCCCAAATAACAAGCAGTCTATCTTCCGAGAATGCCCTACGGTTGTGCCAGTGACAATCTATCAAATGCATCTAAGTATTGTTGTTGGGGTTAGTTCCCCTAAACTAAGTCTCTGCACACCACTGATGAGGCATCAAATTATACTTGCTCCAGTCACATAAAGCTTTCTTGAACTCACATTTCCAGAACGGGGGCCAGGTAAAGCTGCCCGAGTCTTTTCGTCTTTCTTTGGGAGCTTGTTACGGATAATGTGGCATGAAGCAGTTCAAGTTAACTATACCCTCCTCAGCTATCTTTCTTTCTTGCTCAGCACATCCTTGAAATTTTATAAAGGCGTTGTTGATCACCTCTACAATGGGATATTTATTCCTTTTCTTAGCAAAATATCTCAAAGAATTTAGAAAGCTGTTCTTCTCTTTTGACTTGAAGTCTCGTAGAGGAATAACTTTAGCCGGAGCATAGATTTGTACTCGCTTTCTTTTTTACGATGCGTTTGCCACGCAACCATACGTTGCCCCGATTAGGTTAGCCTGCTCTTTTCGATCTCCTTCCTTTCGCCTCGATCTCTTTGTTTCTATACGTCTTTAGTTCTTTGCTCAAATCCTTCACTTCTCAGAGTGAATTGCCATGCGATCTTGCAGTTCTTAAGGTGTCATTGGGGAATGTTCCTTGTTACGATTTGGCGTCGGGACGATGCTGCCCCACATCTAATACTATGGTCCTCAATGCCTGAAGCAACCCAGCATTTCTTGGCTGTCCCGGGTATCGAACGAAAGTTTCCAAGTCGAGATAGTTTACGTTTCATGGAATTATAACCAGCCTTTTGTTCTTCCCCATGATTTGCGGCATTTGATCCTCAAATAAGTTTGGATTCTCCCTACGACCACTGGTATTCATTACGCCCTCACCTCTTCTTTGCATTCTTCATTTTGGAACCTTAGTGTTCTTTGATATCCTTATTGAGGATCTTTCATCCGCGCCTTAAGGCCATGTAATGCCCCTCCACATAAATTACATACAGGTTCTCGATCTTTGGATGGTAGTCGCATGAGCGAGGTTAAGTTGGCTTGAAATGATAACTTCTTTGCTCGTTCGCGTACTTAGCCTCCTCGGCACCAGAATCTTCTTACATTTACCTCGAAGCCAAGGCACTTCTTCTCATCAATTCCCTTTCTACTGCTTCTATTTCATGAGCAGTGTGCACCTTCCTTTCTTGTTTGTCCATCCTATGCATTATAGCATCCAACTTAGCTTCCATGGCTGTCATCTTGCTCAGCTCCATGGTCCCTTTTCCTCTGCAACTACCTCTTGAAAACTCGGATAGACTTTCATATAAGCATTTTGTCGAATTATCTGTCGGATCTCTTGCCTCTTGAAGCGCACACCCAGCAGATGCTCCACAGCATGAAGCATCGATAATACCCTTGGATCTTATCATTCGGGAGCGTGATACACTATATCCATCTGGGTCTTCAAGTCTATTCTATCCCATTAGGCACCTTTCGGCAATCTTTTAGATGCTTTCCCCGGCGGCGTACGGGCTCTCATCTTCCCGCATTGGAATCTCTCTTAGTCTCTCACAGTGAGAGATGGAAAAATCTGCTAAGCTTCTACCAACTCTTCCCAAATATCAGGATCCATGTGGTAATGATTCATACCATGTGGTTGCTATGTCTCTCAGAAAATGGAAGAGATTGTAGTTTCCCTATCTCACGGTCTCCACCGTTCAGCTTCACGGTATTAGCCATCTGAGAAATCTTCGGTGCTCATTTTGGGTCTTCGATTGGGATGACGATCGCGTGTTCTTGAACCATTGTAATTAAAAACTGGCCTTAATTCAAAATTGTTTGCATCCTTGTAAATTGTCGATTATGAATACTCTTCTTGAATAATGGGCCTCAGGAAATCCTCCATTATTGTCGATGTGAGTCTTACATTTGCTGGCTCTCTGTTCTGTTTGGTCATGTATCTCTTATTACGCCATAAATTGCGTTTTACGCTCTTTTGTCTTTCTTAAACTCTGGCGTTCTCTCCTCCGGTCGATGTCTTCTTTGGAATCAAGTCGGATCCACATTTCCCAGCCATTAAAGGTTTTCTGAAATAAAGCACACTCATATTAATAGGATTAATCAAACTAACAGCTCATTACCAACATGGCTTGTTAAAAATTAGTAATTAAAATGTGATCAGCGCTTGAAAAGCTATTTTTGATCTTTTCTTAAAGAAATATCAAATTAGTATTTCCTTAACTCGTGAGAATATTGATCACAGTCAATTCTTCGATCCACTGGCGACGGCGCGAAAACTTGTTTAATGACCAATTTTGATGTATAAATTTATGACATACTATTACTAAAGGACTGTTATTCACAGTCCCGACAGCGGCGCCAAAACTTGATTGACAATCTAAATTCTCCTGTATGTAAGTGTGAGTGATGGATGTGAACATCGACATGAATTTATAGCGTTATTACCACAGATTATATACGTCCCCAACCACAATAACCATGAAACTTTGTTTGTTATATTTCTTTGCAATTATCTTGATTAAAAGCGACATGAGTAAAATGAATTTCTTTTTGGTTTCGATCCATGATTACGCAGAAATCAGACGGGTGAAACAAGTAATAAAGTGGATTTAAGTCCCGAATGCTCCCGATCGCGAGATCTCGAGAATTGAATCAACTACGACTGCTAAAGCTCTGCTCTATTAGAACTATGATAAGCCATTCTGTCAAATTTTCTATGCAACCTTTAAAATAATAAAGAATGAAAAATATAAACTAAGAACAAAATAGAACTAATGCCAAACTAAAAATAAAAAAATTAAAGAAATAAAGCCCAGTGGAGTTAGTTTTTAAAGGGATGCATTGAAAATATGAAGCTATTGTGAAACATCAATTCCTACTTGAGACACTCTGTGAACTTTGCTTCATGAACTTGATTTAGAATCCGTCAAAGGAAGATGGAAGCAATGCCATGTGGATTTCTCATAACGAAACATTTCATCGTCTAATCTTCTGTTTCTTCGAGAAGACGAGAGGATTAGATAACTACTTTTAATGCGAGGTTGCCCTTATTCTAGGTATTTTCTTCTTTTCAATACTTCACGAACATGGACTACTCAGCCTTAGCTCCTAAGGAGCATAGGCTCGCATGGAGTTTACACTATACTAGTTTCTCATCCTCGAAATTGAGCAGTTCATTCTTTCCTTGATTCTAGATCCTTGCTAACACGGGTTGAACTTCTTGTTAAGAATCAGTATTTCTTTGCTCATTTTAATTGAAGTAAGTCATTCAACTCATTCTAGGTTTCAAGTGAGAAGAAGATTTATCGATTAGAATTCCCTATGAAACGTTAGATCCCGATATTAGGTTCGTATGCCCTTGGATGTTGTTATTACTCTCGAGATGCCTTCTGTATCGCTCAGGCCTGAAATCGAGCATGAAACAATCCGTACGGGTATGGGGATGCGATATTTGGATCGGATACAAAAAATAAACAAAACGACAAGCGATTCAAGCACAGTTCGGTAAATTCGTAAATTTACGCGGGGAAAGATAAATTCAACGGCCCGGAACCTAAGTGCATAATTACACTAACGGTAGCTCCACGATCGGAAAGACTCACATGCGTCTAGGCGGAAGTTAAATTCAAAATTTGTTTGGACTTCAAGCGAACAGGGCGATGGTTGAGAAAATATCTGTTACTGCGTTCGGCTTGACTTCAACGACTAACATCCCGGATCCGAAATTCAAATGCAAAAACAATACTCTAATCTAATCTAAAACATGACAAATAAAGAAAAAGAAACAGAAAATTAAAATAAGCAGGCCTTGGCTGCAGACTTCTCTTTCGAGCCGCAGAGGCTGCTTTTCTTCGATAGCATTGTGTATTTATAGGGTTTGGAAGTTGGATAACCCCGATGCACTATTTGTGGATTTCAAGTCATTGGCCCATTTGTTTTGTTCATGTCGGCGACTCGTGCCGCCGACGGAAACTGAACCGCGACCTCTCTTTCCGCGTCGGCGACTTCGCGTTCTTGATGAGCTGTTCTGATCTGACTTCAATCATATGTCGAGCTTCGCAACCTTTCGCATTACCGAGAAACTCTTTTGAGGGTGAGCTTCAAATCATCGCGGCCGGCGACGCCGTTTTCTGTTCGATCTGTGTGAGCTTTTATGCAGTTGCGACTTGCCTTTAACATCCGCGATATGATCTTCGCGACAATAAATAGCGTCGATATGCTCGCACTTCCGCCCGATATCGCGACCAGCGAATGATGTAAAACTTCGCGCTCTTCTCTAGCGCGATATTAGCCGCGACCAGCGAATGACGTCGCGACGCCGCGCTTTACGCATTGAGAGCTCTTGAGGTGGCGACGATCATATATAGCGACTTCAATGTTTATGCTTATGAGCTCTTTTGATGTGGATGAAACTTTCTTTTTGTTGTGACTTGTCTTGACATATCACGGGATTGATGTCGCCCAGCCCGGCTAAATGATGTCGCGACCTCCGTTTCTTTGCAGTGATGTCGCGTGCGAAGGGCGTCGCGCGACCTCCTTCTTTGGCCCGATGTTGCGACCCCTTTGAAAGGCGTCGCGACCATGATTCCGCACTATAGCGATGCCGGCGACCACTAGCGATGTCCGCGACCGATCTTTTGCGGTGATGTCGCGACTATTGGCCGATGTCATGACATCTTCGGTCGATTGTTTGATATCTCTATCCATTGCCAGCGTCTCACACATTGGTCTTTGAAAATCTTTTGTGTATGACCGATGGTGTCATAACCTCCCATGTCTCGCGCTAGCTTTCCATTCTGTGCGACCTCAAGCGAGAATGTCGGGCATCATGTACACTTCTTCATTAATTCTTGATGATCACGGTTTGATTTGTTTGCGACCTTGGTGTTATTCTTCGTCTTGTCAGGTAGCGACATCGAAGTCCTTTCTTTCAAAGTGATTCACGCATTCCTTTACTTGAGAAAGAATTTCATTCTTGGCTTTGTAAGGTGATCTATCAACAGCCTCGCCCGGTGAAGGTATCACGACTTCATTTATCTCCCGGATTTGGTGTCAGCGACGTCGCAATGATGTCGCGACATGAACTCTTCATTGGCTTGCTTCTTTTATTCTACGACCAAGTCTGTATTTTGTCTCAATACCTTCTTGGAGTCACGACGCGGCTTATTCACTCTTGATTTCTTCTTGAAAGCCAAATTTGTTGAGGTCGTGACTTTGGAATACTAGGCTTGCACTTCTGTCGCGACTTAAGTTCTGATTTTTTGACTTCAATGGTCTATTTTATGATCGATTTCTTATGATTTTGCTAAAAATTTGATTTTCTCTTGTATTTTCTGCCACCTGAAATTGAATTGATTCAGTCTATGGGTTTTAACGGAGACAATTCATCATTCTCATTATAGAATTCAGAAATGGAGGTTAAAAATCTAATGAGTTTTTGGACTCGTCACTTTCCTGTTTCTGAGAACGCGAAGGGTCATCATATGAAACATGATCTGCAGCAGTTCTACACCTTGCTCGTATATCATATTTACCCTGCCGAGGCGTCCTCAGTATTACTATCTCCTTGATAACATTGAAGATATTTAGATTAACGGTCATATTTGCAAAGATAACGTCATTAATTACTCCTACGATGTATGATGGCATTGGTGGTGGCCAAGAATGGCGCCAGAATCTTGAGGCGAGTCCTTGATTCACCGCGGGTGAGTGTCGAGAACAGCAAAGGAAGTCCATGGAAATAGAGCTTGTCTACTTGCGATACATCCTTCACTACCTGCAGAATTTCATACGCCATTTAGGCGAAGGGGATATTAGTCAGTTCTAACTCTCCTAACCCCAGCTCAATATATACTAAGTATGGCAACAAATTAACACTTGCTCCCAAGTCAGCTCAGAGCATGTCCCCCAATTTAATTTCCAGCCATATGGAAATAGTGGGGCTTCCTAGTCTTCGTATTTTTGGCGGCCAGTGAACCCACTGTCAGGAGGTGGTGTTGATCATGAATCTCACATCCTTGTTGACACCTAACTTTCTTTCACGATTGCACAAGAGTCTTTCAAAAACTTGGCTTATGACGAAATTTGCTTAATGGCATCCAACAAGGGGATGTTTACCTTAACCTGTTTGAACAACTCATAGATTTCAGAGTGATTGTTCACTTTCTTAGGGGCTCTTAACCTATGAGGGTATGGAGTAGGAGGGACATGGGAAGTTTTATCTTTCTCTAGCTCAACATCAACAACATCTATTCTGGGAACATGAGGCTTGTTAGACACCTCATCATTCCTTAATGGTTCATTTTGCACACCTTTTTTGTTTCCTTGGACAATTCTTTGGGCTGAATGGTTTTATCAATTGTTTTCCACTTGAGTGGTGGCTTGACTTTGCAATGTTCAAGATTACATCGTTTGGACTTGAGATTCCAAAACACTATTTTGACCTTGGGGGGTTTTTGGATGGTGCAGAGAAAGGGAGTTTCCTTTTTCTTATTCATTGCCCGTGAAGGGTCAGGCATAGTGATTTGGGATCTCGAAAATCATTTAAGAGCTGGGTTTAAATTCAATGTTAATTAGTTGTTGAGCACAGATAAGCGTGTCCACAATGTCTATCGGAACTTCTCTTAGTGGAGGTTGGTAGCTATTTATTTGGAAGAAGCTCTATCAGAAGATCAGGGTGAAAAGCACTTAGTTAGGATTAATGAAATCATGAGGACCACTAATTTTGGAATTGAGGGGCTTGATTTGAAAACCTTCGTTTTTGGAAGTTCTAGCCTTGGATTTATTTGGCAAAAATGGTTTGTGCCTCCCTCATTCTTCCAGCCCCATGGTCGGGTGTTTACCCACCTGGATTATAAGTTTCGGAAGTATGGAGAAATTGAAGGTTCAACTTTAGTGATGGAGCATTAGCTTGCTCATTTGGATTGCTCCCTTGACTTAGGAGGTTAGGAATGGGTTAATGGTTGAGTGAGTGGGGTCATCGCAAATGATGCATGACTCCTCAATTCCAGTCCCATAAACAAAGTACCTTGGAGTGCAACCGATCACCTCATTCACCTTTTTTGATTCTATGGCCTACAACTACAATTAAGTTAACATTTAAACTACTTGGTCATCGTTCTTTCTCTTAGAGCTGATGTATTCCTCTCACGTAGGTGTACTATGCACTTTAGTAGTATCTGAGGAGGTAGTAGTCTCCTAAGTTAGGCATTTTTACGCTATTGTATCAAAAATTTATAGCCTCTAAGTAGCTTTTCTCATATAACTCCCAGCACACATCATTTGGATGTATTCTTTGTGAAATATTCGAGGGGGCAGTCCTTGAGGTAAAATATGCAACAATTTATCAACTTGGCTCATGGGAGGGAGGCGTGGAGGAGGTCCTTATATCTCTCCCATACAATAGCAAAAGGTTCACCCAGTTTTTCAGAAAAGTTTTGGATTGCTCGCATGAGTGCATTAGTACGAGCGGGAGGGAAGAATTTATTCAAAAATTCATTTTGCATGTCTTCCCAAGTAAAAATTGAATTAGGGCAGAAGTGAAACCATGTTTGCAGCCGCCATACGCCCGGAGAGAATGGGAATAAAACCACAAATATATGGAGGGGTGATCACATTGTGGAAAAGAAGCTTTTCTGTATCCTGCAAAAATCTCATGAATGAGTGGGGTTTCTCACGGAATAAACCTTGATGCAACGAGGAGAGAGAGCAGATCATCTCAGGCTTCATAGGAATTAGTTAGCCTCTTCGGGTAGGTGAATCCATCTGATTTTGTTGTGGTTCTTTGAGATTTCTTGAGAGTCTCGAAGGGTTCTTTTACCATTGGGTAAGAGGCGGGAGCTCGATATTGATTTTGCTAAAAATTAACATTTCCCCCTCTGTTTTTGCAACAGAGAGTTCTTAGGCGGTGCGACACCATCTCCTTGTGGAGCAGGAGTTTTCCATGGGTCTTTGCAGGTACAGGTAACACTTGGTCATTTGGATTAAAAAGAGTTTGCTTATTCCTGGGATGTTCCATTTGAGGGTTAGGGTTCTCTTGAAACAAATGTCTCATTGTGGACTCTTCAATATGTCCTTGAGGTATAACTCTTACAAGTCGGCGTTGCTCTCACGAGCCCAAATCGACATGCACTAATATTACCCCAACTAGACAGGTATCCACTTATATTATCTATAAAAGAATTAAGAGGTAGAGAGCATTACCGGATCTGCAATGCAATTGCAAATTACCTCGCTCTCTCTGAATCCCGACTGAGTGCTCATGCACTCCACGGAAGCGACTCCAATGCTTCAGTCTATTTCGTGTCTTTGAAATTATTCTCAAGCGTGAGGCCGTGTCGTCCAGAAAAAGCATTATAATACGTGAGGTCTGGCAGGTCATTTCCACGGGTAGTTTTCTAGATGATCATAGGATTGCGCCGATGAATGTCTGAATTAGAGTAAAATGCGGGGTTTATTGATTGATTTATTACTGATTGACTTAAATTATTGTAAAACAGTAGAATATTGAAGTAGGATCTAAGGTTTCACTCACCACCAACTAAGTAACACCCACCTCTACTACAATCTCATCCTAAAGCCGATGATAGACCAGGTGTTTGATGGGGGATTTAACTTTAAAAGCTTTTGTAGGATAAAGAATAATTGAACGATATCAAGTGCTTGCTTAGAAGATTTGTTTGGACTCTTAGTTTGCATTTGAGATCAAGCATGACATGTACGAAATCTCGTTCACATTGTCAGAAGATGTCAAACTAAGGTTTATAAGAATTTTTCGCAGTGTTCAATATCATACAAATCCGTGAAGCTTTAAGAGGGATTGAGGGTTTGTTACCTTGAAGGGGTGTGAGTTTCCCACTGCGTCGAACCCTATCATGGAGGTTTAAAACTCCATTCAAGCTGAGAATTGATTCATAATTTATGGAACACTAATAGTAAATGTGAATTGAGAAATAACACTTCAATTGCAAGGTTGAGATACTCACTTAGCTAGTCTCTCAATGAACGCAAGTTATAAAACCAATTGAAAGATTCTAGTGCTTAAAAACTCATAATCAGAAGAAAACTAACTACTCTACTCTAGGAAACCCTGGAAAAATATGAGAAAACACTCCAAATGTTAGAGCCAAAACCCTAGAATCCGAACTCCCTTAATTCTGCCTTAAAGTGGCCTTAAATAAAATCCTCATTAGCGATCTTGAAGTGGGGATCAAAGCGAGCATGTATTTGCACGGATGAGGCCGGCTTAAATCCTACAGATCGCATGTTGAGATGCCGGTACCAGTGTTGTGGTACCAATACCCGAGTCCGCTTTGGCGGTGCTTCAGCGACCTTTAGAATTTTGATGCACCACTATATTTGATACTGCAGTACCCTTTGCTCCTTCCCTTTCTCGGTGCATGTGAGTCTGCCAGGTACTGCGATCAATATGTTGCGATACCAGCGTCTCCCATGACTACCCCTCTTCAACTTTTCACAGAACTACCGGGACCTCCGACGGCGTACGTGATTAACAACGATGATCTCTGGGTTGTCCTTACAAGACTTCAGCCGCTATGAAAATGTACACGAGACATCCCCAAAATAACGCACATGCATATGGTGAAAAGGTTAAAAAGCACCTATTACACAAAATGAAAGCAAAACATTAGTTCTTACAAAGGGGCTTGAACCCTATATAATTGTCGCACTTTTACGTATCAACCAGCTAACCATCCTCTTTCCCAATTAGATTCCCACCCCAGGCACATATTCAAAATCCGCAGAGGCTCAAACTAACTAATTCGAGGTGGAAACCGGTATAAGCAAGGGCTAGCGATAAGTTTGTTGCATTTATATTCCTTGTTAGGTACAACTGACACACTGTTGGGAATCCCCAATTATTTGTATTTCTTGTGCTCCAACTTCCAACAAGATCTCCAAACTGATCACTAAAACCTCATATTCAACTTGATTGTTGGTGCACTTGAAGGCCAAGTTGAAAGATAGGGTAGTATTTATCCCTTTGGGTGAGTTGACTACTATCCCAGCTCCAGCAGAATTCTTCGTGCTAGAGCCATCAAACTTAAGAACCCAATGCTGCCTTTCTACTTCATAAATCCCTAATTCCACATCCTTTTCTGGTTTGATTTCTAATGAAGAACGATTAGCCAAAAAGTTAGCTAAAGCTTGCCCCTTGAATGATTTCAATGGAAAATAGATCAAGGTGAACTCTGATAAAGCAAGGGACCATTTCTCGATCATCCAGTGACTAGGTTGAAACGCATATATTAATCATTCGGTGGTTTAGGAGACCATAAATGCGGCTTTACGAGACTTGCGATCAGTAATGACTCAATTTAGGTACATGCAAAGTATGGGCGAGCCACTGACTTCTTAATGGGTGTATACTTTGTTTTTGCTAAATTTAGGACCACTACGAATAGTAAACAACACGCTCATGACGCCCGGCGGTATTTTGTGCGAGGAAGGCATCCTATAGACTTTTTTGCAGCTAATAGATAGAGTTAGAGTGGTTGAACCCTCAGAGGTGGCATTAAAACAGGGGGCTTAGAAAAGTAGCCTTTGATTCCATCAAAACCTCCCTGATGTTGTTCCTCCATTTTTAAACTCTTCCCAGCTAACAGCTTGATTAAGATTAGGATGATACCTTGTCTTCCGGCCAGTTAGAGATGAACCTCCTTAAATAGTTCGCCTGACCGAAGAACTTTTGAAGTTCTTTCTTATTTTAAGGAGCCTTGGTTGAAATGATGGCTTTGGCTTTGTTTTGATCCACTTCCACTCCTCTTTGGTGAACTAGAAACCCTAAACAAATTTCGACTTAAACTTCAAAAGCACATTTGAGTGGATTAAGTTTTATGATGGAGTCTCATCCTTTCAAAACTTTTCCTTAATTGATTCATATGTTCGATGACCTTCTTAGATTTAACCACAATGTCATCGATATAAATCTCCATGTAGTGGCCTAACATAACATGAAAGATGGCATTCATAGCCCTTTGGTAAAGATTTTTGGCGTTTTTTGAAACTAAAGGCATGACCAGGTCGATGACATTCTTAAGGAACGAGGACATTTGAAGAGAGCGAGTCTTTAGATATGGCATCAGCTTAACTATTAGGATTTGGTTATACCAGTAATCTGAGGGCATTACATACATGTCTTTAGGTGACAACATTTAAATCCCCAAAATTACGTAAACTCAGTTTCCCGTTCTTCTTATCAGAATGATGTTTGCAACTCCGCGCACATACCTTGTAGGTGAATAATTTGACACTACGCTTCTCAATCTCCTCTTTCACGCCGGCTCTACCTCCTTGGACATTCTAATTCTTAGTAGTTCTTCCGAAAGGTGCAACCGAGTAAAAACCTTCACCGGGTTATAAAATGACGGTGCCCCTTGACTCCCATCGACCACTGGCATCTCGTCATAATTCCAATCAAGCGGTCTTTGAACTCCCGGCGGCTCCATTACGTAATCTTCTTTCAAGTCAGAGAAAAGCGGCAGGAACTAATATAGTAATCATCTCAACTCTTCACGGTGTTGAGGGTTTAGTTCCTCCGTGGAGTAAATAATAGCGAAATTTGCGTGTCTTCAAGCAAAGAGGGCTTGCTTTCAAATCCTCCATCTGTATTTCTTCATCTTCTTCATATATTTCCCCTTCAAAAATCGTCTCAACCCTACAAGTGTCCTAGAGATGCTCTTTATTCAATCTTTCCTGATCTGTTTGCATTTTCATTTTGAATATGGCGGTTGCATGTGTCTTTTCCTTTTGAGGAAATGAGTGGTAAATGCCGATCTAAAATGAGTTTTGGCCACTCGATGCACTTTGTAAAACCTGTGTAATCACCTTTAGGAGTTTGGCCACCTCCTTTTAGATTTCCACACATAGTTTGGTCTATGTATTGATAAGTGTTTAGCGTAGCACGGGGACATGCAGATTCCCATAAACGATGCCAAAAACTTGATAGGCATATTATAAATCGTTGTCAATGTCACCAAAGACTTGTTAGTCTGACGGCGATGCTAAAAACTTGATAGGCATAAACGTGATATGTGTATAAAATATGCAATAAAAATATGTAATGAGCGCCTATTTGTGCAAGTATATGCTTGTCAAGTAATACGGTCTTCAAATATCTGCAGGTCGATCCGCAAGGAAGTGGGGATGCTAAGTATCAAAATTAGAATATCTATAATATCCAAACGTTGATACTCAAAGTCCAAAGCAAAATTTAACCTAAACTAATGAGAAATCTAGAAAATCTAACGAATGAAATGCCTGACTAAGGGATACCGAGAGATGATAAAATCCTAGGAGTATTTGGTGCGATTAAGCCCGATCACATTATATCTAAGCGAAATTCCATCATATTATCTCTTGAAAAAAGCTCTCCAGGCGACTCTACCTGTTAATTATAAATACACCTCTCTTGATGTCGAATAATATACTACGACTAATACTAGGTTTCTTGCTTCTCATTTCAACCCCAGTACTAGAGATGCTTTAAGACTCCAAGAATCTCACACACCTAATTACCGATAATTTCTACATGCTTGACCTAATTGGTTGATTCACTGCCGCCGGTGCTTTACTCCTTCGAGCTCGTAAGGAACCACTCACCATATTGAGATTAACCAGAAATCAATATATAAATAACAACCAAGTATGAATCAATAGATAAGCAAATCACAGAGAATCAATAGAAATAAGAAAATCAACATTTAGATATAAGATTCATGTCCAAAATGCAACCAAAACCCTGAACCTACGAGGGAGTAAAGAAATAATAAGTCTACGGTACATCACAGTCGAATAAAACATGAGAAAAAGGAAAGAAAAACCTCTAATGATGACAAACGATGAGTTCTTAGTCTTCTTCTTCCCAATCCCCTTATTCTTCTCCTAAATCTTAAGAAGCTGGTGACTCACAGAAAACCCATCTCATGGTCCCCGAAGTAAGACTTGTAGTTCAGCGACAGAGGAAAACCTAGTGGGGTGTTCTCCTAATGAGCCAGAACCATCATCTAGGCTAAAAAACATCTATTTATAAGCCTCCAAAAATGGACTAAGGAATTACTGAATTTTTGCTCCAGCGATCTTCTCTTCGATCTGATGAAGGTGTCTTTGTCGCAACGAGCCCAAGGCTCCTTCAATGTGATCCCTCTGCTTTTTCGTGATGAAGGTGTCTTCGTCGCAACGAATCTGTAGCTTCTCTACGTATTGGACCTTCTGGCCAAGTAAATGACGTTTCCTTAAATCGCGACGAGAAGGTGTATCTTTCATATTTAAGTATCTAAAACACCTCAAAATCTGCACTTAACCCTAAAATGCAAAATTAAACTAAATATTAATAATGAAGCAAAACACCACTTATTTATGTACAAAAGATATAAAAAACATACTAAAAACCTGGTATATAATGAGTGTTTTGGACACTAATCATGTATGCTTTCCTTAGGACCCTATTTTTCCTTTTGCTAGTGAACTTGATCAGACCGAATTCCTAATCATAATACATGGCTTCTGAACTGTCGCGCCATATTGCTATCTACCCGCAACACCTCCACTTCATCACCATCATCAGTGAAACTAGTGAGGACACACCGGTTAGCGTGAATCTAGTCCCTCACTAGCGAAATGTTGTAATTTGCCGATCTGGAGTCTATCTTAACGAATAATGAAGTTTTGCTACTAATGGAGATATCTAGAGGTAGTATCCCCAGGGTCTTAGATACTTCTCCAGTAAAGGCAGACACAACCACCTCTATTTCTATTAGATCACTAATGCTCCTTCCCGAGCTCTGGCATCACGATGGCATTGTTTCACTTTGGCTAATCCATTATCTATCAATACCTTGAATCTTGGTGCGCCCATTGAGATGGTCTCGTACAAGGCTTTATGTGCCTCGTCATTTCCACAAAGGTTTTCTCAAGTATCACCTTTTGGGGTCTTCATTCTTTAGAGGATTCTATGGTTACCCATTAGGTATTTCGTCTTTTCTTTGTTGTAGAGTGCTTCCTTCACCATCAGCTCAGGTCTTTACTCACACTTTTTGACTTGAATGATTGGAAATGTTAAAGAAATAGTGGAACAATGTGAAATAGGGATCACCTATTAATGGGCCTATGTCATTCTTCATCCGTTTTTCTGCTTTGCTCATTGACTCCATATGCTCATTAGCTTTCCTCCCGAACTGTTTTTCGATTTAGAGACCATTCTTCATTAACTTTCTCTAATTCCATGGCTTCTTTCAAGAGTGTTTTATCAGATACATCAATGAGCTGCCTTTTATTAGCTGCTCTTTGTCTCTACATCCTCCTCTTCTGAGTCCTGGAAAACCTTTAAGGAAATTTTTTGTGTTGTGCCAGTACCCTTATTTGACCGGAAGAAACCTTGGAGGAATGGAAATCACCTCATGCCTTTCCATCTCACGCCAACCCTCTCTATAGAAAAAACTCAGTTTGTTTCCTGCCATCTTTTGAAATAGGGTATCTAGGAGACACCATTATGTACCTTGGAGAACTGGGTCCACCTCCTGGAAAAACAGGTTTGATTGGAGGAACATGTCCTTCTCCTACCTTCTCCCTTTAAGAAGTGAAGTTGTCTGCAATCTTCTCTCTTGGGGGAAAGAATCTACCCTTTTAAGAAGTGATTCTATCCTATAGCATAAACCATCTTTTACTTAGAGGAACAACTCTGTCCCCATATACACCTCTTGGAAATCTACCCTCAACTCTCTCCCTTGGAAAAATAGGTTTGTTTGCTTTCTTCCTTGGAAAAGTAACTTTCCCTACATCTTTTTCATTTGGAGGAGTGAACTTACCCCTTGGGGAAAAGGCTCTGTTTCTTAAGGAACATTCTCCGAACCTACCTACATCATTCTCCCTTGGAGCAGTGAACCTACCCCATGGAGGGTGGGCGCTCTGACCTTTTCTATGGGAGAAAGGAACCCGATCCACCTGCGGGAGTTCATCACTGCCTTTTTAAAGGAAAGTCTCATTTCCTTATAGAATTGGTTGGGTGCTATGTTTATTGTATCCCTTACGAATTTCTCTGTGGAGGATATGCTTCTGATGAAAAACTACTCATTTTTTCAACTTATCAACAAGGACAACAAATATTTAGGGTCACGTTTCTGTTGAGAGAGGGTTTTGTACTCTGTAGAATTCTTTCAATGCTCTTAAGTAGAAAATAAAAGGGTTGATTAGGCCAGCGGTGGGGAGAAAGGGATCCTCATCGATTTCCATAGCCTCTTTTTGTCGGGAACGAGTATGCTGTTGATCATATCTTGTATGAAATTTCTGGGCAAACATAAAATTATTGGTGTGGTTCCACGCTGATTGTGGTACTTACAATAGAAATGCTTTCCCCTTAGTTCTCATCCTTGTTGGGGATAAGATGATCTTTAGGAGAATGGCGAAATTTTCTTTCACTTTAAGTCAAATATTTACCTGTCTTTACCTCAGTATATTGGACTTGTGTACCCAATGTCACGTGCGCTTCTTCCGCTCATGATTGCCTTTTCTACCAATAGAGGATAGGTGAATGTCCCTCTAGTAGATAGATCTGTCACTACCACCTCTTGGTTCACCTCTTGACAATAGGTTCCCATGGATTTCTTCCTCCTATAACTATCTTCCTTGAGCAACTCCTCATATTATGTCACCATAGCTATAAGTTCATAAAAATCTGTAAATTCCATACCTTAGAATTTTTTCCTCAACTCAATGTCCAAAGCTTTTTAGGCCATTTTCACATACTTTGTCTCTAGAAGATGGATCTTGCATATGTTTCTCATCTTCTTGAACTGGGAGATGAACAAATCAACGGTCTCCCCATTTCTTTAAGTCACTTCTGAATGGATTCTCATTACAACCCAAGGCTATCTTGAAGAACTAAGTGTGGGCGCCACTCCATCTCTGCTCAACTTCGAATGAAGTTCCTTAGCAATGTTGTATACCAAGTGAATGCTGAAACTATAGACTTTAAACTTGATTAACTAAGCAGATCTAAAACATTCCTCAAAATATAATCATATAATTTAACATATATTA
The DNA here is from genome assembly GCA_016808115.1 of Tetrastigma voinierianum. Taxonomy (NCBI): domain Eukaryota; kingdom Viridiplantae; phylum Streptophyta; class Magnoliopsida; order Vitales; family Vitaceae; genus Tetrastigma; species Tetrastigma voinierianum. Next base: position 74,891 of record JAEQBH010001582.1, read on the forward strand.
CAAACCAATTTAACATATATTACAAACCATACTATCATACCCCACTATTTGAGGCGTTCAAAATATCACTTACATATTATTTACAAATCCTTTTCGTTGTACCCAAAAGTTTATATACAACATATTGCTCAGAGTAACACATTAAATAGAAACACTGCAGGTGAGCACCTATCGTTGAGATGGCCCTTGATGTTGATGTGGAATGTCCTGTTCTCTAGTTGCCTCCTCAATACCTACACGGATAAACACCCGTGCTAAGCATAAAGCTTAGTGAGGATTCTTACATATGGATGACCACTAACCATGATCATCACATTATAATACTCCATATGACTTTACTATATATATACTTCTCTCTCTCCTCCATATATATATATATATATATATATATATATATATATATATATAACTGCTATACTATATATATATATATATGTAACTTAACAACCATATAAACTTTATGGAAGTGCAATAGTTCATGAACTTACCACAATTAAATAATTTAATTCATTATGTTAATTTCATGTCACTTCATAACTTCATGTGTTTTATCCTATCGAATTCATATCATTTAGTCATAGTGATGTGTATTTAGGTATTTTATATTTCATTATATTTACAAATTACTTCCTATGTTTACAATTAATGTTTCATTTATCAACATCGCTTTATCTCTTTATGTTTCATGCACATATTCAAAGGATACGGAAAAACGTATCTTTTGAGGGTCTTATCAGCATCTGAGATATTGACATCTGTTGTGCTTTTTCTTGTATGACCCAAACGAGGTCATGTCCATCAGCTTGAACGCATGGCCAACTATATCGTATTTGCAGCAGCGGCATCTGTGCGGCATACCATCATCCATCTACCTGAAATAAAACAGCGAGCTAATCAAGTTTTATTACGTTTTCAGTACATATCTCATATACATTAATAACTATTGTTATCATGTATGCATGGGTGTCTTACTATCATTATTCTCATCTTCATAAAGAGCACTTTCACATATCTCTTGTCATCATATGAATATATTCTATGCTTATTTGCCTCTGTGACTATACATGTATTATCTTTTCTTCACATAGCTGGAGTGTGTCTTGTCATTCATTCTGTTATTCCCTTTATTTTTAGCATTAAATCATATAACTTTTAGTCAAATTCTTTATCTCACTTAGCTAAGTTATACTAACTTATTTTCATACAAAACCATCTCCACTAATCCTTTGGGAGTATATAAGAGACATTTGGATGTCTCAAAATCCTTCTGGAAAGGACATAAAGGTATTTCCCAAAACAGGGTCCGAATTCACTTATTTTCTATGTGGCGACCCCCGAGCCCGGCTCGACCGGGTTGGCAGATCCGAACCGAAACTCGGGATGCCACCATAGCACTATATCACTTTATCAAAATCATTTATCAAAAACACGCGAAAGCAATTTCAATTTGGGGCAAGCCTATAAACATTTACATTTAACAAAATGCATTTTACAATACGAAACATTCCGCTTTACCTTTACTTTCAAAATGAGTTTACAAAATAGATGTTCAAAGTTCAAATTGTTTTACAAAATATCAATGTTCAAAAACAATGGAGTGAATGCATATGTCGGAGCATACTCCGCAATTCTTTCTTTATGACTCGACGATCCTCAATCTTGCCTTTTGTCCTTGTTCACTCGGTACCTGCACATTGATAAAATAATACGCTAAGCATTTTCATGCTTAATAGTTCTATACAATTCCATTCTTTTGTTTTAGTTTAAGCCAAATCATGCCAGATTTTTAACAAAAACTTTCAAATCTTTTGGATGATCAATGTCGATACAATACATATACTTGGCTCATATCTGATAGTTTATGGTTCATTGATCATCCCAATATATACTTTCATATGCGATATATATATATATCATTTATAACCAAATCATGCATTTCTGATTCTCTTTTCATTTCAATTGCAATCATGCTTTCAATTCAATATCCAGCGATCTCAAGTCAATTCAGTTCTGCCCTTAACAATTTAACCTATGTTTTGGTATCTACGAGGATATCGTAATCAAACACGATCCCAGTTGAAACCGCGAACTACCATACGCGCATTTGTTTTTATAACATGAATTGATCTGTGGCTGTGACTGGTTATTAAAAATCAATTAGTGAACAACCGCATCTTGTCGTGGGCTGCGCAAGTCGGTGATACATCAAATACGTTTGTTCGCGATGCGCTCATTTGACCCTTATTGGTATACCAATCTATCCTTATCAAATTAAACGGTTAACATTCTATTAAGGGCGTTGAATCCTTTGCTCTGCAAAATACGGTACAATATATCGTTTGTATAAGCGATTCATTTTCAACTATAATACGAATTTTCATATCACGAAAACATTTCTGTCGGTTGCCGTCAATTAAAACAAATCAATATGCTTTTCTTATACATTTCGAACATGGCTTGTTTAAATCTTGAAATGAGAATAGAAGAAGATAGAACAAACCAATCTATCTTTCTTTTTGCCTTGTCGTCGATCTCGAATCTAAGTTGAGTGATCCACCTCCCACAGTCACTGGCAAATCACGCACATCACATTTTAGTGAACTAGCACTAATCACACTTAACGAATATCACCGCGGCGGCGAGGTACGGTACGTTTTTCATTTAGCTTTATCCTTATTCAAACTCACAGTAATCATTTATTAGGGTTCCTAAACAATTAATTGGAGCGAATGCGAGACTTTGGAACAAAATCCGAATTGCTCTCAGTGAAACCGGTATCTACGCCGCGGCGTAACAAGGCCCTATTGATTAGTGCCCTTGATAGGGTGATCCGGAATCAACAAAAATTTGTTTCCTATGTTCCTCCTACTGCCGTAGTGACTGCTACCTGACCGACATAGCGGTCTAGGGTGAATTTCTGAGGATGGTTTCATCCACAAATGATTAGTATCATGATTCAAAATGGTGAGGCTTTCATTTGGATTTTAGTTTAGGTAAAAGCAGGGAGATTGGTTGTTCAGGGTAAGCGAAGCTTGATTTAAACTAAAGTGTGAAATGGTGACCTTGAGCTTGGGCTACTAGCTTGATAAAATGGGGTTATAAAGGTGTCCTCGGGTTATTTCACCGCATTAGGGGCAAATGACTTATAGTCATAGCCAAAACCCGGATCTTTGTTTGGCTTTAAAAACTAACCATAAAACACTCCTATTTAGTCAAAACATGTCTTGAGCATTTAATGTTCAATGGTTTGAAAACATAGCATTTAACCTCATTTAATTGGCTCGTAAATGGCGTCCCCAAATGTCGGTGCATTACCCTTAAGAATGCATTGAACCCTAAAGCATGACAAGTATTGACCAAAAGAAACACATTAAATGGCTTTAAACCCTAGTTTGAAAAGTTTGGAACAATAAATGTAGTACCTGTTTCATTTAAAACTGAGGACCACCTGCAAACCACCATTAACCAACCTAGCAACCCTCCTCTTCAAGGTTTTGAGGCTTAGCCAAAACATCCCTTGAGTTGTCATCCTCAAAGGGGGTGTTTGGCAGCCAGGAAAATGAGAGAAAGAAGAGAGAGAAGAGAGAAAAACAATAACCTAAAACAAAAGTTGCGTGAATGAAAGCTTGAAATAAAAAGTTAGGTTACAAAAAGTCATAAGGTGGCTTATATAGCCATACAAGATGTGTGAAATACCAAAAATAATACCAAATATATGATTCTGATAGGGGACCAAAATTTGGGAATTACACAAAAGCGAAGTCGTTTGGATCAAAAGCAGAGGGGATAAATTTGGATTATGATAGCGAAATTTCGCTATCTATAGAAAATGTAGGCATAGAGAAAATTCAAATTTTCGCTATGCAGTGGATTTAAGCTATGATAAGTAATTTCGTATGATGCTGAGGCCGCTATCACTGGCGAGAAGCGTGCATAAAATTGGCAGGGATTGCGAAATTTTCGCTATGATTGCGAAATTTTCGCAATCCTTGAAATTACCATGATGCATAAGCGAAAATACGCATTCCTCCATTTCTTCAATTCCACTTGACATTTTCTTCAGCCGACCCGATGAAATCGTTGAAATTCATATGGTATGGCATAAATCGGTGCCGACTTCGAAGCCCGAGCTTGAAATGATGGGCGAGGCTCCACAAAATTTGCAAGTGCAAAAACACACTGAAACAAAGTCGTGAGTATAAACGGACCTGCGCATGTCAATCGGCTTAAATTAATATGATTAGTGCGCAAAAGCACTCAAACCTATCTTAAATAGGACTCAAAATAACCTTTTGGTACTAATCACACCCCAACGACCGTTGCTAGTCACCGCAATGCTACAAAAACAATCAAGGGCATGCATGCTGTGCTTTGCAAAAGTGTATCTTTGTCCAAAAGTGTGTGTACAAGTAGGCTGTCAAAATTCAACACGACACGATTAGCCGACACGATTAACCGCTGATTAAACGGGTTTGGGTGAGACCTAAACGGGTTCGGGTGATAAACGGGTCAACCCGTTTAACACGTTTAATAAACGGTCGTGTTGAATTGAGAACATACTGACACCCGTTTATAACCAGTTTACCCGTTTAAATAAAATTAATAAATTAATATTTTTAAAAAAATTAATCATTTTAAATAAGCAGTGTGGTTAAGCCAGTGGTTTTCTGCGTGTTAAATCGGTCAAGCGGGTGGTAAATAGGTAAATGGGTCAAATGAGTGGTTTATCGTGTTAGCTTCGACCTTGACCCGTTTTAAGATTAAGCGTGTTAAGCGAGTCGTGTCGTGTTGCAGTTTATTAAGCGGTTCGTGTTCGTGTTCGATTTTTACGGATTTATTCGCGTGTAGTATGCGAGGTTTACATGTTTTCACCGTCCACGGATTTAACCCGTAACGTTTAACCCAACCCAACCCGTTTGACACCCCTATGTACAAGTAAGGTATACCTTGGTATCAACGACAATTTAGACCTGTCACGAGGATACCGTGTGAGAGAAAAAAGTATATAAGAGCGGTTTTGAGCAACATATGGCTCGAAGATCCAACTCGCATCTAATCTATTGTTCTGATAGCTGTTGGCTCTTTCAAAAATTTGCCAGCTAGCACCCTCCAACCATCCCTGGGACCACCACTTATTTAACATTCAAAAAAGCGAACTAATTCCCCCTCTGCTACTATGTTGCCCTTTGCCAAATTTATCTACTTTCAACTCTAAAGTCCAGTGTAATGGGGTCACGATGAAACCCCACAATAATTAGTTGGACATCAAGCCCAGGGATCTACCGACCACAAACTCTACGGGTTTCTAGGACTTGAATGACCGAGGAGTGCTTTTCTGACTCGCTAAACTCACCCGTCCACCAGTATAGCGAACACTTCGTCGATGACTCCCAACCAATAAGGTTTAGGGCATAGGGCTTTAAAAGGCTTTAAGCCATATACCCGCGGACCGTGTTCGGGTTTCAAGGCAAAGTGTCAAATTCTGGCTCTTTTATTCTTTTCTTTTCTTTTTCTTTTCTTTTTCATTTGGAAGACTTCATTGGTCTTCTTTTGTTGGTAACACAAACCTATTATGGGTCGTCAACAGATCTAAGGCCGGTTTTGCAAAGTGAAAAGTGGTATATAGCTTCTCAACCTATTGATACAAACTGGTGTGCAATGTGTGTGATTAGCTAAAGGGGATGTACCAGGTTGAATACATTGGAACTCCGTTCAGGCCAAAACTCAATCATGCATGGAATTGTTCTAACATTATGGTAGCCTACATGGCTTCAATTCTTCAACTAAAGGCAAGAGTAGAGACACAAAAATATAGTCACAAACAGCAGCCTCAATTTTAACAAAAAAATTTGGACTCTCAGGCAATATCAGGACAATAAAGCTAAATTAAAAATATGAACATTATTTCTAACACAAAATATCCCTGCATGGTAATGAGAAAGCTAGAGGATGAGTGGTATACTTAATCACGCGATGAGAGGAGGGTCAACCTGGGCGTGAGTGCTGTTTGTGAAGTGGTTATTCTTTTGCGGTGTCAACACAAAGCAAAACATGCCACTCAAGCGATTATTAAAATTTTCAAGCAAAAATAAACTTGAACAAAACTAAGTAAATAAATTAGTGGCTTCCGAGACTCTGCTGGAGCCACCCTTAAATGTTTGGCCTGTGGGTTTCAAGGAGGGTCCAGAAGGAGAATTTCCTCCCTGACTGCACTCTGTTGTACAACATAGGGCTTCACTCTCTGTTCATTAACCTTGATCACCCTCTTATCATTTGGATTGATTAGGTCTACTGAACCATTGGGGTGTGCTTCTTGAACGATGAATGGACGATCCATGCGACTTGACTTGCTAGGAAATAGATGGAGTTTGGAATCATACGGGGAGGGCTTGGTCCCACTTTGTTAAATTCTTGCTAGTTATCGAACGATCATGCCATTTTCGATCTTTCCTTTGCAATCACCCGAGTTCAGTAGGCATCGTTTAACATTCTTCAAACTCATTGAGATCGAGAACCTTTGACCCGGCCCTACACAGATCCATGTTCAGCTTCTTGATTGCCCACCATGCTGTATACTCGATTTCCACTGGAAGGTGACATGCCTTACCATAAACCAACAATGGGGACATTCTAAGAATCGTTTGAAAAGATGTTACGTAATTTTGATGAATCAAACGTTTGATGGACCAATCTTTTACATTGCATTCTACCTTCATTAGAATGGTCTTAATCTCCCCTTTGTTGCTTAAGCTCTGCCGACCACTTGTTTTGAGGGGATAGTAAGGGTAGCCACTCTGTATTTCACACCATATTTAGCCATGAGGGTTTCGAAAGGTTTTATTCTGAAATGTGAACCCCCCCATGCTAATAATAGCTTTAATTTTAGAACCTAGAGAAGATGTTGCTTTCAAGAATAATTTGAGCACCACCGTGGTCGCTGGGTTTTCAGGATTGCCTCAACCCATTCGACACATGTCACTCCCACCAAAAATGTATGTATGACCATAAGACGGGGAAAGGGTCCCATGAAATCTATGTCCCAAACATCAAATAGCTCGACCACTAAAATCGGGTTCAGGGCATCATACGACGGCGCGAGACAATCTCCCAGCCACTGCATCCGTTCACACACTCCTGCGACATTTTGTGTGCTTTTAAACAGTAAGATTCGTGAGGAAAACCACTCCAGCACCTTCATTGCCGCTTTCGAAGCAAAGTGACCACCATGTGCACTCGGGCAAGTACTAGGAATTCCATGTTGTTCTTCTTCAGCACACACTCCCGACATTTATCCGATCCGGCATTTATTTAAACAAGAAGGGCTCTTCCCCAATAATGTGAACGGATCTTGCAAAGAAATACTTCCCTATCATGTTCTTCCAATCAGATGGGGATTTCTCTCCCTGCTTAAGCAGGAAATTCTGAAATGTGAGCATACCAGGGAGCTTTTTCCAGCTGCATTAAAGATTCTTCAGGAAATTCATCATTGATGGGCGGGCTATGAGTGTCATGGGCTATTGTTAATCTTGAAAGATGGTCTGCCACCACATTCTCCACCCCCTTTTGTCTTTAATTAAGAAGTTAAATTCTCAAGTAGAAGAACCCATCTGGATAAGTCTCGCCTCGCATTTTGCTTCGGGTCAGAGATATTTCAGTTTTCGAATGATCTCGTAAAATGATCATGTACTCGCACTCCAACCAAATATGCCTCTCGAAATTTGTCTAAAGGCGTAGACCACTACCACAATAATTCTTTCCTCGTAGTAGTATAGTTCCTTTGTGCTTCATTTAAGGTTTTGCTTTTGCATAATAGACTATACATGAGGTTTTATCTTCTCTTTGGTCAAGTATCGCTCCAATAGCAAGATCACTTTTGCATCACACATTACTTCAAAAGGCAATCGCCAATTATGTAGTTTACTACAGCAAAAGTGAAGTGGTCAACGGGACTTTCGTGTCTTCAAAGCTTTCCTGCATTCTTCCTGCACAAATTTAGCATCTTCTCACAGCCTTATAAAGGGGCTTAGCAGTCTTCGAAAAATCCTTGATGAATCTTGTATGGTGCCCATGGCCAAGGAATCGCTAACCGTTTCACATTTGTCGAGAAGGTAAGGCCTGAAATAAGTTCAATTGGCTCACGATTTCTATCCTCTCGCTGGAAATACGCCCAAGTACAATTCTCGTTTACCATAAATGGCATTCGCCACCGTGATTCTTTTCAATGCACCATATAGGATAGCTTCAAGATTAGTCGCATTCTTCAAACTCACTCCATAACAAGGATGTCATCCATGTATACTTCCCATTACGCGCTCCACCATATCGCTAAACATACTAAGCATACATCTCTCGAAAGGTGGCAGGGCGCCAGAAGACCAAAAGGCACCGTAAGCATATGCCAAAATGGACAAGTAGCGGTCTTTCTTGATCCTCCGTGCAATCTCTATCTCAGTACCCCCGAATACCCATCCATAAAGAATAGAATCTGCAACGTAAACTCTCTCAAGAAGCTAATGAATGAAGGGCAATGGAAATGATCCTCTCATACTTCATTAAGCCCCAGAATCAATGCATACCCTCCAACCGGTGGTGAGTCGAGTAGACAATTCCTCGCCTTTTTCATTTTTTATGCTGGTCACCCTTGGATTTGGCACTACCCGAGTCATTTTACCTAAGTGCCGAGCATGGGTAATGATACCAAACAGCAGCACTCCCGTGTGGACTCCAATGCGAACTACCTCCCGCAAGGCGAGGATTCAACCTCTCAGGACGCCTAACAGCCTTTAGATTCTTCTTCTAAAATAAACGGGTGAGTGCAAGATCATTGGGTTTATGCCTTTTAAATCGTAAATCTTCCACCCCAAAGCTCGCTATTCTTTCGAGAAAAGTGCTTGTGTCAGGTTCCCCAGAAGTGGTCGCAGCGATGATATTACTTCACTGGCACGCTGCTGTCTTCCAGAATGCATATTTTAACCTCAGCTGCAAGGGTTTGAGCTCTAACTCGAGGTTCCTTGGTTCTTCTCCACACAGAGGTAGAATTTCTAATTTCTTTCCAGCATCCCCGCAATAAGCTCATATCAGGTTCTCGTTGCTCTACAAAGCACTCGATAACTCCGTGGCTAACACATCTTGCACTTGCCGGCCATTAGCCTCTTCTTCAAGAATTGTATCTATTACGCAGACTTCTTCACACAATAGTCTACTAGGTACATATGCCTTTTACTCAAATGGAAGATATTGAGTTCTAAAGTCATATTCCCAAACGTGAGTTGCATAACTCCATTCCGGTAGTTTATTATGGCATTCGAAGTAGCCAAGAATGGCCTTCCCAATATGATGGGCACATGATTGGCTCCCACTGCAACTCGGTCTCGTCCAGTACGACAAAATCCACTGGATAGTAGAATCTGTCCACTTGTATTAAAACATCCTCAATGGTCCCTTAGGTATTTTAATGTAATCTAATTCCGGGCCAGTGACACCGTGATGGAAGTGGTTTCAGCTTCTCCCAAACCAAGCCGTCACAGACATGGAATATGGCAAAGGTTCACACTAGCCCAAGTCTAATGCGTTGCTTTCTCTACACCGATGCCTCCAATATTAACCGAGATCAGTAGGACATCCCTGGCCCTTATATTTCACCGAGTTTCAGACTCAATTATAAAGTAGACTTACTTGCTCGCTAAAAATGGCCTTTTCACATATCAGTTTTCCTTTTTACCGTACATAAGTCCTTCAAGAATTTTGCATATGTGGGGACTTGTTTGATCACAAGTTGTAAGGGGAGAGGAATGTTAACTTCACTCAGAAACCTCTAACATTTCGCCGTTAACGTGGAATTCTTCTTTTTCGAGTGCCTATGGAATTGAGGGGGTATTAATCGCGTTTTCACCTCTTCCCTTTTTTGCCGACTATACTCCGGCTGATCGCCATCGCTGGAGTTGTCTCGCTAGAGCCGGACCGGCCCCGCCTTACCGCTTCTCAAAGTCACACTACTTCGACTTCCATCAATTCATATCTGGATCATCGGGTCGAGCCTATTTCATGCACTCCCTTCGATTTTGCCGCGGTTCGAAGGAAATTTTTCGTAACCCGCAGAACATGGTCGACAACCTTAAAATCTCGTATGCACCGTCTAATTTCTATCGAGCGAGCTCGACCGCTCAATTTTTCTCTCGATGAGTCCAACATTCAACACTTCTGCTCTTCCACAAACGTACCTACCACTTCGCTTAAATTCGTGGATTGCCCGTCACCGTGAGAAGAAGGTGGAGGCCGCCACAAGCAGTTGAAGTGGAGCCAACCGCGCCGTGGGTTCTCAAGTGGATATATGTGGGGTTTTGGCTTCCATGAAAGGTTCGGATGACTCTTAATCACTATAAAGGCTATACGAGCATTTATGGGTGGCTTATTTTGACCCAAGACATGGGCATGCTCTTGACAGTGCTCCCCAGGATGACTATTTGACTGGCAATTAAAACAAGATGGTTGAGATACATGCAACTCATTTACTGCTTGCATTTCGTGCTGACTTCTCATTTCCAGCTCCTAACCTTCAAAGTGGTCGCTTTGCTTTCATCTCCGTGTCTTCTGAAAAGTGCATAAATGCCCCCTCACCCCCTCCGATGGGTCAAAGGCCCCGCTCTTTCAGCTTCCTTGGATTCGGCTCATCCCATGCCTTGGAGGTTTCGCCACATAGTTCAAAAGCCCTATGTTCTATCCGGTGTTTGCTCAAAAGCCAATTTCCACACATTTGCTTCCACCGCTTCAATGGCCGGAGATATATCATCATAAAATGGATTCACTAGCATCCATGAACAAACCATGGTGTGGGCATGCATTGATGGTCTCATGAACCTCTCCCAACACTATAAACTTCTCTCATTATCATAGCCAAGTAAGTGTAAAATTCGCTTTCAAACTGCCGTCTTAATGGTACCGCTAATTTTCGTACTCGGGCTAAGATCGCAATCAATTTAATCGCTTCGCCCTCTGAATTGAGCCATATTTTGGCTATTCGAGGGTTAACGTGGAATGCCTTCAACTTCAACAATTCCATATCTAAGTATACCCTCCTTAAAAGTTATGCATACTTCCTCAAAATCCCGAATGTGTGAGTATGGATTTTCATTCTCCATGCCATGGAATGTGGGAAGCAAGGGCACCAAATAGGGTCTCACTGCTACATCCTCGCCAGGTATGATGCGTAGCGAGCACTCACTCTAGAGGGTGTATGTGGTCCCCATCGACCGTATGTTGTCGGGATTCACTGAGCGGCTCGTCACTTTGTTGCCTCGTAGAGGATCCATTTTATCATCAGGCATTAATCGATTTCACAAATTCGCTTCAATCGGTGCACTCACTCTTTGCAATCTACCCGATATCCCCATCCAGTATCGTATAAACACTGTGAATACAAAATGAGACAAAACAAAGAACAAAAGGCTTGCCAAAAGGATCAGTGAGCATAAATAAAACCGATCAGAAATAAATGTTTCAAAGAGATCAGCCAGTAAAAACTTGAAATTTTACAAATGAAATTAAAAAGGGTTGTATATCACCAATACTTGTAATGTGGATTACAAGTTCATATCAACTCATCATTTGTAGTTTGGAACCATCCCCGGCAACGGCGTCATTTGATTCGTGCCACGGTAGGGTGATCCGAAATCAACAAAATTTGTTTCCTATTTTCCTCCTACTGCCGTAGTCGGGTTACCACAAAGATAGCTGGGCCTAGGGTCGAACACGGATGGGGCTCTCATCCCACAAATGATTCGGGATTCATGATTCAAAATGGTGAGGCTTATTTCTCTGATTGATCTGGGGTAAAAATGTGGAGATCGGGTTGTTCACCTGGGTAACCGAAACAGCTTTTAAATTAAAGTGTGAAATGGTGACCTCAAGGCTCGTTACTAGCTTGATAAAATGGGGGTTATAAAGGTGTCCCCTAAGTTATTTCCTCACATTAGTGGGCAAATGACTTATAGTCATAGCCAAACCTGACCTTGCTCGCTTTAAAACTAAACCCTTAAAACACTCCTATTTGAGTCAAAATGATGCATCGAGCATTTATTGCCCAGCTAGCTTGAAACATAAAGATTTAACCTCATTTCCTGCTATGCTCGTGAAATGACATCTAAAGAATGTCGCTGCATCTACCCTTAAGAATGTATTGAACCCTAAAGCATGACAAGTATTGACCAAAAGAAACACATTAAAAATGGCATTAAACCCTAGTTTGAAGTTTGGAACAATAAATGCAGACTGCTTCATTTAAACTGAGGACCACCCGCAAACCACCGGTCATTAATCCAACCTGAAGAACCCTCCTCTTCAAGGTTTTGAGGCTTAGACAAACATCCCTTGAGTTGTCATCCCCAAAGGTGTCAAACAGAAAACAAGAGAGAGAGTTAAGGAGAGTAAGAGAGAAAACAAAGAACCTAAAACAAAAGTTGCGTGAATGAAAGCTTAAAATGAAAGTTAGGGTTACACAATGTCATAAGGTGGCTTATAGCTTCACAAGCATGTTGAAACAAATTTAAAATACCAAGAATATATGATTACAATGGGGACAAACTGGGAATCTCATACAAAAACCCAAGCTGTTCTGAATCAAAACAGAGGTGGTGTACCCCATTATCATAGCGACCCTCACATGACAATGAAAGATGAGGCATGAAGGAATTCAAATTTCACATGCATAAGAAGCTTCGCTATGATAGCCAATTTTCTCTATGATAGCTAAAATTTCAAGTATCATAGCGAAAACCTGTGCATAGCGAAATTTAGGATTGATAAATTTCATGAGGCTGCGAAATTTTCATAATCCTACAGTCTTTCGCAATGCATAGCTTAAAATCCCGCTCTCCGCATCCTCCCGCATTCTCCATTTCTTCAATTCCACTTGACATTTCTTCAACTCGACTTTGATTGAAATCGCCAGAATTCACATTAACATGGCATAACTCCAGCATCAACTCGGAAGCCGTTTGAAATGGATATTGAGGCTCACAAACCCCACAAAATTACAAAAACACACTCGAAACAAAATCAAAGTAGGGAAAGTACCAAACCGACCAAGACATGTCAATCGGTTTAATTAATATGATTAGCACGCAAAGACTCGTACCATCTTAATAAAGACTCAAAATAGCACTGGTACTAATCGTACCACGCCTACAGCATACCTGTGGGGCTTTGTCCTTCTTCTTCTGCCTCGCCATCGCTGAGGGCAACCCATTATGCTGCATAGGCTACGCCACTACATGATTCCAAGGCCTTTACGGCATGCAGGGGCCCGTGGTTTCGTCTGCATTTTCCGGGTTTTCCTTTTGCAATTTTTCTCCAAAATCCTCAAAAACTCAAAACAAATCATGGAAATCACTCCCAATAACATCCTTATACCTTCCTAAACCAACCATGAGCAAAACTCATGGATAGATTAGGGTTTTTCTAACCCAAACATCATTTAAAGAAATCTAAGGTTTGGTTCTTACCTTTAAATCCCTTTGAATCTTCTTCACCTAAGATGTTGATCATTTAGAAGCAAATGAATGGGAAGCAATCACACCAAAATCACTTCTTCTTGCAAACCCTAGCTTTCTCCTCTCACTACTTCCAAAACGTTTTTTGCATTAATGGCTTTCCAAGACCAAATGTGGTCTTAAGTCACCATTTCTCCTACATATGTTTAGGCACATCAAAAAATCCATTTTTTGATTTAAGTTGCCTCAATTTACCTTATAGCACATATATCACTTCTCTATTTGCACTTTCTACATATAAACATTTTCTCAATCAATCTCTTAGTCCTCATTTTACAAAATTCCAAATTTGCTCTTTATCACTTGGGTTTATTTCCGGATCCAATCAATTTCTCATTTTAGCATATAATATTTAATCATATGCTCACATATTCATTTCACTTTTCACAATTTAACAATTTATTAGTTTTCCCGAAAAAACCCAAGTTTGGCTCAATTCATACTCGGAATATATAATAAAATAATTATAAAAATTCTAGGGTATTTTTGGGGCGTTACATTCTAGGTACAATGAGTTTGAAATCTCAACAAGCTTCCTTCATGCACATTGTTCCTCTATGAATCTATTTTACTTAGAAATTGGAATCACTCTAGTTGAATCATCCAAACTCAAGTTATGGGAATTTTAATGCCAATCTGGTATGTTTTCCCAATTTACACTGGTAACCGACTTTGAGACCCGATTTCAGGGGTCTTAACTCCATAATTTGACACTAGTTCCTTCTACTCATTTAAAGCTATGGTGCTAAGGGTTCTTCTCAAATTGGAATCATCTAATTTGGAGCACCAAAACTCAAGATATGTCCTAAACAATCGGGACTACTCTGTTTTCAAAACATAACCAAGAATCGGTCTTTTGCACTCCAAATTTAAGGGTCCTCAAGTCATATTAATACTTTAGGCTCTTCTTGGAAAATGTGGTCACAGGTCTTAGGTTTATTCTCCAACTAGAATTTCCTAAATCGGAGTACTCTAGACCAAGTTATGGCTAAATAATTCACTTAGGGTTTTAGGAAAATTTTGACAGCATCTCCCCTAAATCCCAAACATTTCCTTTATACTAAAACTCTTCAATTGAGGACCACAAACCAAATAACAATTACCAACAACACAAACCACAATGAATTGATCTTCAAGGGAGTCCTATACCTATTTCTTGGTCACTCCAAGCTCTAACTCTCCTTTCCTTCTTCACTTCTCCCTTTCTTCTCCCTTTTTTCTTCCTTCTTCTTTCTTCTTATTTGGACAAGGCTAGATCAAGGAAATGAAAGAAATCAAACCAGAATTTTGGCTCTTCTCCTCCACACCTATAAATGCCCTAGCCCCAAATGAGAAAATATCTAATCTCTAGGACCATGTTTGGTCTTATCCCAATTTTGGCCTAAATTTCCATTTTTGTTATTTGGTCCTTCATTTTCAATCTATTTGTGTACTTTAAATTATCACAATTCCTACACTAGCATATCCTCTCATGGCACCTTTGAGTCCTTAATCCGAAAAATTTATCATTTTACCCCTTGGACTCTGGATTAATTCTCGGCTTTATTCTTTTCACTCTTAGCACTTAAATTCAAAAATACAAATTACTTTTCTCTTATACTATAAACTGTAATAAAACTACTATGGTCTAATTCGGTGTTACAAAATGCGGCCCGAATAGAACAAGGTTCTATCGCCCAACCCCGAATAGGTGGAAGGCCCCACAGGGCCTGGTCGGTGGCTCGTCGCCCACTTCGTCAGCTTTTTATTTTAAATTTTAATGACTACATAATATTATTTTTTTATTATGAAAAATATAAAATAGTTGTTTATAAAAAAAATAATAATATTAAATATTTTTTAATAAAATAAAATAATACTGTATGAAAATAATTTAAAATATATATAAATATATGAAATAATTTATTTTATATAATCTTTTAATAACATAATAATAAACTATAAGTATTTTAAAGAAAACTTTATTTTACAAGATATAAAATTTGTAAAATTGTTATTTATTATTATTTTAAAATTTTAAATGTCCAAATTAAGCTCTGGTCATAGCTCAGATAGGCCTGGGCTAGACTAGCCAAAAATGGGCTCGAATAAAAGTGGGTTGAATTGACTCAGCCCATTTGAGTCGGCCGACCCGTTTCCCATCTATAAGGAAACTTAAATAAATAATTGAAAAAATCTTCAAAAACATTTAAATCCTTCTTAATTTACATTATTTAATCCAATAAAATCGACATGAAGCGTTTTTACTAACTCTCAACCCTAATCCCCAATCTTCACATAAATGACATAATGTAATATGATGATAGAAAAAAAAACTCACAAAATCAATTTGGGTTTGTCATCTACGATTCTACACGATGTCACAATATTTTAATTTAAACTGGCAATGGGGCGGGTTTTATCTGGCCCTCGCCCTGCCCCAACCCTAATAGAACGGGTTTGAGATTTACTTAAACGAGTTTTTAACATATTCGATATTTTTTTCCAAACCCGAGAACATAGTTTGGTTAATCTAACCGTGCCACTAAAAATAAACCGATCCTCAATTTTCGGGTAGTTATTTATAAAAACAAAAAATCTAATCATCAATATGGTTAATCAAATCTTCGATTAACCATTTTTTTCGACACCATATATTGGGATTTTGGTTGACCATAATCAAAATAAATTTGTACTCTTCATACTTATATATTAAAGTTCAAATTACAATAATTACTATAAATACAATAAATAAAATGCAAAGAAAAAATGAATAAATTGTAATCAATTCATTTGGTAATCCCATGACATTTATAATATAATACATCCAAATAATATATGAAATGCATGGATTAGATAATTTAATCACGCTTTTTTTAAGCAACCACATTTTTAACTACTTTGAAAAAACTATATCAAAAAATCAATAAATTTCATATATACTTTGGTTTGACGAGATTCATTAGATCCAAAAAGTGTCTTATATTATCTATTGTTATATATTACTAATATAAGTATATGACCATGGATCTGGTCCATAATGTCTTCCTCCAATTTCAAAAGAAAATATTATATCAAAATATTAATGTAATCGGCCTACCAAAAAAAAATATATTCATTAGAATACATCCACAAAATCTATGAAATTATAAATATTAAAGTGAAATTATATTGATAGAATACCATTATCACCCTTGTAATATTATTTCCATCATAATCATCAATACTCACTAGAGGATGCTCTTCACAAATTCGCTTTTTTCATTTACATTTATTAATACTCTATATGATATATATATATATATATATATATATATATATATATATATATATATATATAGTATATATATATATATATAATTTATTTTCATAATATATATTATATACATTAGGTAGTACTGGTTTTTAAACCCACCACCGATGGGCCCATACGATCCGTCAATCCCATCCGCTGCCCACGATGTGAAGCGGCCCAAGTCCACCGATCATATTAAAACTTGTAGGCACTACCTAGACGGGAAATCCGAAGGCCCGTTTATGAAAGTCCGAGTGTCCTCCCAGAGGCCAACCTTAAGGCGGCCCGTCTAGAGTTCCAAGTCCCCTAGATGATCGTCCTTCCGCTTATAGCAAGTTTGTTATTGACGAATGGATAAAGGCAGAAAACACGCAAAAGGTATTTATCCACGAATTTCCTAGTTCCCAAATCCCTTACTTCTCGGAAGATTAATCCTTGATAAGGAAGGATTAGTCCTTGATAGGAATGAGAGATTTTATCCCAAAGAATAGGAGATTCTTCCCTAAGAAAAAGAGAGGGATTCATGAACGATTTTCTATAAATCGAGGGTTCCCAGGTACGATGAGAAAGGTGTTTAATCTTAACTCGGCTAAAACCCTATTTTTTCATCCTCTCCATCTTTTTGCCCACTTAATCATCGGAGAGGCAGCCGACCCACCGCCGTTGGAACATCCTTTTTTACAGGATTCACATTACGATGTTGATGCCCCGAAGATCAGAAGATCAAGGTAACAACAATTGGCACCGTCTGTGGGAACCGAACAGAAAGTCTCGCTTACAGGCTACAAGAGCTTAGCTTCAACAATTGTCAAGTAACCCTTCACCACCTGGAGCTCTGTCAATCCCTCATTCTACTTCTAATTCGCTCGAGGCAGCCACAATGACGAGAATTGCGATGAACCAATCACCAAAAGATCAATTCCTCCATTGGCGTCAAGACATAGAGAGAAATCAAGAAGAACAAGCAAGACTAATGAAGGAGTTGCAAGATCAGACGAGTGGTTATGGCGTGAGAATGACCGGGCCATGGCCCAAATTGAAAAAGTCATGATATCTAAAGGATCGCTGCAGAGATGATGGCCGCAATGCACAAATCCATTCACGATAAGTGTAGAAAAGGCGCGGGCCCATTGTTCGACGATCATTACAATACCCCCACCTGACAGGAGTCGCCTTCGTGAAGCTCTCATCCCTCGAATCTCCGCAACAAAGAATACTTACAGAAAGCATAATGACTAGAGCCAAATAAGAGGCCTTCATTTCACCCCGCCTTTAGTGATGCGTTATTAGCAGCACTTCAAGGCAAGGAAAGAGGCGGCATGTGAAGATGCGATCGGGTCGTCAAGCCCCGTGGAACTCGCAGATGTCGCCCCTTAGGCATATCACACCAAGGTCTCCCGCTTCGCGCTAATGCTAACGCTTTATACTCACCAAATGCCCTACTTCGGAGACCCGATGACATGCTCTCTTCACCACTAGGGCAACACATCCTTAACTATGAGCCACCCTGCGAGTTTGTCATTTCAGCTTTCACCACATTCGATGGCTCAGTTGACCCTTACAACCATATGCTCCATTATAATCAGGTGATGACACTAAATGTTGGTAAATGATCTGCCATTACAAAGTATTCTCAAACACTTATACCCGCTTAGCTTGGTTTCACAAGTCAGACATACTCAATAAATACGCTTTAACTTAACTATAGCCACATTCATACCATAGTATCTCTCAAGCCACCGACAAAGAGAAATGAGAAATGTTAGCTCCTTACAAACCATTCTCAAATAGGAAGAAGAGTCAATTAGTGACTTCACAAGAAGGTTTGGCCAAGCCATCCAGCAAATAGAGTCGTATAGTATGGACACAGTCCTCCAAAACTTTAGGAGAAGCTTCGAGCCATTTACTCCTTTCTTCTAGTCATTATCTTTAGACTCGTTAGCGATGATGGGAGAATTATACAAACAGACTGATAGGTACTCAATGCTGGAGGACAATATCTATGCAACGACCTAGACTGTCATGATTACCAAGCTAACCGATCGAAGGAAATAATCCGTCTGGGAAATAGCCCTCCAAATCCAAGGAAGGTCAGAATAGAGAACGGAAGTGATCCCGTGACCAATCACAAAATAAGAGAGAGCCCCCGTAATTTACCCCCCTGAACGTCTATTATGAGAGGTTATTACCCGTCATTCGCGACTTGACAAAGTTTAAATGTCCTGCTCTGATCCAGACAGATCCTTCCCAAAGGAACAAATCCTTGCGATGCGATTATCATAGAGACTATGGGCATGAGACCAATAGGTGCCGAAGCTTAAAATTTATAGTGGAAAAGCTTATCAAGATGAGACACCTCAAGAGATATGTTAGGGAACCTGACCACGGGGTGGAGTTAGGGCAAGCCATGAACATAATCATAGCTGGTGTGATAACCCCGATAGAATCCAGACTTGCCATAAACTATATATTGGGTGGCCCGTTTAACGACTAATATCAGTCAAAGTGCCAACAAAAGAAGCTCTTAAAAGCCACCACAGTTAAAGCTAGGGTGAATGTTATCCACGCGAAAGGAAGACACGAAGAAACCAAGCCGATAGATGGTCCCATATCCTTTCCGCCAATTCAATAGATAATTATGCCTCACTACGATGCTCTAAGACTCATCCCTCAGATACAATGGCTTTCACGCCGCAAAGGGTACCATGGGGTCTGGCGCAATGAATGCACTTGTTGCACTACCGACATTCGAAAGTGTATGGAAATTCTTTTAAGAATGCTGAACTCGGCAAGGCAGATCCTCTCTAGCTTCAACAGTGTGACTACCATAACACTGGGGGAGATGTCGCCTCTCGTGAAGGTCATGCTGACTCAATCCGTTTTATTCTCATAATCATCGAAGACTTGGTCTACACCATAATGGGGCAGGCCTAGCTATACTCGATGAAAGCTATCCCTTCAACCTACCATAAAACGGTCAGCTATTTGACTAACATTGGAAAGGTTGACCTCTTAGGCATTTAGTTGGTCGCGCGACAATGCTATCAACTATCTACATAGGAGCAAAAAGGGGAGAAGAACCCTGAAAATCCTCCCCTCAAGATCACCGCGTAGCAATCACGTCACGCCCAAAATCAAGGCGAAGAAAGGATTCATTGGCCGTGGATCCCTAGGAAAAGTAATGTCGGGATGGGCCTAGAAGTTCACTCTTATGCCAATTCCCTTCGGCCCTAAGTGACTAAAAAGAACAGCCACGACTCGTGTTGTCAATAACGTAGACATGTTCACCGAACCACCTGGGATATGGTAGGGATCAGTTCCTACAGTTGGCCTCCTCAAGCTAACATCATTTTCGCACGAGGCCTACGTATCGTATGTGAGGTTTTTTCACCCGGATCACCATCAAATCATCCAGACATAGGTAGACAACTTATTGAAACAGGCTTCATCAGGGAAGTAAAGTACCCTGAGTGGTTAGCCAACGTGGTAGTAGTTCCAAAGAAATGAGGAAAATGACGAGTATATGTGGATTATGTTGACCTCAACGAAGCATGCCCAAAAGATAGCTTCCCCTTGCCACGTATAGACCAGATTGTTGACGCCGCAGCCAGACATGGAATACTATCGTTTCTCGACGCCTTCTCTGGATATCATCAGATTCCCATGCACCCACCTGACTTGGAGAAAACAACCTTCATTACCTCGCACAGGTTGTATTATTATAATGCTATGCCCTTTAGCCTGAAAAAAGCTAGGGTGACTTACCAAAGGCTAGTGACTAAGATATTCTGACCGCTATTGGGCAACACCATGGAAGCCTATGTTGATGACATGCTAGTAAAATCCAAAGAACGCTTTGACCACGCCAAGCATCTACAAGAAGCCTTTGAGCTGCTACGAAGGTATGGCATGAAACTCAACCCTCTAAAATGTGCATTCGATGTTAGTGTAGGCAAGTTCTTAGGCTTTATGGAGACCCAAAGAGGGATTGAGGCTAATCACATTCAACTCAAAACAATAATGGACTCATTGCATCTTTACCTCCAAAAAGCCGGTTCAAAGAATCCAACGGTCATCGCAACTCTCGCTTGCTTATATCCCGCTTCAATCGACCGTTAAAACCATTTTTCACCACTCCGTGCTATCAAAGGTCCGGGCCGGAATGAAGAGAATGTGACCAAGCCCTCATAGCTATCAAACAATATCTTACCAAACCACAAATCTCAAGGTTCAAGGGTGTGGGATACACTCTATCTCTTTACCTAGCAAGACGTGGGTTCTAGTAAGCACAAACTTGTTCAAAGAAGACGAAACCAAAAACAGAGATCGATATTCTTATAAGCAAATCCCTAGCAAGGCGAGACTGATATACCCATCTGTATCAAGCAAAGACTGCCCTACATATGGTATGCTGAAGAACCTTCAATTCTACTTTCAGCAGACACCCTATCATCTGGTGGTCGACTAATCTCCCTCTGTGAAACACTATACACAAGCCTGACTTGTCAAGAAGGATGGAAGGTGGGCAACAGCCAAGTGAGTCCTGTGATTCAAGATAAACCTCGCATGGTACTGGGAAGGCAAGTATCAGTACATATTTTTGTGCGTAACTACCCCCACTGATGCGGTGGATAACAATGGCTCTGGGTGGATCCTAATGTAGTAAGCCTCTCGCCAACAGAGCTGTGGCTCCATTGGGTAACTAAAGCCCTCGACTAGGGAAAGGGTAGAGCAGGACATACTACTAGACTTCCCAGCGTCCAATAATGAGACTAAGCATGTAGCAATCCTAGCCAGGATCGATCTCGCTCAATCAGTATCATCAAAGAAACTCCTCATACGTAATGACTCTCAACTGGTAGTAGGACAAGTAAAAGGAGAATGTGAAATGCAAGACCAGCTTATGGCCAGGTATATGGGCATAGTCAAGCAACGACTAAGGAGCTTTGCAGCTTGGAAGCTTAAGCATATCCCAAGGGACTCCAATGAAAGGGCAGACGCATTGGTTGCAGTGGCCTTGTCCATCCCAATAAACGAAATTGTATTCCTCCCAATCTACTACCATTCGGCATCGTCTATTGCAACGGATCGAGTAAGTCAGATAGATAAAATCAGCCCTTCTTGGCTAACTTCTATATTACATTATCCGAAGGGAGCCTCGAGAGAACCGCCAAATAATGTGAGCTAAAGCCCAGGCGTCCAGTCCAGCGACCTTAATTTTCCTCATAAACGAGCGCTATAGCAACCAGGCCTCTCAGACAAGCCTTATCTTATGTGTCTCACCGCCTAGTAGGGACAATATATACTAGCGGAACTTCATGAGGGGGTATGCGGAAACCATCTGGGCAGCAGAACTTTAACTCACAAGGCCTATACACAAGGGTAATATTAGCCAACCATGAGAACAGATGCAGCCGCCTATGTCAAGAAGTGCAACCGCGGCCAACGACAAGCTCTCGTATCGAGGATGCCAGCTTGAGACCTAGACACCATTACAAGCCCTTGGCCCTTTGCTCAATGGGGAATCGATATAGCTGGATTCACGCTCTATAGCCCTCACGAGAAAAAAGTCGATGGTGGTTACACCGACTACTTTGTAGAAGTAAATAGATAGTAGCTAAAGCCTGGGCTTCTCCATCAAAGATAAGGACGTCACCCACTCAGATGGAAGAATATCAGTCTGGTTTGGCTCGAAACAAATACCTTAGTCGATCATAATTGATAATGGACCTCAATTTGACAGCAAAGTATATAGAAACTTCTGCCATGAGCTGAAAATCAAAAACTTGTACTCAACCCCGCGGTACCCACAGAGCAATGGCAAGGGGAAAGCATCCAACAAAACTCTCTTGACAGCCTTCTGGGAAAAGCTGGCCCAGATTTAGCTGGGGAAAACGGGTGGATGAGCTATCGTGATTCCTTGTAGTTTATGTAACAACCAGCTAGAAGCCAATTGGAATATCACCATTTTCCCTTACCTATGGTATGGAAGCCATTATTCCCATAAATCAGATGCGATGCTTCAACCGAGGTTCCCTCGGAATGGCTAATGTCAAGCCATCCCGCGACCTAGATATGGCAAACAAGCTTCGGGAAGCAACCGCTATACGTATAGCATCTTACCAACAAAGGATGGCAAACTTATACAATAGGCATATAAAGCCGCGTGCATTCTAGGCCGGAGACCGAGTCCTGAGAAGGGTCTTTGAAAATACAACTAACCCAGCGGCTAGCAAATTCCAACCAAACTGGGATGGGCCATACATAATCATAAGAAGGGCTATCGACCATACGCATTAAATAAACTAAACTAGGCACCAATGCCTGTATCGTGGAATGTTGTTATGCACCTTAAAAGGTATAATCAATAAAGTTTTAGTTAATAATCAAATTTCTCAAAGTATTTTCTACCAATTGAATATTACCAATCAAGTGTTCTTTAAAGGCATTATTTCCTTCAATTTTTGGAATAATATCCATTTCAAAAGACTAAACTTGTGGTTCTAAGCCTGTTGGCACTTTCAAAAGACCATACTTATGGCTTTAAGCCTGCTAGCACTTTCAAAAGACCAAACTTGTGGCTCTAAGCCTACTAACACTTTCAAAAGACCAGACTTATGGTTTTAAGCTTGGTCGACACTCCTCAAAGACCGAACTCTAAAAGGTCTGTCTACTAGCACTTTCATTTAAAAGACCATACTTGTGGCTCTAAGCCCACCGCACTCAAAAGACCAGACTTCTGTGCCACTAAGCCCCACCGACACTTTCAAAAGACCGTACTTGTGGCTCTTAAGCCTCGCAAGACTTTTTATGCCGACTTATGGCTATAAGCCGCACTCTCTAAAGAGCCAACCCCGTGGCTCATAGCCCGCTGGTCGCGTGCTTGCCACACTCGCATCTCTCAAGCCCGCTTGAAAAAGACCAAGAATACAGTATTATCCGGCCGACCAAGCTGTGATTCACCAGCCCTAATCCGAAAAGAATTAACTATCCTAGTCGATGTTCGTGAAAATGATAAGAAATAATAAAGGTTCATTTCATAAGAGTACCAGAAGTCATATTTCATTAAAATACGCCAATTGGCATCTGTGATTACATAAAATATGTCCTCTAAATTTACAGGCCCTTACGAAATTTCAAAAGAGAGAAAGAGAGAGGAAGGAGAGCAGACCGCTTATGATCCTTAATAGAGGCATTCCCCTGTGTCTCTCGTCTACTTGATTAGATCCACCCCCGTTGTTGTCGCCCACCATCATTGGACCTGGGCACCTCGGGGTTCACAAAGAACTCTACAAGAAGTGGGTCGGTGGAATCAAGCATACCATCCTGAACCTCCGGGGCCGGGTCTCCACATATTTCAGGTTTAAACGCACAACATTCGTATCCACAGCGTAAGATCACTCGTGCTGCCTTCGTAATCTTCCTCCATGGCATCCTTATCCTTACCCGCCTGAGAGTGGAGGGAAGACACTTCATCCTTAGCCGCCCCAACTTCGAACATGAGCGACGTCCGCTCAACTCCAGCTAAGTAATCTCAATTTCTACCGCGCCGCCTCCTCCAAAACCGCCGGGCTTCTAAACTCCATCCAAGTTACTACCCTCCACCCTTTGCCTCACACCCACTCCGTAATGGCACCAGCAGAGCAACTCGGGCTTCCTTAGCCTTTCCCTCCTTCTCCGCCCCTCAGAAATTTCCTTGCACCCTCCTCGGGCTCCTTCGTCCTAAAACTTAGCTCGACCGACCTCGCTCTACATGCCTTCTAATGATCGTGCTGAGGCTACCGACCGAGCAGAGCCAACCCTGCATCTCTCTATCCCATACCGGAGCTCCGTGATAGCGCACCATATTCCAAATAGCAATAATAGCCTGCAAACGAAATGGTGTTAGGAGAAAATCACCACATACAAGCTTAAACAAAGGGATAGAAATCTACCATACCACCGACCGCCTGAAGTCTTAGTTGCTAATGTATTATCTGCCTTCACTTAATGCGTGGCCGGAAGGACTTTCTATCCATGTATTTGGGAAGGGGATGCAAGATTCTCAACACGAGCCACCACCCAAGAGACTGAAAGAGCGGGTAGAGATCGCGCATGCACGCAACAAAGAAGTCCCTTTGGTAGAAAGGAGCCTAGAGGTCGATAATTGACTGGGCGGCCTCTGGACCAGGGGCCCCCGTGGTAATTCCCGTTCCATCAGCTAAACATAAGAGCTCAAAACGATCCTTTCAAGCATCCTCGCCCGTGTACCAACTCCAAGAAGCCCTAGCCAAGAAAGCCAGTCAACGCCCGCCTCCGAAAAGCCTCCTCACAACTTGGTTTGCTAGAGAACCTCTCTATTGGGGCTTGGTCCTCCCAGACAGTTTCCCCGGAGAGCACCCCGCGGCGCCCAGCCACAACATGACTCGGCGCTGTTCAAGAGAATCCATGACACTATCGCCCTGCCTTCTGTGTTTTCCTTCCTCCAGATTAGACTGGCTCACAAGCCACCTGCACCTTCGTGAGCCGTGGGTAATCTTGCCTTAAGCGCCCGCAACCCACTCACTCATCCAACCAAAGGAATCCAATCCAAGGCTAGACATGTCATTCCCTCCTTCCTCGGTCGCCTCACTCACTGGGCTGGGTCACCCCGCCTCAACAAACCTCCAAGCCTTCGCCGATAGTCTTTACCTATCTGGCCTTCTTCTTCTTCTTCTTCTTCTTTTTCTTCTTCACCGCCTAGGGGGTAGGCTTGGGATCTTGCATGGCCAAGGGTAGGTAGTGGCGGCGTAACAAGGAGTTCGGAGCAATCCTCGAAGAGCTCTCAAGATAAATTCTCTGTGAGATCACGAGGATGCAGGCGCATTCGCCTCACAAGCCTCTGGTGCAATGGACAAGGAAGAACAGGAAATATGTATGCGAAAGGACTGGAGCCCAACTCCTGTAGATTCTTCATCCAAGTGAGCCTGATGATGCTGGCCCACCTCGCTCTTCCACCCGGGATGAACATCCAACCTGCTTTTACGCTACCTACAAGTCATCAAGAAAACAGACATGTCACGTAGAACACCACCTAGAAAAATATGAGCTACATTAAAATTAAGACAAACTTGGGAATGAGAGGGACTGATTAATATCAAAAGGAAGCCCCTAGAGAAGCTTCTGGATTCACGGTCACGGCCCCAACTAAGACAACCCTTTCACGCATTTTAGGGGAGCTCTGGGGAGCCCAAGTATAAATTGCAATGAGGATTGTGGGCCGACATAAAATGTGTGGCTCCCAACTCTAAGCTTCCAAAGTGTAAATGAAACAAATCTCCACCAGCGAGATGCCCAGCTAGTAGAGAGAGTTCAGCACACTACAACCCATTAGAATCCGAAAAACGTTCGGGTATATGAGTGCAAGAGGTGCCCATGTAAATGCGTAAATTACTCGCGAATCCACTCAGACTGTGGCGGCTCAACAACGAATCCGCTTCAGCAAGTAGATGGCAATATCTCGCTCCCTATAGTTGGAGGCACGCCATCTCGACATCTCCTGGATGGTAGAACTGGCCAGATAACCCCGGGGCCTCCTATGCATAAGAATAACTGTAACGCCTTCATTCCGAGAGAAGGCAGATGCAAGATATGTAACTGTAGGGCGATACGAGCACCAAGTGTCAGCATTGTAGTATTTTGAGATGGAACTGTGGAAACCATAAATTCTATGAACCTGAAATCGGTGGGTACTGTGAGCAAGGGTACAATTGTAATTGATCAAAGGGGGACATGTAAGGTATAATCAAAGAAGATAGTATGCCAAAATTGAAATAAACAAGTTGATTTTCAATATTAAAGTGCTTGAGGACTTAATGGAAATTAAGAGAAAGATGACTATAAATAGGTTGATGAGACAAACCAAATATCACATTTTGTTCTCATTTGGCTAGGGTAACCCGTAGGAGAGGAGAAGAAGGGAGGAAAGAAGAGGAAGAAGAGGAAGAAGAGGGAGAAGAATTGGGAGAAGATCAAACCAAGGTATGTCTTCATCTTGAAATCATGGGTATTTTGGATTCCTAAGGTTTTGGTTTGGAGATTAGTTGTTCCTTGTTCTAGGGTTTTGTGGAAGAGATCACCCAAACCCTAGATTTTTTGAGGTTATGTGGGTAAAACCCCAATTGATGAAAATTAAACATGGAATCCTCCTATTTATATGGTTTTGTAGGAATTGGTGGACCTTAGGTTGAATTCTCGATTTTTACTCTTAGGTTTGATTATATTGAGGGTTCCTAAATCACCAATACAAGTGTTATGGAGGTTTCGATGAATTCCATGTTGGATTCGAGGTATTATGGAATATAGATGTTGTGTATTTAAGAGAAATGGTACCAAAAGAGTAAAAAGCAAAGTAAATTATGGGCAATTTCGAAGTGGTACTTAGTCAAATGTATGTGACTTCCAGATCACCCGGGCCAGGCTTAATCTGGCACTCCAGATCGCCATCACCGTATCAGACTGCACCGGGTATTCCGATCGCAGCTGCATCAAAATCGCAGTGCCCAAAATGCCCAGATTGTTGTGATTTTTCATAGTTAAGCCTAAATTCACACATCGATTGTATAGGAACCTTACTAAATGATTAAGAGAGGTTCAAAGAAGAATAGAACTCAATGAAAACATGCACTCGCCGTCCCTGGGCGGCAAGTCACTTCTGGCCGATATCTGCTGGAGCGTGACCTGCGCTATGTGTGATGCCCCAAACTCTGGGGTCCGTTGACTACCCGTCAACCCGCTGAATACTCGTGGAATGCTCGGGGTGACCCGACATTTTCACGGCACCGGCAGTAGCCTTCAGGACGGAGCCTCACCCAAATACAAACTTGTCTAAAACCTCGCATATCATGTCCCAAACAAGGCAATATAGTCCAATATATATCCACACGCCACTGGGCCCATAAACAATACCAATATGCATGCCAACTATGAATCCAACTATATATCCTATAGTTACAAGAGGGTTGCAATATTTTCAATTTTAAACAATACATATATTAAACTTCTAAAGAGTTCTAATACATGTAAAACCACCAAAGCCCAATATCTCATTCTAGAACTCACCCTCTGTGACGAGTCGTCTCTCAAGACGCCCCCGTACCTTAAAAAGCGGGGTTCCCACGACCTGGGCGAGCTAATGCTCAAGAGGGGAGACTCCGCCCTGGCTGGCCACTCACCACCCCAAGTGCAAAGGCAATGTTCCATTCTAAAACACACATTCAAGCAAACGTATGATCCACTAATGTCTACATGACCAACTCAGATCCCGAGTCCTCACCGACTCCCTCACACTCGCCTAAGCCTCGTATGAGAATTTCTATTTTTGTTTGTTTGTGGACAACCCTCCAATGTATATATATCAATTGGGCCGCTCCGACGATTGATATAGCGGTTTGTTTCCGTGGACTACCTCCTCGATGTATATATATATATATATATATATATATATATATATATGAGAAATAACTGGGTCGTCTCCGACGATTGATATATTAATCGCTTCAGGACTACCCCGATAATCACCTAAGTTTCTAGACAACCTCCGAACCATTTTCTAGGATCTACATCTCATGCACTCACCCTATAATCCTTGTATGCTCTGTACAAGTATAATAACGACGATGCTCCAATACAAATGACCACATGTAACATATAAACATGCATATATTTACAAAACAATCAATTCCTACACACCATCATGTCATGTAAATTCTCATTTCATACATCAAAATTAGCTCACTTGGCTAATGATCAAACACGAGCAATTTTAATTTAAATCACTCGACCAAACACATATTTTCACATAAATATATTTCTTGAGAATCGCTTTCGAGAATAGTGAAACCTCTGCTACTATTCCGAAAAATTCACATTCATCTGCCTTCACCCCGTGAACTCAAGATTTCACGGCCATTCCCGGCCCAATTTCAATCAAAGCATGATTTATTTCAATATTTATAAATCACACCCCATAATGTTCTAATGGGCCACTGGGATCGCCTTTTGCCATTCAGTTTCAAAATTTATAACAATTCTGGTCCCAAGATTCGACCGATCAAACTACCAGCCTCCCAACGGCCTCAATCGACCAAACATTAGTAAAGCAATTTTTAAAGAGGGAATAAAACTCAAGTAGGTGAAACCCCTACCCCTGAGTTTAGTGAAACTCCTTAAACCGGCATCTGCAGCCTCCCTCTCCGCGTAGAGCAAATTTTCTTCCTCCTCGTCTCCGAAGACTCCGACTCATTTGATCACAAGGTAGGTATTTTTAGAGATAAGTTTCTCAAAATCCTCTCTAAAAAATGGTTACTAAAGTAAAATCAGATCTCACGCTTGGCTTGTGTCATAAGGAGGAGACTGTATCATTCCCTTTTTTGGCTTTATCTCATTAAAATAATTCCTAAAATTACCATTACAACCCTCTCTTTTCCTCGCTTTGACATTCTGGGCTCTACTCCCTACTGGGTCCATTTTCTTTACTCACACATTTCTCTACTCATACCACTTATGGCACATGAGTACTTATGTTATATGTGACTCTCGTCGCATCAAAATTCTTTTACTTAAGACCAAACGCAATGCCTCCTCGAACGGTAAATTCCGACCGTCCCTAATTCGATGAAATTTTACATGCTAGCTAGATTTCGAGAGACTATTCCAACGGTGAAATCCGTTTCATCATCTGAGATCTAGAGAATAAATTACGGATTTTTAACCGAAATTAACAACTTTGTAATCGAAATTACGATTTTGCCATTTTTCCTGAAATTGGAATTTCTCGAGTCTTACATTCTCCCCTCTCTTAAAGGAATTTCGTCCCAAATTCGACAATTACAATCAATCACATGCGTATGCAACGTGCACTCTAACATGCATGTAAACAATACTTAAATCTTAAACGACTAAACCACGCACCTTCATCCCTAAACAAGGCGGATAGTGGCCCGCATCGTGTCCTCGCGCCTCCCACGTGGACTCCTCCACCCATAGTGCCTCCATAGTACCCCTCATTTCAGCCTCACGGTCTTATCGCAAAACCTTATCACGACTATCAACAATGCACACCGGTCCTTCCTCGGTTGTCCCATCCTCGTCAACCTCAATCCGCCCCAATCCACCACCGAGCCGGATCCGGAGTATACTCCCGGAGCATGGAGACGCGGAAATACCTCGTGGACACTCCATCATGCTAAAGCACGTGCCAACCTAAGACGCAATAGTTGCATATCCTCCTCGAGTACCTCGAGCCCAATAAACCTCCTACGATAAATTTTCCCGTTACTACTTAACCCTCACCGACTTCTCTTAGGCATCATCTTCAAGAAGACATGATCCCCAACCTAGAACTCTAAGGGTCGATGTCGCCATCGCATAATTCTCTTCCGCGGCCTCGAGCCGTGAGAAGACGCTGCCGCATCGCTTCACCTTCTCGAAGGTGTGTCTCTAATCAAATTCAGACCCGTGATGGATCTCTCTCCCACCGGTCCAACCTTACCGACCTACACAGGCCTCCCATACAATGCCCCATACTAAGTACATCCGTATACCGCCTCGATAACCATTGCTCAGAGGCGAATTCCACTAAGGGTACCGTCTTCTACCCCATGATCCAGACGATGCTCGCAAAGATGTCCTCTAATACCTGTATATAATCCATACAACATGTAACCCTACACAACCCCTGTTTGGTGTGTAAACACTAACCTTCTCAAGGTCATAATCACTGACAATCCAATGGACCGTCAACCTAGTCCATGTCATGAATGACATCCATATACCGAGCCCTTGCCGGCTCAACAACACCCAATGCAATCTCCAAGGGGTATCCAAATCTCGAGTCACTCCTGACTCCTATCACTCAACTCTAAGTCTACGTGATAACTTGTCCGTGGGTTTTCATCTCGAGCAACATAATTCTTCGGCTTACACTTCAAGCCTATTACATTCTCATAGAAATTCGAGATATCTCCCCGGGTCTCTTACACCCTAACTCCAGGATTCTCACCTGAGGGGATTTACGAGCCCCTTTTTGCTTTGCCCCACACACTCTAATTTACTGGCCATTTCCCAATCGAACTAAGAGTCTTCTTCACTGATCGAATCTCAAAGACAGTCCAACCCCCTCACCACCAAGAGTGGTGAATGACCGCACTGCACCACACCCGACTCGACGCGATGTTACCTCAGACACGAACGCAATTATGCCATACCACAGGACACCTTAATTCCCAACCAATTCATGAGCAGACCCCGTAGATCTCTCACTTGTAATCCCGACCTATCAGGTCAACTCTCACCCTACACCCTAGGGAAGAACATCTATACTTGGCTTCTCTAAAGGCCTTAACCTCTAAGCCTAAATCCAATGCCGTGTCGAGTATGACAACCCGACTAAGGTCTCACTCATCACAACCCGATGGTCGCTGCATCTCATCCATGTGTCAAGCCCGACATCAACAACCAATATGTCTACCACCCTAAGGTCCACTACACCTTCACAGAATCCCGGGACCTGGGCCCCCCGACTCGACCACACACTTCCTGCCCCTCCCGCCTATCCGTGGCCGGGCTTGAGCGCCAGCCGAATCTAAACTCGGTTCCTCCGACCGTACTGTAAAAGGAGAAATGAATCAGATACTCTCCCCGTCCTACTTCGCTAACTCGGGATCGCATTGTCCCAAAATCTTGGGATCCCTGTCCCTGGGGAAATCCCGTCACTCATGCTCAATCCTTGCCCTAGTCCCGAAACCAAGCAGGAAGGTAGTCTTCCCGCCTTCCCGAACTAGAAGAAGGTTGGATCCTCCCTTCAAGTACCAACCCCGTATCCCGAGTGTTCCAAGTATCCTCAATCTCTCTCTCTATGGTCAGGGCCGCCCCAACCATGGAGTTCATGTCCCGTAGGCGAAATCCTACAATCCTGCCCCGAATGAACAACTTCAGCCCATTCTCGAATCTCCTGTAATACCCAGCCAATCCCAAGAAACTACGTATCTCGAAGATCGATATCCGGTCCTCCCGCCTAACTCATCACCGCTCAACCTTCTCTAGGTCGACCGACACTCCCGATGCCGACACCACGTGTCCCAAAAATCTCCCCCAAGAAGCTAAACTCGCACTTACTAACTTAGCGCATACAACCGATGGTCTCTCGTAATCAGAACACAATCCTCAAGTGATACCATGCTCCCACTCTAACTCGGGAGTAGATCAAAATGTCATCCACTTAAGACTACGACAACCGATCTGGCAGATAGTGGTCAGAACACCCTATGCATGATCCATGAATGTCGCTAGCGCATTGCAAATCCAAAGGGCATCACCGAACTCAAAGTGCCCATAACGCGTCCTAAACGCCATTCCTCGTGGATATCCGTTCCCTAACCCTCACCGATGGTAACCAAAGCATGGTCTATCTTCGGGAGTGTAATTCTCGCTCCTCTCAACCCGGTCAAATAAATCACATCAATCCTGTGAATGGGTGCACCGATTCTCGATCATAACCCCGCTCAACCGCCTCGTAGTCAATGCAACAAATGGCGGTTCCTTGCTCCTTCTTCTTCGCAAATAGAACCTGAGCGCCCCATGGCGGCGCCTTGGCCCCGATAAAACCCTCATTCAATAGCCTCTCAGAACTCCACTGAAGTTCCCGTAATCCTCAACCGTGCCATCCTATGCAGAGTCATAGAGATGGGTGAAGTACCAGAGTGTAACTAACTCGATAATCAAGTCTACTGCACTGTGGAGGTGAAGGCCCAGTAATTCTCATCCGAAAACATCCACATACCTTATAACTACTCCGAGGTAGATCTAAGTCCCGTCTCCTCGTCCTTAAGGCCTTGGCTTAACCTAACCCGCTTAACTCGGTCCCCGACACTTGGACTCAGATACTATCTCGGGGCAAAATACCATCGCTCATCTCCCCCGAAATACAACACGGAGTACCGTCTCCGGGCGGTAAAGCAACCCTTCTACGCCACAATCGATATCGACCTCCGTAAGCCGTCACCCAATCCATCCCCGTGGATGGCATCGAACCTCCGACATCCATGATCCTCGTGTCCACCGCGAGTAGAGTCCCCCGAGATCTCTAACCCGCAACCTCGACATATCGCACTCCATTCTCCCTAATCCCTAGGGAGAACTCACAACAATGGCTCCTAAGGTCTCTAGAGGTCCTCGCCTCATTTCCACCCTATTCAAGGTCTTCACTCTAACCTGAACGTTGTAGCCTAGTCTAATCCGTGTCAGCCGTGAGGTAATCTCTATATCCCTCTAACACCTTCTCGATCCGCATAAACCAATGGTTTGCCACTACTCCATCTCCTCCCGCGGGAATGCTCCGAGGATGATGCGCTCCCAACCTTCGAGGTTACTAGATCTTCCGTCTACCCGCTATACCCACCGTGCGATAATAGCTTGCCGAATACCCCATGTACCCTCGCACAAGTCTCGTTGATCAAACACCGGTGGTGCTCGACTGGGGCCCCCGTGGACGCCCTCTACGTCCTTCGCCCTCCCCCAGCCACCACCGCGCTCAATGGCACGCTCAATTTCAATTCAGATCTCCAAGGCATAAACACCACTCAGACACTCTTCATACATAAATCGCTGTATATGCATCGGTCTCTCGCATTTACAGTAATGCAAGGCAATCAATTATGCATTTAAAATATTTTTATCAACAAAAATTTCATTTTCTTTTGAAAATTTTATTTTCTAAATTCGTCTCATTTTATTTCATTTTTATTTAATTTTAAAAAAACAAAATTTTGTGATGAACAAGAGTTCATTTGGGCTGACTCAGAACAAGATCGAGTCCAAAAATTGGAAACAGATGACTGTGCACACCTCAAACCCAGTCGCACGCACAAGCCATGCGGCCCGGGTCAGCTCTATAGCGCCAGCACACACCCGAGCCCACCGTGTGCCCGCCTCAAATCTCTATATGCCAACATGCCCAAGCCCATCAGATGCCCCGGTCACCCTCTATATGCCACAATACCCGAAAGCCTACTATATGCCCGTCAGTCGTATGCCCGTCAGTCAGCCGCATGCCCGTTAAGGTCAGCCAGATGCCTACTTAAGGCTGCCAGGATGCTCGCCAGCTCGCTGCGATGCCCGCGAGGCCGCTATATGCCTGCTATGGCGGCCTTCTCAGAGGTTCGCGCAAGGCTGCCAGGAGGCTCGCCAGCCGCCAGATGCCTCGCGGCACGCGATATGCCCGCGAAGGCCACCAGATGCCTCGCGGCGGCCGCCAGATGCCCGCCAAAGCCAGCCGTGATGCCCGCAAGGCTATCAGAGGTTGCC
The DNA here is from genome assembly GCA_016808115.1 of Tetrastigma voinierianum. NCBI lineage: Eukaryota > Viridiplantae > Streptophyta > Magnoliopsida > Vitales > Vitaceae > Tetrastigma > Tetrastigma voinierianum. The sequence goes on from JAEQBH010001582.1 coordinate 109,034, forward strand.
AGCCGCTGTGGCGCTCGCCAGCCGCCACCCCCCCTGGCCGCTAATACACCCTATTGTATTTCAAGACAAACTCAACAAATTCTACCTCTCTAAGAATACACTTCCAAACTTATCCTTCATACCGCTTCCTCTCACGATACACTCAAGCAGTATCAGGATATAATCCTCGCTTAACTTCAGACTTCTATGTCGCAATACAATAATTGTATTGCAATACAATTTTTCCAGAATTAAGCCCAACCGCTCTATCATGAGAATACTATTTCAGGTCTCAGAATACTATAATTCTCATTAACCTCACCAAACCAAATTTTCATTTTAAGTCACACATACTTCTGCAAACCTTGTAATACAAACCTTGTTTTTAAATACAATGCAAAGGCAGAGCCCATTCTTTCACTCCGCACCAATTTTTTTTTTTTTTTTTTTTTTCTATTCATTTCAAAGAATCGGAAATGCCCAAAAAAAATATATCCATCCTTTTTTTTTTTTTTTTTTATCCAAAGACACCAAATAATTTCACATAAAATTTATTTTCTTTTCATTTTCTTTAGTTCTTCACTATAAACCTTAGAAAATGATTTTCTTTATCAATTTTTTTTTTTTTTTCCGAATACTCAAAATGTCTATAAAATTATTCTATAATTTTTCGTTTCTAGTTTTACTCGCCATAAAAACTAAGCTATTTTCACACACATCAATGTGCTAATCACTAAGCACATCACTCTCATAACACATAACAATCAACATGTTATACACCTTCACATACATGATCAGCACACATATCACTAAATCACACAAACACATCAAACACATGCAAAGGTCCTAGTGTTATCCCGTGATTTCCTAGGTAATTCATACCTAACCGAACATCAAACCACCCAAGTGGTGATGTTCTTATCACTACGGCCTAAGCCCAAATCCTCGCTAATCTCTAGGTTTCCATATACCTATACTTCTACCTCAAACCACAATCTAAGTGGTGATGGATACCCAAACCCGAGCTCCCTAGGTATTCGTATACCTAAGCCTCCGATACCAAGTCATGGATCACCCAAAACTCCGGGGTCCGCTGACTACCTCTGTCAACTCCGCGGAATACCGTGGAATGCTCCGTGACCCGACATTTTTCACTTAAAATCGCAGAGTCTCCTTTTGTACCGGGAGAGCTCTACCCAAATACAAAACTTGTCTAAAACCTCGCATATATCCTATCCCAAACAAAGTGCAAAATAGTCCAATATATATCCACACGTCACTGGGCCCATAAACAATACCTCCAACATGCATGCCAACTATGAATCCAACTACATATATATCATATAGTTACAAGAGTTACAATATTTTCACTCTTAAACAATACACATATATTAAACTTAAAGAGTTCTAATATTACGTAAAACCACCAAAGCCACATTCCCGCTCTGTAACCCACCCTCTAAAGACGAGGCGTCCTCGCACGCTCCCCGTACCTATGTGGGGGTCCCACGACCTGACGAGCCAATGCTCGCAGAGGAGAATCACACTCTGCCGGCTACTCACCACCTATGCAAAGCAAGGCAATGTTCCAATTTAAACACATTCAAGCAAAATGCATGATCCTACTTGAAATGTCTACATGACTAACTCGCATCCCGAGTCCTCATCGACTCCCCACACTCGCCAAGCCTCGTATGAGAATTTCTATTTTTGTTTGCTCAGACAACCTCCTCCCATGTATATAGATGATCACCGGGGTCGCCTCCGACGATCGATATATTATTTGTTTGTGGACTACTCCTCCAGTTGTATATATATATATATATATATATATATATATCAATATCGCTCTTACCATTGATATATTAATTGTCAGGACTACTCCTCCGATAATTTAAGTTTTTAGATTAACCCTCCTAACCATTTTCTAGACTCATCTTCATGCACTCTACTCCTATAATCCTAGGGTGTTCCAAAGGCATATGGAATGCATGTATGCGCCTAATACAATTTAATTCATGTAAATATATAAAACATGCATATATTTACAAACAATCAATTCACATCATCATGTCATGTAAATTCTCATTTCATACATCAAAATTAGCTCACTTGGGCTAATGATCAAACACGAACAATTTAATTTAAATCACTCGACCAAACACATATTTTCACATAAATATATTTTGAGAATACTGTTTCGGGAATAGTGAAACCCTACTACTATTCCCTAAAAATTATTAATTCATCTGGCTCACCCTTCATGGAACTCCGCATTTCACGTATTCCCTTCACCCAATTTCAATCAAAGCATGATTTATTTTTAACATTTATAGAATTCAGCACCCATATCAGCCCAGACAATAATGATCAGCCTCATTTTTTTTGCCATTTGAGTTTCAAAATTTATAACAATTCCTGGCCCCAAGATTCGACTCCATCAAACGGCTCCCTTAAATCTTACTCAATCGACTCAAACATTAAGAAAGACTTAAAGAGTAATAAAACTCAAGAGTGGGTAAACCCTACTCTGAGTTTGAGGAAACTCTTAGAACCGGCATCCACGCGAAGCTCTCTCCGCAGAGCAATGCCTTTCCTCCTTGTCCCGAAGATCGCCGACTATCTGATCGCGCTACAGATTTCAGAGATAAGTTCTCTCTCTAAAATCCTCTCAAAATGGCCATCAGAAGAAAAATCTGGGCATCTCACGTTTTTCTGTTTAGGCCATAAGGAGGAAGACGGCACTATTCCCTTGGCTTTATTTCTCATTAAAACACCCTAAAATGACCATTATGTCCCTCTTTCCCCAGCTGACATCTCGCCTACCAGTCAGCCTCCATTTTCATCATTTCTAATTACAACACCACTTATGGCACATGAGTATTGTTATATGTGACTTCGTCACATCAGTGGCTCCGTTTTACTACATCTCAAACGCGATGCCTCAAAACGGTACTCGAATCGTCTCTAATTCGACGAAATTTTACGCGCTACCTGGGATTTCCTCATGGCACGATTCCAGAACGGGTGAAACTGCTTCTATCATCTGAGATTTATCAAATTACGATTTTAACCGAAATTAACAACTTTGTAATCGAAATTACGATTTTGCCATTTTTCCTGAAATTGGAATTTCTCGGATCTTACACTATGAAGTATGTTAAGTTTACGTTATACGTTGGCGATTAATGTGTTCACCCTATTCGTTTGAGTGTGTAGGCTAAAAACAAAGGCAGGAAAGTTGTGGAATCGTGCTCGAGTTTAGTAAGCAGAAAAGGTGAGTGTTCTAAACCTATTTTTCTCAAATACTAGTGTATTATTATTATAAACTGTTTTACTCTGGTATTTAATGGTTTTGAGTTGTAAATTACAATTCAAAGAGCAAGCAAATGTGTCTTTGATTTTAAAACCATATTTGACAAGCAAGCAATGAGTTTAGCAAGCAAGCAAATGGTTTTGAATTATCAAACCATATTTAAAGCAAATAATGGTTTTGAATTATTAAACCATGTTTCAAGCAAGGAAGCAAGAAATTGTTCATGAGTTGTAAACCATATTTCAACATGCAAAAAGAATATTTTCGAAAAACACCTAACTAAATCCCTAGTTCTGCAAGCATACCTACTTCGAGGGTATTTCGCACGTGCACGGCAGTGGTGCTAGGATATCATACATGCATTTTAGATTTGGGTCTCCGGTCGCAAACTTAGTTTCAGCGATCATGCATTTAAAGGAGACCGTGGCACGATAGGAGTATATAGGGCTAACGTTAACTAAATTATGGTGATGAGACCTGTGCCAATTCCTGCACCATATTTACCTGAAAAGGGGTGGAGGAAGTGTGCCTGTGCCCTTCCACTCAGGTGATGCACCTGTGTCCAGCCACCGGCACCTGGGCCGATGCCCGTGCCCCGTGTTCACTAGGTACAAGGCAGAAAGGCTCCAGTTGGTTGATGATTTATAAGCATGCCATTGGCGATTTGAAAATCAATCCACAGCACGGCTGAGCCTAGGCCCCGCTTTTATTTCAAACGAAAGGCTAGCTTCTCCGTGCTCCCGTGGTGGTTTTAAAGTAAATAGCTGAGCCTGTGCTCCCTTTTATTTTAAAGCATGCGTTGAGCCTGCATTCGTATTTATAAAAGTTTTGGAAACTTTTAAAGCAAGAGATTTGAGAAAAGTTTTATAAACTTTTAAAGCAAAGCAAGGTAAAGCAAGCAAGCAAGAGATTTGAGAAAAGTTTTATAAACTTTTAAAAGCAAGCAAGTATAGAAAGTTTTAGAAACTTTAAAGCAAGCAAGGCTTCGAAAATATCTTAAAAGAGAGTTTTGCGCTTTGAGATGTTCTCCAAAAAGAAAACATTTTATAAAGCATACACTCACTCCAGTTCGTTTAGCTCATTATTTTCCCGTTTTAAAAACTATTTTCCGTGCACAGCACTGGATGTTGGCAAAATAGGATTCTCCGATTTGTATCAAGGATGTGTTATTAATAATATTATAAGGAAAATACTTTGAATTTGTATAATGGAGCATATGTATGTACATAGTGTAGTTTGCAAATGTATCGAGTCGAGGCTCTTTGGAAAAGAATGTTGTTGGTTACCATATTAGGAAATCAGAATCATATGATTTGGGACATGTCCTATATTCAGCTGATATGTTGCCGAGATTTTACAAAATCCTAAGTGGAGAAAAAGGAAAATTTTTTATGTGAGTTTCAAAGAAGTTAAACACTCCGCTTCGCTTCCACAGAATTTCAGTTGTTGAGAAAATGATCGTAGATTGGTGGGAGTGGCCGCACACCCGCCGCCAAGAGGGTAGGAGGTGTCAACTAAATCGCTACAATGGGCGTTCCAAGGGAGTCTCTTCGACGCCTGTACTCGACCGGGCCGGAAACCTCAGAACCTCTGTCATTCACCCTACAAGCAAATAAATAAATAAAGAGGTCAGAAGAAGGGGTTAGCTTGAGGTCCATTAAGAGAAGGTGGAAACGAAACCCTCGAAAGATAAAAAAAATCCCCCTTTGAGGTTTTACATCCCACCAGTGACAAAACCTAGGAAATGTAAACCGAAAACCTTCGCAGAACCTAATAAGACCCCCCCAACAACAAAAACACTCAAACTAACTAACGATAAAAAGAAGGTTTTAGTTGCAAATTTGAGATGCGAACACTCACCAGAAAATCGGCATTCGTTGAAGAGTCAAAAGTCTTCGGAGGCTCATTTGAAAGGAAAGTTCGTAGAAGCAAAAAAAAATGCAAAATCGCAGGAGTTATAAAACTTTGAGAAAATGTAAACGAAATCGCCATCGAACCCATACACCCCATTCGTAGGTAAGGCGCTCTACGTTTATTAAACGCGCCGTCGCAGCAAGATGGCGCCATATATTCATGAGACAAGTGTTTCCTCTACACGCTTTAAAACCCACGAGTACTACCTCCTTACATTCAACTCTCCCATTCAACATTTGACACACAAGATTTTCCTAACCTGAAAAACACAAAATTTCAACCGGAAAAGGCATCAGAAAATCGTGGTTTTAAACTCACTACCGACGGGCCTGAATGGACAAGGGATCCGACCTGATACTCCCTCCCCCTTCCCGGTGGTCCCGCCAGCTGAAGTCCCACCAGATAACTTAGGGAAGATACTATGGGAACCCCACCTTAAGGAAGGGAGTAACACCATGTATTAATTTAATACCCAATTATACATAAATATATATAAACCCGCAACAATTATAAATGAGGTCTCGTAAAAGTTCCATACAAATATCGTAGAAATATTTCTAAGAAAGATTAGATTTAGGGTACAAGTAGAAATGAATAAGTCCAATACAACAAACTCATAATAGATAAATGCTATAGAGTAATACAAATGTATGAGAGAAATGACGCCACCCCGTGCGCGACAGCCCTACGAACTGTCTGACCTAGGAATGATTAAAACACTAATGTAGATAATAAATCTCATGAGTGGCATAGCTTATATGAAAAATAACATTTTATATTTCAATGGTTCTCCTCTCAAACCTTCCGTTCACTCTTTGTAAAGTTCCCCGCGAAACATTTCACAAACCCAACTTTTACCCTAAGTCCAACATATGCGCATCATGCTCAACAAATTACCGTCCCAATGTTAAGAAACATAATCCGAATCCGTACACAACATAAAGCCAAGCACAAAACATGTATAGTCATCAAGTGATAAAATAACCATGAAATGCACCAAAACCATGAGTATTAAAATAGTTATGCCCACATTTAGAAAATCAACAACCGCCCATACTACATAAACCAACGCTATAATCGCACTACATGTACTCCATCCTAAACCGCCGGGTAAACTCACCTCACGCGCCAATCACCGGGCAAAACCAATACCAAACCGCTGGGTCAAACCGACCTCACGTCACCGCGGGCAAACCTGTAATACCAAAACCGCTTGAGTCAAACCGACTTCACGTCAACGGGTAAAACCCGCGTATCACCCAACCCGCTTCGGATCAAACCACCTCACGCCAACGCGGTAAAACCCGTATCACCCAACCGCGATCAAACCGACCACGCCAACGTGGTAAAACTCGTAATACCCAACCGCCGATCAACCACCTCACGCCAACGCGGGTAAAAACCCGTATCACCCAACCGTCGGTCAAAACCGACCTTACCGCCAACGTGGTAAAACCCAAAATACCCAACCGTCGGATCAAAACCTACCCTACTCAGACCGTGGCAACTAATAAACCGTAGGGTCAAACCGACCTCTACCTGCATCATGGCAAATACTAAACCTCCGTAAACCCTACATCACGTGGCAAACTAATATAACTGCTCCCTTCACATGTACTTTCCCAACACATCGTATTAGAGCTTCGCTCACAAAATCTCGATCCACCTTTTAAAACAATAGTTTTTCAAGATAGTTTACAACTTCAATCTATGTACCCAAATATCCAAACACCAATCGACTCATCCATACCTAACACAAAGAAAACTTTCAAAAGATTTAAAGATGACAAACTCACATGAAATAATAACTTGCTTTATATGAAACCGAAAATCATGTTTGGAATGCAACCAACCATCTTATCAAAACAATATATGTAAAGTATTTAATCACAATAGATATATCAACATTAACACTCTAAATCATTTAGTGCATATAACCACTCACCGACTATAGACGCCGCTCCCGTCCCGCAGATCGTCTCCCTACCGGCCATGGAGGCCTCGTAATATAGGATAAACCCGCTTAGGCTCTAATAACCGAACCAACAACCTTGTGACGCTCCGCGCCTGTATCAACTGCTAACTACGAAACCATCAAAATCGGGATCCGCGTCTAATTACAGGTGTGCCCTATGTGCCCGATACCTAAAATTGGGGCTTTTCACCGAGCTAATTTCTCAAATTGAACCGGTCCAATAATTCCTAAAACATCCACTTCACTAACAAAGGTGTGGGTAATCTCTAATTTTTGCCAAATTAACCAATCGGGTATCATTTATCCTAATTTCTCGCAGACTTAACTAAACAACCTAAAATAGAACTCAACCAAACGATGTCCAAAATTTACAAACCACATATCAATGAAATCCTAAGAGACTGTGAACTCATCGGGTACCATTTTACCTTTATCAACTGTGGTGGCCGTAAACCCGATCTAAGCTTCCTACTGACTCACTAATGTAACTTCCAAACTAAGTATGAATTCGCAAAAGGGACCACTGAGATGAGTTCGTAAGGTCCAAAATGGTGGAAAGGAGCTTGGTGGCCCGAGGTAATAAAAATGGCCGGAATCACAAAACTCGTGTGAAAATCTATGGTACTGCCGTCGTTCACGGCCAGATCCCTGGCTGTCCGGCGCTGGTCAACAGAAAATTTACTGGCACTGCATCGTCCGGCGGTGGAACACCCGTGGTCCGGCAGGCAGAACTCCGGCCGGTGGTGCCTCGTCTGGGTCCGATTTCTCACGGTGACGCAGTATACTTACCAAAAGGTGTTCCCATTGAGGGTTTTCTTAGGGTTTTGGAGCTCAAGTGTTGTTTTGCTAGTTTTGACGGTATCACAAGCTGCGTTTATATAGGGTCTAGGGTCGCTTTCGTAAAAATCCTTACGTAACTCGACACCGATAAAGTGCCACTGCTGGAACTTCTAATGGCCGTGAACTTTTATCCAAGTCGGATTGTGACGTTCCGCCTGTCTATGAACTCGTATCGACGAGGCCTACGAAATGGTGTCTTATTTAACTTAAAACTATTCCTCCTCGAAAAGCCAAACTCTTGGTCAACTCTGGTCAAACTTGGCCAATCAGTCAAACTCTGGGTCAAACTCAGATATTTGGTACTCCAGTCACATAACCTACTCCTTCTTAAAGAAAATTTCATCCACGAAATCTGCACTGTGGTCATGGAAGAGGTGAGGCAATCGGCCCGCATTCGTCTTCCGCTCCCAAGTCGTCTCGACTAGGTGGTTCCTCCAAAGGACTCCTCTACTAAGGATATTGTCTTGTCGCAAGCCTCTTCTCTTTCACCGACCAGACCGCCGCTTCCTCATAGGATAAGTCATCCCCACCAATCTCCGTGTCTCCAACACATGAGGATCCGAATATACTCTACAGAAAGGCAGATGGAACACATTATGACCCGAAAGCTCCTCCCAGAAGTCTAATCTATAAGCCACCTGACCTACCCTCTCAACAATCTCAAAGGTCCAATGGGGCCAGGACTTTAATTTCCCCGCTTCCAAAACGTACCACGCCCTTCCAAGGAGAGAGTTTTAAGAATACTCGATCCTCGACCTCAAACTCAAGATCCCTTAGAATATCCACATAACCCTAAATATTCATCAAAACGTATGCTCAACCACCAACAAGCTAAGGTTGGCATAAAATCTTTCCATACTCAAAAACCCTATAGGTCTAACTTTCATGTCACGCAATTGGTCTCTTACCTACATCTAAGGTGGAGGGAAACAATGGGGATGAGTTCGACAGCCCAATAGTGAATCCCCTAACAAGCCATGCTCATAAAAACATTTCAATTATACATAATTCAAGATATCTCAAAACATGAACATTTTGTTGTAGATAATAAAGGATGATGGAAACACATGAACGCAATACTACCACCATCACAACCCTCATCGTTGACTCTTTTGCGCTTTCACCCATGACTGGGATGCCAATCATCCCCAGAAAGGAACGACAAATTGCTGGATCTCTACCACCGCGGATATGCTCACATCCTAGATATTCGTGACCTTTCCTTGACTACAACCCAGTCTGATTTACCACCCAACATGTCTTGACCACAAGCAGCCAAAGCAATTGAATGGTACAGACTCCTACAACATCAAACTACAAAAGATCGCAGGAGAAGGCTATAAGATCCTACTTTCCTTGATTCATCATCCGCAAGTCTCCCAAGGAAGTCAAACCCAAGGCTACTCAAGGGTCCGCATATAACAAGTCATAAGATTCCTTAGCCTCTCACAATCCGTGTCACATAAAATTACTCTCATGGTCTATTACTTTCATCACCACTGACTACATATATCCTTATACCTTCCAACATAAACCTTGATCCCCAAGTGCACTCTCTTACACTTTTACTAGGATCAACACCAACACTCACATTAGGTTACACAAACAACGACTCAACATAACACCTCTCTGGTACTCTCTATCTCCATATTACTCATTTGAAGATAAAGTGTTATAGTTCTTGCCTAACCGGATCACCCATTGAGTTAGAAACGACTGCTATGGCAAAATACTAACACTAGCCATAAATAGTAAAAATCCAAATTCTACAAAAATGCAAGAATTTATGATTTTCCCACTCTTTCCATATAAGTTTCCAACCAAATCTCAATCCTAATATCAAACACACATCAAAGCCACTTATTCAACCAAACATCTTCCAAAACACATTTTAAATAAGAATCTAGGGCTTTACCAACTCATCACTCAACCAATCTAAGGTTAGGATAAAATCCTAACTTCCAAAAAGAGAGTAATCCATGAATCGTATCCCTCTATACAAATCCCCTCAAATCCTTACACAATAATCAAGGATTAGGGTCTTACCTCCCCATATCCTTCAAATCTAGGTTAGAGAAATTCCCCAAATCAAACCCTAGAAAAAGAACCATTTTACAAGAATCAAACCAACAACCTTTACCTTTTTGGCTCAATCTCCTTTCCTAGTCAAACAATGAAGTGGTCCTGCTATTTTTGAGAACCCTTCTATGAACTTGCTGTAATACCCCGCTCATCCTAGGGAACTCCGCACTTCTGTCATCGTAGTTGGTTGCTCCCAATTTGCAACCGTCTACTTTCGAGATCCACACGAATGCCATCGCAGAAAACTACATGTCCCGAGAACCCCACTTACTTCAAACCAAAATTTCATTTGTCGAACTTATATTAACTCGGTATCGCCTCTAAAGTCCGCAACACCAAACCTAAATGTCTCATGTTCCACTCATTTCTGGTACACCGGGAGTATCGTCGATGAAGACAATGACAATCCGATCTAAGTATGGACTGAAGACCGGCTCATTAAATCCATGAAAGCCGCTTCAGGGCATTGCGAGTCCGAAAGACATCACTTCAGAAACTCAGTAACGCCTATATCCGTCTCAATCCCGCCTCGGGAATGTCCGATTCCCTAATCTCAATTGATGGTACCTCGACTCAAGCCAATCTCGAGAACACTCAGACCCTAGAGTCGATCAAATAGGTCATCAACCCGAGGCAAAGGATATCAAGCTACGAATGGTGACCTTATTCAACTGTCTGTAGTCTATACACAACCTCTAAGTGCCATCAGGAAGAAGAACTATATTCCAAGAATAAATGAAACAAATTCAATTCCAAGGATAAGGTTAGGAAGGAATACAAAACACTGGATGAGTTGCACAGCAATGTACAACCCCAAGGAATTTAGAAACCTAGAGCTCTGATACCAAGCTGACAGACCCGACCTGATAATTCTCCCCCCGATTTCCCAGGTCTCGCCAGCGAAGTCCCACTCGTATAATCCTTAGGAAGATACTTGAACCCCACCTTAAGGAAGGGAGTAACACCATGTATTAATTCTAATACCCAATTATACATAAATATATATATAAAACCCGCAACAATTATGCAATGAGGTCTCAGAAGTTCCATACAAATATCGTGAGCGTTTCAAGAGTATCAGGATTTAGTGTACAAGTAGGGAATGAATAAATCTAATACAACAAACTCGTAATAGATAAATGCGATAGAGTACGAGACAATTGAGAAGTGAGAGAGCGACGCAATTCGCGCGAATAGGCCCTACGAACTCGTCCGACCTTAGGAACAGATTTAAAACACTAATGCGAGAGAATAAATCTCAAAGAGCCAGATAGTTTATAGTTTAAAAATAACATTTTTATATTTCAATGTCTTCTCAAACCTTCGTTTCACTTTTCAGAAGTTCCCTGTTTAGAAACATTTCACAAACCTAACTTTACCCCAAGTCCAACATATGCATCATGCTCATCAAAATTAGCCATCCCAATGTTAAGAAACATAATCCGAACTCGTACACAACATAAAGCCAAGCACAAAACATGTATAGTCATCAAGTGATAAAATAAATCCATGAAATGCACCAAAACCATGAGTATTAAAATAGTTATACCACATTTAGAAAATCAACAACGCCCATACCACATAAACCAACGCTATACCGCAGCATGTACTCATCCTAAAACCGTCGGTAAACCGACCACGCCACCGTGGAAAACCTTAAAATACCAAAACCGGCCGGGTCAAACCGACTCCTACCGCCACCGCGGCAAACCCGTATCACCAAACCGTCAAGAAACCGACCTCACGTCAACGTGGTAAAACCTGCATCCAACCGTCGATCAAACCGACCTCACGCCAACGTGGGTAAAACCCGCACACCCAACCGCCTGATCAAACCGACCTCACGTCAACGTGGTAAAAACCTGCATTACCTGAACCGTCGGTCAAAACCGACTCACGCCAATGTGGTAAAACCCAAATACCCAACCTGGTCGGATCAAACCAATTCACTAACGCGGCAACCAATAAACCGGTCGGTCAAACCGAATTCTACCTGCACCGCGGCAAATACTAAACCCTCCGGTAAACCCACGCACGCCGTGGCAACCAATATAACCGTTCTCTTTCTCACATGTACTTTTCCCAACAATACCGTATTAGAGTCAGTTCACAAAATCTCACGATCCACCTTTTTAAAACAATAGTTTTTCAAGATAGTTTACAACTTCAATCTATGTACCCAAAATATCCAAACACCACCGACTCATCCACGAACACAGTAAAACTTTCAAAGATTTAAAATGATGACAAACTCATGAAATAACTTGTTTTATATGAAACCGAAAATCATGTTTGAATGTGCAACCAACCATCTTATCAAAACAATATATATGTAAAGTATTTAATCACAATATATATCAACACAATACCCTAAATCATTTAAAAGATATAAACCACTCCATCGACTATAGACGTCAACCCCGGCCTCCCCGCAGGATCGTCTCTCACCCGCGTGAGTGCCTCGTAATATAGATAAACTCCGCTTAGGCTCTAATAACTGAACCAACAACTTAGGATGCCTCAAGCGCCTTAGAATAATCAAGGTAACTACAAACCATCAAATTGACTACAAGCCTAATTACGTGCGTGCCCCATGTGCCCGATACCTAAAATTGGGGCTTTTTCAACTGGAGCTAATTTCGAAATTGAACTGGTCCAATAATTCCTAAAAACATCCAATTTCACTAATACAACTTCAATTTTTCCAAATTAACCAATTCCAGACTCTATTTCATCCCGACTTCCTAATTACCCGAACAACCTAAAACTAAACCCAACCAAACGACGCCCAAAATTTACAAACCACATATATCAATGGAAAGCCTAAGAGACCAGAACCCATTGGTACCAATACCTTGTCCAACAGTCACTGTGGGTGGCCAGAAAACCCGATCTAAGCTTCCTGCCGATTTCGTTTCAATGTAACTTCCAAACTATAAGGAATCTCAAAAAGGACTACGTAGATGAGTTCAAGGTCCAAAATGGTGGAAAGGAGCTATGGTGGCCTGAGGTGGCCGGAAAATGGCCGGAAATCACAAACCTGTGTGAAAAATGAGAGAATTACCGTCTGTTCGTCACAGATCCGGCCATCCGGCCGGCGGTTTATTAGCAAATTTACTACTAAGATCGTCCGGTGGTGGCACAATCTGGTGGTCCGGGCGAGTGTACAAGAACTCCGCCGTGGTGCCTGTCTGGTCCGATTTCTCACGGCCGCGCAGTGGCTACCTCTACCAAAAATGTGTTCCGCCAGAGGCTTTTGTGGTTTCGTGAGCCTGCCGTTGTTTTAAATAGTTTTCATTCTGATCATGCTCTATGTTTATATAGGGTCTAGGTCGCTGGGTAAAAATCCCGCATTAACTCACATTGATAGTACAAGCATCAATGAACTTCTACCCACGTGAATCTCTTTATCCGTAGTGCCTGATCAGACGCCCGCCAGTCTATGAACTCGTATCGACGAGGCCTACGAAATGGTGTCTTAGTTAACCTAAAACTATTCCTCCTCGAAAAAGTCAAACTTGGTCAACTTGGTCAAATTTGGTCAACTTGGTCAAACTTGGTCAAACTCGTATTATTTGGTACGGGTCGTTACACCTAGGACCCGGCTTGCTTGGTCCATTGTCCACCTGGCCCATAATGTGAAGCGGCCCAAGCCCACCGATCATATTAAAACTTGTAGGCACTACCTAGACAGAAATTTCTAAGCCCGCCTGTGAAAGTTTGGGTGTCCTTCTAGAGGCTAGTCTCAAGGCGGTCTGTCTAGAGTTCCAAGTCTTTCAAACGACCGTCCTTCCGCTTATAGCAAGTTCATGTTATGAACGAATGGATAAAGGCGAAAAACACGCAAAAGGTATTTATCCATGGATTTCCTAGTTCTCAAATCCCTTACTTCTCGAAAGATTAATCCTTAATAAGGAAGGATTAGTCTTTGATAAAGAATGAACGATTTTATCCCAAAGAAAATGAGATTCTTCTCTGAGAAAAAGTGAGGGATCTGTTTAACCACTTCTATAATCTGAGGTCTCCCATGATGAGAAGGTAAAAGATTCTAACTACGAAAACCCTATTTTAGCATCATCTCCATCTTTTTACTGACTTAATCATCGGAGAGGCGGCCAACCCACTGCCGCTGAAACGCCTTTTTTTGCGGGATTCACATTCCGTTGCTGATGGCCCGAAGATCAGGCGATCAAGGTAACAACACATTGTATTTTATAATTTAAGTATAATATTTGGGTTTTTTTTTTTTTTCGTCGATGAAGTGAAATTACGGTTTTGTATTTTGTAAATCTAAACCTAAACCTAAACCTAAACCGAAACCGAAACCAAGAATCACATAAAACAAAAACAAAAATTGAACCAAGGTTAAATTAACCTATATTTCAGTTTGATTTTTTTATCCATTTGATTTGTTAAGTCTTTTTCTCACCCTATGTTCCGATATTGCTTATTCCCTCCCCGCCCCTTATACATCAAAAAATAATTTTAAAAAATATTTTATTTTATTTCATTTCCCCGAATCACCAAAAACTCTCTCAATATTCAAAATCACGATCCAATCTTAGGATTGGAACCAAAACCGCCGAGCAGTCCACGGGTCATTTTCTTGACCGATTTCGTCGAAGAGGGAAGAAGAGGAAGTGACGGATTGTCATTTTTCGGTGTAGTCTTCCTCTAGTTCAGTTCTGATCCATTTTGGGTTTTCTCCAAACTATCAAATGCCCCAAAAAATCTTTGTTTCTCTCCTATAATCGTTATTATTGATTCTCTCCTACAATCGCCTTTGAAGAAGAGATCGATGTTTCTCTTCTGCAATCGTCATTGAGGACTCAACATCGGTTCATCGGTTTTCAAGCGCGAAGAGGAGTTCGAGATTGCAGAGGCCCACGTCGACGTGAATGACGACAGAGAAGCCGAGCTAAGGAGAGGTTGACGCCGACGCCGACGCCGACTCAGCCATGAAAAGATGATGTCCGTAAATATTGGGTTGTCTTCTAGGTTTAGGCTATATTAAAACAAATTTCAAAATAAATACAGTTAATCCGGTATGAGAATTTCGAACCTGTTATTAACTTTTTAATGGGACGGATGGTTGGAAACAATAAACCTAACGGACGGATGGGCTGCCTGTTGCCATTAAGCTAGGATAGAAAAAATAATAATTAAAAAATATTAATTGGATTTTTCAAATTGTTTTAAAAAAATTAATATTAATTGATGGAATAAATCCATTTGGGTCCGTACTGATCACTAAAAAGAGGCCAAATCTTCATATAATTTATTATATCATAGAAAAAATAAGTATATGGACCAACAAAATCAAGTTGGGTCAGGCATGGCAGTTAAGCACGGATAATGCATCCATATTTTTAATTTATAAGCTAAGATTGAGAAATTAATAATCTGGATGTTGTCAT
Source organism: Tetrastigma voinierianum (assembly GCA_016808115.1). Classification (NCBI taxonomy): domain Eukaryota; kingdom Viridiplantae; phylum Streptophyta; class Magnoliopsida; order Vitales; family Vitaceae; genus Tetrastigma; species Tetrastigma voinierianum. The sequence goes on from JAEQBH010001582.1 coordinate 124,557, forward strand.
CCCCTCATTTGTAATATTGTCTGTTGTCTGCCGGCATCAAATAATTTTGTGTAACCAAGCAACTTAGCTTGGAGAAATATTATAATAATTTTTTAATTTTATTCAGAAAATTTGATTCTGAATACCCCTAAAGGATATGACTTTGTTGTGTTATAGGGTAATATTGGGAATGGATGACGTATACTTCCCACAATTAATGAAGTTGGTACTATCATGTTCTTCTTGTTGATAATTCAAGTAGTTTTCTTTACCTTTTACTATTTAAATCAGATCTTAAGGGTAATATATATATATATATATATATATATATATATATATATATATATATATATATATATATATATTTTAAAAAGAATTGTAATTAAAATCCTAAATTTATTAGTGCCGATTTAGATATATTTAAAATTACTTAAAAAAATTTAGAATTTGGGATATTGAAAATTTTATGATATATCAAAGTTTCAAATTATTATTTTTGAATTATAAGAGTTACTAGGGATAGGAATGGTGGAATGAAACGAGTCTTTTCAAGTATAAGCTCCGACCCTACTGAGTAGGTTAGAAATTTAAATAAACCGGTTAAAAGTAAGGTTTGTAAAATATTTTATTTGCTATTTTAATAAGAGACTAGTTCAGAGCAGGTTTGAATATTAGTATTTTCTATTCTATCTCTTCTCATGTCCTGGTTATATAAAAATTCAAATTCAGTTTAATGTTTATTTCAAAAAAAAATAATGATAATATTATTAATAATTCTTTTTAATGAGATAAATTAAAGCTATTTTAAGGAGTGAAGTAGAGAGTAATATTGAAAATTGGCATATCCGTCTTATCTTGCTTAATTTTTTTATGAGATGAGGATGAAAGTTATTTAAAATAAATGAATTAAAATTGGGATGAGTACAACTATTCCAACCTATAAGCATCTCCAACTATTTTGAGAAGGGCTAATAAGCATGTTGACAAGTCATCAAACTAGATCGAGGCTTTGCATATTATTGAGACCGCAGCCTAAGCCCAACACAGGCCTTGTATTAAGCGAGTCTCCTGGGCCTTAGAATTAAAATCAATTTTTATTATTCTAACTCTTTCCTTTATTTTAAAATTTAATACACCACCAATTATTAAAATTACACTTTATGTGACTTATATATTAAACTTATAACAAAATATATTATAAACAAAAGTTGCATTATATATTTTAAAAAATAACATAGGTTAAGGGGCGAGTTTAAACGAAACCTCACCCTAACTCCTCTAAAAACCATGCCTCTGTGACTTAATTGCGACAAAGTTTAACCTATTGGAACGTGATCGGGCCTCGTGAGTGCGATGCCACAAACTTTTTAGAGACTTCGAGACACCTACCATCCTATCATCATCCCTAGTTACTATAAGTTAGCAGTATTCCTTAATTTTTTAAAGAGAGATTTATTAGAACATATGCTTAAGTTTCTAGGTTTGAATATTGACTTTTAGTTTCAATTATTTTATTAGTGTTTTTTTATATCATTTAAAAGGTATCCAAACTTTGCTCAAAATAAAGTATCTAAACTAAAAAAAATCATAAAAAAGTTTTATCTTGTTTAATCATAAGAATAAATGAACTTATTTTTTTTATATAGAGCTTAAATCCTTAGAGCAACTCCAATGGGAGTTGCCAAAAATGGGGTGTCAAATGCCATTTTAGGAACAAATTAAGGCACTGACAAGAGCCATCTAAATGACAGGCCACAAAGTTTCGGTTGGCCATTTTAATAATCTAAATGCTTTTTATTAAAAATATAATTAAACTTACCAACATGGATTCGAATATACCACTGAGAGTGAAAGAACTAATTAACCGCTATTTCGCAACCCTTCATTCTCTCTCCAAAGTTGCCAACATGCCACCCTGAAACCCCTGATCAAGATTTCCTCACATCTCCGACGTCACCTCCATCGGTTCTCAATTTTTCGTCATCGACGCTACCATTTTGAAGAAGCATGACGACGACACTTCGATAACAACTCCCGCCGGAAATGTTTTATTCTCAAAATAAGAGAGAATATAAAATCTATTGTAAAAAAAATCTAGGTAGGTAAGAAATTTATCTTAATTTTGTTAATGAATTACTCTTTCATGTACTATTTATAAAAAACATCGCAAAATCAAAGTATTATTGATTGATGCACCTTAAAGTTGAAAACTAATTTAAATACTATATATTATTTTATTTTATTTTTATTTTTTCGATGAACATCTCAAAATTAAAATATCAGTAACCACATGTTTAAAATAACTTTACGACACTAAGTTAAAATAATTAATTTTTTTATTTGATATCTACTTTGCATACATCGTTGTTATATTTTATTCTTATAAGGACTCAGTCTCAACCTTCCATACACCCATCCCTTTTATCACTTATTCAAGCCTGAAGGACTTAAAATAATTATTGTTTTTAAAATTTTAAATATGTTTATTATATTTGTCTTAAGAGTCTCTTTATTTTTTCTCAAAAAAAAAAGTCTCTTTTATAGCTTTGACTCCATCCTAACACATTTTTAAGTAAATATCTAATAATTATTCTATAATCATAAACCATAATACTCTAATATACATTTTAAAATAAATAATGACAAATATTAGTTAACATTAAAGAAACTAATTATTTAATCATTTAAAATAATGATGATAAATAAATCATTTTAACTTAAAAATATTTTAAATTAACTTTCTTATACTATCTTAGTACTGAAAAATTAAAAATTCAAATAATAGTGTTTTAAATTGACAATTCTTCAAAATAATATATTTTACCTCAACAGCCATCAATTTTTAAAATTAACACAAAAAGTATTAATATTTGAAAATACCTAAAAATAATCTTATATGGGATAGAAATTTTAATTTAAAAATTGATATTATAACTATTACTTTAATCTTACTTCTATTTGTTTTATTATTAAATGTATAAATTAAAAAAGAAATAAAGAAATAAAGTTAGGTGATAATTTATAATAACTTTATGAAAATATATATTAAGGTTTTTTTTTTTTTTTTGTAAAAGAAGCTCTAGAACGATTTGATATTTGATAGAATAAAAATTTATTTGCAAATTTTCAATTTTATTAATTTAAATATACATTACATTTTTAATAAAAAAATGGTGTCTATAAATTTTATTTTTAGTTATTTTTTATATTTAGGTTATTAATTTTAAAACTAAGCTAAAATACAAAATATTATCATCTTTATATTTATATTGTTGTTTTAAAAATAAATCTAAAAAAATTAGGAAGAATTTCCTAAGAATATCATATAATCAAACTTTTTTGAGTTTTTTTTTTTTAAATTTCATGTTTTTTCATATCCATTGCCACATAAGAAATTCATTTTTTTTTTTTTAATGATATAACAACTTTTAAGAATATATTTGCTATATTTTTAAGAGAATTTGAAGGATTTGTAAACTATTTGTAAATTGTGTGTCTACCACCCTAAAACACGATTCTTCCAATTTTAAATAAAATTATTGCGTTTTATCAAAACACCCTCTAAAAGAAAATACTGAATCTTAATTTAGAGTAAATTACTATCTAAAAAACTGTCCCAATTATTATCTAAAGTTAACTTTGCAAGATAAAATGATGATGACATGCTAGAACAATCATGAAGCCCCTCATTATTATCTATAATTTTTTAATCATATAATTAAGTATAAAGCCATGGTTAATTATTGATTAACATGCTTGGATCCCCGCAAAACCTAGTGGTTATGAGCAATACCCACATACGATTATACCATATAAGTGTCATACACCAAATATTTCCCTCTCAAGCATAACCACTACCACTAAAATAGTAAAATAAATTAATTAGAAACTAATTTGTCTAGGTAAAGTTGAAACTTGAAAGGGAAGCAAATGACAGAGAAAGCGGCTTAGCTGTGTTCTCAAAGTCTGTTAATATAATTTTCTAATAAAGGAGAGACTGACAGACATGGGTATTAAAATATAAATCATTCCCTATCTTCAGGATATTTCCTTTGATACTGTTGGTATTGATTTTTTGCTCCCTCTTTCCCTTATTTTCTTTTCCCAACACAATTCCACTTCAAGGCTCAAAAAATTCATTGGAGTTTACATGTATGATAGTTTACCGGTTTTTAGAGTTACCCATCATCGATTTTAAGAAAGACACTATTGCATAACTGACTATATCTTTAGTAAAAAAAAAACTTATATCTTCTAAATTCATTTAACAAATTTTAAGGCTTTAAACCCATAAAGTATTAGAAAAAGAAAAAAAACTAAAAAAAAAAAGAAGATTTTTCATGATTTGTTTCATAGTGAAGAAATATTAAAAAAATAAAACATTATAATTAAAATTCTGCAAAATCTTACATATATTTTAATTTTATTAATCCTATATAATAAAATAAATAAATAAAATGAGTTTCAATCAATATATAAAATTAATTTACTAAATTTAAACCTTTTTTTTCATCCAATTTTTTTCGTTCTATTTTCTTCCTATTTTTTCCCTTTATTATCTTCTATTACAAAATTAAATCAAAAGAAAAATTGATATTTTGTGAATTGAGTGACCGTAATTCTCTATTAAACCTAACCTCAAAGGTTTCATACAATTTGATATTATAATTTTTATTTTATTTTTTTGTGATTGATAGTGGCAGTCAAGGAATGGAGTTAATAAGACATGTTCTATTTTGGGATACTTATATGATGTAATTCTAAGTTATGCCGATTGTCACAAAATTTGAGGGAATGTTCAAGGAAAAGAAAATAGAGAAGAAACATAGAAGGAAATAAGAAATAAGAAAATTAAATATAGAGTTGAATGTAACATAATATTATTATTATTTGTTACTTCAAATTTATTTTATTAATTTTAATTTGATTAATATAAAGATTAAATAATTCTAAATATATAAATTTAAATAATTTTTTATTTACATTTGATTTTCTCCAAAATTTTGTTACACAACCAAATTTTCCTAAACATTTTTTCCTTAATGCTTCTAAGAAACAAATATAAATTTTAGTTTTATATATTAATATTTTCTTAATTAAAATTCACTATACTTACTCTTATTGTCTTATTTGATACAGTGGATTTGTCTTTTACTGTAGTTTTTTTTACTTTTAGGATTTTCTACGTAAATTTATATATTCTTAAGGTTGTTATCTTTTTATCTATCATTTGTTTATCATCATATGATAAAGCTACAAATACTAGGATCATTGTAAATAATGAGACCAAGATGTGACCATATATAGAAAAAACATATACGACAAGATAAGATTCATTTTATTCTTTATTAAATACATCCTCTCTCTTCTCTACTCCGACCCATGTGGTTTTTACATCAATCACAAGAAAACACCATGGGAAAGCGATATTTACTGTTTTCACCCAAGAAACGTGGGAAATTAGATTTAATATTGATCCAATGTGTTGCATGCCAATGCTGCCAAGGAGGTAATTCACCTAAACAGTCCCCTTTCACTCCCACCAACTGATGATCCTTCCAAACAAGGTTAAGTCTCATGATCACAATAATTGAGCGACAAAGATCATAATAGAAAGTCAAATTAATATATTATGTGGGTCCATAAAAACACATTTTCTCACATGTGAATGTGTGTGAATGGGGTTGTCTTTGTTAATATGTACAGTGCCCACGAAGAAAGAGCTTTAAAATGGCCAGTGAGGTCATATCTTATGTAACCTTGTCTGTGTAGATATTGCAAAGAATAATATTAGCATCTTTAGCATCCACAAGATCTCAACCCTAACAAACATATCTTCCTTCTTTAATTTCCCCTCCATTGCCAACCTCTGAGAGATTTAAGCTTTAATCAATAGAAAGAATATTTATGCAATGTTTCCTTTACACCAAGGAAATGAGCTGTTGTTCCAAATCCCCTATACACCTTCCAAACAACATACCTTCCAACAAGATAGGATCCGGGGATCACGCTTTAAGGCCGATAATCTTAGCAGCCATAAAGGAAAAAGCCTGGCCTGAAAATTATTTTGCTCGGGACAACAAAGATGAGATTATGAATGATGGCAAGAGGATGAAGCAGATTATGCATCGAGATATCGAAAGACAAAGGCGGCAAGACATGTCTACCCTTTACACATCACTTAGATCCTTGCTCCCTCTTGAATATATCAAGGTGAAGAATCTGCTATATACTTTTATTTGAATTTTCCATTTTATTTTGCAGTATCACTGTTTTTGTATGATTATTTATTAATTATGTCTATAAATGGAAACCTCTTTACATAAACCTGTACTCTCTGAATTTCTTGAAGAAACTATTTGTTGTTTATACCTGTGGGGGCAAAATTTTGTGGGGATTGTATCATTATGCCTTTAGGGTTGTGGTTTTGGAATATCAGGGAAAACGTGCTATTTCTGACCATATGAACGAGGCTGTGAATTATATCAAATACCTTCAGAAGAAGATTAAAGAATTGGGTGAGAAGAGAAATGAGCTGAAAAGTTTGGCTAATTCCAGCTCTAGGAACGGTTCCGGAAACTTTGTTACAGTCTGTCCTTGCTGGGGAGGAATAGAGATTGTGATCAGTAGGGATGGAGAAGAAGAAGGTGGGCTCTATCAAAAGTTTTGAAACACTAGTTGAGGAAGAACTTAATGTTGTGAGCTGTATCTCCACGAATGTTAATGGAAGGTTGCTACACACTATCCAGTGCGAGGTACTTCCATCATTCATTTAGGCTATGTTTGGGTCCGAAAAAATTTGAGGGAAAGAAAATAAGGAGGAAAAGTAGAAGAAAAATAAAAATAAAGTTAAATCGTATTATATTATTTATATTCACATTCTCTACTTCGAACCAATCTTATTTACTTTAACTCATCAATATAAATTAAGTAATTTAAGAATATGTAAGATTTTAAATAATTTTTTTTATATTTTTTATAGATGGTTAAATATAAGAAAATCATTTTTCTTAATATTTTTTGGGAACTAAACATAACCTTATGCATTAGTGGCAAGGTTTATATGGTCTTATGCCAACTTCAGTTGTTACTAACTATTACAAAATTCTGTCTCCATTACTTGTTAAATTTACTTGGCAGGTCAGTGATATTGGTAGCATGGATCTGCATGGGCTGCAACAGCAACTCTCTGATCTGCTTCCTCATGGGGACAAACTTCCAACTGACACTGCTTTGAGGAATATCCCCACAATCTGAATCTTTGATGGGAAACAATGAAGTGGTTTTGTTTATCTTGACTAGCCGTATCCAGTATTCCACCCTTTGCATATTTTGCTAACTTGCTTTGGAGAACTAATGGAATATTTGTGATGAAAACCATATATTTGGCTTGGAAGTATTCAAAACTAAACCTAACTAATGTGCAGAATGAGTTTGTTTGATCCTATCCTTCTTGACATTTGTAGTGTCTTTGATATGTGAATAGATTTCTTTTCATCCTCTCTCCTACTTTTAGTTTGTGTTTGGTTCTAGCTAGAAAGTATTGAGGAAAATGATTTTTTTATGTCTAATGAAATTTTTTGAAGAAAACCATACATAAATAATATTACTTAGAAACTTATATATTCTTAAATTATTTAATATTTATATTAAAGATTTGAAATAAATAAACTTGGTTTAAAGTAGCAAATAAAAACACACGTTGGATTTAAGTCTATCTTTATTTTCCTTTTTTAATTTCCTATATTTTTATTTTTCATCTCTATTTTCCTTCCCTTGCATTTTATCCTAAATTTTTTGGTAACCAAACATGAATGCTTGGAATCCGTCCATATGTGGAAAAGAAGTTGACTTCACTGTGGATCTGCATGTTTCCTCCACATGTAGAATTGATTATTTAAACAATGCATACACCACATTTGCAAATTGAATGTGTCTGACTTGGATATGAGTGAGTTGGTCTGTTAAAAGCCTGTGTATAAAATGAAGAATACCAGAAACAGCCTTGCATCATGATGATATTTACCATTACTGCCTGAAACTTTTTGCTTGTGCATGATTGGTTTGGTCCTGGTGATATGCATATATATATATATATATATATATATATATATGGTTGCTATGCTTTCTATGCTTGGTTATGTTACTTTGATGAACCTTCTCCATTCAATGCATTGCATATATACTTTCTGAGATACATGCCAGCTTGTCTTGGATTTGTATTCCCTATGGCAACTATTAAATAAGAGGATTAATATATCTTTAACCATGATTTGGTTGGTGTTTGATCAGGAATGTGATTTTATGATATATCGATTAGATTAGGGAAATTCCGTTTATAACAATTTATTTTGTCAATGATTCTAAGGCTTCTGAATCTTTGCTGTCTAGTAGTTTAAAACCCCCATGTCATACTATAATAATGCTACTAGTGGTTTGATAAAATATGTAGTACTCACTATTTAATGTATAACATAATAGGCCAGCCTTGCCTCTTGTTTCTTCCACAGATATTCTAGGAAGCCTATGTGACCTTCATTTGTATGCCATATTCCATACAACCTTAATTTGTGGGTTAGGTACTGTTATCTCTTGTTCTTATGTAGTTCTACATCAATGGTCATTGGGTTGCTTGGTATTATCACTATGGGATCCTGCAAGGTTATTTGACTACCTGCCCACTTGGTTGGTAATACCATATGCTTAGGGCTTGTCGGTTATATATAGTTTTTAAAAACTGATTTTTGTTCTGAAAAGAAGAAGAACTTATGGAAAATACATAAACATATTTGATTTTCATTTTTTTGTTCTGAAACAAAAGAACACAGAAACTACTATAATTTAAGAGATCAAGAACAGTTTTCGGAAAAAGGAACCAAACATACCCTAAGTCTTTTATTTTTTGTTATTATTTGAGCTTTAATGAGATGAATGACAACCAAAGTTACTGGTAGATTATCCTTCTTATTAAGATATGGCGGAAATTACCCTGTACAAACAGTGTGTAGAAGTTAACGGGGATCAATCATTAGCTTTAAACTTAGTTATGGTGCCTTTGATGAAGCTTAGAGCCATAATGGCCGAATACTACATAAGACTTAGTTTTTTTTTTTTTTAAATTAATAAAGGAAGATCATTATTCAACAAGATGCCGTATTTTCAGTTGCATGTATTTATTACAAGAGTTCAGAGGATGCATGCAATTAAATTCAAGAGGAAATGTTTGGGATATGTGGTGTTTGTTTTAAGTTGCTTTGCATAATTGGCCTACATAATTGAAATCAGGAGTGGATTTATTATCCACTTTCAATCAATTATTTAATATATATATATATATATATATATATATATATGTATATATATATATATGCTAATTGATCTCTAGCTAATTATAAGGATCTTACATACATTTTAATGTTCCTGGCTATAGTTTTGAGTTCTGGTTCTGATATGTAGTCTTGTACTGTTAATATGCGTGGCTTATATATGAACTTCTGCACCTCCATTGCTACAGGTTATCCAAGTTGTTTCTTTTCTATTTCAATGAAGATATATGTCATAGAGAGATGGATATATATTATATACTACAAGTTTACTGTAGAGCCAGGGTAATTTAGATCTCGGTTTTGTCTAGACAGGAATTATAAGGGAAGAGCAGATGCGCGATTTTATGGTTTTGCTACGACTTTTCAAATTATTCTGATCAAAAATATTTAAAATGCTGCTTGATCTTTCTTACGTTGTTTCTTGATCTTCCTTAATATATTCTCTTGATTAGCGTCAACTTTTGGTCCTTACAAGTTAATTTCATCAGATGTTAGTATTTTGTGCTGTAGCTAGCCTTGTAGGTATACATAATAGTGACTTTATTTTCCTGATACAAATCCTATGTTTTGCGTTTAGTTCCTTTTGCAAGGAGGCAACACAACATGTTGTTCCAAATCATGCAAAAATCTATTTTGATATATATTTGCAATCCATAGCAAAAGTTTTATGATCGTATAAGAATTACCTTATATCATTTTCTTCCTAAATTTTTAAATAATCAAACAAAATTATAAGTAGACTTTATTTATATGTAAATTACCTGACCTAATACTAGATGGTAGAAATAGAAATACATATGAGTTATTCATGCCTTTGATTTAGAGTCATTATTGTTTTCGGGGCCCTTTACAAGTGGAAAAACATGCATCCATAGTGAAGCAACTGGTCTTCCAAGACTTTCTTGGTACTGGGGTCGCTTAATGTATACCTTAGACAGCACAAGAACTCAAATCGTTTGAGTTCTTAAGAAAGTTGATTGTTTAACATATTTTTAGAGTTTGGTTTAATGGTTATGAGCCACCTCTTTGTGTTTATATATCACCCATCGGCTTGTTTCGACTCTTCACATAATTGATACGACTTTGCATACGAGCCGTTAAAAAAACACGATACTTGATAGCATTTCAAAACTACTGTGCCCACTCACCAGCCCCCAAAGAAGCAGTGCCGCGCCTAAAGAAACACCTGTAGCCCTCGCACTAAACAAACGGCGCCCAGAATTGTCATCAGAAGGTCGGCCATATAATTTTAGCCACCCACATCCCGCAACCGACTAAATCTCACAATACGGCAGACATCCCCTATAACATCTTATCCTATAAATCCAACTAAATCTCATCAAGCAGTTTAAAATAAAGATAATTCACAAAGAAACAAATTATCCCGCGTATCTAACCTGATTCACCAATGCTGGTGAGTGATAATTCAATAAACTACTCCTTCAATATCCTTTTATTAAATTCGACATCGATAAAGTGCGTAGTAATGTTCCATCAATGGGAAAGAATCCTTACTACCCTCAAATCGTAACATATACTATAAATACTGTGCCACCCTACTCCAGAAATGTACGCAAAACATTCATCTATAGTCTATCTTTTCTTAGCGAGGAACTCGACTTAGATCGGAGCTGCCACGGGCGAAGCCTCCGCCGACCCACCTTCTTCTTGTTCGCGTATGAGTGCCACATCCGCAGCCTAGTGCTAGCCTCTATCTCTCCGCCCGACGACCCCAATACGCTCCAGCTCAGTCCGATTGAAAAAAGCATCATCAATACTTAGTGAGAGGGAGTCTTAAAAAGCATGATACTCATATCAGACTCCAAATCCCATCGCCTTCAACTTTAAGAAAAAGTTGATCGCTTAACCACTTTGTATGTTAGTTTTTGAAGTAAATAAACCATTTTGTTTAAGTTAAACTAAGTTCCATTTGTTTAAGCAAATCAGTTTTGAAAGTGTTTTGATAAATTAACTTAATAATTTAATTTAAGCTATTAAATAAATCAAATATATTTAATGAAATGACTTAATATTACAATTCAAGTTAAATTTATTTTAAATATTTAATGAAGATAGTTAATTTATTTTTTAATTCAAATCTCATTTACCCATCTTTAACGGAGAATATTTTATAACATGATTTTACATTCACAATAAACATATAATATTAATTAAAATTGCAAGATTAAATATATGAATTTGAAGATTTGGAAATGAATTTCAAATTATTTATTTAAAAAAAATCTTAATATTTAAATTTAAACTAAATAATAAATTTTGAGTCAATAATTTAATTTGAAATTAAATAAAATTTTCAAATAATAAGTATTAAATTTGAGTCCTTGAGGTTGACTCAAACGATAAGAGGTAGGAGGTTCCAGACTATATTCATTAGAAGAAAAAAGAACTATAACACAGTATGCAAAGTGAATAGAAGTAAGGCAAAAAAAGAAGAAGCTAACCCTAAGGGTGGTTTAATTTAATTGGGGACTAATGAATCCTTCATCCAGGGTATTCTAGTGAAACATGACAAGGGAGCAGTCAAGTCCATCTATCAACATCGTCTATTATTTTACGTGACGTAAATCAATGGTAGACATTGATTTTGACTGCTCCTACTCTCTTGTTAAAACGAGTGTATATATGACAGCATGAATATAAGTCAAATTATGTTGCGCAATTTTATATAACAGCACAAGTTATATGCTCTTTTTTTTTTTTTGAATTTAAGACTACAAATATAAAATATGACGAATTTTAAGGTTGACAATCTTGATAGCAGAACTAAATTTAATTTATTATGTCTTATAATGCAGAACAACTTTACGGAGTAGAGAGACAATCACCGACAAATAATGATGTCAAATGAAGTATTAATGAAACTATGAAGCAATTATGTGCTCTTGTATTGTGTTCTAATATTGAACAAGTATACTAAGTTGTAAAAGAAGATATAATTTTCAAGTATCTTCAAATGAAAATGGATATATCCAATATTGAGGATTACCTTGATGGCTTGAATAAAGTACGTTGTTATTGATATAAAAAATTACCTTCTAAATGCCCATAAATCTGCTGTTTCCTCGTTTAATTGACAAAACTTCTCGATCTCGTTATGCAAAATAATAAATGGAACTATAAATACAACATAACCTTTTTCCATAGCATAAGAGTCTTGACCCTTGTATTGTAACGAAGAAAATAAACGTATGATGAGGGTTTTTGTGCTAGAATAACATATTCTTTTTTGTTCTTTTTTCTTAGAGAAAGCTGAAGAAGGAGAGAGAACCTTTTTTTTTCTCTTGTATGTTAACTAGTGAAAGTTTTCTAGACAAGTTTTTACAAATTTCGGAAATCGTTTCCTCTAATTCTTCCATATATTACGTCAAGTTACAACTTTTAAAATGCTCTTATCATATATCTTCCAACAAGGATTAGGTTGGAACCTTAGTACCTTAATTATAAGTAGTAGCAAGTTATTTATAGGAAATAATGTTTGATTCATTTTGAATTAAAATTCATGATAACATCATAGGGACATCACTTTATGCATAAGGCGTTTTCTAGAGTTGAAAGAAATTAGAGTTTCCTTTATTATATTTGATGCAATACATGCATGTACAAAATTAAAGGTAGAATTACGTGGATTTCAAAGGATTCTCTTGTACATGATGAAACAATAAAAAATTAATAATTTTAAAATTTGGAAGATAGAATGGTTACTAATGCATTTTTAGGTTTGGAAGTATTATAATAATTTAGACTACCAACATTAACATATGGGGGCTTGGCATATAAGGAGTGAGGAATGACACTTTTTAGCAAATAAGGTTTTCTTAATAATAATTAAAGAAAAAGCAGCTGTAAAGCCGGATTTTGTGGAATATTTTAGGTCGAGGAAAATAATGGAATACAAACGCTCACTCAAAATAATAGTATTTTGTATTAGATTCATCCAAATCATTAGGACTTTAGTGTTAGACATATGTTGATAGAAAATGTATAAATAATTAAATAGTACATCCAATCTTCGAATAAAGAAACAAATGTTACCTAACATGATGGTTAATAGATTATAAACTATAAGTCTTCGTTTGGAACTCGAAAAATATTAAATAAAGAAAATAGAGAGGAAAAATGAAAGAAAAAAAATTGTATAAAAAATAGGTTTAAATGTAATAAATTAATTTAAGGTGTTTATTCAAATTTATTCTCTCTCTTTCTTCTATTTTATAAAATCCAAGAAATTAAAAATGTAAAATTTTTAGGAATTTTGATTATATTTGATTTTCTATTATATTTTTCACAACGAAATCAAAAATGAGAAAATTATTTCTCTTAATTTTTTTTTTCTAGTACTTTTGGAGTTTCAAATAGAGCCATAAAGTGAAGAGTTACAATATATTATGAAGTTCAATGGTTGTCATTTCATTTTCTAAGAACAAAAGTGATCCTCTCTGTCTCCTGATTCCTTACTCACAAATACAATGGTTTTGTATTGCCAAAGAGAAAAGTAGCATTATTTTCATAGAAAATGGAAAAAGTCACACACATTAGGGAACTTTGCATTATGCCTTCTATATGCAAAATTTAAATAATGTGGTAGCTAGGCTTAGGATTTGGGAAGATGAAGATCGTATCAGTCCACAAGTAGTTGATTCTTCAGCTGCTATTATATCCAGGCATGAACACATTCCAGTACTAAGTTCATGAACTTGGACAAGTAATTCTTCTTCTGTCCTTAATTTAATTATAAGTCCCATGTTTTAATATAATATATATGTAACAACTATAAAAAATAATCCAAAGGCAAATATTCGCTCTTACTCAAACAGGATCGACTAGATCCAATTCAATAATCTGACTCCTCTGAATAGTGGATCAGGTACATGAGGTGATCACAAATCACAATTATTTCAATAAAATAAGCAACGTAAATTCATAAGAAAGATAGTAAAAAGCTAATAAGCTTGAATATTTCATCATCATTATGGAAATTTCATTTTGATACTATTGGTTTTGCGGCTTTTTCTTGTCTTTTTCTTTATCTTTGTATTAAGCAATGCTTCCCAGGTGATACCCATCGATCAATTTGTTTTATACCTACCTTTTACCATTGATGTGCATTTTTAAAGAAGAAATAATTTTTTATAAGGTTTTCATTTTGCTTTCTTTGACTGACAATTTGACATTGTGTAATATTTTTCTTTATAATAGACAATATAATTTTGTCTACTGAAAGATCAATGAGATGGCTAGACCTTTCAAGAATTATCATTCTCTTTTAAATTGTTTATTTGAAAGGATCAATGAGGTGGCTAGACTTTTCTCAGTCTTTTCTACTTTAAATTTATAACATCTTCTTGAGAGTTTACTTTGCCTTTCTTTTTCTTTCTAAATACATTCGTCTAGCTATTTTGTACGTCTAAAGTATAAAGTTTCTCTAGTGTCCTTTTTCTTTTTTGGTCATTTTCCTTGGAAGGCCTCGTTCTTATCTTTTATTTTAAGTAATTTCTTTCTAAATGATTTTTTATAGTACTTTTGTGTTAAAATTGATCATGAACTAAAGAAACTCATGTTTTCTTTTATCGGTTTTTATTTTTTTAAGCTTCATGTTTCATTTTTATTTGATTAATTATACCTTTAAGCTTTAAATTAAGATCAATCAGATAATTTAACTGGTATCAGAATGGAGCATTACCAATTTATTCATCTTATCTTATAAAGAATTAATCATATCACTATTTTCATACTTGATCCAAAGAACATACACTTGAACTACATCAACCAAGTCCACAACTTTCAGGAATTAAATGGTTAAAACCATCCAAAAGGTGGACATTGATTCTTAATTTTTTATTATTAAAAGGTTTTTTTTTTTTTGAAAGACTTAAAAGATCTTTTAATAATTGTGATCGTAGAACATCAAATTAATAGCCATTCACACCCAAGTCAAAATACTACTATTTGTCGTTTCTAGGTGGGACCCACAAGATGGTGATGCCCCACCTTAGACAAATGTTGGTCCACAAATGTGAATGTAGATGAAAAGAAGGACTGAAGGAGTAATAATTCCCCCCTGTAGAAAAAGTAAAGTGTACAGAACAAGTAAATTGAAAGTAATGTGGACATTTGATGTCTTGCCTTGTCTATGAAGAGATCACATATAAAGAATCTTTAGGCCCATTGAAGATCTTCCCTATCTTCTTTTGCCCTCACTTCATATACTAACACAGCTTGGAGTTGAATAATATTTCCGAATTGTACAATGTTCCCTTTCCAACAATGGTATGAGTTGTCTGATGATGATGATGATAAGATCTTTTCTCTTTTCCATCAACAACATATAAATCAATAATATCCGGGTCATGCTTCAATGGAGGGGAGTAATCTTCCCAAGAACATGGAAAAGAGCCCTGGAAAAAGGGTATTGTTAAATACTCCGGGGAATAATGATGGCAATACCAGTGGTGATGACAGGAAGATCATCCGCAGGGAAATGGAAAAACAAAGGCGTCAAGAAATGGCAAATCTGAATGCGTCTCTAAGATCACTACTCCCCATTGAATATATCAAGGTCAAACACAATTTTCTTCTCCATCCTTGATATTTCATGTCATGTGTTCTGTTTTTATGATTTTGCTTCTTCAATTGATCACTGTGTTAAGGATCTGACTAACTTTGGTATGGCATGGACTCTCAGATGAAAGTCACATTCCTTTTATATTCTCTCTGACCCAAATCGGTATCTTCTAATTTATTTTATTTTGTTGATTTCTATGTAATTATACATATTTGTAATTACCGTCCTCATGTGTAACAACCGTAAACATAAATATAATGCAATGAACCACAGAAAATGTGTGGTGGTTCTTCAAACATTTTCACACTTGATCCAACAATTATGTCAAGAAATGCTGCCCTTAATTTTCTTCTTCTTTCTTCTTTTCTTCAAGAAATGGGTATTTTGTAGTTATCCATGACTGCAACTTTTCCTTATTCCCCTGATTCTGCGAATAGGTTTAATCTTATGTTACTGGATTTGCAGGGAAAGCGTTCAATATCTGATCACATGCATGGAGCTGTGAATTACATAAATGACCTGCAGATGAAGATTCAAGATTTGGGTACCAAGAGAGACGAGTTGAGAAAGCAAAGTAACATAAGTGCATCTCAGTTGGACAGTACAAGCACGGGCGGTGTTACGGTCTCCCCATGTTTTGGTGGTGTCGAGATTCTGGTCCGTACCGGATCCCGGGAGGAAGCTGGGTTGCTATCCAGGGTGATGGAGTTACTGCTTGAAGAAGGGCTTAGTGTTGTGAGTTGTGTTTCCACCAAAGTGAATGAAGGGTTGCTTCACACTATTAATTGTAAGGTACTGAGTTATCTGTACATAGTTTCTGTTTGTTGGCTAATATTTATATGCTTTCATGCAAATCTATTAATTACTCTTTCGTTACTCATCAGGCTGCTGATCCTCATGTTGATCTTTCTATGCTGCAGCAGAAACTGGTGGATGCTGTGAATCCATTTTCCTGATTCTAAGTAACAGTGTATCTGTTACTACCAGTCTAAAAGATTGAACTTTCTTTGTTGGAGAGAGAGATAGGGAGTGGAGAAATTAGTTTAGCATATTATAGGACCAATTTCTAGTATATATATTATGTTCCAATATCTTTGGCTGCTGTCCATGAGAAGTTCCAATGGAATGTAAAGAGTATCTTAGAAACCTACAAATTCTCTTGAAATTAATCATCTGTAGGGAATCTTCATGAACTCATATGCACATGCAATATATGCATTTTTCCTATGCCTCTAAAGACTAGGTTTTCTTTGTGCAGTGGCATTTCAGGTTGGTTTGGGTCAAGTTGAAAGTTTTCAACCCAGTATTGACTTTGGTTTCATTCATCATATTGTTTAGGCTAATTCTCCAGGGTTCATTATTATTCAAGCATCCTTGAATTCTTAGATGGTTCAATTTAGGGGGTAGTAAAAAATATATACAAAATTTAATGTGCTGAAAATAGTTATTACTTATTTGAACAATTTAGCTTCATGAGTCAGAATTCATGTTTAATTTAGCTAGCTATTAGTATGGTGTTCTGTGCTTCAGATTTATTTTTCATCATGAACATTCCTTTTGCATTTATGCATCATTTTTGTACATTAGTAGAGTACATAGACTACTTATACTCTGGTAAAATTTGTAGGCAGTTTTTACTGGATTGATGCTTACCTTAAGGTTGGGTTGGATCAGACTACACTCCAAGTTGCATGGCTACCATTTTATGTCTTTCATTTGTTCATGAGGAGCTACCATTTCCTTAAGTGGTTGACATGTATTCCTTTGGGACTCAAATGCTTACAGTTTGAAGGCTAAGTTGATTATAAATTCATCTACATGCATTTCATCCTCTTATATATACATTTATTTGAGTTGTACTTAAGATATGAACATGGTTCTGTAACTAAATGATTCATTATTTTATCTATTTCAGTTTTGAGATTTAATGCAAAATAAAGCTGTGCAAACCATGAATGGAAGTGTAATTTCATATGGGAAATACAACATTAGAAGCAATTCAGCAGCTATTGTTTTATAGGTGTTCAGCTTATATCTTTTTTATTTCTAGTAAAGATCATTGGCTTCTTTCCTGTGAGGAGCTCTTGTTTTATGATTCAAATCTTGCCTCTGGTAATTGAATAAAGTCTAGAAATTCATCATGACTTCATTTTGCAGGGCAAGCTTACTTTTTATTTTATTCCTCCAATTATCCTTCATGATTTGGTGCTATGTGATTGAAAAAGAATAAAAAAAGGGATGCTAGTAGGATCGCTTTGGTTTCCGAGAGAAAAAAGAGAAGACAGAATTACTATTGATAAATGTGGATCCTATCTTTTTTCACATTATACCCGTTATCTAATCTCCTGGTGTGTAGTAGAAACCTTGGGCACCTTGATAAAATACTTGTGATCTTATACTTACAAAAGAATTTCTCTTTTGAGCCTCTTCTTATGCCTGCTATCATGTTTGTGAAAGAAATTCATCTTATCGTGGTTTTGCTTCCATTACCATTCTCTTCTTTCAAGATGAATTGATTCTTAATTAACAAACAGAATGCATTTTCAAAACTCAAGATGTATGTTTTGCCACCCTAGATGACTTTACATGACTAAGTTGATATATAATGACGAAAACCCGACTATATATCAGAAGAAGGAGATGTGAGTTATTGATACTTCTTTACCATTCACTGCCTGAAACTTCTGGGGCTGTGATTGATGCTTTCAATAGAAAAGAGTAAAATTTTTGGTTACATACATGTTGAGATGCTTTTGTTTTCCTTTCTTGGTTATTTATCTTTTGTTCTCCATTAAATGTATTACTTTGGGGATAGAGGCTAGCTTGTCTTTGATTAGTGTAGCTCACAACAATCATTAATAACAAATATATCCTTAACCATGCATGATATATGGTTGGTACATCTGATTTAGAATTCGATTCTTTTATTAGTGTATCTCATAACAATCATTAAATAAGAAATATACCCTCAACTGCATGATATGGTTGGTACATTTGATTTAGAAATCAATTCAGCTTGTATATTTTATTAGATTGGATATCTGCTTTTGGATCAACTTATTTGAGTCTTCATTATATAAATACTGATCAGAAAAGCTACTTTTGATATTGAATTGTTAGAAAATCAATTCGCTCCTTTGATGCCAAAGCCTGTCAAATAGAGCATGCCTTAGTTTTTTCCACTGCATATTCAATTGTGATCATATAAACATAAGATAGCTAGAGAATATTACAGTGCTGTCAAAACCCTGTTGATGAAACCAACAAACCCTTGTTAATGTTAGAGTTGAAGCAAGGATGTCTAATATAGATCTATATATATATGTCTACATATTTCCATTGACTGATAACCCTAGTTAATTATAATGTACTTTATCTTGGTATTATGAACTCACAATGGATAAAGTCTTTCTGTGAGGGTTAGAGTTCTTGGAAGTTAAATTTGGTTTAGAAACTATATGAATTATATTTAGTTTCTAAAATCATGTGGAAGGATATCTTATTTTAATTGCTATATTTAGTTTTCATTTTGAGTATTTGAGAATATTTAAGTTTTTCAAGTGTTTAGAAAGTTTCTCTCTTAATAGGAGATTTTATTTTATTTAGTGTGAATATTTATAAATGGGAGATTATGTAATAATTGAAAATAGAGTATGAGAGTTATACAATAAAGTTTCTTTTCTTCTCCAAGATCCATTCATATTCCTTGTGATTGCTTATTTCCTTTATCAACCCGTCACTTCCACCAATTTGTTATCCACGCTTCAGTACTCTAACAAGAGTTAATACCACCATTTCTATAGATTTTCTAACTTAACTATATATAAACTCTTTCTCAGCATATGCACTATTTGATGTTTTTCTTTCTCAGTATTGCCACTTTTATCTAACAAGAGTTAGTACCACCATTGCTATAGATTTTCTAACTAAACTATATAATATATAAACTCTTTCTCAGCATATGCACTATTTGATGTTTTTCTTTCTCAGTATTGCCACTTTTATAGCATACTATCTTGATTATATATTGATTCATGGGATGGTATATAATACCTTACAGTAAGCTGACAATAAATTAGATATGCACTTGGTATATGGGATATGCTTGCATGTACTCACCAATTTCCCATCTTCCATGACTCTTTCTATATGAAAGTAATAAATTATTTTCTTGAGTTACCTCTGATGCAATTACTATGTTCAATCCAGTTCTTCACATTCTTCAAATTAAGATTATATCATATCAGTTGCCTTAATCTGCTTCTGACAATTACTAATCCATGCTTTTAGGAATACCGCAGTTGCTTTTCTGTAGGCAATACTTTGATTGTGATCTTGTAAAGAGATATTCAGTGGTCATTCAAGGACCTCTGAGCCCCATAATTAACCTTTAGGTTATGGGCAATTTTCTAATTAAAGCTCTTAATTAGTTTATTGCACACAAGTATTGCTATTTCTGGGGATCTGTTGGTACTCCAGATTTAGTAGGGATATGACAACCAGACTAAGAGACAATGAATGGTGTCTGATTTTTATGTACCTTAAACAGTTTTGATATCTTCTTTGTTTTGTTCATCCTAAGTGTTTGTATAAATGAAATGGTCATCCAAGAATCAATGATTGAGAAAATAAAAAAAAATAAAAAATCCTAGCTTCAGATATTGCCCACTCTTAAAGCTTTGATACATTCAGTCTCCAAGGCATTTGAATTAAGTTTCTGAAAACCAGTTATTTTCTTATAGCAAAAAAATGAATGGCATTTCGAGTTCAACATAAAAAAACAAACTAGCAACACTTGGATTATAGGAATACTTCGATCATATAATTACTTAATAATAATAATATAAATTTTTTTAACTTTATAAAAGTATTTCATATAAGATGATTGATTAATAAAAAATCTCATTGATTTTGACATTGATAAAAATGTAACTAGCCAACATGAGAAGTGATCTGATTAATAAGACTAGTCTTGCAATTTTCATTGATCTATTAGTATTATGTCTTTCAATTTATCTCTTTTGCCATGAAAGTTTATTTTCTTCGTGGTTATGGAAAATTTGAAATATATACAAGTGGATAAAAAAATTTGAAGGAAAACGAAGAGAAAAATAATGCAAAATAAAAAGTAGGTATAAACTTAACAAAGTAATTTTTACATGTCTCTTTAAACTCATTTCACTTATTTACTTCCATTATATAAATATTAAATAATTCAAAGATATACACATTTTTTGATAAATTTTAATCTTATTTGATTTTCTTTTATATTTTTCATTATGAAAAACTAGCTTTCTCGATTTTTCTTTTCTTTTGCCAAATATAGCCTCAGTATGTAGCGTCAAGGAAAACATAACCTAGAACTAATACCTGAAAGAATCAGTTATGCACCATCGGGGTTGGTTATATACTAAACTTGCAGCTCTAGTTAAACCATGATTTAATTAGCTAGTCATGAATAAATCCATCATTGGGTAAACTTAATCAATGTATGAATCGACTGTTAATTGATCATTTTGTTTAGGTTACATTAAGGAGGAGTAAAATTATCTATCGAAATCATGTCTCTGCATATAATTCATGATGCCATCTGTCAATGATAGATATTCAACTTTATTCTATCAGCTGCATGTTTTTATAGCACTTAAATCGAGTATACATACTATCCCCGAAGGAAATTATTGATATTGAAGAAAGACTTGAGTCTTTATATTAAAAACTGTAAATTACAAGTATAAGAGGAGGTTTTACATAGCTAGCTATACAACCCTAAAATACAAATTACAATCCTAATAAATACAACAAGCATCCGAACTAGCTTTCCAATTCACGACACCAAATCGCTTTATGTTCATCAGGAACAAGGACGAATTGCTTTTGCTTTTGTGAATACTAGTGATGAGTCTTAATTAGCCAAAAGTCATATCTCTTCATCGATCCTTTACCAATTCCACAAGCTATTCATAAGTTAGTTGATAATGAGACCCTGGCTCTCTCGTGACCGAACCCAGCTCTATCTAGACTATGGTTCTTGCTAATTCAAAATTAATCGCTTCACAGACCGATTTTCCTTCCGTCGCCTTACCCACTCGCTTCCAAAGGCAAAGGAATATTGAATGTCGACGACATAACAATAAGAAGTCTCTTCCATCCGCAGCTCAAGAACAAAGGTCACTCATGAAACCGTTACACTCGTCGCCGTATTCTCTCGTAACACCGCCGCTTTCGACCCACCCGACACCATCGCCTATGGACTCCGATTCCAAGTCAACCCGCCATCTCTCTATATGCATCTACGTGATATGGTTAATCGTGTCTATCTTCCATCTTCCAAGACGCATCCAACACGTTTTTCTACAACATCAGTACATCTCCTACGTGGTTTCTCGATTCCGCTTGTCGCAATCATATGACTTATTCTCCTAATGTTGTCTCCTCACACACTTCTACTTCTCCCTACCATATACACTTAAATTCGCTTCTCTTATGCATATCTCTATCTTGGTAATGTCTCTACACCATCTCGTCTGCTTCCAATGTTTACCGCATTCTAAACTCACCTATAAATCTTCTTCATTGGGCAACCTACTCGAACTTGGTTTTTCTTTAACATTTTCCCACTCGGTGTGGTTGTGCAGATTCTCGTACGGGATGTGATATTGGGACCGCTCAGAAGGTCGGAAGGTTTTTCAGCTCATCTTTCATTTACCGTCCTCTGCCTCTCTCGTCTCGCGTCTCATAAATGCAGAGTACTTCTTCTCGCTTTACAGGCATTCTCTCCTTGGTCACGCATCTATCTCAGAGTTAAACAACTAACACATCATAGGTCTGCTTCAAATAAGAGTTTGACTGTATGTCTTAGTCACTGGGTAAACAAACTGCTTTACCATTTAATAACAGCCGCTTTCACGCTCTTCTCGATCTTATTCATTCTAATGTATGGGCCCCTCTCCCATTTCTATCCGTGTGGTCAAGCATTTTGTTATTTTCGTGATGATTTTTCCTGATATACTGATTATCTTTCAAAATCGTTTCAACTATCAAATAATGACTTTACCAAAACAGATTGAAAACACAATTTTCTAAACCTATCAAAGTTTTCGATTTGATAATACCCAAGAATATAAAGCCTAGTGAATTTACATCTATTCTACATCAATTCGTATTGTTCTCATTCCTCTCATTCAGAACTTCAAGAAATGGAAGGGTCGAGCGCAAACTTCGCCATATTCTCGATGTTGTTCAAGTACACTATTGCCCCTTCCACTCCTTCTTAGTTTCTCGTAAGTCGCCATCGCCGCTTACACCATCAATCTGTCCTTCTCCCATTATTCGAATCAAACTCCTTATGATATGTTGTTTGGTTATTCTCCCTCCATTTAATTTACTTAGAGTCTTCTGACGCTGGGTTCGCTTAGCTTCTTCATGATCACAAAGAAACAAACTTCGCCTCGCTCGCTTCAGGTTGCTGGGTATGGAATAGTCAAAAGCAAGTTTCATAGGTGTTATGATCCCATTAGCAAACGCTCGTATTTCTAAGACGTGGTCTTTGGGAACACAAGGTTTTACCAACTACCCTATGTTCTCGTTTCCCCTTATTCCCATCGATCCTCTCCCCTCGACCTTTCCCCGAGGAGTCTCCCACCTCTATGTCTGAGTCTCCCCCTTCTATTACCGGGATGTTCCTTCATCCGATGAGCCTCCGCACCAATCACTCCACAAGGCCCACTACTCGCTCAATCGGTGGATCCCACCGGGTCCTTCGACTCTCATACACTTCGTCAGTTCTATCAATCACTTCCTTCTCACCTTCATGACTTTCATTGCTTTTCTGCTCTCGCCTCTCTCCAGGAACCTCAGAATTTTCATGAGGCTTCCTCTAACCTTTTATGGCAACAAGCTATGAAAGAAGAGTTAGATGCACTACATAAACTCGAAATATCGGACTGGCCGATCTCCCTCCGGCACCGCTATTGGTCAGGAAATGGGCTTTATAAGATCAAGACTCCGACGGATGAAATTATTGATCGCTAAGGCTCGCCTCATTGCCAGTTTTACTCAGAGGCGATTGATTATGAGGAGACTTTTGCCTACGGCCTCACTTTCTCTCAGACTCTTATTGCCGCTTATGCCGCCGCAAATGGCCAATTTTCCGCATGGATGTCAAAAATGCTTTTCTTAATGGTGAACTCGAGAAGTCTATATGAAGCTCCACCCGTTACTCCTAATCAATTTCACGTATTTCGACCACGCATGAAAGCACTTTATGGGCTTAAATCAAGCTCCGAGCATGGCTTGCAAAGTTCGCCACTATCTCTGCAAGATGGTTTTTCGTGCATTTTGATACTCTTTTCTCGAGACGGCCCGTCATGGTATTACTATTCTCCTTGTATGTCGAAGGATATGATTATTACAGGTGATGATATGCAGTAGGCTCCAAGATCTAGCACTTTCTGGTCGCCAATTTGAAATGAAAGAGACTTACTCTTAATTACTTTCGGGTCTAGAAGTTTCTTCTTCGTTAGATGGTTATTATCTTACCTGTGCCAAGTATACTTGATCTAATTGAAACAAGATCACCGATAGCAAGATAGTCGATAATACCTATTGAGTATAACTGTCGCCTCAATTCTCATGATGGCGAATCACTATCCGATACTACTTACGTATGCCTTGTTGGGAGTCTAATCTATCTCACCGTTATCGCCCCGATATTTCCTATGCGCCTATGTAGTCACGCTTTATGGTCGCCTCGCATCTCTCATTATGTCGTTATCGATTCGATATCCGAAAGGCAACCATTTGATGGTCTTCATTTTTCTGCCCATTCTTCATTAACTCTTCAGGCATATTCAGATGCAAATTAGGCAGGTGATCTCACTGATCGTCGACCTACTACAGGATATTATTTTCTTCTGGGTGATTCTCTTATCTCTTGGAGAAGCAATAAACAAACAGTCGTTGCTCATTCCAGCAATCGGGGTTGGTAATATAGAGAATCGGGCGCCTACTACACCTGAACTTTATTTGGTTACGTTGGTTACTTCGTAGATCTTGGTGTTGGACTGCTTCACCGCAACTAAACTTCACCGTGATAATCAAGTGCTATTCAAATTGCTCATAATGATGTCTTCCATGAACGTATTTAATATATTGAGATTGATTGGTTACCATTCGTCATCATCCGTCAGGTACACTCACACTTCAGTCTATTTCTCGTGGATCACAGAATGATATATTCACCAAACCACTTCCTCCAAGAACTTTTCGAAGTTTAGGCTTCCAAACTCGAATGGTTTCAAACCACCATGAGTTCGGAGGGGATGTTAGATTATTATATTTATTTCAGACTTTCTCAGATTGTAATTTGTATTTTAGGCTGTATAGCCTAGCCTATATAAGGTCTCCTCTTATACTTGTAATTTACGCTTTTAATATAGCATCAAGTCTTTCTTCATGGTAATGAAAGGTATTCTTCGCTTTTTTCCGTCGCTTCTCACTGCCTAGGCATTACAGCCACCGTATAGCTTCTTTTTCCGACGAACACCACTATTTGTCACTGTTTCCTCTCGCGCCTGTTGTCCCCTGACCTGCGCCCGTTGACTTTGCCACGTCATCCCGTTGACTTTGCCACGCCAAGAAGGATTGTTGACCGGAACGACCAGGTGTATTCGACATATTTTCGCCCCGATTCCATTTTTTGTTGTTCATTTTTTGATCTGAATTTCAATATGCCAGTGATGAGATTTCTCGTCCGATTCATGTTACTATTTTTAATGGAGATAATTTTGCCCAAAGGGTCTCCAAGCCATGCTGAAGACCCCAAAGGCCAGTTGTGGCTTTGTCTCTCCGTGACCGTCCTATTCCAGAACAAGTGGACAAAGAAACTGATTCTGTCTATGCCATTCAGATCGAGATTGGGAAAGTGCTAATCATCAGATCATCACTTGGTTTCATAATACATCTATTTCATCCATTGTTGATGAGTTTGGCAACACTGATATTGCCAAAGAAGTTTGGGACTTACTTGTTACTCGATATGCTGGACCAAGTGGTGCTCGCGAACTCAAGTCACACGCCGAATCCTATCGATTCGCCAGAACTGTGTGAGCGGATCACCGTATATCACAAATTTACTGAATCTATTCGGGATCAATTAATTGCTCTCGATACTCATGAAGAAAGACTTGAGTCTTATATTAAAACTCGGTAAATTAAGAAGTATAAGAGGAGGCCTATATAGACTAGGCTTATACAACCCTAGAAAATACAAATTACAATCCTAAGGAAAATACAAATTATAATCCTAGGAAATTACTAAATAAATATAATAATCTAACATATATTAACCAACATATATGGTTAAAGTGAATTTGTTTTCTTGAGATCACATATTATTTCAATTGAATAAAAACAAATGCTTTAATTTTTTTTTGTTCAATCAAAAAATAAATGCCACCTAATGAAGTTCGGAGTATCTTTTCTCTCATAGTTTTCTTCCTAATAATAAAAAGGACTTAGGATGAATTTAAATCTAGTTACAAACTTAGTTAACTATCCATTTGAATCTCAAAATTTTTATAATTCATGTCACATTCTTTATCGGTTAGGAGAAAGTTCTTGTTATTATATAAGTATAAGCTTCTTTAAACTTGATAAAACCAACTTAAAATCATGAGGGTTTTTTGAACCAAAATGAGATAATATCTACATATATGGGTGTAGATTACTTCAAACGGTACATGATCGAAAAGGGAGTATTTTGTAGACCCGTTTAAATATGTAATTCTTGTAACCTAATAGATTTGTTTTAAAACTGTGAAGGTCATTTGAGCTAAATTTAGACAATATTTACATAATTGAATATAGATTACTTCAAGCGGTATCATATACAATACATAATCATAAAGGGTGTATTTTGTAGTATAGTATAATGAGGAAAGTTCGTAGTATAGCATTACGAGGAAGCCCATCCGGGGTAGAAACGTTCCACATCTTCGAGATTCTTGAGGTCCGATCCTAATATATCCAGGCTTAATACTTCCCCATGTACGGAGTCCATGAACCTAGACACAAACACCAACTCTTACATCTATTTTTTAAGCCTTAATCTTAAAAGATTAATCCAATATTCCCATACTCTTACAGGATCGATAGATAGCGCCAAATGAGCACATCAGCATCAAACTTACTGATTTAATACGATTTTTCATCAACGTTGTGCCTCATAATCAAATGTTAATATTTTAAAATTCTTTCATCACCCACTAAATGGTCTTGTAAAGGAAGGAAGGTTCCTTCATATGTATTCATTTTAATTGATCTTGTCAAATCAATGTGAGACTTCCAGCATCAAACAATGAATATTTTGATGATCCCAGATAACCCATAAATAAAAGAAATGGCCCCTTCGAAAATCATAACCATTGCAATAAAATAATACATTGTGTTGTAAAAAGAAAAGCATGTAAAAAGTTAAGGCATGCACAAGGCTTTATTTTATATTTTTATGTGTGACCATTTCATAGAATATGCTTATATAAAATTATTCAAGACGTCACTTACTCATCAAGATGTTGGTTCTAATGGTCTTGCTGTTGCTGTTTTTTTTTTCTGTGATTTCGCTTGTCCCCACAGCGAGGAATGCTTTCCACCGTCTAGTGTGTTTACATATGTGATATAACCTCTGCAAATAAATGCTGGCTGCATAATCTACTTATGATATAAGGCATCTTGCTCATAGGACAACATTTTTCATTTTTATTTTTATTAGGAAGTCAAGACTCTTGATTTTGATCAAAATGAGAATGAACATTAAATGTAAAAACAGGGAAAAGGAAGGGCGGTAGTGTTTCAAATGTTGAATGAAGATGATAACTTATTGGAAATAACATAAGGTTATTTTATCAATCAAGAGTAGTCTAAATCAAGACAAGGGTAACATATTAATTGTTACAAGGCCTGACTTGTTGTCTAAGGGTTCACTCAAATCCATGGTGTCGATTATTTCTATACTTTCAATCCAATTGTCTAGCCATGTACAATAGGAAGCCTCTTGATAATGCTTTAGCTCTATGGAGATCAAGGCGCAGTGTTTATTTTTTAAATCAATTCTAAATAAAACTTAACAACCAAATCGTACTTGCAAAAAAAATTTTCAATTCACTTTTACATATTACGTTGTAGTACTATGTTCTTATAAAGATAAAATTCTAATTTTTTGTATGCCCATCCTATCCCTTTACCACTTGAGCTACGCTCGTTGACCTAATTAAATAGTACTTAATTGTGTTAAATGTTGAATTATCCATTTTCTAATGTTTTATTTTATCAAGCATTAAAAAGATAAATAAAAATCAATATGTTACTCTTCCTATTCAGAAAAAGTTAAATACTATTTTTTTCTACTCACCAAGTCTATTATAAGTCACGAAAAGGTATAAAAATCAACAACCTAATATTTGAAAGCAAATTGCTTTCACAAAAAAGCTAATAAAAACATCATGATCTAGGTCTTGGTGAATCATATGAGGGCACCACTAAACTTAACAAGATTGGACAAATGTTTCTTACAAATTACCATCACTTCACTGTGGCACATACACTCATATCATACAACAACGCTATAATAAAGAAATTAATCTTCATATGTATCAAGTAAATACAACAACTAAGACAAATGTGCAAACCCTAGTTTGCAAACAAAAGGAAAATGTTAGATATGTCTTGCAGTCACTGTATCATACTGAATTATTAAAAATATAATTATCAAGCAAACTGTTTGGTTCTTGGAAAGTACCCAGGAAAAAAAAAATACTAAGGAAAATGATTTTCTCATATTTGATTGTTTAACGAAAAATTTTAAAGAAAATCACATATATATAAAATTACTTAAAAACTTATAAAATTTTAGATTATTTAATTTTTATATTGATAAGTCAAAATAAATAAAATTTATTTGAAATAGAAAGTAAAAATAATATGTGATATTTAACTCTATTTTATTTTCCTTTAATTTTTTCTTTTCTTTCACTTTTCATCCCTATTTTCTTTTCTTTATTTCATTTTCTGAGGAACCAAACATTACCTAAAGTTCCATTTGTCTCAGAAGCCTGAAGCAAACTACACAAAAATACCATTTAGAATTCAATTTCCTGGAGTTTTTTCCCTATACAAAATTAGTAAAGTGCCCACAACCAGCTGTAATTTTGATTCTTGTTGTCTATAATTAAGAGATCATAGAATATTTGGCCCATTGAAGATCTGATGCCCTAACAAGCATATCTCCATATTGTGGCTCCACTTAATACACATATGTAGCTTTGAATTAAAAAATATATATATCTACTGTATAATCTTTCCTTTACAACAAGGCTATGAGTTGTCTGAAATCTTCTCCCCAATTCTCAGAAACCATACATATAGTTCAATAAGATCAGATTGAGAGGTAAAGAATACCCTTCCCAAAAAATATGGAAAGAGCGCTAGGCAAAAGTAGTCTTCACCCAGGAAATAATGTTGAGAATAGTAGTGGTAGCAACAAGAAGATCATCCGGACGGATATGAAACAGCAACAGCGCCAAGAAATGGCGAATCTGAACGCTTCTCTTCGATCCATGCTTCCTCTTGAATATGTCAAGGTCAAGAAGCTTGTTTTCTTTACTTCTGTTAGATATTCCATCAGGAATCGGATCAGTGGATATATATATATATATCCACTGATCCGTTCACAATTAGGTTTAGAAATGAATGCCTTATTTGGTTTTTATCACTTCATTAATTTTGCATAATTGTGTTGAGAACTGACTACCCTTTATGCCTATATGTCCTCAATAATCACTTGCTCCCGGTTTTATTCCTCATCTTCTTAATCAAGATTTGGCTGCCCTTGGTACATAATTATGCTGATTTTCTTCCTCTTGTTTGATCTTCTATGATTTTTGTTATTACTCATGTCAAGAATTGGCTTATGCATAGCTCCCTATTGTATTATCCCTTTTATTTATTTATTTTTTAAATTTTCACTTGGTTTTTTATTATTTGGCTTTGATGATCATGTCAAGTAATGACTATCAATTATGAATTGTTGCTTCTTTTTCTCTAGATTTAGGCTTTTGTTTAGAATCCGAAACATATCAAGGAAATAAGATAAAGAGGAAAAGTGAAAGGAAAAAATATTTAGATGAAAATAAAAAATAATTTTAAATTTAATAAATTAATTTTTAGCGTTTATTCAAACCCATTTTATTTGTATATGTCTATCATATAAAGACTAAAAAATTTAAAATATAAAAATTCGAGGAATTTTGATTATATTTTATATTTTCACAAAGTGGAAAATCATTTTCTTTAGTATTTTTTTCTTTCCTAGTACTTCCCGGGTTCCAAACAGAGTCTTAGGGCCTGTTTGGCTCATATTTTTGAAAACTGTCATTGAGAATAGTATTTGAAAATACAATGAACACCAAAATGATATTTTCTATTATTTGAATTTAGTATTTCTTGTGTTCTCAATGTTTCAGAACAAAGAAAAAATGGGAACTAAACTTGTTCTTGGTGTTTTATTTGTTTTCCTTGATTTTTAGAGCAAAAACAGTTTTCAAAAACTGTAACAAACAGATCCTTAATCTTTTCTATTTACATTTTTTTTATTCTAAATCCGCAGCACATGTTGATGGATATACAGGGAAAACGCTCTATATCTGATCACATGCATGAAGCAGTGAATTACATAAACCACCTCCAAATGAGGATTCAAGATCTGGGTGCCAAGAGAGATGAGTTAAAAAATCAATCTAACCTAAGTGCTTGTGATTCAGAGAGTGGAAGCTCCTATAAACTTTCACAGCACTGTGTTATAGTCTCCCCATCAATGGAGGTTGTGGAGATTCTGATAAGTGCGGACTTCAAAGACGAAGGGTTGCTGCTATCACAAGTGATGGAAGTACTGCTTGAAGAAGGTCTAGGTGTTCATAGTTGTTTTTCCACCAAAGTAAATGGAGGGATTTCTTCATACTATCAATTGCAAGGTATTGAGAATCAAAATATGGATATCTATGATGTAACAGGGAGGGAGTGGTTAAGAGTTAAGGTTAGCATAGGGAGGAGAGGGGTCAAGGTTCGAGTTCCGGTGGAGATAAATTTGTGAGGAGTATAACAGAATACTATGATGTATTGCAAAGTGAATAGTTGTTAAAAAAATAGGGCAAAGATGCAAAAAAACACATTGGTGTTTTACCAAATATCCCCCTTTCAGAGGATTATAAGAACTCTTGCAAATTGAATCAGCCAATGATTGCCATGTCTAGGCAGTACTGATTATGATATACATAAGATTGCCCGTCTCTTTTTCTATTTTTTACAACAAACAAACTATATATGGATTAAGTAGGTGTTTGTTTAGCCGAAGGTTAGCATTTGGATTGGTTGGGATACCAACATTGTGAAGGGATTTCTTGTTTGGTTAAAGGGATTCTAAGGGAACTGTGTATGAACCTTGACAGTGTGATTACAAAATCCTTTAAATCTGACTAGGTTTCTTTCTTAAGCTTATGAACTTCCTTAACCTCCTGAAAATATCTATTGCATACCGAGAGCTTCCATCCTTGAAAGTTTATAGATGACAGTTTGGTCCATGCTAGGGAGTGGGAGACACATTTGGAGGATCAGTTAACATCAGTGATCGTGATGATGAAACAACTAAATAACTAGAAATACTTCAACTGATTGTGTATACAAGGGCACTTCGAGTGGAAAACAACAACCATCTCGAAGCATGAAAAGTGTTTTACTTTTGAGTGGAACAGGAACTGAAGATACCCTCGAAAGAAAACAAGCTTCTTCTTCAACACATAATCTAGTGTTTTTAAAGAGATTGAAAGCGACAACCAATGCTAAAGAAAAAATTGGGAATACTTTACTAGACAGTGATGATAGTTCTGGACTCTGACAGTGAAGCATGAGGTTTTCTCCTTTGATCCAGTTATATCAGATTGCCTGAAAGCAGCCAAAAAGAAGGGTGCAAATTCAGGTTTGAAGGTATGATTGATGAGGCCAGCCTATTGTTTTTCCTTGTTTTATTTGTTATTGAAGGAAACAATTTGGATTTCCTGTTGATGCACCCAGGTAGACAAAAGAAGCTGTTTCATTACTAATTTGATTGTGGCCTGCAAATTAGGTTACTTATCATGTCCTTTATCTGCTTCTGCTGACAAATTACAGCATTAGCAGAGGAGAAAAAGCATACATCATGTAAAAGAAAGAAAATAAGAGCAGGAACCATAACATTCTGTGCTTTTTTACTGCATGTTAATTTTCTTATGCCCGCCTACTAACTTGCCTTCATGGGCGTGTATCTTAATCAAACCAGGATGCTGATTTTAGTTGAGCCTGCTTTACAAACGGTTCTATAAGTTCCAGCAAAGGATTCAGCGCTGCTTTAATGTTGGATATTCCAATTTGTCCACTATAAAAGATAGTACATCCCTGAAAACTGAAGATGAATAACTTTAATCTCCAATTTATTTTGTTAATGAGTAGCCAATTATCTGAAACTACTTGCCAAGATCATCTTTGTATGTTCTTTTCATCTTCTTTACAATCCAACAGAACAATGGCTTACCTTGTAGATTATTATGAACCTTCAATGTAAAAGAGGATCTCCCTACACTTACATTCAAAGTCATGCAGATCGGGTCACGAATTCTGACCTGCATCGAGACGTAACTGCCAGAGGTGTATCGGTCACGTATTGGACGATACGCAAAATAGAATGATTAAAATATTTAAAAAATTATTAAAATATTATATAAACTATTAGAAAATATATATATAGTTAAGGGAAGCTAAAATTTAATAAAACAAATTTCTTTTATATTTAAAATTATTTAAATAGTTAATGAAGAATTCAAGAAAGATATGTGTAGCGTTAATGTTAACAAAAAAATTTTATATCAAATATAACAAAATGTCACCAAATACATCAATCAATACCATGTTGAATGCCGAGGGGCCTAAAATCATCATCATCATCATTACTGCACGACGAAAGTAAAACAAATCGATTTATAATTTGTATAGTGGAGAATGTGGTTGAAAGAATTGCTCACTTGAATGCGCTGGTCGGATTTAATGGAAATGGATGATCCATAATTAGGAAAATATGGCCTTGGAGGTCAGTTTCGGGCTCAACACCATGCTGATAGTATCCAAAACCTCGATAAGCAATGCTACTGCTATCAGAAGATTGGTCATATCCATAGGAACCACTAGCTCTTGTTCCAGTGGTTGAATACTGATCAAAAGCATACCCACTGAAAGTATTGGAAGAATTATCACTACTTCCAAAGTTATGATAAAGATTCCATCTCCTCTCCCCGAAATGAGGTAATCATCCTAGAGCCAAGGATCGGGAAGTGCTCATCAACTGGACACAATTCGATCTATAATCATGCCCATCGAATACCATCATCACTGTGAAATGTAGTCACCCTTCCAAGTGCTTCGTTGTTCCCATATGCCTGGCCTTATCCATGGATCGCACCAGGTGGCATAACACCCCATCGCGCCCACGACATCACCATGATCAACTTGATCGACATGACCACTATCACGCACCGCTCCAATGCCACCACCTGCTCCATTGTCCCCACTGGTGTCTTCACTATTTTCACTGTCACCAACAATGTTGCTACCCCCTCTATTGGCTCTATCGTCACCTTCATCACTACTAGTATTTGAAACAATTATTTGAGGAGCCTTACCTTTACGAGAAGAACCAATTTCTTCCTGCGCAATAACGCTTCCACGCCTACTTACCCTGTTACTTGTGCCACCATCATCACGACGAAATGCCTCTACCTTCCTGTAGGGAAGGTCTAATCCAAATCCAATCCAAATCATCAGATGATAAAATAGGTTCTTCTCCTTCTCGTATCCACTCATCTAATATATCATCATCATTAAAAATATGATTCAGGTCAATTGGATTGTACAAATCTTCATCGCTTCGTTCTTGCATCAAATTCTTAACTCAAAGTCGCACATTGTAATGGACATAAACTAACTTATGCAACTTTTCATTGCCAAACAATTGCACAATTTTGTGTGAATCAATGACCATGTGCTCCAATTTCTTTCACAACCAGATGAAGAACATGCTTGACTTAGAACTTTGACAACAATCTTTTGAAGTTGTGGACCTTCATCACCATAATTGTTCCACCATTCAAATATTATTAAAAACATATTAGGCAATAAATATATATTTAATAGAAATGATGAATTTGTATTTAAAATAACAAATAAATATAGTGAGCACTTGGAAGAGAGTGATCGATTGCTTTTCCGGTTAGCACTTCCAAACCTCCTTGGCCTTCAACAAATAATTTCACCTGGTTACTGTGTAAATGTTCTTCACTTTATTAATGACATTATAAATACAAAATATATTATAAAATAACACAAGTTATTGTTATACTGCTCATAGCTTTTGCCCGTCTATCCAAACTTCTGGCCCAATCTCTTGATAACCTTTAGTCCAAGTTTAACTTCCGAACGGTGGGAGAATTGCTTGAATATTGAAGTATCGATTTAAAAATAAGCTGACTGAAGTAAAAAAAAATTATTAGTTTATAATACTTTGCCTTTAAATAAGATAATAATAACTGGATAAGGAATTTTTTGTATTACATGCAGTGTGCAAATGTCTATGCAATTGATTTGCCCACCTTATGTCAATGACTTCCCAATACCTTTCCTAATGTTTCACTGATGCCTTTATAGCCAAGCCATTTCATCCATTGCTTCATAAATGATTGACAAGTAGGCTTTTATCTGATCAACCAATTTCAAAACTTTGACCGTAGGTTCCATGATGATTTGGACTCTCTTTCAGCTTTCCAAAACTGATCAGTTAAGATAAGGTTGGACACTTATCTCTTAAACTCTTCGCTCCGATCTTTGTTGAATTCACGCCCACTCATTTGTTGTGCACATCATTCTAAATCGCCTCATAACGTATAAGACTCAAGTGAAATAAATCGCTGGCAACCCAAGTATTCCCGGCGCAAGAGATCTCTATCCTTGGTGAACACTTTCATCAAATTAACTACTTTCGAGCTATTATAAATAAAGCTTGTGATCATCTTTGCTTGATCTAAAGTCTCCTTAATATGCTTCATGTTTCCAATATCTTCAAGCATTAAATCAATACAATGCGCCTGCACAAGGAGACTGTGAATAAAATGCTTGCGCTTTCCATCAACAACATACCGCTTTTAAAACTTGCCTCATTATCGCGACTACCACAACGCTTCCCAACCTCCTCAACAATCTTATCCATAAGGAAAAATATGTAATCTACCGTCTTAGGAATATTGGTAGTGTCAACTGAAGAAAGGTATATCATGCCTCTATCACAATAAACCATGAAATTGATGATAGGCTTTCTAGTTCTAGAACTCCAACCATCACACATGATGGTGCATCCATATACAGGCCATTTGGCCTTCAAAGTGTTCATATATACCTGCTCTTGCACTCCTCTTCCGTGATATGCATTGCCAATTTGTATCCCGCTGACCTTTGATACCCTGACCAGCTTCGCTTATGGTATCAATTACAGATTGATAGTAAGGCCCACTCATCACCGCATTGAAAGGTATTCCATTGAAGAGAAAAAATTTAGAGATGACTTTACCCACTTTCTTTGCACCTTCAGTGGAAAACATACTTTTTATTGATTTTTGTTTAGAAGGAAACATGTAGGAGTCAATCCCCTTTTGGGGTATGTTAGCTCCTTCTCTTATCAAGCTTCAGATCGCCCACGCTTGATACCGCACCGTATGTTGTGAGGAAGTACACTCTCTCATGCCCGTGTCTACCTTCTTCAAAAACACGACGACTTTCTCTCATTGCATGCTTCCATTTGTCTCTTCAAATCGCCATCTCACTTCTCAATCCCATCGAATCTACCATCACCTCATGAAAATGTTCTTCTATTTAAAGAACTTTATGTCGTTCCTCTTCTTTTTTTCATTCGATTTTTTTCGTTCCAAGCATTACATATACAATCTAATGCTTTGTGACACTTCCGCAGGTACACTTCGACATCCTTCTACTTGTCCGAGATACAAGAATGCTGCTTTTAATTCATATATGCTCCTACGATCAACCTTTCCACAATACTTACATTTGGGGGTTCTTCTATTACCACCGAATGGTTCTGCATGCTCCCAACCAATATCATGTTTTGGAGCCATTTCAAAATGTTCACCTAACCATGTATAAAAGTAAAACAAAAAATATCATACAATTAAATTATTTTCTAATATAATTGTTCTTCAAACAAAACTTACATTTCAAGTGGTAAATAACTTTACAAAATTTCCATTTTGAATTAAATAAATTAAAGTGTTATTTATAATATATTAACATACTCACTTAATATTAATATAATTAGATTAATTATTCTTATTTATGTTTGTTTTTCATAAATAATTAATTTTGAATTCACCTTATTTATTTTTGGTCAAATAAATAAAATAATAAAAAAATTTGTATTTTATATTGTTCACAAAAATATAATTTATGGTTTTGTTAATTTATTATTCTTATTTTATTTATAATATATTACCATACTAATTTAATATTAATATAATTAGATTAATTATTCTTCTTTATGTTTGTTTTCATAAATAAATAATTTTGAATTCACCTTATTTATTTTTGGTCAAATAAATAAATAAAAATTTGTATTTTATATTGTTCACAAAATATAATTTGGTGGTTTTGTTATTTATTATTCTTATTTTATTTATAATATATTAATATATTAAATCAATATTAATACAATTAGATTAATTAATCTTATTTATGCTTGTTTTTCATAAATTATTAATTTGAATTAATCTATTTTATGTTTGGTAAATAAATAAAATAATAAAATATTTGTATTTTATATTGTCTACAAAAAATATGATTTATGGTTTTGTTAATTTATTATTCTTAGTTTATTTATAATATAATACCAGATTCAATTTAATATTAAATACAATTAGATTAATTATTCTTATTTATGCTTTGTTTTTCATAAATTAATTTGAATTAATCTAAATTAATAAAAATATTTGTATTTTATATTGTTCACAAAAATATGATTTTTGGTTTTGTTAATTTTATTATTCTTATTTTATTTATAATATATTACCATACTAATTTAATATTAATACAATTAGGATTAATTTTGCTTGTTTTTCATAAATACTAACTTTAAATTAATTCATTTATGTTTGGTTAAACATGCATTACAAAGATTGAATTTTGCAGCAATGGAACAAGAACCCAAGCTCCAGGGTTTAAAGTCATGCTTTTGGGCTATATCTTCCTTTTGAAGGTTGTACGCTAATATTATATATTAAAATTATATTATGCTTTAATTTTAAAATAATATTTTAATAAATATATAAATTTAGTTATTTTATTTGATTGACCAATTGATTAAAAATGTAAACCACCAGTTGTAATTTTATTAATAAGTTTCTTTATATATTCTATATGATAATTAAATGAAAAGAATATAGATGAATTCATTTAAATTTTAATAGATTATAGTTTTACATTAAATATAGTTTTCAAGTTAGGCATATTATTATCATGGTCATATTATAGTTTTCTATCAACGAATGATATTTAATGTAAATAATGAATATGCACTTACAAAAATAATAAACAATGAAAAGGATTTTCTATTCTTCTCTTCCTCGTCCAAACTAAAATCCAACAGGGGGAGGGGAGTGGGGAGGTAACATGGTTCGATCTCACTGCGGATGGCGAGCGCGACTTGCCAATGGCGACGACGACACGCCGCGACCGAAGCTTTGGAGCGAGGTCGGGACCTGTGGAGCGGGACGGCGAACAGGTCCGTGTAGGAGAGTCCTAGATTTCGACCGATTTTCCTCCCTTCTTCCCGCTCTGGTTCAGAGAAAATCTCGCTCTTCGCTCGCTTTGATCGAGACCGAAAAGGAGAAATCCTGCCCCGCCGCTGGTTCTTCAAGCCGAACTCGTCTGGCAATTTGTAATTTGGTATTCAACATTTCCAACTTGTGGGTTTTGGGTTTGGTTCACTGCTTTGCCGCAGAATCTCCTCAGCAGATTTTTCCCGATTTGGTTCAAGAGAAAACAGATTCGATTTTTTGTCTTCAGTCACAGTCATCTCTGAAACCCTACCAGTTGACCGAGTATAACCGATTTATACCGAGTTCCACCGATTCAAAGCATACCGACGTATCCGGTGTCGGTATCGACTCGGTTAGGACCGAGGCGGTTACGACTCGACCGAGTCGTATCGGACTCGGCCGATTTTTTGAACCCTGCCTACACTATCTTTATCTATCGACATAGATGTTAGGATCAAATCAACTAAAATTTTATTTTGGTTATTTGAGATATTATCTTTATTTCCTATTATTATTTTGAGATATTATTTTTATTTCCTATCATTGTTTTGAGATATTATTTCTATTTCCTATTGTCTGGAGATATTATTTCTATTTCCCATTATTATTTTCAGAGTATTATGTTCTTCTTATTATTATTTTGGAATATTAGTTCATTTCCTATTATACTATATTATGCTTACGGTATAAATAGATGTTTTAGGGACTTGTATCATTTTTTAATCAATTTATCAAAAATTAAAGTTTTACTACTTTGGTCTCGGATTGAGACGTGTTTATTTTTATTGATCAATCGCGCTACACTGCGGTCGGGCACCGCATCGCTGTGGCTCTCCCAATCAATGGCTAATACTAGTGTTAGTGATGACAACCAATCCTAAGAAGGTGATCGGGGATTGCAGGCTGTTTGGAGATCTATTAACAAGCAGCAACAATCAATCCAAAATCTAACTCAACAGTTGGAAACAATACAACCCCAATAGTAGATGTTATTGAGGATCAATGGACAAGGGCATATGAATGATGATGAAGAACAAGGCAAAGAAATTGGCCCGCTAGACCCATTTTTAATCACATTAAAAAAATACGAAATCAAAGAAGTCCAACCGTTGGATTTGATGACACTTTAAATGAGGAGGCCAACTTTGCTGAATTTGCAAATCCATGGTAGACAAAGAGGAGGAAGATAGAGGCAACCAAACCATAGAAGAGATGACGAATACAAACTAAAGGTAGATATCCCTAACTTCAATGGTGATCTTGATATTGAGGGGGTTTTTAGATTGGTTGATCGAGGCGCATGTGCCATTTGAATATGCCTTCGTTGCCCGACGTACAAAAGGTTAAATTTGTTGCTTATAGGTTAAAAAGGGCACTATAAAAAAAATAGTGATTTACCAATCGATTTTTACCAATGGACATAATCCGTTGGTAAATACCAAATGAATACCAATAGAATTTCAATTTGAAGTTCCCAACGGATTTAATAACGGATTACCATCAGATATTTTTCAACAGATAAGATCTATTGGTAAACTTGGCACCTAGTTTTCCCGCCAACTCTAGCATCTAATTACCGATGGATTACCAATGAAATTTATGAACAAATTAAACTTTGTTGGTAAATTTTGATCGGTGTTGGCGCCATGTTATAAACAACAGAATATCCGTTGTTAAACACTAATGACGAAGTATCCATTGGTAAATACCAACGGACAAATACCCGTTGGTAAATACCAACAGATGTAATTTGTTGGAATATCACAATCATTGTATTTTCTTTAAAATGTTAGAGATTAATATCATTAAAAATAAAAAACTTAAACTTGTATTTTTTATATTACTAAAATAATCTGCCTTAGCATTTAAATCATATTTCAATGAACAAATTTTGTTTTGAAACTACTTTTTTATTCAACACTGTTAATAAAACTCCTAAAACGATTCATGATCTACAAATTTAGTAATCATAAACTCGCTTGTACATATATAATTTTAGGATCTTGAGCAACTGGATGAAAAGGGATTCTAAGATAATGTCTTTGTAGATTTCAGTGGAAACTTTAGCGTTTGACCTAATAACACAAACTACACCAATAGAGGCTACAAAATAGAATACATTGCAATTCCAATATCAACATAAAAAAGCAACGAAACAAATGAAAGTCCCTGAGTGAAAGAATCCACTATTAAAAAAATATATTAAATATAAATTTGGCATGGAAATTTTAATGAATATCTTTGTAATAAAATATATTACCATCATTGCAAAATGAAAATGATATTTTATCAATATTTAATCTAAATTTAATTGATTTTATTTGATTATGAGAATTTATTATAGATATAAATATTTCATTTTCATCAAATTTTTATTTTTTTGTGGACTTATACAAATTCAATTAGATTTATCAATACCAGCTACTTTGATGAGGAATTAATGTTAATATACCACGTCGCTTCATCCCATTTTCACTCTCATTTACATATTAGTTTGTCTATTTTCCCGATTTTATTTTATCTTGAAAATAATATTATCAATTCATTTGTGTTTTCTTCTTAGTTAGCTTTTCATTTTAAAAATAGTTAAATAAAATCACCCAACTAATTAAAATATTAAAAAATTAATTAATTTTTAAATGTGCCAAATAAAAAATGAAAAATTAGAAATATCAACTAATTAAAATATTTAAATATTTAAATTTTAATCATTGTCAAGTCCTTACTTTATTTAAAATGATATCTTCATCATAATCATTTGATTTCCCATCACCTGATGTCAAATTATTCACATGCCTAACTTAGTTGGTCGAGAGTTACTAAAGTGTTTAGTTATAAGAAGAAATCATTCACATTAATTCACTATTTATGAAAAAAAAACCGTTAAACTCAAATTTTAATAATAGAGAATTTTGTTAAGTGCAAACAAAGCACAAAGATTTAAAGATTTTCATACCATTAAAATATGTATTATCTACAATAAAATAATAATGACAATAATATTAAGATGGAAAAGCTCCTCATGGTTTATTGGAGAGTCTCATCTGAGGCCACATAGAGACACACCACTTACGTATTTGAAAATTATAATAAATTTAAATTGAATAAGATAAATATGAAAATACTATTAATTTTATCCATTTCCAAAATTACTTTTATAGTTCGGTGCAAAAGTAAAACTCAAAAAAGAAAAACGAAAGTGATAATTTTAAATATAAAATTGAATAAATATATATTTTAAATGTATTTTTAAATATTCATAACTAATATACTTATTTATAATTATATTTGAAAAATATAGGTTTATACTTTTATTTATTAATAGTCATAAATAAAATGAAAAATTATTTTAATTTATACCGATAATACACTTATTTATAATTATTGATAGTTTTTATTTTATTTTATAAAAATAGATAAATATGAATATCATATATATAGATAATGAGAAATTATTTATATGAATAATTACTAAATTAAAATAAATTAGTTATTTACTAATATTCATAAATTATTTGTATTATAGTTTTAATACAGTGTAAATTTATTTTATATTATTAAATATATTATAATAAAATAAATTATAGTTTTAATATAAAACTATAAATTCATATTTTCTTCTTTATATTTATCCTTCTAATTTATTTGATTTTGAATGTTTTTTATTTATTTTTACATCTAAACACTTCCTATGTCATGCCTTTTTGAAACTTTGAGTATTGTACCACATGAACAAGATACATTTAATTTAATATTTTTATTTTAAAACATTAAAAATATAATTTTGGACTAAAATTGAATTGGATAATTATAAATTATCATTAATTTTTAATAATTTTAATTATTTAAATAAATTATTATCTAAAAGATAGTAAATTTGTAAATAAAAATTGTTTGAAATTTAAAATAAAATAAATAAAATATATATAAGAATTTAATATCTTTAAAAATAGTTAATAAATATCTTGATCTAAACTTGCCTTAACTGCATACAAAATAACCATGCATATATATTTTTGTTTATTTCTTTATTTCTTATAAAATTTAGAAGTTCTTTTTCTGCTAAATTCCTTTCTAAAATTTAGAAGGTTGGAATATCCGTATGCTTTGGGAAAAAAATATTTTCCCTTCCCCTTTCCCCTTTATCTTCTGCCC
The DNA here is from genome assembly GCA_016808115.1 of Tetrastigma voinierianum. Classification (NCBI taxonomy): domain Eukaryota; kingdom Viridiplantae; phylum Streptophyta; class Magnoliopsida; order Vitales; family Vitaceae; genus Tetrastigma; species Tetrastigma voinierianum. Next base: position 166,556 of record JAEQBH010001582.1, read on the forward strand.
TTGCACCTTTCTTTTATCTTTCCCGCTCCTTCTCTTTCTATAATAAATTTTCCTTCTCTCCCCGTTCTTCTACCTCCCTTTGTTGCACTTGTGGTTCTCTCTTCTATATCTCTCAGTTTTTTTGCCTCAACAATCTCATCCCCACCAAGATTATCATAAGCTTCTTGATTCACCACTATAAGTCCTCAACCAAACTCCAATTGCTTCTTAGTTAATTTCGATTCGCATAGTGGTTTTGATCTTATATGTTTATATAATTGAATGATTTGATGATTTTGAATTCTGAGAGAGAGTCGGACGGAGAGAGATGGAGTAGAAAGAAAGGGAAAATTGGAAGAGAAAGGAGAGAGAGAGAGGAAGAGAGAGAAAAAGAGAAAGAGAGAGAGGAGAGAAGGAGGAGCGAGAGAGATTGAACGGAAAAATAGGATGTCGTATGTACCAAACCAATATAGTACTTTTTTTGAAACATTTCGTTACTACTGCCTACTCCTGTATTTTGATTCAGCTCAGAATGTTATTTTTCAACTGAATTGATTAATTGTTTGTTTGGATATGTTTTTTGATTTGGTTTCAATGGGTTTTGTTGGGTATTCTAGTCCTCAATTATGGTTATGAATTTTAATTTATGATTTTCCTTTTCTTTTTAACTATTGTTAGAGAGATTGAATCTTGATTATGGGTTTTTTATTTATTTTGGGTATGGGGAAATGCTGATCTATACCTGAAATGGTGTTTTGAATGATTTGTTTTGGTTTTAATCTTTTGATTTATTTTTCCTAGGTGATAATCTATGGAGAGATTTTCAATATTTCGCTTATGTGGCATTGGAATTGATGTCTCAATTCAATAGTTTGCACTATAAACAAATTGGAATGATTTGATTAATTTTTTGGTTCTTGATTCTTTTCTTTTTTCTATGACCAAGTAGTTTTACTTCATCTCATATTTGCGAATGGTTTCTAGTCTTTATGAATTTGAATTCTATTGTTCTAATGGGATCTATATGATGCCGAATATGATGTCGGGAGCAAGGGATGTGGGTTTGGGTTAGATGCAAACCTTTAATATGGAGAGTTCTCAGAGTCTTCGCCTAATATATGGGTCTGTAATGTTCAATTGTTTAATGTCTTTATGAGAGATAGAGGTAGAGATAGGGAGAGAACCAGGAAGAATTGATTGATTAGATCATCCGAGTAACTGCTTAGGATCATAATATTCAAGAAATACTACTTACTTTGATAATTTTTTTTACGTAAAGCAAACATATTGAACAAGAGCCCAGAAAGGCTACACAGGTCATATACATGAGTTAGACATTACAATATCAAACAAAACATAATGTTGTTCCTAACATTAACATGTTAAATATTAATCCGAATCGCGCATGTATCGAAGGTTGACATCAATGCCTAAAACCAAGATTTTGTAGATGGTGTAAAGCCTTCTTGACTTTGCTAGTAGTCAACAACAGTCATGGATGGGAACAAAATTAAGTGTCCATGTAATGGTCATAAGTGCCAAAACTGCATATATCATGATTTAGACACCGTCAAATTCCATTTGGCTAAATATGGTTTTGTTCCGGATTATTATGTTTGGGAATGTCATGGGGATGCCCGATGGAAGTTACCAACAATCAAACTACCATTAATCTAGAAATGAGTAACATGGGCACTTCAATTGCTTACCACGATATGGTGTTTGATGCTGCTAGTCCTGACTTTACTCCACTTGAAGAGTTAGAAGAACCTCCAAATTTAGAAGCTAAAAACTTTTATGATATGTGTGGCCTAGATGTGAAGGTCATACATTGTTATCACATATAGCTCTAGTTATGAACATGAAGTCTGAGAACCATATAACTAATAAAATTTTTGATCAAATGGTTCAATACATGAAGGAGATACTACCAGATGGTAATGTGGTGACTGAGAACTTCTATAGTACTAAGAAGTTGCTACGAGGTGGGATTACTGAATATAAAGATCACTGTTATAACAACCGCTGAAGGATATATCAAGTGAAGATAGTGAGCTAAATAGTTGCAAGTTTTGTGCACATCCTCGTTACAAGAGGGCTCACTATGGAAGTGGGAAGAGAAGAAAAACCAATACTCCGTAAAATAAAATGTACTACTTCCCCCTTAAAGATAGATTAAAAGATCAGATGCATCGAATGCCACAATTGAGGTTATGAGGTGGCATGCGTAACATGAGGTTGAAGATGGTATTAAGGATCCATTGCTCAAACTCTCTAGCTTGGAACATTTTGACTATACATATCCAGATTTTGCAGCTGGAGTTCGAAATGTTCGACCAGAGTTCAGACCATGTGGGTTTCACCTGGGCACCCAGCACACATTCATCATGGCTTGTCATAGTAACCCCATATAACTTACCTCCATGGCTTTGGTATGAGCAGCAATATATTTTTAATCAGAATTGTTCCCGGCCAGAAAATCCAAAGAGAAGTTGAATGGCTTTGCAATTTCTCTCATTGCAGAACTGAAAGAATTATGGGAGGTTGGGGTCCAATCATATGAAATTTTTATGAAGCAAAACTTTCAGCTGAGAGTTGCACTTATGTGGACAATCAGTGACTTTCCTGCATATTCAATGTTGTCTGGTTGGACTACTACAAGTCGATTATCTTGTCCGTATTGCATGGAGGATTCAAATGCATTTACTTTCAAGAAGTCGTAGCAGTCATGGCCTGACAATCATCATAAGTTCCTACTACAAGACTATCCATTTCGAAGAACAAAACCCTATCTACAAAAAATAAAATAGCGGTCAAGGTTGCACCACCAATCAAGAGTGGGACATAAATATTGAGAGAGATAGAAAGTGTGGAGATAAAGAAAGTCACAGAACTGATGTCAAGAGATCAGATTGGGCAAATACAGAAGCATTGTGGGTGGAAAAAGAAGCATTTTTTTGATTTAATTTTATTGGAGTTCGAACTTGATTCGGCACAATTTAGATGTAATGCATATTGAAAAGAATGTATTTGACAATGGCTTGCACCACAACATGGAGGTCAAGGAAAAACGGCGATTACTCCAAATCTAGGGAAGAGTTAAATGATTTTTTTGTGATCTGAATTGGCACGGAATGTTACAACAAGAAAATACCCTAAAGCTTGTTACACTTTGGACAAGCATGGGAAACAAGCCTTGTGTGAATGGGTAAAAAAGCTTCGATTCCCTGATGGATATGCTTCAAACATGGCAAGATGTGTAGACATGAGGAAGCATAAGTTGTTTGGAATGAAAGGGGCCATGATCACATGTTTGATGAGGTTAATACCTGCAGATTCAAAGGAACTACTCCCATCACATGCTCAGCTGCACTACGGTTGAGCCTTTTCTTTGGCTAGGACCTCACGGGCCACTGTGGATAAAAATGGAGATATGGTATGATTGGAAAAATAAATTCCATTCATTCTATAAGCTGAGAATTCTTCAGTTTTTTTAACTCTATGGAGCATTTTCCTATGCATTTGGCTTATGAAGCAAAGATAGTTGGTCTTGTACAATATCGATGGATGTATCCATTTGAGCGGTAAGAAGCGAACATATATCAACGTGTTTTATATTATAGGTATCTTCGAAAACTGAAAAAAAATGTGACCAACAAAGCTAAGGTGGAAGTATCCATATGCAATGCTTATTTGGTTGAAGAAGCTACATCATTTTGTTTTTACTACTTTGAGGACCATGTTAGCACGAGACATACACAAGTGCCACGTAATAATGATAGTCGTATTGAAAGTGATGAAGGTGAAGAACATGAAGGGAACTTGTCAATATTCAAATATCATGGGCGGTCATTTGGAAAGGCCAAGTCTAGGTTTCCAGGAGGAAGAAATAAAGTCATTAGAGTTACATTTATTAAATTACTGAAGTGTAACTATTTACTAGGTTAGTGATTCATTAATATTTTCACTAGCATTGTACATCTTTTCTTTCTATTCCACATCACTAATATTTTCAATCGGTCTTCTTTTTTAAAGGATTGATCGACTCCAGTTTCTAAATCAACCCATCATCGAGAATGAAGGACAACAGACTAGAATGAATTTTCAAATTGGCTCATACATATGTGAGTAGTATTTCCAACCCAATACGATTCAATACTCAATTTATGGAAGTTTTTTCAATTGCACATTTCATTTTTGTATTAGGCACAATAACTTCAAACAATGTTACAAACAGTTCATTGCTGATCCGCAAAGGCTCTTTACGGACTATTACGACGTTTCATGGTTATTATGTAAATGGTTACCGATTTCACTCTTTACAACATGGTTCCATGAGATCTACTATGAATAGTGGGGTGTGCATTAGAGGCTCAAATTTAAGTGTTGATGAGAGTGATTATTATGGACAGTTGAAAGAAATCATGGAGTTGGAATACCTCGCTTTACCAATCAAAAGAACTATATTATTCAAGTGCGATTGGTTTGACCCTACACCAAACTTGGGAACGAAGGTTCATAAAGAGTATAAGATTGTACAGGTGAATAGAAAATGGAGGTTTAGGAGATATGAATTGTTTGTTTTAGCCGTGTAAGCAGATCAGGTGTATTTTTGCAACTATCCTAGCTTAAGGCATGACAAAAGCGATTGGTGGTCTGTTTTCAAAATAAAAGCTAGGTCCATTGTGGATGTAGTTGAAATGACTAAAACAAATGAAAAGCCACCATTTCAAGAGGATCAGGTTGATACCCACCATCATAGTCATATTCAATTAGATGAAGAATCAGTTCCCTTACATGATCAAAATGGCTTGTTTGTAGACGTTGAAGATGATAATGTCAACGAAGATGATCCATTACTGAGTCACTGAACACTAATTCGATTCAAATGAAGAAGATGAGGAGTTATATGATGAAATGAACAAGGTCGATAGTGATTAATGTTACTTTTTATTAGTACACATTTTGATTTTTTGTTATTTTTTGTTAAGTCTATTTTCAACCAACTATTTCGAATGAACAAAAGTGAGGACTCAGTGTGTGAGGCTGCAAATTATTGGATTGAAATCGGTCAGTATATATATATGATATTTATGTTTATTGTCATTTTTTTAAATTTGGGCAAATAAATCTATATTTGTATAAAGTATTGTGAGTAATTTTCATTTTACATTTTTCTTTTAATAATTATGTTTCGTAATTTCTACCTACTTTATTCAATATTGTTATGTATATTTTTTGTATTATAGTACTATGGTTGGTAGACGTCATGGTAAAGGACATGCACATGGAGGACGATATATGGGCGTGGAGGACATTTAACTGGTCGTGGTATAAGAGATAGAGAAGTGGCACAATCAGGTTTATCACCATTAGCAGCACCATCACCAGCATTCTCTTATGCAGTAGTTCCACAATCACCTACCAATTTATAAGAGGAGTTCCACAATCACCTATGACCTGTAAATTCAGAATCACTATCAACTCTAGCTTCTATGGATCACAAACCAGCATTTCTGTTAGCCTTCTCTGGATCACCAACACTATCTGCCACTCCAGCTTTCGGGTCAAGTCCTGGGGATCATGTATCGAGTTCACTGGTTGTAAATGCTACTAGAGTAAAATGCTAAGCCACTTCATGATACGATATATTGTAATTTTTTATATATAAGACAATATAAAAATTAATGATAAGATAACCTTTTAATTTTGTAGTTTTTAGCATTTAATGATTTATATGACTAATTAATATATATATATATATATATATATATATATATATATATATATATATATATATAATTTTGCATGCACTACTGTTTTACTCCCTCCCACAAGGCTTCGGCGTAGATTACAATGTGTATGACACAAAAATTTGACGAAGAGGGATATAATTTGGGCAAGAAGGATGTGGGCTACCAATGAATTCTATTGGAATGAATTTAAGGTCATATTTATTATGAATTTAAGGTAATGCTTATTATGAATCAACAATTATTATTAGCGGGACTGAGAATTATTTTTTTTTGGGTTGTTTTTATTCAATTATACTTGATAACACTATAAAACTTTTAATATTGTAGAAGCATTTCCCATATGATGTGTCTTTAGAGCCTGTAATTAAATAAATTTGGAGCCGTCGGGTTGCTATTCAATATTCTAGCACCCTTTCAGAATGGAAGGCAGTAGGAGTGCTGCCTCTAAATTTTCCACAAGACGTTTGGGATAGCTGGTAGGCAAGCTAGAATACTCCCGAGTCCAAGAAAAAATGTTTGGCTGCATCAAAATGTCAGTTGAGGGAGGTTCTCAGACTCCGATTAATCGGAATATCTAGGCACAATCGGGGTTCTAAATCGTTTATGACATTACTTAGATCTTGTAAATAATTATTAAATGCTTCATATTCCTTACATTTTTCAATTTAGAAATTCGAATATAATTAGCACGACTATTATTGTAATATAATCTGAAATAAGTGTATAACATCATTCTCAGACAAAATAGCGTCCTAATCAGACGGTGACTGATTATGATAGTTTTGAAAAGATGCACAAGAGGAAGAAAGATGGAAGTTTTATTGATTAGGGATCGAAAATGTCATTGTAGTTAATGACATAATAATGATTTCTTTAAGGTTTCTATATTTAATATCAGATTGCTTATTTTGAGATATTTACTTAGTGTAGGATGAGGTGATAACAATGCTATAATATTGAGAGACTCAAGATATGACCGACGAAAGTAAACTTGTATGAAATGATTGATAAAGACAAGATTTTACGGCTGACTGCCGGTTAGCAGTGGGTTTATGGACTTGGAAATAAAGGTTGCATTGATAGCCTCAACAAATACATCGTATGATCGTGAGCATCGAGGGCTGAGCCATACGAGGAGGTGCGAGAGCTGCAAAGCAAGTGAGAGACGAGAGATGAGCCAAGATGCAGTCACGGAGATTGTAAGAAAGAAAGGATGCAACAAAAGTAGGGAAGAGATAGCTTCAATGATCTATGGCAGAGGCAAATAAATGTATTGAGAAACGATCAAAGTAAAAACAACAAGAGATGGATTAATGATAAGCTATAGACACTTGATATCAAAGGTTCAGAACAATCATTTCCATCCAAACCACACCAATAACGACTCGCCAGGATTTGGATTGTGGCAGATGATAATTTTAATCTATCATCATCCAGCAAAACTCTTGCCTTATGGGATGCCGGATTGAAGAGTAAACTAGATAAATTAATGATTAACTCCAATACTACCTGAAAATCTGAAGGCTCCATGTATATATGGTAATTTAATAAATTTCTTATTTAAATATAAATATAAAATGTTATAAAAAGAATACTACAATAAAACTTGAATTTATAATATACTATTTTGATCTAAAAATTATAGTTTAATACGTATTAATTTTAATATATATATGAAAAATACTATAAAAGAATCAAAATGATGCTAATCTTGGGAATACCTACTGCTACGTTACCAATGAATATGGCCATACATTTACTCAACAAATATGAACTAGCTTAAGCATTCTCAAATGCATATACACTAAATTTAACAACATAAAATAATTCAAAATAATCCGGTAAATAGACGTTATCCACATCACTTTCAACGTTAATAATGAATACGCCATACTAACAACAAAATAAACCATTTTGTGAGTTACTCGTCAGTGATATACACTAACCTAATAACAGATTACCATTCATTGCAAAACACATACGACCATCAAACTAATCTGGCGAATGACCATACCTATATATACTAAATAACTGAGGAATCTGCTTATATCTTACTAACAGATTAACATCTCCAAATCGCTCCAACATTTACCAACCGGCGATAATATGTCGTGGAATTTTATCAATAGATTAAATAAATGGAATATTGATGAACATCAATAGCTAATACTGAAGAAACTAATTATCATCCGCTGGTAAAATACCAATAATTTCCAATTAATATGTCTCTGTTACATCTACTGAATGCATCGAGAACCGTCAGATATTACCAATGGATTAACATTAATACTCACAAATATTTACCAATATTGATAATTCGCTGAATTTATCAATGTGATTAATAAATAGATTATCAATCGATAGAGCCTGAAAATAATGCCCAAAGCGTCTACCCGCCAGGCCAAGAAAGAGGTCAAACTAACTAAACACGGCAGCCCACTTTCGGCCAAAACCCCAAAGGGAGAGGTGGCCGTCCACTGTGACTATTCAAGCCGGGTGCTATCCTGCATCGAGGGCTCAATTCATCGCCTTAAAGGCGACCATGGAAGTCTCCTGGTAGATACAGTAAAACAGAATAACTCTAATGGCCATATTATCCCCGCGCAAATCCAACCCAAATCTCAAACCAATAAGGGAAAAAGAAAGATAACAATAGTCATCACTGTCGGATCCCAATAAGGAAGCGAAGATTATCCCAAATAAACTCATTTTCATATCCTTTACCAAACCGATACTGAGCATAATAAGAAATATCCAATCCACTGGGAATGAATCCTAATCACCATCCAACGTAGGAATATCTATTATAAATAAAGTTAAGGCTACCCTATTGGTGGAAAGGTACGCAAACATACGCACACATTCGCCTAAGCTTTTTATCTTTCTCCCGCAAAGAAACCCACGTAGGCACGGAGTGGCGCTATGGCTAAGCCCCGCCGACCCTTCTCTTGTTTTGCAGTATGCTACGCTCCAGCCCCAGATCACCTGCGCAAGAGATTCCAGTTCATCCCAACGACTTCATCTCTGCACCCTAGCCCGCTGAGCATCATCACCACGTCCGTGGAACCAGCACCTCATAAATATAACTCGACTCACGATCACAGTACCGACCGGTCACATAGAGTAACGCTAATCCTAAGGATGTAGGACTAACCGTAACGCAGATAAATTGACCGTGAAGTTAGAAGCAATGTAAGTCATCATCGACCCAGGTGAGGGCGCCTCCGCCTCACTCAACCGACGCGCCGACAAGAGTTGGGAGCAACTTACCAGCAGACGCAATTACAGAGACACGACTAGCCTGCGGGGTTGAAGGTTACAACTTCCCTTCTCGAGGGGCACACAACTGACATTCCCGAGGTAGTCAAGAAGAAGCAAGGTAGTCTAACTGAGCTGGCATGGACTACAATCGCTCCTCAAGAGGAGGGCAATGAAGCAACGCCTGAGGTATAGATCTGAACTGAGAACTACGCAACCTCAACAGGAGGAGAAATCCATCAAGTGGAGGCGCAAAGAGGCCTGAGAGCTCCAACAAGAGCCTCCAGCACCAGATGAAGGAGGTAGTAAGAGGACGCGGGCCTCCCCGATACTCGCTCATGGATACCCTGGTACAACAAACTGAATCACCCTTCATACCAGGTGCTTCACTCTCTGCAAAGAAATTCGTGGATGCCGCACATGGAAGCATCTGGCGGTGGCTGGCGATCCAAATGCGATCACCTCAAGACTTACAAAAACCCAAATGGAGCCGTGATGGGTATCAAGATCCGCATGGCAGAGCTACGTGACACCCTAAAAGGCCCGCAACTTTGAATGACGACAGGATCGATCGCTAATCTCCCTACCCGGGAGAGCCGCCATCATCAGATTCATTCCCTTACCAACGGTTTGATTTATAGAAAGCCGGGGCTATCATCCGCCACTCACTGGCTTAACTCGTAAGAAACCTCTCGAGGTCCATGCGTCCAGATTCAATGCCGAGTCCGTGGATGGCAACTCAGCCAGAAGTCATGACACCGCATTCACAACTACTAGGTGCAAACAAGTGGATCTGGCGTTTTCCATCCCAAAATCCCCGGCAAGTACGGTAATGAAATCATGTAAAGCAGTAGAAGTATATTAACGAATAGCCCATATCCAAGAAAGAGAGCCTTCCCACCAGTAAAGAAAAAGCCAGATACAAACTAACACAGACGGTCTCAGACAAAGCAAACGCCGTGAAGGGTCTCAAAAAATGAGGAATCTGCCCCAAAAAGGCGTGGAACCCCAGAGATCGGGCCCCAGTCCACCACAACTTAAAGATTTACGACGTTATTCGGGCCTTCAAAGCCGCCACTTTTAGCCTTGCATCGCGTCCTGCAAGTACAAAACTGGGCAAATCGAGCAGGTGGCTGCAACTCCAAAACAAATGACTTGCACAAGAGATAACTCCAAGCAACGCCAGTTCCATAGTGGACTACTGGACACCGCAAAGACATCGACCGCATACAACTCAAGAGAGAAATAGGAGTACTTTCTCAATAATGCCACTCGCACTCCGATGCCTATCTCTGAAAATCAGTGCTCGGGACCAAGCTCCTTGTAACTGTGCCTCGCTCTCAAAGCACAGAACTGCCCACCCCAAGCATGATGACTCAAAGACTAATAACCCCCAGTGAATCCGTAATCCCGTATGATTCGCAGAGGAGGGAACTGCACCACTTAAGGCCCATCGGCGATCAAAGCCAGGTCAGAGATAGCTGAATACAAGCAGCTATTCAACTACCGCGCTCGACACGCTCCATCACATTCTCCCTCGACGGACCGAGGGATGCCAAGAATTTCGCCGTGATTTAATTGCATCAGTTCATAAGAACAGGCTGGCCAAAATATTTCATCGTCCTAATCGACAACGGAGTTCAAATTGGAGATCATCTTCACATACCATAAATAAAATTTGGAGCGGGAGAAACCTGAACATGTCAACACTCATCCCGCGGATTCCTCGAAAAGGCATTCACCTCTGTGCTCAATACAACTGTACTCACTCCTGGGAGATCCTCAGCAGCGCGTGCATTTACTCACTGCAAAGATTCTCATCGTAGGTCGCCATTCCGCTATAATACGCCGGCAAAGCGTATCTCTCACTGTAATAAAGCCATCCCTCCGCTGCATCATGCATGATTAGGATCAAGTTCCCAACGTAAAGGAGCAGGAATAGAGAACCGGGAGGGAGATCAACGAAAGGGCTGTGTAGGAATGCTACTCCAAGATCCATGGAAATAGAAAACGCCTCCATAAATATATAACGATGAGCCTGGTTACGCTGATTTGAGGTGCTCACTCCGACCGAGCCTTTGGTGCGAACCGGAACCGGTATCACTCGGATTTGACGATCTGAATATCTCGCCTATGGACGTCAGTAAGCTTCTAGCTAAGACCCCAAACCTCCTATCCATCTTTAAGATACAAAGACGCCCTCAGATGGAAGCAAAGTGGACATGGGAGGAAACTGATCCCACTAGACTGTACCACAGTACAATCGCACCCCATCCTTCCGGCCAATCAACAAAAGAGGAGAAGCTTCGCCTGTAAGACAAAAAAGCCATCAATTCAGGAAGCCAAGAACTCCTTTAGGTAGGAGCGATCAAAAAGGAGGTAGAATATCCCACGGCTAGCCAACGCCGCATTGCCAAAAGCAACGTATGGCGATCAGATCGATTTTTAATCGGAGACAACAAAGCGGCTCCAAAGGATACTCCCGCGACCGATTCTTATCGATGCCATCACCGCCATGAACCCGCATTTGATGCCTTTCTCCGCTTAAGGTAACCAGATCAAGATGGACTCCAGCATCAAGAAGACCCCGTCATTGGCGCAGGAACCTATCACATTGTGTGATGCCGTCGGGCCCCGCGAGAACGCAGAGCCATAATGTAAAGTGTCAGTTTTGAACTGGATGTTCCGTATGAGATAGGGCACAACTATGGAGGTGTACATGATACATATCGGGTAGGAACTGTTCAGCAAATTCGAGCCTCAATATAGCCCATCTATCCGAGGCGCCTCCAGATTCGGAGAAATTATAATATGAAATCGACCAAATTTAAGGTGCTTCTGAGTATCAAATTTAAAATTTTAGGTTTATGGAACAACCACCGGAATCGAGGTAATCCGCAGTATAAGATAAAGGTCAGGCTCGACATGCCTTCGCCATCGTGTATAAACAAAGTTCAGCGCCGACGGAAGGACGTCATGGCGCGCTTCAGATCCAGGTGGCAGTGACAAAATGCTACCTTCCAAGTCCTGGCAGCGCCTTCAATGGATACTTATGCGGGAAGGAAAGACATTCCTTAACTTGAAAACGATTCAGCTCTCTCCCATTCTAGTAAGTCCCGAAGGACTTTACTCTATACTTATCAGATCAGATTTCCTCTCGACTGCCATTGCCTCGCAGAGATAAAGAACGAGCAAAGACCCACGACATTGCACTGGGTTTGAGAGGAGCAGAGGAGTAGGTACCTAAGGATGAGAACGACTCGCCTCAGAACCCGCAGCTCTAAACCCGCTTTACCCGTGCCTCATATCACCATAGAAGTTCCAATCTAACACTGGCGAAGCAAGTGTTATATAAAACTAAGTCTCCCGATGAAGCAAGTGTTATATAAAACTTAAGGCTGGGCAGAGCCGGTGCAAGCCCCCGGAGCATCGGGAGCATAAGCCAAAACCTCGTGAAAGGGCAGGTCCGGCCGACGCTGTGGCGGAATTCACCTCGCCGGACCTGGCGAGGAACGCTCAAAACAATGATTGACCTCCCCATCCGGAAACTCTCTCAGATAGAGCCTCAAATGCACAAGGAGCCGAGCAGCCTAATCCCACCCTCTCCAAGGAATGTATTATCAGCACGACTCATTTTAATCCAAGCCTCCGAACAACGAGGCCGACATGAGGCCGCCATACAGCCTCAACCTCGCCCATTCACTGGAAGTTGACCAAATTTAGAGGTCTCGGCAGTCGACTCCCAACCGTAGTAAGACAAATAGGAAGATACCCACGCAGGCCAAAAGCGAATGGATGATCTTATATCTCCAAAAGGTACTAGATTTATCGAAAATTCAGCCGATCCAGGTCGACATGTCCTGTGAGCAAAGAACTCCCGAGCCGACGCCTCGCAAAGCAAATGTACTCTTACAAAGACCTCGCCAGTCAACACTGTCGAATACCCGCGTGAGCCCTCATCGATCTCTACGACGCGGGAGGGTTAGCCCAGGCCCAGGTCCGGAAATGAGCTGGACGGACCCCATTCGGGATTACAGAGTATTAGACGGACGTCACCTCGATGCACTCAAAAGAAGCAAATAAAATAAGGATGAGGTCAGCCAGTTCACTAATCATAAGGGAAGCTCCGCATGTCGGTGATTTCTTCACACCCATCCTGGCACCGCTGAAAAGGACACTGAATACGTGCTAAGAGAAGTACACGAAGGTATATGCGGAAATCATATCGGAGCTCGAGCATCGGCATGAAAGGTCTTGAGACAGGGATACTACTGGCCTACAATACTCAAAGACGCAACCGACCTAGTCAAGAAATGCAAGAGCAGAGCACGCCAAGATCTCAAGCTCCCATCAGCCTCGATAATCACAAGCCCCTGGCCCTTCCAACAATGGGGTTTGGACATACTGGGACCTCTGCCCCTTGGGAAGGGCCAATGTAAATTCATCATCGTCGCAGTAGATTACTTCACCAAGTGGGCTGAGGCCGAGCCTTTAGCCACAATCACAGAACAGAAGATACGCAATTTTGTGTGGCGAGCCATCATATGCAGGTTTGGTATCCCAAGAGCCCTGGTATCGGACAACGGAAAACAATTTGACAACGCCAAATTCAGAGATTTCTGTGCCGAGCTCGGAATTAAGAATTATTACTCGTCTTCAAAGACATCCCCAAAGATACAGTCGAAGTCACCATCGAACCCTTAATGCCGCTTTGAAGACTAAATTGGAAGATCTAAAGGAAATGGGTAGAATACCTCCCCGAGGTACTGGCGGGCTTGCCAGACAACGCGCAGGTCAAGAACCCGAGAAAACCCCATTCGCCTAGCTCAAGATCAAGCAAGAAATTGCCGAGGTCGGATTAAAGTCCCCAAGGATCGAGTTAGCAACAGTGGAGCACAATGACGAGGCTCTCCGTCTAAATTTGGATCTCTTAGATGAAAAATGTGAGCAGGTTCTAAGGCGTACAGAAGACTACCAAAGGAAGACGGCGAGGTACTACAACCAAAAAGTCAAACCTGTGGAGCTACATAACGGTGATTTGGTCTTAAAAACTCCCGCCAAAGAAGGAAGAATCCAAAGACATGGGAAACTGGCCCTGAATCGAAGGCCCCTACATCATATCTCGAGTCGTTAGACCAGGCAATTACGAGCTCCAAACAAAGGAGGGGAAAATTTTACAGCATGCTTGGAATGCGGAACATCTTAAAAGTTTTTATTAGTAGACCTTGGTTTGTAATCTTAAATGGAGATTTATCAATTTTCAGTTAACGATTCGACCATTTACTGGTTATTTTGTTAGACGTCACAAGCAACCCGCATATACTGTCGTAAGTTACATGCAATAGAATGAGAAATCTCTGCGCCATAAAAGAAAAGCTCCTTTTATTCCAACCATTACATTCGCTACAACCCAGGTGTCATCTCCCTTGCGTCTCGAGGTACATAGTACAGCTTCCCAAAAAAAAAAAAAAAAAACTCGAAGAAAAAGGAAGAAAACGAGATGAAAATAAATGAAAGAAGGCCGAAGGTGTGGAAAAGAGGAGAAGAAGAAAAAAGTGGATGGAAGGAGCTCAGGCGAAGAGGGAGAAATGCACGTGGGAAGAAAAGAAGAAATAAAAAGGGGAGAATAAGATGTGGAAGAAAAGAAGAAAGGAAGAAAGAGAGAATGAAGGAGAAGGAGAAAGAGACAGAAGGAGAGGAAGAGAAAGAAGAACAGAAAATAGAGAAAGCGGCACAAGAAATGCGCCGCCCTCTCCAGACACATTCCCTAGCACGAAGCTAGGGAATAACATGACTCCTATAAAGGGGAGACTAGGGAAAAACACAACCCCACAAGGTAAGTCCACAAAATTGAACCAGACCATATGGATCCCCAAGAAGACCCACCAAGTCTCACATCGCTCACTTCTCACGGGATCTACCACCAACCAAGAGGTAGAATATCCAAAGTAAACTCATAGCAATGAAGCCGCCTATTTATAAGAAGGCCAAACATTCTGGAATCCGCAGAACGCTTCAAATTCTCCGGTTAATCAAGATTAAAGATGCTCGCGACCTTCCAAGAGGGTCGTGTTTCAATGGTCGCGATACAACAACTTCACTTTGACGGTTCATACCGCGAAGACGTGCCACGCAATTTAATGAGTCGATCAACAGTCGGATCGCCACCAAGGCCTCTACCGAGGCCAAGAGCTCACTTTGACGAGTTCGCCTCACTTCAAAGACGCCACGCAACCTAATGAGTCGATCAGCTCAGGCTGGATTGCCACCAAGGCCTCAGAGCCCGGAGCCCAGTAGCTCACTTTGACAAGTTCCTCTACTCAAGACAAAGCACGCAGCCCTAATGAGTCGATCACCAGTTGGATCGCCACTCAAGGCCCGCCGGAGCCCGCAGCGCTCACTTTGACGAGTCTTCATCTACTCAATACAAAGCACGTAGCCTAATGAGTCGGACTGCCAGCTGATCGCCACCAAGGCCTTAGCGCCCGGAGCCCAAGAGCCATACTTTGACGAGTTCATTCATCAAGATGTGCCACGCGTACCTAATGAGTCGATCACCAGCCGGATTGCCACCAAGGCTCTCAACGCCCGAGCTCCGGGGTAGCTCACTTTGACGAGTTCATCTACTCAAGACAGCCACGCAGCCTCTGTGAGTCGATCGCTCAGCCGGATCGCCACCAAGGCCCGAGCCCGAGCCCGGGGCAAGAAATTTCACTCGACGAGTTCGCCTACTCAAGACAGCCACGCAGCCTTAATGAGTCGACATCACCAGTCGGATCGCCACCAAGGCCTCAACGCTCGAGCCCAAGAGTTCTCACTCTTTGACGAGTTCGTTTCATCAAGATGTGCCATGTACCTAATGAGTCGACGTCAGCCGGATCGCCACCATACACTACCGAGCCCACGTACTTACTCGACGAAGTTCGTTTATCAAGACAGCCATGCGTACCAATGAGCCGATCACCGGGCCGATCACCACGGCGCCTCAACGCCCAGAGCCCAGAGCTCACTTTGACGAAGTTCATCTACTCGACAGCCATGTTCTCAATGAGTCGATCACCAGTCGATCGCCACCAAGGCCTCAAATACCGAGCCTAAGAGCTCACTTTGACGAGTTCGCCTATTTCAAGACGTGCCACGCAGCCCTAATGAGTTAGATCACCAGCCGGATCGCCACCAAGAAGCCCCAACGCCCAGAGCCCAATAGCTCACTTTGACAAGTTCATCTACTCAAGACAGCCATGCGTACTTAGGAATTAGTTCCGGCCAGTAAATCACCCGACTGAGCCCAAAGAAACTTCACATTGACTCAATACTAACCATTCTACACACCATACCTAGGAATCAGCCGCTCAGTGCAAATCAGCCGATGGAGCCCAAGAACACATTGACGAGTTCAACCATTCTACACTGTGCCATGCAACTTAGAATCGGCCTTCACCAGTGCAATCACCGACTGAGCCCAAGAGTTTCATATCAATTTAACCCAAATTTACACGCCATGCAGCTTAGAATCGTGATCACCAGCCGGATCGCCACCAAGGCCTCAACGCCCGAGCCCTTAATAGCTTCACTGTTCATCTACTCAATACAAAGCATGCAGCTCTAATGAGTCGATCACCAGCCGGATCGCCACCAAGGCCTCACCGAGTCCAAGAGCTCACTTCGACGAAGTTCGCCTACTCGGGGCGATGTGCCACGCAACCATCGAGTCACCAGTCGATCGCCACTAAGGCCTCGCCGGAGCCCAATAAATTCACTTCGACGAGTTCATCTATCAAGACAGCCATGCGCCTCAGAACCGCCCGGCCAGCAAATCACCCGACGGAGCCCAAGAAATACATCGATCATTTCAACCATTCTAATGTGCCATGCAACCTGGCAGAATCAATTCGACTAAGTAAATCACCGATGGAGCCCAAAGAAACACATTGACGAAGTTCAACCATTCTACACATGCTATAAAATTTCAGAATCGGGCTTCACTTAGGGCAATCTCAAATTTGACTGAGCTCAAAGAGCTCATATTGAAGAGCTCAACCATTCTACACGTGCCACGCAATTTCGTAAATCGTATCACCGTGCTGGATCGCCACTAAGGCCTCGCCCTGAGCCTAAGAATTACTTTGACGAGTTCCTATACTCCAGACAAAGCACGCACCTAAAGGTCGGGCCAAATTTCATTATTCGTAAATTACAAGGCCTCGTATTCAAGAGCCTCACGGACTAGTTCGAGAGCTCTACATCCTTAACTCAGCGCTTAATTCGCACTACGCATAAGAAGTCAATTCAAATCAAGGTATCAAATACAAGAGCACAAGTAGAGGCGAAAGAAGTAAGGTGAAAAAATGAGTATTCATTATTAAAATGTTACATATGTCCTGGGTCCCAGTCTAACAAAAAAATATATATATAAAAAAAGTATAAAGTTCGATATCGGCAAATAAGACGTGCACAGGAGACGTGCATCGTGGCTGGAGGCTGTGACGGTGAAGAAGGAGTGAGCCTCACAGGTGCCCGGCTTCCGTAATAATCAACAGAGAATCCCCATCCTCCTCATCGCCTGAAGGTCAAAGTTGAAATCCAGCTCTGAATAGGCATTAGCGTTCTTCTTTCCGGTGCCGCAGTTCCACCCGTAAACCCATCGAAGCATGCCTCGACCCCGCCTTCAACTCGTCTCCGCCGAGCCACCAAAGTTATTTGCCGATAGTATGTCCCTATGCAGCCCCGCAGACTCACAAGGTCGACCGAATGGCAAAATTTCGCGAAGCCTCGCGACGAGCCCCGCCCAACGCCGCCTTATCATGCAGCTCGCCCTTGATCGTGACGTTAGCTATTCCCCAGACTCGGTTCGCCTCGGGATGAGAAAGCCATCCCTAACCGCTTGAAGCTCATATTGGGCGCATCGCAATTTCGCCCCTAAGGCCTCCATCAAGTCGCTCACATAAACCCGCAGCTCATTCGAACTTCCTGCTCGTGATTCTACCACTCACAAACTGCTTTCTCGATTTCATCTTCTCTTACCTTCTCGCCCGAAAGACGTGCCGACGGGTATGTCTCAACCGATTTGAGCTTCACTAGCCTCCTTCCGTTATAAGTTGCACTTGACTCTGCACCAAATTACGGGATGAGGCCAATTCTCACCTTTAAGCCCTATTGCCAGCGATTCTCGTTAGCTATTTTGCCAAACCTTCAAATGAGTAGCCACCACGCACCCAAAGATAGAATCAATGACCAATGCAAATTTGATAGTCAACTCAAAATGGACCGCACACGACAAGGTACGAACTACTTTGTGGCGACTCGAGAGAGATAGTGGCTAAAGCCTCATCAACTGCAGCGATTCGAATTCTGAGATCGTAATCCCAAGAATGGACGAACCGCGCCTGTCAGCGAGTTCCCATTGAGAACAAAGAGTCCCCGCCTCCGCCAATTTCGGGATTCCGTGATTCTTTCCTCCTCAACTCTTCCGCCTTTCGAGAAGCTGCACCTTAATCCCCTTCGGGCCGCGTTCCGTAGACGGTAATGGGGCGGACCGCCTAACGGTCGCTCAACGGCCCCACCTGGGCGGGACCTTCGCTCCGCAGCCAGCACTCCAAAATGGACCACGAACCAAGATCAGGAGCCTTAACCGAGGCGATCGCACTGCCCGATTTATGGACATGAGCAGACGGAGAAGACGAAGATGCCCCCAACTTCGGAACACCAAAGCCGGCCGATCTTTCTCAACGGAGTCCGAGGTTTTTCGTTTCACGCTCCGGGGCTCCCGAGACAACGTCCAACCGAGCCGTAGCCTCCCCTAGTGGGTTTGGCAAATGAGGGCCCAATGGCGTAAACTTGACGGAAGGAGGCGAAGGCCCTCAAAGCAAGAAATAAGGCCCAATGGGAGAAACTATGGGCGGAGGAGGCGAAGGGCCTCAGCAAACAGAGCGAGCCGACTGAAATTCGAAGGGGCCAGAATATCCGACTTCAGAGACAATACACTAAAAAAATGACCTCACACAAGTTATACCAAAAACAGAACGAACACTCACGAAGATTCTCGGGGGTGGTCCAAGCCACCGGAACGCCCAGGGTGTCGTCCTTGTCAAGAGGGTCATATTCCCAATTACGACCACAAACGAAGAAGTAGCATCCCTTCCACAGCCTGTGGGAAGAGGGAAGATCAGAAATCACAAGAGGAGTTGTAACACCCCAAATGTACCTCAGCAAAGCCATATATTTTCGGTATCAGGCATAAATTGAATACTGGTGAGTTGAATTTTAAACAGTGGAACGAGACCGAAAATTACAAGATTTAAGGATAAGATTGTAATTTGTCTAAAGAGGGACTTAAAAGTCATAAGTTAACAAGATTTGAGGCCAAAATGAAATAAAGGAAACTTGAAAATACAAATGGTTTAAGAGTCGAGGACCAAAAGCAAATAAAGAAAATTAACCCAAAAATGGGTTTTTGAGGGCCAAACAAGGCCTAAAAGATAATTGGATTTAAAAGACCAAAATTTGGTCTCCAAAGGGCAAAAAGAACAAACCGTGAAGGGAAGTTTGGGTGAAAATCCCTAGTTGATCATAATTAAATATGGAATCCTTTTACACCGTAAAGTTTTTTGTAGAATCGGGGTGAATCTTTGGATTCTTCATCAATTAAAATACATTGGGGAGCGGTTTAGAGGGATTCCATGTTAGTTTTGATGAAGGATGTAATAAGAGTGATCTATGGAAGAAAGTGCATGAAAAATGGGAGAAAATATTATTATTCTCAGCAATTTCTATGACATGTACCTAAGATAATCTTGAACATGTACCGGTACATGTTAGGCCTTGGTCATTTTTAATAACATGTACCAAGACAGGTCGTGGGGTGTACCGTACATGTGATGCCTGCTCGTTTCACCTCGCTTTGTATTTTAGCCATAATCGCTCATTTATTATCCATTTGAAAGTGATTCAAGTGGATAATTAAAATAGACTTCAAGGAAACCAAACATCCTCAAATAGACATCGTCAAATTCTGACCCCAAGTGGCCCAGAAATCCACTCAAAGTGAGGCTATGTGCAAGTCAATTCCTGCATTAGTTTTTAATCATAGAGTAGTCCTGATTGTTTCGGATGATTCTGAAGTTCCGTGTCTGACTGGTGATTCCAGCTTGAGGAGAACCCTTAGCACCTTAGCTTTAAAGGAGTACAAAGAACCAGTGTCAAATATGGAGTCAAGGTACTGGAAAATGAATATTGAAACTGTCCCTGCAAATTCCAGAATCACTTAGTCATGAAAATGCCATAACTCGAGTCTGATGATCCGATTGAATGATTCCACTGGAAGTAAAGTTGATTCATCGAGGAACAAGAATACATGAATGATGTGTGAATACGTAAGTCTTCCTGTATAAGTAGATGAAATGCCATAGCGTAAGAGGCATGAAATAAGGAAAGAGCAGGAAATGCAATATGTATAAGTATGTTCATGAAACATGAATTTGATAATGTAAATACGAAACGAACTGAAATATGAATGAACACGAACATGAAATGGCAATATGTCATAAACACATAATGTGGCTAAGAAGGCCCCTATTATAAGATAGTAAGTTACTGAACTAAAATAATTGTAAAATTGCCTAAGACCAGTTATTGAATGACATGGCACCTATGTTACGTGGGCAGGCACATATAGTACTTCGGTACTCTCTGATTAGTGCGACGACACTCTCTGATCGTGTTTCAAAGACATTAGTACTTCTTACTCCGACAGTGTTTACTTCAAGACTCTTAATCGTGGCTCGCACATTAGGCAAATTCTAAGATTTCCCAATTAGTGCGACACACTCCGATCGCGGCTTCCTCGCAACATTAGTACTTCTATGACACTCCGATTAGCGCGACGACACCTCCGATCAAGCTTCAAGACATTAGTACTTTTGATTCTCCGATTAGTGAAACGACACTCTCGATCGTGCTCGACACATTAGCAATTTCTAAGACTTCCGATTAGGGGTGCGACGACACTCTCTGGTCGCTCTAAGACTCCGTCATAGCACTATGACCAAGATCGTGACTATCTTCTGCAATTTATTGTGTTGTGTCCTACCTATCCGTATTACCGGTCTATAGGCAATCCAACAAATTATATGATAAGACTCAATAATTAAGGCAAGAATAAAGAAATGAATATAGTAAAGATCTGAATCGCATTCTACGTACCCAGATATGTTCTCAGAGTACCTACGTACCTCAGATTTGCTCAGAAGACTACAATCTTTGTACACGTAATCTCCTGTAGTACCCACGGGTACCTCGCATCGGCAAAATAAGCATAAGTTCCGTAATATAAGTATAAGTCTATGAGTACATACGCAGCCCGAATAAAGATAACTCGAATATGATTATGATATAAAACCGATAACTGCTTGTTATTGGATATGTTCAATCAGAGGAATCCTGCAGATATGTATCTCGTTGTGATTCGGGATCTCGCTATGGACTAGTGTCCATATTAGATATGTATCTGCATACGTCTGATCTGACCTTATATGTGATACGACATGATTAAATTCGACTTATCGCATTCCACGCGTACCTTCGCACAAGAATAAGATCCGTAAGACAAGTATATTCAGAAGACATGTATAAGATCCTAAATATATGTATATAAGTTCTGTATGCTATGTATAAAATCCAAATATATGTATATGTCTGTAATACTGTGATAAGATCCAAATACGTATCAAACTCAGAAAGGCAAGTAGAAGATCCGTGAAGATGTGGATGCTCAGAGTACAAGTATAAGATAATGTATACTAAAAATAAGTTCTCAGAGGTACCTACGTACTCGTGACTGACAAACTTAGTAATACCTATGGGTACTCGCATAAGGATAAGTTCCGTATCACTGAGGTGCTCAGTCTTCTGATATCACACTCCAATAGCGTGGTTCTGAGATATAAAAGAGTTCGAACCCGCTGGATATCCAAAATAGATATAAATACCAATAATGTTTAAGATCTTCAGATAAGGATAAGTTCCTTGTGAACTCCTACGTAGAGATCCGGATAAGTATCACCGACAGGTTCAAGTAGATGTCCTTTCGAGACTGAATAATTATAAGTCCCGAGACAAGCAATGCGATAAGTCCCAATATATGTCCTTCGAGATTTGAATAAGTATACGTCTGATATAAGATATGTCCTAATGAGATCGTAATAAGAATAAGTCCGCTATGAGTGTAAGATCTCGAGTAAGTATAAGATCGTAATGTTATGCGATAAGTCTGGTCAGCACAGCTCACAGTAAGCCAAAGATCCGAGGTAAGTATAAGTTGCTCTAAGTATAAGTTCGGGGCAAGACAAAGAGACTCTATACTTCTAGCTGAGATGTAAGAATTTTGTTAAAGGTCACAAGGTACAAGTAGTATTTAATTATGTCAATGACATGAATAGAAAACGACCGAAACCCGAAAGCCGCGATACATGTAAAGAGACGAATTCGATACCTCACATCAGATATATGTCTAAGTTTGTTCTCAATATGATCCGACCGTTATACATTCGATTATATGAATTCAGAAGATCGATATCCGTTATTGTTATTTGTTATTTCCAGGTTTCAGATAAGATATAAGTTTCTCTAAGCCGCAGTTTAGTACGGGTTTTAACCGTGTAGGTACAGGAAGACATCCAAGATTATCCGCATACAAATGGGCCAACACACTGTTAAGGGTTCATCACGAGGGTCCCGCGCTTTGAATATGTAATTGAATGTAAAGTTGTTTGTATATGTATAAGTAAATGGACCTCGCTTATATGTGTCTAGATTTTGATGGACACCAATTCCTAAGTGGGTAGCTCTTTTGATTTGCATATAATATTTTGATTCTCAAGAGTAAGATGTGTGGACCACCCACGGTGTGCATAAGTCTGACTTTAGAAAAAAATCAAGCAAAGAGTCCCAAGATATGGTCCTCGCACCCCGAACTTGTCTCGATCCTAACCTGGTCGACCTGAATCTGGTGTGACAGAGCGCCGTAACGCCGCAGGGAGAGCTGAAGCCCCGCAGGTCTCTTCGGCTAAAAAGATAAAGGAGCAGCATATGCTTGGGACACTGAGCCCCGTCCCTAAACAAAACCAATGCATCAACCAAGATACCCCAACCATCGGGCGAGTTGAGAAGGATAACATTGAAGTGGCCGCAAAACCCCTTACGAAGGGATGCAGGGAAAGCGAAGACTATTATCAAAGGCCACTTCAAAGAAGCACACCATCTTAGCACTGAATTACATAGAGGGTCAAATGTCAGGACCTCACACCCTAACGCCAAAGGGAGGCGGCCGTGGTAACGTCTCGGCAAAGGCGGATCTCAGATGCAGGACCGACCTTGCCGTCCCACGCTAACATGCCGAACGACAGACTTCCAGGTATTCTGACCCCTCAGTATTTAATTCAGTTTATTTTTCCCTTACCCTTGTCCAAGGGAAGAGATCAAGTATCTCGGTTCAACCCCACCGAACGGCCTGAGACACCGCTACCCGCCTGAATCCCAAGAACAACCGAAGAGTCACCGCCATACTGGTAGAGAAAAAGAAACGACTTTAATCTATACGAAAATAAAATTCGGCCAACTCCAACCTAGCGCCGTCAGATCTCTCGGGGCAGAGACCAGAGACAAAGACGCAACTGACCCGTGGAATACAATGCAAAAGGCTATCCTAAGAAAGACTCCAGAGAAAGATCGCATAAAAATGGCTCGTATTGTAAGACTACAGAGAAGGAACTAACTCGCAAAGGCAAAGAAAAGGTCTCGTGGATCGTGAGGCACACAAGACAGGATGTCTACGAAAAGAAACAAAGGAAACTCGAAGAAGTGGGAGAAACGAAATAAACCGAAGAGTCATCATTATCAGCAAGACAAATGACAAACGATCGCTTTCCTAACCAATCCAACCCCGAGCAGACACGTGAAACCGCACCCGATGCAGAATGATACTTCGCCACGTACACCCGACACAAGGGTCAAATGTCTGATAGGGTTTCAAAAATACACCATAAAGCCCACCGCCAGCCCAAGAAAGGTACAATCCAACGAAAACACGCAGCCCACTCTCCGCCAAACCCCAGGAGAGGCATGTCCGCTGTGATCAGTCTAAGCCTTTGTGCCACCCACGAGGGCCCAATCCGCTCACTAAAGGCCGATCATGGGAAGTCTCCCATAGATACAGAAAATAGAATAATCCCTAATAATATATTATCCCGCAAATCCAACCAAATCTCACCAATAAGGAAAGAAAGATAATAATAGCTCATCATCAAGTCGGATCCCCCAATAAGGAAGGAAGATTATCCCCAAATAAATCGTCTTTTCTAACTACCAAATCCTGACACCGATAATAACAAGAAATATCCCATCAAATGGGAATGAATCCTAATCACCATCCAACCCGGTAGGAACATCTACTATAAATACAAGGCCACCCCATCTAAGTGGGAGCGGTACGCAAACATACGCAACACATCCGCCCTCTAAGCTTTCTATCTTTTCTCTAAAGAACCGACGGCACGGAGTGGCTACGCGGCGGCCCCGCCGACTTCTTCTTGTTTTCCTGCGCAGAAGTGCCACGTCCAGAGCCCGCACTGCCCCCAAAGCAAAGATTCCAGTCCATCCTAATCCACTTACACGCCTGAAATTACTTCTCGGTTGAAAAGCATCATCATCAACGAATAGATTTATTATTTTATCAATGGATTATTATCCGTTGGTACACTACCATGGCCACCAACCGATTTTGCCAAAAAATAAAAATTCGCTAACGGATTACATTTCCCAATCACTCCATTACTAATTCGTTGAAAATGTCCTCGGGTAATGGTTACTAACTGCTTGCAACCATCAATGGATCTATTTTGCCAATGGATTTACTAATTCATCGGTAAAAACATAAAAATTCCCAACTGGACATATCAACTTATCACTCGCATTTGCGTCATGGTAGCTTCTACTAAATGCATAAAAATGTCCCTTACACCTGCCTTAACTGCTGGTAAATTTACCAACGGATATTTATTTGTGCTGGCAAAATTTAACTACGAACACTTTACCTATGGATAAAATCCATTGGTAATCCGTTGGGAAATGGATTTAACAATGGATTTTCTCTCAAGTAGCAACAAGATTTTTGACGTTGAACACTAGTTTTTCTAGAGTAGGAGCATCAATATGGGTGATAGATTGAGGGAGATGAGGAAGAGAGAGAGGTGTGGTCCAATTTAAACATAGCGTAGGATGAAGCAATTATTACGAGGTAGTTTTTTTGCTCTCTTTGATTATGAACAATATATTTTATGCTTATTAGAGATGTGCACAAGGTAAAAGGAGTGTGAATGAATATATTACTGAATTTTTAAGATTGGTAGAGAGGAATCAGTTATCAAAAAGTGAGAACCAATAGGCGACGAGATATTTGAATGGATTGAAGCAGACTATTTGAGATAAAATTAGAGTATAGATAGTTTTCAGTATGCAAGAGGCTAGAAATTTTTTCTTGAAAGTTGAGTTAGTCATTCAGGAGCAAACTTGTAGTATTAATAAT
This sequence comes from Tetrastigma voinierianum, assembly GCA_016808115.1. Classification (NCBI taxonomy): domain Eukaryota; kingdom Viridiplantae; phylum Streptophyta; class Magnoliopsida; order Vitales; family Vitaceae; genus Tetrastigma; species Tetrastigma voinierianum. The sequence goes on from JAEQBH010001582.1 coordinate 192,128, forward strand.
AGAAGATATGGAGGGGTAGATAATAAGGCCCAAGTGAGCACCTAAAAACACTCTAGCGCCTATATTGTGGAGATTACAATGTTGGTGTAGGGAGAGAAAAAGTGTAGTAGTGGAAGAAGGTAAGGGTAATACTTCTGTGCCTACCAAAAACAATAACTCGTGCAAGGCCTTTCAAAGGTTAAGTACCACAAATGTGAGAGATCGCCACTGCTCCAACGTGAATGTCCTAAACAAAAGGCATTGAATGTGGTGGAGAAGGACAATGATGTTGTAGATGATGAGGTGTGAGGACTTGATGGGGATGATGACTATGTGAACATGAGTAGGAAGAGTGCACTTGTGTGGTGAGGAAGCTCATGTTATCTCCAAAGTGCGGTGATGAGACCACGCCATAAGCCTTGCACTAGGTATACTATGGGGTGGAGTTTGTATGATCTTATTATTAATAGAGGGAGTTAGGAGAACATAATAAGTAAAGATGTTGTGAATAAGCTACAGTTAGAGTCGGAAACTCACCCCAACCCATATGCCATTGAGTAGATTAAAGAAATTAAGTGTGTTCCTAGTGAATGAAATTTCAGAAGGTGTCATCTTCTGCTGGGATGCTATAATGATGAGGTGTACTCAGGATGTGTGGATATGGATGCTTGCCATTTTGTTTAGGTGTCCTGGTAGTACGATGTGGATGCTAAGCACTCGAGTAGGAGTAATCTGTATGAATTAGAGAAAGAGGGAATAAAATATACACTAATGCCTTTCACTAGGAAAAAACCAAACCCAAGGCTTTACAAGTGGAGGGAAGGAACTTTCTAACTATTGTACATGATCCATCTATGGGCGAGTGTGAGGAGACCTGAGAAGTGTACTATGGTGGTAAAGGGAGACAGAGAAATAGAGATTTAGTCAACTCCGTATTCGATGGAGGTGCAAAGATTTTGTTAATTGTGAGGAGCCTGATACGTGTGATTAATGAGAATTTACCTGCTGGGTTACCTCCTATGCATAACATACAACACCATATAGATTTGATTCCAAGTTCTTCTCTTCCTAATGTGCCTCATTATATATAGGTGAGTCTCAAGGAGAAAGAAATCTTAAGGGAAAAGGTAGAAGATGTGCAAACAAATGTCAAGAACAAGTTAGAGAAGGCTAATGCAAAGTACAAGACGGAGGTAGACACGCCTTGTTAATGAAGGTTCATTAACGCGCTCGAATGCAGGCCATAGCAATCTTCAACAAAGAAAGTATGAACCATACCTGACACAAGAAGACTGCTTATGTGGTCAGACTTGCCAAGTCGATGAGACCCCCAAAGACCTTCAATGTTGCATGCGATCTTACATCGTTTCAAACTATATATGAACTGATATCCGTAAAGCAACTTGAGGATCCAGCCTGTAAAGTGGAGGTGACTCACGCTAGGCGTTAGATCAAATCAACCAAAATTCTTATTTTTGTTGTTTGGAGATATTATCTTTATTTCCTATTATTGTTTTGAGATATTATTTTTATTTCCTATTATTTTTTTGGATATTACTTCTATTTCTCATTATTGTCTAGAGAGTATTATTTCCTTTCCCATTATTGTTTTGGAATATTAGTTTATTTCTTATTATACACATATTATGATTGGAGTATGAATAGATGTTTTAGGAACTTTTATCACTTTTTTTTTTATCAATTTATCAAAAAATTAAAATTTTTGCTTAACTTTGTTCTTTAGATTGAGAATTGGTCTCTGAATTAAGACGTGTTTATTTTTATTGATTAATCATGTGTTGATCGAAAGCACAGGCTGCATCATTGATTGATTAACTGCTTTACATATTTGTTTATACTAATCCTTCTATACATGTTGATGTGGCTGCTTTCGCTAAGATCATCCGGGTACAGAAGAAATTGATGGTACATTTGCAGAAGTATGATTAACAGAACAGACTAACCACCATGCACCATCACAAAATCAATTTTACTGCCACAATCAATTTCTCATTCTCCCAAGGCTTTGAAATCCGCCATCAGATTTTGATGAACGTGGATGGTTAATTTTTTTCCAGCTTTTCTAAACTATGATGCTGCCTGGCGTGTGTAAGTTCCTGTTTAGGGACTTCATCATCAGTTTAACATGTCAGATAGCCAAGTAAATGTTTCTTATTTTGTGAATACTTTTTAAATCATATATCTTGTAGGCTTATATAGGAAAAAAAGTAAGAAAATCAGGGACTTGTTTGTGTATTGTTCTTGAAAAGAGAAACAACTTATACATTTAAGAAACTAAGAAAATCATGGAATCATGGACTTGCTTGTGGTATTGTTCTTGAAAAGAGAAAAAATTATTTAGTTTTGAGAGCAATTATAATTTTTATTTTCTCAAGTTGATAAAACTAGTTTATTGCTTTATTCTCTCAAGTTGATATATCAATTCAACTTGTCGGATTAGGCGTGTATTTTTTCTAAAGAGGGGCTAGTTTTTGGGACTATGAGTGCCAATTTGATTTTCTAGGACGGCGTATAAATTGTTTATTTTCAATCAGCTATAAAATAGGTATTTTAGGAAGAAATGTGCTTCTCTACATGTATAAAACAACAGATATTAGAGATTATTTTTAAATGAGTTAAATCAACCATTGATTCTATTCTCCATAAATCCTTGTTAAATAAAATAAAATTAATATATCATAGCATAATTTTTCATATAATTTATCTAAGGATAAATTTAATATTTTAATTTTTAAATTCTACATTAATCTAGTCGTTGAAGACCGGCTCAAATACAAAATGGGAGGGATGGGTTTACGAAAGATCTTAAATTCAAATACAAATAAAAATACTACAATCTAGTATAATGTAAAATGAATAAAAATTATACATTAATCTTATTTTCACTTTTTAATTAATTTATTATAATCATAATTGAAAGCATGAATAATATCTTTAACGTTTTCTACAATTACATTATAATATTTTTATTTTTTCAGAATAAAATTTAAAAAAATCAAATGACTAAAAAGCACTAGGAGAATAATTAAATGATCATCTCCATCTACAAAGACTACAATTAATAACGGGTGAATAAAGCAGTGGAGGATAAGTGAGAGAGACATTTGGGCGGACTGAGGCAATTTCCTAAACAAGAAGTTGCCTTACAATGGAGGTTTAATTGGAGGAGGCAATTGCCATGGCACTTTAGTAATTAAATCGCTTAATAGTCCTATTTTGGTAATTGTTAATATTAATCCTCGAAAATTAGTGGCCTCTTTTTCTGAGCTCGAACTGCTCAGCAACCGCATGAAAGCTCAAAGCAAATGTCTTTATTTACTGGAAAAATTAATATTAAATCCTAAAATTTTATGAATTTTATATTTGAATCTTGAATAAAAAATTTATTTTTTAATTATAAATTTTTATGAATTTTGTTTATATTTTAATTTTTATTTTAATTATGCTTTAACATTAAACGACATTGCTTTCATTATTACTGCTATTCGATAAAAACAAAGATGAGTATTGTTTAAATATAAAAATAGAATTTATAAAATTATTATATTAAAAAGTTTTTGTTAAAAAATTAATATAATTTTCTTATATTTATTTATCTGTACTATCTATATTAATATAAAAACTGGGCGAGGTGTCAGACTATGGAGAGCTAGCAGGAAAAGATCCATTCAAGAACGCAGAGGAAGAAGATGCCCCTCGCCATGAAGCAACAAGAAAGTTAAGGCTATGTGACACCTTTATTTGAAAATCACCACATGAAGTAAAACGACTGATCTTTACGCCTTCCGCTATATTCAAGTAATCGCACAAACCTGTCAAAACACAGTCCAGATGGCGTCATTTTGTTACTAACGTTAATATAATTTTTTATCTAACACTAATAAGATTTAACAAGATAAGATTATATCGTTTGTTTTTAATATCAAGAATTAATAACATGATAATAAAGGTAGATGGTTTGAGCTGTCTCCAACCCATTTTAATACGCTAAGAATGCTATTATAACTTGCTTAATAAAGCCAGCTGCTTTTTCAACCTAATGTGTTCGCACACATTCTTAAAACTGAAAATTAGAATTCTTTAAAAATGACAAAATATTAATAAAATAATAAATTGTCATATGCTCATGAAGTTCAAAATTTCAGATTCTGACGATCGAAACAAACCCAAGACCGTTAAATTTGTCTCACAATTCCAAATGGACCGTAAAGCTTCAGTCAATTCAAACAAGCGAAATTTTTCCGATTTTTTAAAGATAAAATTGTCGACCAAATACTTGTGATTTTTACGAAAATATCGTAAATCAAGAATACGCGGTTCATTTAAATAGCGAACTCAAAAAATAAATTGTTTCCAGCATAGAACTGACCGAATTAAGCATGAACTACGATTCAAAATAATGACAAGTTCTCATTGATTATATTTAAAATAATTTTTTAGTATTTTATTTTTATACTTTAATATAAATAATAACAATTATTATAATGTTTTTAATAAATAATTATAAAATTATAATATTTTTATTTATGAAAATATTAATTTAATACATAAAAATAAAAACAAATATAAAAATTAAAATAAAAAAATAAAAACAAAATAAAATGTAACCCAAGTAGTTTAGAATTTTCGAGATCTCCGTCTAAATTCGTTTTATTTTTTTAAACGGCATGCTTTTTGCACCGCAAAAATAATGAAGCTGTCGAGATAGATTCCCATCCCAAACCCTTCCCACAGACTTTAGCTACTAGACAATACAAATTTCCTTTATTTGGGTAAATGACAGTTTTTCTATTTATTTAAATGACTCTTTTCGAATGTACAAAGCCTAAATATTTTCTACTTTTTCTATTCAGAACTTTTAAAAATTTCAAAGAATAATACGAAAATTTAAAAAAACAACAAACTTAATGCCAAAGCCTATTTGGCCTTGAACATTTAGGTAGCGTTATTTTTTTTTACTTAATGTCATCAGGAATTTTTCGGTACTTAATAATGTGGTTAATAAAGATTACGATTAAGTCAGTTGGTTTTTTAACATTTGTGAATGAAGCGACTTATTAACAAGATGATTATTTTCGTGCTCCCATCTCGCCGCTGTTTGATAAGCTGACTAATTTAATCTAGTTTTTAATGGCCTCGATTGGTTTCTCAAATCGAGACGCAGTTCGTGCATTGTTACCTCAGAAACCCGAGAAAATTAGAAATTTTCTCAAATGAAAAATGTTAATAAAATAATAAATTGTCATAAAGGTTCAGAAATCTAGAAAATTTTCTAGATCTCGATGACGAAATAGACTTTGATTGATCGCCTCACAAATCCAGTTTGATCTAGAAAAGTTTCAGAGAATTCTCGGCATGTGTCGGAATTTTCCATTTTTCTCAAGCGATTACAATTTACTTTAAAGACAGATTTACAAATATTTGTTTCGTGAAATGACGCTAAGTTCATTTAAAATGTTAACAAAAATAAATAAATTGTTTCGGGCAGAACGATCCGAACGCGTTACGAACCACGTATCAAAAAAATAATAATAATGTTCATCTCAATATATTTGCAATAATTTTATTATTTTATTTTTTATAATTATATAAACATATTTATTATTATAATAATATTAATAAATAATTTATAAATTACAATATTTTTATTTTATGAAAATATTAATTTTACTATAATAAAATAAAAGAAAAGAAAAAATTAAAATTAAAAATAAAACAAAAGAATATAAATTACATAGTTTGGGAATTTCGCCCTCGCCCTATTTAATTAAATGAGACAAGCCTTGAGAATCGAAAATAACGAGCCTTGCCGGATTTCGACCACCCCGGGGTCCCCAAACCCTGTTATATCCTGCGTAGTGTATATTATTAGATCTTCTTCTTATCAGAGAATGATCGAGTTTTTCTTATTTTGTAAATTTATTTTTTCCTGAAGGTAGTTTCAAATATTTCACCTATTCGAACTTTTTTTAAAAAATTTCTTAATAAGTCGTGAAAATTTTAAAACAAAACAATTTAATACTATGCCGTCACGCATGTCAAACAAAACGCCACCGTTTTATAATGCGATGATATTTGACCTCAATTTTAATATTAGAGGTCTAAAGAGAAAAATGAAATTGGAGACAGGAGAGAACTCTGATCATACAGTTGCTGAGAAGCATTTGGATATAACCTGTATCGTGCATAGAAAATCAGTAACACCCAAAAACAATTATAGAGTTATAAATCACTGATAATTGGCTTTTTCCTAGCAGTTTTGTCTATGAGACTATGAGAATGGAAATTTGAGGGCCCTGAAGATTTTCAATAGTTCAACAATGAGAACCAATTTTGATCCCAACCACAACTCTGAGCAATCAGCGCAATTTTCTAAATACTGTCAATATTTCGATACGTATATCTTTTTTGTAATTATCCATATATCAAAATATTTACCATTTTTCAGTAGATATTTCCTTAAATTCCGATCGAGATAACTGCCATCGCTTCATGAATATGTATTATGTCTGTTCCATAAAATCCACTGTTGTTATGTATTCAACCCAAATCCCAAAAACAAATACGGTTCCAATCTTCTCATCCACTAGGCCAGGAAGCCTTTATAGGTACAAAATTTTTAAATATATCATTTTTCAATTATGAATGTTTTTTTAATACAAATTATAATGAGCTTAATCATTTATAATAACTAAATATAAATATACAAATATATAAAATATTTGTATTCTATTATTACATTGTTATTGTATAATTACCAATTTAAAAACTATTGAATAAAAATATTTTGTATAAAATCATATAAAAATAATTTATTTTTAATTAAATATATTTTAATAAAAATAATTTAATTTTTATAAAAATAGTGCAGTAAAAGAAAATAAATCAAATTCAATTTATATTATCATTCTCTATGCTTTTAAAATAATTTTGATATGTAACTAAACATTTTAATTTTAATAATTTAATTTCACTCAATATTTATGTAAAAATATCCACCGATATATTCTCCGATATATCTGACCCATCCAGAAATTCAAGACCGATATATCTGATGAAGCTCTGAGAAAATCACTTTCTGGTGCGGCAAATGGTAATTTCGGTCAAAATCCGGAATTTTTCTAGATCTTGATGACGAACCGACTTCAATCATGGAATCGCCTCAAATCTGGCCATCACGCTTCGACCCTCAGCCGAATCTACATGTCACTGCACGCTTGTTAATCATGGGACATATGACACTCACACATTTTGAGTGGTCTATAAAAACAATGCAATGCGCGATTCAATCAACTTGAGCCTGGGCGCATAGTGGCCCATAGTGCACACAATACGGCATGACGCCATCAAGGTAAATCAAATAAGGAGGGATTTATTTTTGATAAGGAACTTCAATCTGATTAGAGCTTCTTGACACGCGCGCGAGGATGTTGTTTCTTCTCCACTCTTGGTTGAACACGGGTAGTAGGGGAGGAGAAGGCATTTAAAAATGGAGGGAGCTTCTTGCATATAGCTCAACTTTCTATACCTCCGGCTCTGACCGCTCTGATCGTCTGCCAAAGAAGTAGTTGTTCTACGTAAGGGCTACGTTGTAACGGCTTTGGGAGTTTCGAATAACCCAAGAGGTAGGGTTTTCTCCTACTTAATTTAATCCATTTTAAGTGTTTGCTAATGGTTTGGTTGGTTTTGAGGTCGAGTCGTTTTTTGATTGATCCCAAAACTGGACCGAATCATGAATATTTTGAACCCGTTTTAGACATTTAGGGATTGTTTTGGTGGAGATAGTGATAATTATACAATGGTGGTTTTGGTAAGCTTTGGGGCCCAATGAGACTATGACTTCATCCACAGTGGAATTGATACAGTGAGGGTCACAAGTATAGCCCATCGCTTTAGGAACTTCCTGAAACAAATCGTTGCTTGGTTGGACCGAATAACCATAAATAGAAGAAAATATCAAGCTGAATGGTTTACTCAATCGGGCGCGAAAAGAATGTTGCTAATAGTGTTCTAGCCATCGTATGAATACATATTTTGACTATTTATGAGAATTCAATTATTATGATGACTGTACGCTATTATATATGAATGTCCAACATTATTAATTATCATCTCAATCTGTTATTGTTGCAACAATAATGAATGTAAGATTATATAAAGTTTTGATTGATATTCATGGATGAATATGCGCTATAGATACAAATCAAATTTATATCTATTTGTTGAGAACAAATATCGACGTAATCCGCCGGCATCATACACTGTCATAAATTGACTTCTAATAGTTGTGTCATTGAACCCTTGATCTGATCAGATAGTCTCAAATATAGAAATATTGTGTTTTTGATGTGCACCAAAACAGTTCTAATCTGATGATCATAAAGGTATATGCTTTGAAACATAGTTAAATTGCAGTGAGATATGAGCTTATTGCATGAATTTGTCCTCTTATTATAAGTGAGAGATATCTCAACTTCAATAATAGACCAGAAAATATAATTGAGTAATCAAAGATAGAACATATAAGGCTGACTTTGTCCATGCCTTATATTCTATCAAGATATCATGAGACAAAAGGATTATGTCATTAGCTATATTATGTCGTCTCTGATCACGAGCTTTTCTATTTAACTTGTAAGAAGAATAACACTTGCAGAGCCACTTATGACTCAGAGGGATCAAAATGCATTTAGGCCTATTGCCAATGTGTTTAAATGAACCTGCTGTGGTCGCACATTAAGAAATCCAATAATAATCTAAGTATTACACTCTCTGCAAGTGAATTTAAAATGATGAGATTATTTTAAATTACAAATAACAATTAGTTGTTATTTAAATTCGAATTTAATTTCAGAAAGTTTAAATTGATTTAAATTATAAAATAAATAATTAATTTGTTATATTTTCTTATTGAATAAGGAAATAATCTCAGAAAGAGTTTTTTTTTTTTTTAAAAGAGTTTTTTAAATATATAATAATATAAATTGCTTCCTTTATCTGATAAGGATTTGAATTTAAATTGTTATTATTTAAAAGAGTTTTAAATATATAATAATATAAAATTCGTTTTTGATTTAAAACCCTAACAGACTTATAAAGATATATATATGTGAGACATATATATTTTTGTAGTAGTCGTATTTTACTCTAAGAACAACCAAAACAGAGAGACCCTAATTTCGTTTTGAGAAGACGAACCTGAACTAACATTCAACAATATCGTTCATTATTTGTTTGTGTGTGGATACTTGTAGAGGGTGGTCGCTTTTCAGAAAGGCAGCACCTTTGAAGATCCGAATAAACTAAGACGTTGCACTTGAAGGTTCATGACGATCTATAAGAGGTACTCGCTTACCCTTCCTTCGGTTTTTATGAAACGCATGTGATCCTTGGTGGGTTAAGAGATAAAAATTATAAATTCCGCTGCATTTATGTTCCAACCAGATTGGATATTCTGCCCGTAACCCAACAAGAAATTGTTAATGCATATAATTAAATGTGTTAACATGATGTGGACTTATATAAAAATATAATTGTATGTAAGCCATTGGAAATGAATCAGGATTAGCTCAAGTGAGCCAATCTTTGATGTTATTGGATTTGAATTAAATAACATGTGGTATGTATGTAATTTTGTTAAGATGCACAATCACATTTAAGACGCTATGGTTCGAATTGATATATGCATTTCATATGACTGGGCAATCCTAGAAAATTAGGTGTGAGTGCATGGCATGAAAGAAATGAAAACAATGTTTTTCTCATTTGGCTTAGGCATGTGTGAGGAGCCTGATGACTGAGACACCTGGACAAGTATGTAGACATTCAAGTAGGATCATGTATTTGCTTGGAGTGTGTGTTTATGTTGAATCATTGCATGTGCACTTAAAGGGGAGTAACTCCATTCGTGCCACAAGAGTCGAGCTAAAATCAACAATATTACAGGATACCAAAGCCTACAACTCGCCGTAGTCAAGTTTACCGCAAAGATAGCCGGCTCCAGTGGTCGAACACGGGACGGGTTTTCTTCATAAAATGGTTTGCATTAGGGCATGAAGGTAAGGCTTTCTATTCGACTCTTTGGAATTCATTCAAAACAGGGAATTAATGAAACAGAAATATAAAACCGAAAGTTAAAACTGGAAATTAACAATGAAGAAATTTACTTTGAAGATTTAGGTCACTAACTCGGGGCAAGCTAGTGGCAAACACATGTCCTCGTGTTTATCCTCCTATGTGAGTCAACACTGTGATGTAGTTATGGCCCCTTTGTTTAAAAACCCTAACATTCTTTTATCATTTTTCGAGGCTCGTAAAGATCTAAAGAATCACAGCATCTCAACTGAGCAATCGAACCCTAAAGCATGGAGAGTATTGACTCAGGCTAGTAAAGACCATCTAAAGAATCACAAGGCATCTCTCACCCGAGCACCGAACCCTAAAGCATGGAGAGTATTTGCCAAAACAATAAAAGCAAATGTTATTTAACCCTAATTAAGAACCCATGTGAATATTTACCTCATGTGCAAGTAAGGACCATCTAAAGAGCCATGCATTCTCCGCTACTAAGCACTGATCTAAAGCATGGAGAGATGGCCAAGACACAACATCCTATGTTATGCAACTGAGTTTTGAAGATAAGGGCCATAAATACACTACCCATAACTTTTAGTACATGAGGACAACATGCTTAACCCTACTACCAAGCTAGCTTCCTTCCTCTTCAAAGGAAGGAGGCTAGGCCACATCTCTGAATTGTCATCTTCAAGAGGTGTGCTTGGTACCGGAAAGTGAAAGAAAGAAGAGAAAAAGAAGAGAGAGAAGAGAGAAAATAAAAGCAAAACTAAAATAAAAACAATTTATTTACAAAAGTAAAAACTTACAACTATTATTCTCCCCAAACTGATGCTTGAAATTGTTGCTTAGGTTTACAAAACAAGAGGGGCTTTATATAGGCCTCCTCAAGGTATGAAAATACCAGCCTAACAACTCCGGCTAAGTTATAGGACAAGGATGTAATCTCACTGCTCAAGGCGGTTTGCATTAATTACAAAGCATGACGAGGCACCAATTTCGCTAGGAGTCGCTAATTTCGCTAACTAGCGAAAATGCACAGATCCTCGCGGCCATCGTCTACTGCCCACCGCTCCTCGCTTCTTCCATTTTCTTCCCCGCTCAATCGTATCAAATTTTCTTCACTTCGCTTTGGTTTTCTCATTGATTCTAGTGGCTGGTTGATGGTCAATTTGAATTCCAACTTCATGATTCATCCTTTGTATTGAGATTGAATTTAAAAGTGCACAAACACCTACAAACAACCAAAAACACTTCTAAATGGCATAAAGTGTTAATGGGACACTTCCGAACACTTCAATTGGTATAAATGACATGATTAATGATCAAAAGCACTCAAAACCTACCTAATATGTGTTCACAAAATTGCACTTTTGAAAGCACTAATCACACTTCAACCAAAACGTTGCTAGTCCCTTAGCAATGCAAAATAAAAAATGAGATGCATATGGTGATTTTCAAAAAGGTTGTGATTCAAAAAGGTTGTGAAGAAGTAATGCCTAACCCTAAGTAAGAATCATCAATGTCGTGCTCAATAACTATCATGAGAGAATGAATGCCATACAAAATTGAGTATCAAAAGAGTCTCCCTCTCAATGAATCAACCAGAAACTTCCACCAAAATCTAAGTGTTTATTTGATTAGCTCTCAACAATAAACCAAGCAAACTGCGCCTCCCAACCTCGGTTAATACTACGACCTAGCACACGCTAACCAACCTAAATAGATCAGACCCACCTCTTATTCCACAATTCTTTTAAGGGCCAGAGGGTGCAATGCTAAAACTCGACTTCATCAAAGTCCGTAACGGGGTCCACCGATGACTTAACCACTATGCCTAGGCATCAAGCCAAAGGATCAATCGACCACAAACTCTAATGTGCTTCACCTCGACTCGAATGACTTCGAGAATTAAGCACCTACAACTTGCTAAACTCCACTTATCCACCCATGTAGCTAACACTAAGCTCTGACTTCAACCGCTGAAGGTTTAGGCATCGGCTTTAAAGGTTACCATATACCCTCTACCATGCTCTGCTTCAAGGCAAAGCATTGCAATTTTATTCTTTTTCTTTTCTTTTTTCTTTTCTTTTTTCTTTTCTTTTTTTTCTTTTCTTTTTCTTTTTTCTTTTTCCACATGGTCCTAACCTATTAAAGGCAGCCAATGAAATCCAGGTGTTATGCAAATTAAAGGAGGTTGCATGCTTTTTAGCCTATCATTGAAATCTAATGTGCTTTTGTGTGTGGTTAGCTGGGGTGGAAGAAAAAGGTCGAAATCATTAAGAATTAAACTAATCATTCACTCAACTAAGCATGGAACCAATCTAACATTAATAGAGTTGGACAAAGCTTCAATTTTTCAAACCACAGGTTAGGCAAAACCACAAAAAGTTTTTGTTGCAAAACGCCCAATTTCAAAAGTAAGCCGGAAAGTATAATGTTTTATAGAAAAGGGACCCAGCAAGCCACTAAACATAACAAAATGGTCTGCTTATAATAATAAAAAAACATAAATATAAAATCCACCCTTTACTAATTCTCCCCCCAACCCAAGCATCTCTGTCCGAAAATGGGTCTGGACGGAAAATTAGATAAGGAAGCGTTACTCTCTCCATGATAAGATGTGATCATTGCTGGATAGAGACCTCACAAGCTTCCATCGACATCTTATGCACTGCTCTAGCTTCAACAAACAAGAGAAGAAAAGAGAGAGAGTGCGATTCTCAGTTGACCATTTTTAAAATTACACTTTCATACCACTTCAAAAATGTTCTTCTGGCCATATTTGGATTCTACACTCTAAGCTTTCCAACGGTACCAAGTGAACTACCAAAACTGAGTTCTGATGAAAAAGTTATGCACAAAACAAAATCGAAGGCAAACAAAGGCTTAGCGAAAATTTCGCTAGCTTACGAAATTCTGGGTTAGCGAAATTCGCAATACTTGCGAAATTGGCTACTATCAGCTTAAATGGTTGCAACTCTTGCGAATTCGCTAGATTTTGCTACGGTGCATGAATTTCGCTAGATTTCACATGTGCATGACCTCATGCACTAGCTTAATTTGGCAAATGGTCTAGCGAATTGGCAATGGTTCAGCGAATTTATAGCAGTTGAATTTTCATAGCTAGCGGGCCGCTTGTTAGCGAAATTTCCTCACAGCTAGCTTAAATTTCTAAAGGAGAAGCGACTTGGTACTTTAACAAAGGCAAGTTGTTAGCGACCCCGCAATGTGTGCCGAGATTGCGAACTGCTTATGCAGTTACTGCGAAATTCGCTAAGATTGCGAATTGATTGCGAACAAAGTTGCGAAATGCCTCGTTTTGTCAAGCCTCCCGATTTTCAATTCATGCTCCAAAAATTTGGTAAAAACTACTAAAATTAATGCAAGAAAATTGCGTAAGAGTAAAATTAATCTAAAAACACAAATTAACTTAAAAATTAAAGAAATCTTATAAAGAAAATTAACAAGATCAAAATAAACTACGATAATATAAAACTAACAAGACAAATAAACAAAAGGGAACTTTAAATGCCCAGTCCGGTGTTCCAAACCCGAACTCGCACTCGAACCAACCACTCGTGCCATGCAATGTGTGGCATTTGCCATCTTTTTGATGTAGGCAAAGGTATGTACAGAGGCTACTAGTCTTCTAAAATTCGTCAGACGCTACACGCGGGTCAGACTTACTCGAGCCGATGTCGCCGGTTTTGATTGCTCAAGCAGGTGCAAGATGGGCCACTTCGTCATCTCGAGGAGCTACTGCGCAGGTATTTGGTATCTCGTAGCAAAGTGGCACTAGGATTCCAACTTCATGGGATCGGGTCAAGGATAGGTTCTCGGGGCTCTTCCCCTCGCTTCACGTCCACTACTCGCCATCAAGGCAAGAGTTATTCTTCGTTTCATTCAAGGCAAAAAATTAACTGGCGCATCCTGCAGTTCCTTAGGAGCTTTTAATGATTCCACTTTCAATTCCCCGGAATGGGGCCAGCCTCACAACAGAAACGCTTCTACCAAGCACTCTTCCTCTTGACTCTCTTCCGATAACCGAACGCTCTTCTTGAAGTGGTTCAGCCTCATCGAGCCGACTTAACTAGCTCGTACGCCGCTTTCTAACTCCCTACCACTTCTAAGGTCACAAATCGCTTACTTCATCAGTTCTAGTGAGTCAGGTCCTCCACCAGCCTATTCTATTCACCATATTCTCGATATCATGTCCTCGAAAAGGCCCTTTTCCTTTTCTCCTCGAATCCTCATAGTCACGATTGACAATTTTGAAATTTCGTGACGCATATGGATAGTTTCTATTAAGTGAACTTCAGATCGCCTAATATTTTGATTAGTTTGGACATTCGCACTCCATGCTCTTCCTCGCCATCAGGCTTACCATCTTACTTAGATTCGTAATCGTCTCGCTCGGACAGGATAAGGGTAGTGGTTGTCATTGGCTTCGGGAAGGGACTAATCACAAATATTCATCGGAGGTATATAGGGTGATAGTTTTGGCTTTCCCGGTAGATTGTAGGGGTTTTCAAATTTTGAATATATAGAATTGCCAAATGGAACATTCATCGTACCTACCTTGATTCAAAATTTCGACATTCTCGACGCTTTTCCATGCTGACTATGTGACTGATGACAGCTGCATGTCGATGGTGACAACTCACTTACTGAAAGTAAATATTATGTTGATTTTTCATTTCCATCTCATCCAATCTCCGAGTCAAAATGATTAATTTTTCTCACGCTGTGTCCTCGTAAATTGTATGAATGGTCTCCCCCGGTAACTTGAGCAATCACCCTTCATCCTCCTCGGGATCCAGGTTCACCATGCCTTTGAGGCTCAGCCATATAAGTCAAAAAAGTCTATAGCCTCACAGTGTTTATTTAAAAAGTTGCCCCCACACATCAAGCTTCTACAAGTTGTTTCATAGGTAGACATCCCATCATAGAAATGGTTTACTAGCATCCAGTGTCAAAACCCATGGTGTGGACATGCATTACTCGGTTTCCATAAACTTCCCCAACACCGGTAAAACTTCACCTTCATGAGCTGCAAAGGCATAAATTTTTGGTTCCTTTCTAAAATCTCTGTTTGTCTTATGCTAATCGAAGAACTTTTTCGTGAACCCACCTTGCATTTCTCACCCCAATTTCTTATGGTTCTAGGCCTCAACATGGAGCCATATCTTGGCCTGGCCCTTGTAGTCAATGGAAATGCCTTTAGCTTCAAGAACCATGTCCATCATACTTCTCAGGCGCAAACCTCCTCAAAATCCCTTATATGAGTGTATGGATTTTCATTTTCCATACCACATGGTATGTGGGAAGTAAATTAAATATGGCCTCACCGTTACATCATCGCCAGGAGGAATGATACCAGATGGGGCACTAACTCTGTGAGGGGCGGATGTGATCCTCATGGTTCTATATGCATTTGATTCATAGGGTTCCCGGTTGGCTCTCGTTGTCTCGTATGGGATCCATGGTATCCGCTTGTGCACTAACCTCACTAGCTAGGTCAGTTGTGTACTAATCCTATTCAAATTCTACCCGAAGTGTCCCTATCCCATCAAGCCATGCACGCTTGTTACACAATTGTAGAGACAACAATTAGAACCAACAAAGAGTGCTAAAAGAAAAATTAAAACTAATCTAACAAAAAAGGAGTAAATGATCGAAAAATCGAAGCCGACCGCTGGCAAGCATCGCTATGCTAGAAACTGGCAAGCTTGCCGTAATCGATATGCAAAAAGAGGTAAAAAGGTGTTACCTTCACTGCGGATGTGGATCACAAGTACTCTTCAACTTACCATTAGTAGTCGCACCATCCCCAACGCGCCGTATTTGATTCGTGCCACAAAGAGGGTCGAGCTAAAATCAACAATATTTATATACGAAAGCCCTACAATCGCCGTAGTCGCCATCGCAAAGATAGTGGTCTAGGGCCTAACACTGTGGGATGGGTTTTCTTCATAAAAATGGTTTCGTATTAGGGGCATGAAGGTAAGGCTTATTCGACTTTAAATTCATTCAAAAACAGGGGAATGGTTTGAAAAAAAACAGGAAATTGTAAAAACTGAAAGTTAAAAACTGGAAATTAACAAATGAAGAAATTTACTGAGAAGATTTAGGTCACTAACTCGCAAGCCAGGCAAACACATGTCCTCAGGTTTTATCCTCCTATGTGAGCAACACAGATGTAAAGCTATGGCCCCTTTTGTTTAAACCCTAACATTCTTTTATCATTTTTGAGGCTCGTAAAGATCTAGAAGAATCACAAAGGCATCTCTCACCCGAGCACGAACCCTAAAGCATGGGAGAGTATTGACCTTGAAGCAAGAGCCACTCATCTAGAAGTTAATCACAAACAAGATCTCTCACCCGAGCACCGAACCCCTAAAGCATGGAGAGTATTGGCCAAAACAATAAAAGCAAATGTTATTTAACCCACTAAGAACCCTAACATGTGAATATTACCTCATAGGCAAGTAAGGACCATCTAAAGAGCCACAAGACTCTGGCCACTAAGCAATCGGATCTTAAAGCATGGAGAGTATTGGCCAAGACAATAACATCCTATGTTATGCAACTGAAGTTTCAAGATAAGGGCCATAAATACAATTCACCCATAACTTAGTACATTGAGGACAACATGCTTAACTCCTACTGGGCCAGTTAGCTTCCTTCCTCTTCAGCGGAAAGGAGGCTTAACTAAGCATCTCTTGAATCATTATCTTCAAGAGGTGCTTGGCAAATTCTGGAAAGCGAAAGAAAGAAGAGAAAAAGAAGAGAGAGAAGAGAGAAAATAAAAGCAAAACTAAAAATAAAACAAATATTTACAAAAGCAAAACTTACAACTATTATTCTCCCCAAACCTGATGCTTGAAATTGTTGCTTAGGGTTTACAAACAAGAGGGGCTTTATATAGCCTCCCTCATATGAAATACCAAAAGCCTAACAATCGGGCTGGTTATAGGACAAGGATGTAATTCACCGTTTGAAGGCGCCGCATTACCCATAAAGCATGACGAGTGGCATCCACTTCGCTAGGAGTTGCCATCGCTTAACTAGCCAAATGCACAGATCCTCGCATCACCCCACGCTTCATCGTTCCTCGTCGGCTTCTTCCATTTTCTTTCCCGCTTCAATCGCATCAAATTTTCTTCATTGCCTTGGTTTCTCATTATGATTCTAGGGCTGGTTGATGGTCGAGACTTGAATTCCAACTTCATGATTCATCCTTTACTGAGATTGAATTCTAAAAGTGCACAAACACCACAAAACAACCAAAACACCTCTAAATGGCATAAGTGTTACTAAGATGACTTGAACACTTCAATTGGTATAAATGACATGATTAATGATCAAAAAGCACTCAAAACCTATCTAATATAGGGTTCAAAATTGTACTTTTTGAGCACTAATCAGTAACCCATGTAGGAGATTTTCACTACTGAGCATTGCTCACCCTATCGATGGATCATTTCGTGCATGTGGATTATTCGGGGAAGACGACGCCATTAGAGCCTACTTTTAGAAGCAAAGTCGGATTGTGACTTTGATGTTTTTGTATAACATGCGTATTAAAATTTTAAATCTTACGTATGTTTGTATTAAGAGTGATGTATCAACTCTGACTATTGCAATATAGTTGGATGTATTTTGATGAAAGGATGTGAGCTAACGTGACCCATTTTTTTACTCCTCATGTATGGGTCTCATGAAGTGAGACAAAGGTATTCCGCAGGTTGACTAGTTGTCAACGACACTCCCGGGACGGGTGTCACAATATCCGCTAAAACCGGAGCATTTATCCTTGCCTCTGCGAGCCTTAGTGCGGTAAGACCAAAGGCTTTAACCCTTGGGATATGTGGGGGCGCCATTTCCAATCAAATATATATATATATATATATATATATATATATATATATATATATATATCAGATTTGCCCCACAAAATGTAAAAAAAGAATATAAGAGTAAATAAATAAGATAAACTAAAATAATAATTTAAAAATACATAAATGAAATTCGCGAACTAGAACCGAAATAGTCAAGCCATTCCAAATATAAAACTTCAATAAAAAAGCTCAATGAAAACTTTCTAGATAGTCCGAAAAAGGGGAAAAAGAGCCCAGTTACATTTATCGAGAAGTTGGATCGAAATTTAATTGCAAAAGCATCAACAATTTCAGAGTTATGTCGAGTATTGGTAAAGACGAATAAATCAGAAATTTATCATCTTTTGGATTATTAATTCGTTTGGTGCTAACTTTACCCATATCAACTGCAATAACTGGACAAGTATTCTCTGCTATGAAAATTGTCAAAACTAGGTTGCGTAACTAAATGGAGGATGAATTTCTTGCTAATTCTTTGATTACTTATATTGAAAAAGACACTGCTAAGCTATTTGATGACACCCCAAAACCCGGAGGTCCCGTTGACAACCCGTCAACTCGCGGAATTCCTGTGGATTTCGGATAACCTGATACCACACTGTTGTGTCCCATTTATTGGGATCCATATTTTCACAAAATCGGGCAGAGTCTCCTTGTTCGGGGAGCTCTACCCATTATACAACCTGTATAACAGTATATCCATGACCCATCCAAGGTCTCAATAGAAGTAGTAATGACCACACAGGGTCCATCTGCCCATATCCCCAATATACAACTATATCACAATAGTCCATAAGAGTTTATTATAATACTCTTATACATAACATATAGATACATGTCAAAACAACTACCAAAGCTACAATCCGCTTTCTTCACAATTGAGGTCTCTATGGAGTGCTGTCCTCCAGTACCTGTCTTGTACCTAAAATGTGGTCCCACGACAAGGTGAGCAATTCTTAGTAAAGAATAATTCCTATAATGGCTACTCCCCACCTAAGTGCACATGCAATGCCATTTCACACATTCAAGTAAAAACATACACATTCCTACTCAAATGTCTACATGCTATGGATGAGAATGACTCACCCAATTCCATGTCTCAAGTCCTCACCGACTGCTTTACACATGCATATGCCAAGTGTGAAAACCGTCATTTATGTTCCATCAATAACCATTTTTCCAAAACAAAAGCCTTTTGTGTTATAAATCAAGATCCATTGGACAAACTTCAATATTCACTTGTTTTTACCAAGTCCCGTGTGTTTTTGTGGGTAGCGAATTTTCGGGGTCTCACGATCGCAGGCTTCGCACGCCTTACGAACACTTTTGCGAACTTTTCATCACTAGATACATATGTCTAACCAAGAATACCGGGTTTTTCACCTGATAGGGTATCTATCCCTTCTTGCTATACCCAACACATGTATTTTTCATTTCCTTTTTCTTTTATGTGACCGTGAGACTCATTTTGGACGTTGTCCCATTTTACCGAACCCACCATTGAACACCAAACACAGTGTTGGTCTACCATGTACTCACGACATACCATCGAACACCAAACACAATGTTGATCTCTACCATGCACTCACACCTATGTCATGCGATGTCCCGTGCATAAATGCAATGCAATGCCATTGCATGTATCTTATGCTACATGCACAATGAATGCCACGTGCAACAATTCAAAATCATACTTCATGCCAAGTATCAATGATAATCATATTTAATACATATAATTTACATCCATTTAATTCAATATGCTTATCACACATATTTCCAACATGCCTGGCTACAATCAACATGTGATTCATTCTTCACGCACTACAAGCATAAGACATCGCCACCTCAAGCATCAATCATATACGCAAAGATAACTTGGTATTTTACTAATTGTGGCATAAACAATGCCTACAACAATCCACAAATTCTTTGAAAAGATTAGGAAACACCCAAATCAGGAGCACCAAATGCCATTCACTAGCATTCGTTAAATTCTGCATTCAAAGATCTTTTCATAGTCCAAGAACGCATTAAATCAAAGTTCGACGAAAGTTATGGTCAGTCCAAATGAATCGCTGGATTCGCATGGGTGAAAAGCAAAATCTGTTCGCACCCCAAAACCAAGCACTACACCCACAGCCAACACTCAGCCAGCCTAAACCACAACAAACCGGGTTCAGTCCCGGGAGTGATCATCCATGGCTACGGGTAGGTTGGATGCCTAGCCACGCCCAATCATAACCAAGGCTACACACGGGTAGCTAAGAGGTCTAGAAATTAAGTCTCGAAATACTGGATTCGGTCCTTGACCATCAATAAACACAGCCCTAGGATTAGAGCTAAACCAAAATGGCCCTTACATGCCCACTAGGCAAAAAATAACCAGTATAGGAGAAACCCCTACCTTTTGGAACGCGACGAAACCCCAAATATAGATCCACGCGGTATTTCGCTATGCCGACCAACTTTGTCTCTTGCCCCGAAATGCTCGATCACGGCTCGTTTGAGATCGCAGTGGAAGTGCCGCCTTTTTTTTTTCCCCTCTCTCAGATCACGACTCTCCTCATTCTTTCTTCTTTCCCTTCTTGCTTTTCCTTTGTCATTTTCTTTTTTTCCTTTTTTTTTTCTATCTCTTTTTTCCTTATCCTTCCTCCACTGATTTTTTACTTGACTTCGAGGAAGCCTCCTCTTTCTTCTCTCTCATGGTTATGTGTCCTCACATGGTCCATCCATCATGTGCCATATGTCACCTTATGAGCCATGTGACATGTGCCATGTGTCACATGGACACATGCTTTAGGTGGCCCTTGCTACACCACATGGATCTCATGCCATGTGTCCTTCTTCCATAAGGCCATTTGTGGCAATCCTCAGTCATGCCACGTGGCAACCTCCTACGTGTCACACTCCACACCCGATGCCCTCAAAAACATGAAATTCAGACCATCTCGAAATTCAACAAAATTCGATTGGATAACTAGATTTCACGAGATGAATTCAACGGTGAAGTCTGTTTTGTCATCCGAGATCTAGAAAATTTCCAAATTTTCCACCAGACATAGCTAGAATTAATGCTTTTGTCATTTTTCGAAAAATTGAATTTTTCTCGCGTTTTACATTCTTCCCCTGGGGTGCTACTTCATCGCTCACCACACACATATACATATTCAATATCACATGCATATGCAACATCCTTTCCAACATCAATGACAAAAAAAAAAAAAAACGCACTTTATCATTAAACAAGAAAGGATAATTGGCACGTATCGCGGTCCTCACATTCTATGCTGCCTTTCCACTGCAAGATCGCCATACAAGCTTTATCGCCTCTATAGTTTTTCCCTCGCAAACCCGGTCCCGCTTATCAAAGGTCCTATTTGCATCAACAACTAACTCGCCCAATCCACTAAGCATGAGTCGGATCCTGAGTGCAATCCGGGCTACGGAGATACGGAATACCCGCGACACTCGATAAACTCTACACGCCAACTAATATGAAATCGTGTCCACCCCTCGCTGGCTGCAGCTCGTCAGCTTTATGTCGTGAGAAGACACTACTATATCAAATCCACATTCTTAGAGGTGTCTCTAATCAAATCTGGACCTGTGATGGACCTCTTTCCCACCTTCGTCCAACAAGTCGGAGATTGGCATAGCCTCCCATACGAAGCCTCATAGGGTGCCATCTGTATACTCGCCGGATAATTGTTGTTATAGGTGAACTCCACCAAGGGCAAATGCTCCTCCCAACTACCCTTAAGATCCGCAGACACATGCCTCGCAAAGATGTCCTAAACCCTCAGATAATCCTCCGATCGGGCCATTTGTCCGTGGATGAAAAGCAAAGTACTCATGATCAACTACGCTCCTAGCTGCCTCTCTAGAAACTCTTCCAAAAGTGAGTCGTAAACCTTCGATCCCAATCCGACACGACAGAGACTAGCACTCCATGTAACCGCACACCCGAATGCGCCAACCTACAAAATCGCTTCCAAAAGATGAAGGTCATCCACATGACTAGAAACTATTCCGACTTAGTGAGCCGATCCACTATTATCCACACCGCATCATGCTTCCGTGATGTCCGTGGTAAGTGGGTCACAAAATCCATCGTGATATGTTCCCACTTCCACTTTGCTACCTCCAATGGCTGGAGTAGCCCCATCGTGCTTGGGGCCTTACCGCAGCACGTGAGACATCGTCGAACAAAATCCCTAACATCTCTCTTCATCCCGCTCTAATAATAATGGCGATGAAAATTACGGTACATCTTCGTGCCACCTGGATGCACAACAAATCGAGAGCAATGGAACTCCTCCCGAGATCTCCTCTCGATCGGCAAACCTGGAGCCACAACCCGTCCCCTATAATCAAGACTACCATCTATGCGAACGCTCGCCTTCAGCTTGCCCGCAGACTCATTGTACTCGGTCCCCGTGGACACTATCTCCGCATCCTACCCTGGACCTCGAATCACTCGCTTCATCAGTGGATGCGAGCCACTAGATCGCCCAAAGTACCTAAGCCCGATCATCAGACCGTAACCGAATCGTCCCACGCTCCTCGAGCATCTACCATCTCAGAAGCCACACTAGCCGCACTCTCGCGGATCTCCTACTAAGGCATCAGCCACCACATTGGCTTTACCAAGATGGTAGTGTAATGTGAAATCATAATCCTCTAGAAACTTCATCCACTTGCGTTGCCTCATGTTGAGGTCCCACTACGTAAAGATATACTTCAGACTTTTGTGGTCTGAAAACACCACAAATTGCTCACCATATAGATAATGGCGCCAAATCTTCAAGGCAAAGACTAGGGCCGCTAACTCCATTTCGTGTGTGGGGTAATTCTGCTCATGGTTCTTCAACCGCCGAGAACCTGTAGTCGAAACCCCCTGACCATCAAAACACATCCCAAGCCTCACACCAGGCATCACAATACATCGTGGTACTGGTCCCTTCCGGATTATCAAAATAAGAGCTGAAGTAAGCCTCCTTTCAATTCCTGGAATGCCTTCTCAATAATATGTCATTCCACTCGACTTGACCCTTGCAAGGTCAATCTCAGCTACAAAAGCCTAATCGGAGAAGTCCTCAATGAATCTCCTATAATACCCTGCTAGTCCCAAGAAACTGCGTATCTCAAAGACTGACTTCAGCCTCTCCTAACTCATAATTGATTCGACTTTCTCCGGGTCCACTGATACACCCGAAGTTGACACTACATGTCCTAAGAATCACCCGCAAGCCAAAAACTTGAACTTATCAACTCGACGACAACTAGCTGCCCTCTCGAGGGACCGAGAACAATCCTAAGTGATCCCCATGCTCCTCCTCGACTGAGATCAAAACGTCGTCCATCAAGACTAGGACAAACTAATCTAAGTAGGGCTGGAACACCCTATGCATGAGATCCATGAATGCCAGAGCACTTCGCTGTCGAATGGCATCACTAAACTCAAAATGCCCGTGACCGCGTCCTAAAATACTTTCTTGAGAACATCCGCCTTTAACTTCTAGCTAATGATAACCGGCATAAAGTGATCCATCTCGGAAAGAAACATGTGCCCCTCTCGCCTGATAAATAAATCATCAATCCGCAGCGTGTCGAGCCTCGACGCAACCCCGTTCAATCGGCTTCAGACTAATGCATAGCTTGAAAGGTCTTGTCCTTTTTTTCTGGGCGAATGCACTGGAGCGCCAAGGTGAAGTGCCCACGGTCGAAACCTCATTCAACAACTCGTGATTCCTGACCTTGAGTTCCTGCAACTCAACTGGCGCCATCCTATGCTGAGTCATAGAAATGGGCGACGACTGTAGTGTAACTCAATACGTAGGTCTACATCCCTCTACTGAGGTAATCTGTGCCTGCCTAAAAAACATCCTCATACTCGCAAATCACTTGGAGGTAGATCCAAATCCTATCTCACCCGTCCCAGTAAGGCCTTGCTAGCTAACCCCATCAACCGCCTCTCGCGTGCCATCTAGAGTCATACATTGTATAGGGTAAAGAATTGTGTTATCCACCTGAAACGTAACATAAATACCATCCCGTGTGTAGGCAGTAACCCTCCTATGATCACAATCAATGACGACTTGGTGTGCCGTCAACCAATCCATCCCAAGGATGACATCAAACTCTGACATGTCCATGACCCTTAGGTCCACAATGAGAAGAATCCTAGAGATCTCTAACTCATAATCCCGACACATCAAATCAACTCTCACCCTAGTCCCTAAGGGAGAACTCACATACAACGACTTTTCCAAGGTCTCAACCTCTAAGCCTAATTCTCTCACACATGATGCAACAATGAATGAATGCGATGCACCAAAGTCGAACAATATCCTTACCCATAGGTAAGATAGCAAAAACATACCTTGTATAACTTATTGGTCAGCCCAGTCTGTGGTACGACAACTTATATATACTCCATAGGTCCTGTCCTAGCCTCGTGAGCCCTGGTCTCGACTCCCCACTCATATATTCCGCCTCTCTCAAGCTTAGTTGATACTGCAGGCAGGCCGCAACATCCTTACACTACATCGGGTTCCTCCGACTCCATACGGGAAAAAGAAGTAACAAATCCAAGGCTTGTGGGCGTCCTACTGATGACTGGGACTGTGGTGTCCCAACACTCTAAAATCCCTGCCCCTGAGGGCAATCCCATCTCAAGTGTCCAGGCTGGTGACAATGATAGCACATCATCGCCATGTCTGGCTAGTAGCCTTGCCTTGGCCTTGGTCTTGATAGCCGTAGCCTTGCCCCTAAAACTGCTGTAGAGTAGAAGTCCTCTACTTCTTCCCCGTGCTAGAAGAAGGCTGACTTTCCTTTCTTTTTCCCACTAAGACTGCATCCCGATGCTCTTCATGTCATCAATCTCTCTTCTCTTTATACCATAGTCAGCTATGACTATGTGAGTCCATATCCTACAAGAGAAATCCCACAATCTTGCTCCGAATGGACAACTTCAGACCATCCTCGACCTCGTCACTCCACATAACCGTGGCTACAAATCATCGCAAAATGGGCTAACTCGTGAACTTAGCCACATATTCCATCAATCGCCATGGTCACCCAAGGTCTCAACCTCCAGGAACTCCCGAGCCTTGGCATGCCTAGCAGATGCCGAGAAGAACTTGATCATGAAAAGCTCTCGGAAATCTCCCCATGTCATTTCCTCCAAATCCTTGGAGGTCTTAACCCAATCCCACCACACATGGGATTCACCCTCTAGCTGAAATGCTGCTAGTTAGATCCGTGTAGCATCAAAGGTGATCTCCATAGCCTCCAAAACTTTCTACTTGTAGAACCAATGGTCAACCACACCCATCCCTTTCTCCCTTGAATGCCTGAGGATGATGCGCCCGAACCTCGAGGTTACTCGACCACCCTCGACCCCAATTGCACAGCTGTGCAATGGTGGTAAACGTAGAGCCCATAACCTCTATAAAGGTTTGCTGATCAAAACTAGGTGGTGCTTGGCTAGTGCCTTGTGGACAACCTCTACGTCCCCTTCCTCGACTTGCCATCTACACATGTCAAATAGCAAATTGAAATTTCTTTTTCTTATTTCGTTAGTAGTGCCACACACTAATAAATATCAGTTCCCGGACTATCATGTTCATTTATTTTCCGAACCCCTAAGGTTATGTTCTCTAACCCTAGTGTTCCTCCTTTACTATACACATCATGTCATGCATATATTTCACACAATTTGTAACACACAAACATTGAGCATGTTAGAACATAAAACATATAATGCACCCCATGCAATGATCTAACCTTATGCCCATTGGGTCCAGGTACACATGTACCTAGACTCTGATATCTAGCCGAGACCTAAATAGTATCGTGACTATACTTGTAGATACTCTACACCCGCAGTCCCTAGGTAATTGTTTACCTAATCTCTGATACTAAGCTATGACACCCCAAAACCCGGAGTCCCATTGACAACCCACACCTCAATTCCTCGCGGATTTCGAGTAACCCGACATCACACCGTTGTCTCTCATTTATCGGGATCCATTTTCACAAAAATCGCGCAGTCTCTTTTGTTCTGTAGCTCTACCCAATATACAACCTGTATAACAGTATATCCATGACACATTTAGGGTCTCAACAGAAGTAGTAATGACCACACAGGGTTCATCTGTCCATATCCCGAATATACAACTATATCACAATAGTCCATAAGAGTTTATTACAACACTCTTATATAGAACATATAGATACATGTCAAAACCACTACCAAAGCCAAAATCGAACTTTCTTCACAATTGAGGCCTCTTTGGAGCGTTGTCCTCTAGTTCCTGTCCTGTACTTGAAATGTGGTCCCACGACGGGGTGAGTAATGCCAAGTAGAGAATAATTCCTACAAGGGCTACTCCCCCACCTATGCATATGCACGCCATTTCACACATTCAAGTAAAACATACATATTCCTACTCAAATGTCTACATGCCATGGATGAGAATGTGACTCACCCTGTCCCATGTCCTGAGTCCTCACCGACTCCCTCACACATGCATATGCTAAGCGTGAAAACCATTATTTACGTTCAATCAATGACCATTTTTCTAAAACAAAAGATTTTTTTTTTATAAATCAAAATCCATTGGACAAAATCCGATATTCACTTGTTTTTACCAAGTTCCGTATGTTTTTATGGGTAGCGAATTTCTGGGGTCTCATCGTAGGCTTCGCACATCTTCCGACACTTTCGCGAACTTTCATCACTGGATACATCTGTTTAACCAAGAATACCGGGTTTTTCACCCGAGGGGGGTATCTATCCCTTCTTGCTATACCCAACACATGTATTTTTCATTTCCCCTTTTCTTTATGCGATGCTGAGACTCATTTGAACGTTATCCCATTTTACGTGTTCCCCACCATCGAACACCAACACAATTGTCGATCTACTCATACTCACGACATACCATTGAACACTAAAAAGAGTGTCGATCTCTACCATGCACTCACACCCATGTCATGCGATTTCCCATGCATAAATGCAATGCAATGCCATTGCATGTATCTCATGCTACATGCACAATGAATGCCATGTGCAACAATTCAAAATCATACTTCATACCAAGTATCATGGATAATCATATTTAATACATATAATTTACATCCATTCAATTCAATATGCTTATCATACATCAACATGCTTCCATACAATCAACATTTGATTCATTCTTAATGCACTATAAGCATACATCACACCAAGCATCAATCATATACGCAAAGATAACTTGGTATCTCGACCAATCAGGGCATAAATAATGCCCACAACAATGCACACAACAATTTGAGTGGAGGTGGAAACACCTAAAACCGTGAGCACCAAATGCCATTCACTCCGCATATGGTTAAATTCCCTGGGACTCATAGAGATTTTCATAGAGTCCAAGAACTGCAAATCGACCCTCGAATAAGAGTTATGGCTGCCCAGTCGAACCGCCGATTCACATGGTGTGCGAAAATTGTCTCATCTCTAAACCAAGCACTACACCCACCGACCAACACTCGACAAACCCAAACTACAATGGGCCTGTGTTTAGTCCCGGGATTGATCATCCATGGCTACAAGTAGGTTGGATGCCCAACCCGCCCAGTTGTAATCAAGGCTACACATGGGTAGCCAAGAGGTTCAGAATTTCGCCAAATACTGACCCGGTTCAATCGGCCAATAAACACAACCTTAAGATTAGAGCTGAACTAAAATGGCCCTTACTACGCTGGCCAGGCAAGAAACCGGTAGAAGAAACCCATACCTTTTGGAACGTAACGAAACTTCTGCGCTCAGACTCCACGAGTAGCCTCGTCAGCGCTGACCAACTCGCCTCGCTTCGACGCGGCCGACCTCCGCTTTTATCTGAGATCTCGAAGGAAGTGTTGCCCCTTTTTTTCCTCTCTCTCTCCCGTATCACGCACTCTCCCTCCTTCTTTTCTTCTTTTCTGTCTTTGCTTTTCCTTTTGTCTTTTCTTTTTTCCTTTTCTTTTTTTCTCTATCTCTTTACCCTTATCTCTCCAATCGAATATTTTTGGCTCTGACTGAGGATGTTTCCTCCCTTTCTCTTCTCTCACTCCTACGGCCATGTGTCTTCACATGGTCCATGCATTATGTGGGTCAGGTCACCTTGTGAGCCATGTGCTATGTGCCATGTGTCACATGGACACATGCTTTAGTGAATCCTTCTTACCACCACATGGCTCTCATGCCATGTATCCTTATCCCATGGTGCCATGTGGCAGCCCCTGGTCATGCCATGTGGCACCACCCCATGTGTCACCCGACACTCGGTACCTCGAAAAATGTAAAATTTTGACCATCGCAAAATTCAACGAAATTTGACAGGGTAACTAGATTTTGCAAGACGAATTCAACGGTGAAGTCCATTTCATCATCCGAGATCTAGAAAATTTCCAGATTTTTCACCTGTACTATAGAGGCAAATTACCGTTTTGCCTTTTTTAAAAAAAATTGAATTTTTCCTGGGTTTTACAAGTTCAATCATAGATGCTTTTGATTTTAAGAAATAGCGAACGACACAACTTAGAATGCCTAGTTTTAGTTGATCATAGATAATGATTGACCACACTTTCCTATTTTGAATTAATGTTGTAAT
Organism: Tetrastigma voinierianum; assembly: GCA_016808115.1. Lineage (NCBI taxonomy): Eukaryota > Viridiplantae > Streptophyta > Magnoliopsida > Vitales > Vitaceae > Tetrastigma > Tetrastigma voinierianum. Next base: position 220,749 of record JAEQBH010001582.1, read on the forward strand.
GAAGATGAATGATTTAGTTGAAATGGGTATATTTTGTAACCATGAATGCTAATATATGATATATGAAAGCTTACATATTTTAATTTTTGATTTAAAAAATTTAAATTTTTCATATTTCATTATATATATATATATATATATATATATATATATATATATATATATATATATATATATATATATTAATTTCTCCTCAAATATATATTTGGCTGTGATTCGCTCTCGTGACTTCCATGCTTGCTTATTCAACATTTTTACTATAAGTTTATGATGAAAGTAGGCTTAAAAATAAGGAGACTTCAGAGTGGTCAGTGATGCCACGTTTATTATCCGTAGATCGTATTATGCAAGGATATTACAAGTTGAAGTGGATTTCCTTGAGCCACTAGTCTCTAAATTTCGATTGCGAAGAAGGATTCGGAGGCTAGAGTACGAAGGGCTCCACATAGTGTGTTTTGGGTGTGGTATGTTCGGCCATAGAAAGGAAATGTGTCCTCTTGAAAAACATCCAACGACGGTAGCCCTGGAAGAGCCAGCATGGGAGGGTGTCGAACATGACCATGAAAGGAAGGTTGAGGATGATGCTACATGAGGAAAGGACGTAATCAGTTCTGAGATCGTGGAGAGTTTTGAGCCCTGAATGATGACAAAGAGACGTACCTGGAGTAGGATAAGCCCTAGGACACATGCCATGCGGTTAACTTTTATTGGGAGCCAGACCCAAACTTGATTGAGTACGCATGATCCGGACCTAACTTAGTTACAAGCATTTGAGCCCGAGCATAGAAGGATAGAAGGGCAAATGATAGCTCAAAATGACTCCCTTGGGAAAAGGCAAGCGAGCTACCTCGGACAACCAGCTCGGGTATGAAGATGAGACCACCTCGAGAAAAGTAAAGCCGAACACCCTGACACAACCAAATTTCAGGCATGAAGATGAAGACAATGATGTGTAAGTTACAATCCTCTTGGGCGGGTGTGACACTTTAGCTAGTAGGGGACAATTAATCTACAAATGAATGCGCAACCTAAGGAAATAAAGATCACTCATAAATGCCCATCATGGTTATTAAACAGTAACTTCACCATGGGTATAAAAGGGGTAGGAATGAAAATAGTGCGGGGATTTTTTATCGTTTTACTGCCATTACTTTGTGGAAGGACTAAAATCCCTTTCATTGGCTCCATTTGTGGGAACACAACTATCCCTTCTAGCGATCCAATCCAATCAATGGCGACCTACCATCCGATTAGCTTCCATGAAACTAGTGCTTGGTGCAATCTAGAGAGGTGGCTAGTTGAGCGTTGATTACTAGTGCCCAAAAGTGCTATTTTAACCCATTTTTAATAGTTTGAGCCGCTGGTGTACTAATTGTTATAATTAACCCAATTGACATGTTCGGGTCCCTATTGCACTTCCGATTGCATTTCGAGGCTGTTTTTGTAGTTTTTGCAGAAATTGGAAGCCAAATTATCGTGTCAATCCAATCATAACCAAAGTCGGGTTAATTTCCATCAATTTCATATGGTTTTCTATCAATTTCAGCAAGCCGAGAATGAAGAATATCAAAGCTAGAAGAAATGGAATAGTAAAATGGGAATAAGAGTCACAGGAAGCAATGGACAGAGCAGAATAAAGGTTAAAATTAAGACAGATGATAATGCTTATGATAGCTTAATTTTAGCTATCATAATAATTTAGCTATGATAGCGAAAATCACTGTGCGAAATTTTCTGCTTTTGTTTTTTTTATCCAAACGACTTCATTTTTGGTTTTTCTCATTTCTACCATCACTGTAATTATTCTAGTTTGGTTATTTTGGTATTTCACATGTTTGTAAGGCACATATGCTTCATCAGAAACACTCTGACCTAAGTTTGCCTTTGAAGAAATTACTGGCCCCCGTTGCCTCATTTTCTCTTCTCCTCTTTCTCTCACTTTCGTTGCCAAACACCCTCCAAGTGATGACAACTGAGGATGTGCGGCTAAAACCATCTTGAAGCAGAAGGTTGCCGGGTATAGGATCGAAGGTCGCCGTGGTTCCCCGCTTTTCACGCAGCGTGTTTTGACATTTTGTTCGCAAAATATTTCAACTCTGTGTTTAAAGCTTTTGATGTACTTTCTTTTGGCCAGCTACTTGGCAATCTTTGGTGGTTCAAGGTATTCTTAACTTTAGATACACTGATATATCCATTAGTTGCTCTACGAGCCACCGGAGGTAGGTTAAGGGGTTATATTTTCACCGTAAGTGTCCTCTTGATCAATACTTGCAATCTTTGTGTTCGTTGATGCTTATTTTTAGATCCATCGGGAGATTCATTAGTCGCCTTTACTAATCATCAGAGGATGAGTCAAGATAGATTTTCACCTAAGGAACCATAAATGTTAAATAAATGCTTTCTATCGAAGGAAAATTATTAGGTTTAGTCTTTAAAGAAATGAAGATCCGGCTCGAGATGAATATATGTCATCCTCCCCAACGCGAGGAATGAACCCGGACCTCTTGCGAGCCTCGACCTTAAACCCAAAGGGCCCAAATGTTTCAAGGAGTTCTTTTATATTTTATTTCGCCTTATTTTCGCTGGTAAACCACCAACCCCCCGTTTCTTTTATCACCACCTTAAAATCTAAACTAAATTCACCATTTTGACTTCAATTAAATCATTTTGAAGGAAGAAACCCATCCCCGTGTTCGACCCTAGACCACTATACTGCAGTAGCTTGACTACGGCAATAGGAGGAATATAGGATACAAATTTTGTTGATTCTGGATCACCCTACCGTGGCAGGAATCAAATGGCGCCGTTGCCGGATGGTGCTCTAAGGTAAAGTGAGAATGAAATACCAGATCCTCAATACAAGTACTGGTGAATTGCTTTATATTTCACTGTCATTTTCTTTAGTCATATATTAAAAAAAAAAAAAAAAAAAAAAGGTTGTTGCAGGATTGTTTTAAAAGTTGTCTGTGTCGCTCGTTTTGTCATAGGAATCCACATGTTCCAGTTGGCTGAACTAGAATCAAATGGAACACCTAAGGAGAATAGTATAGTGAGTAACTCGCGGAGAGAAAACTCTAGAGCTTACATGTCCATGAGGGACTATAGAAACCACGGATGAGTTCACCATATGGTAGTGTTTACAACCATAGTCAGGGGAATCACACTAATTCCTCATGGGAACCAAGACCCCACACATGCTCCTCCCGAACCTCCATTTTATGCTTCAACTCCTCGCCACTCAACCACCACACGCCAATCCTCTCCATTTGAACAAGCCTATTTCGACCTACCCTGGATAGGCGATGACTTTGTGGCGTAGAATAAGGATTAATGCCCATTCGAATCAGAATTGTCACTGTGGAAGACAATTTGAACAAGAAATTAGATACGAAAAATAATTTTGAGCATAAATGGGACAACCCGCAAGATTCCATCAAGACCTAATCGATCGCAGCAATGTCTGAGGAAGAGTGCCAAAGTGACACCATGGCGTAGGAGTAAAGGTCAACAACAAACACACCGTATTTATAGAGGATTTTATTGAATTGCCCTGATGAACTTTCGATATGTGTGATGTTGTTTTTCTAAGGAGAATTCAAGAAGAAATCCTTTCTTCCTTTATAATCGAGGAGGTAGTGGAAAGAAATAGTGGAAGAGCCCCAAGAGCTTGTTTTGAAACCATTTCCTACAAATCAACCCACTCCGCACGCTCTGGGCCACTCAAAAGCCCACCGCGCAGCTCCCTCCACTGACCAAGTCTATATCCTGCCCTCACCTGCACCACAATCCCAACCAAAACCCCAAGTACCCAAGACAGCGCCACCCCATCACTCGCCATTCTGGCAAAACTTTAGGAAGTTAGTACACCGTACGCACTTTGCCACTACATCAAAACTTTGTCATTGCTTATGTTGCATTGCATGGATGGTTTGGTAAGGGTTCTGGTTTGGAGCACCCGAACCCTGCATTTCAAGCTCTCCACTTTTTGTTTTAATTTTTCTTATTTTATTTTGATTTCTTTAATTTTTCTTCTTAAATTTTCTTTTAATTTTTAGTTAATTTTGCTTTGATTAATTTTTACTTTTCTCGAATTTTTCTTGTATTAATTTTTGCAGTTTCGTGCAAATTTAAGCCTGATTGAAGAAACGGAAGCAAAGCAGCTAGGAGGGAGGCCTTCTTGTACCATAGCCAAAATTTCACAATGGAAGGAATTGAATTTTCGCTTATCATAGCTAAATGGCTATGAGATAGCGAAAATGTGTACTGCCTCCATATAACACAAAACAACGCACAAGAATTCAAGGTAAAAAAAAAAACGTTTGTTTTTATTTTTATTTATTTATTTTAATGAAAAAAAAAGAAATTTGTCTCTAGTAAATTTTTTTTGTTTTTTATATTATTTTATATTATTAATTATTAATTCAATTTAATTTATTTTTATTTTTTATTTTATTTATTAAAAAAAAAAATTGTTTCATAGCGAAATTTCGCTAGAGCATATTTCGCTATAAAATAGCGAAATTTTCGTTAATGTTGCGAAAATCCCCACTGTTTTGCATGCCGATTTTGTTTCGCTCATAACTTTTTCATCTGAACTCCGTTTTAGGCGTTTTTGGTACCGTTGGAAAGCTTAGAGAGTGTAAAATCCAAATATGTCCAGAAAGAATACTTTTGAAATTATTATAATGGTGTAATTTCCAAAATGCTCCAACTCGTCACTTTTTTTCTCTCTTTTCTTCTCCTAACTTGTTTATTTGAAGCCCAAACGGAGTGAATAAGGTGTCGATGGAAATCTTACGAAGTCTCATATCTAGAAATGATCACATCTCATTAAGGAGGTAACACTTCCTTCCCTAACTTTCCAATCCGAGCCCCATTTCGAACACTGAGATATTTGGGTTAGGGGGGAGAGTTAGCGAAGGAAGTGGCTTTTGTATTTATGCGTTTGTTACTTTTTTTGGGCAAGCCCATTTTGTGATGTTCAGTGGCTTGCTGGGTTCCCTTTCTATAAAGCTGTTATACTATACAACTTACTTTTTCAAAATTTGGACCCATTTTGCAACCAAAATTTTTGTGTGTTTTGACTAACCTGTGGTTTGAAAAATTGAAACTTTGTCCAATTCTATTGATGTTAGATTAGTTCCATGCCTAGTTGAGTGGATAATCAGTTGAACTCTTGTTGCTTTCGACCATTTTTCTTCCACCTTCATCTAACCACACACCGAGCACATTAGATTTTAATGATAGGTCAAAAACTGCTGCGAATCTCCCTTTACTTCAGACAACCTACCCTAGTTTTGTTGACCACCTTTAATAGGTTAAGGACCCCTGTGGAACGAAGGCCAATGCGTGTTCCAAAAAAAAAAAAAAAAAGAGAAAAAGAAAAGAAAAAGAATAAAAATTACAACGCTTTGCCTTGAAACCCAAGCACGGTCCGAGGGGTATATGGCGAAAGCCTTTAAAGCCCGGGCCCTAAACCTTCACCGGGGTCAGGGGAGTCACCGACTTAGTGTCTTCGCTTACATGGGTGGACGGGTGGAGTTTAGCAAGTATAGGTGCTGGAGTCTCGTAAATCATTTGAAGTCCCAGAACCTCGAAGAGTTTAGGTCGAAGATCCTACGACTCGGCGTCTCTAACCCTTAATCGTCGAGTCACTGCATCCCCGTTACATGGACTTCGGTGAGGTCGATTCCTAGCATCGCACCCCATAACACAAAGTTGTGAACAAGAGCTCCATCCTGATCTATTTAGGTTGGTTAGCATAGGTCAAAGGTCGTAGCTAGGCTTGGGGGAGAGTGCAGCTTTTAGCGCTTTATCGTTGAGAGCGACTGTAAACAAATACTTAGATTTTGGTGGAAGTTTCGTTGATTCACCAAGAAGGTGCCTTTAATACTCAATTTCAGATGCATTCATTCTCTCATGATAATTATTGGACAAGGCTTTGATGATTTTTACTTAGTGGTTAGGCATTACTCATTCACAACCTTTTGAAATACCATTTTTTGTGAACGTTATTTTGCTAAGTAGTTTTATATGCTTTTTATTATTTTTCTTCTCGCATTGCTAAGGACTAAAGAATGTGTAGGTTGGGGTGTGGATTAGTGCCCAAAAAGTGCTAGTTTTCAACCCTATTTTAATAGGTTTTGAGCGCTTTTGTGTATTAATTGTTATAATTAACCCAATTGACATGTTCGTCCCTATTGCACTTCGATTGCATTCCGAGGTCGCTTTTTTAGTTTTTACAGAATCGGGAAGCCAAATTATCGTGTCAATCCAATCATAACCAAAGTCTGGGTTGATTTCCATCAATTTCATATGGTTTTCTATCAATTTCAAGAATGAGAATGAAGAATACTCAAAGCTAGAAGAAATGAATAGTGAAGGGAATAGAATGCAGGAAGAATGGAACAATAGCAAGAACAAGGCTAAAATTCGCTACGCATGATACTCGCTTATGATAGCTAATTTTCGCCATGATAAATAAAATCACCGGCGGTGCTAAATTTATGCTTTGTTTATCCAAACGAATTTCGCTTTTGGTTTTTCTCATTTCTACCCTCACCGTAATTATTCTAGTTTGGTTATTTTGGTATTTCACATGTTTGTAAGGCGGCTATATAAGCCATCAGGAAACACTGTTGACCTAAGTTTTAGTTTTTGGAAGGAAACTTACGGCTCCCCGTTGCCTCATTTTCTCTTCTCTCCTCTTTCTCTCACTTTCTTGGTTGCCAAACACCCTCCAAGGATGACAACTTGGAGGATGTGCGGCTAAAACCATTTCCTTCTTGAAGTAGAAGGGAAAAATTAGAAATTTTAAAAAATGACAAAATATTAATAAAAATAATAAATTGTCATAGCGGTTCAAGAAGCCTAGAAATTTTCAGATCCTGATGACGAAACAAACTGCACCGTTAAATTTGTCTCGCGAAATCTAGTGACCCAGAAAAGTTTCATTGAATTCTGAAACAAGCGAAATTTTTTCCGATTTTTTAGGTGATAAGTTGCCAGTGACTCCAAGGACGAGATTTTTACGAAAATATCGGAAATCAAGAAATGGTTTGGGCTAAGTTCATTTAAAATAAAGTGAACTGAAAAGAAATAAATTGTTTCAAGACAGAAACGGACCTGAATGAAGCAATATGAACCATGTATCCAAAATAATAGTAATAAGCCCCGCTTCGATTATATTTTAAAAATAATTGTTTATTATTTTATTTTTATACTTTAATATAAATAATAACAATTATTATAATTTTTTAAATAAATAATTTATAAAATTTATATTATTTTTATTTTTAAGAAAATATTAATTTAATATAATAAAAATAAAAAAGCAAATATAAAATTAAAATAAAAATAAAATAAAATAAAATGTAAATCTGGGCGAGTTTAGAATTTTCCTATCTCCGGTCTCCGTCTGCTAATTTTAAACAGAGACAAGTTTAGGAATTGCAAAAATAATGAGTTTCGCCGAGATGCATCGTCCTGGCCCCAAACCCTCCCGTTGTTATCCTTAGTAGTGTGTATTGCTAGCCCTTCTTTTTATTGGGCAATGATTGAGTTTTTCTTATTTTTGTGGAAAATGATTTTTTCTGAATAGAAAAAGCCAAATATTTTCACTTTTTCTATTCATAACTTTTAAAAAAATTTCAGCAATAAGTCTTGAAAATTTAAAAAAAACAAACAACTTAATGCTGAAAGCTATTTAGTTTCAGAACATTTAGGTAGTGTTTATTTTTTTTACTTAATGTTGAATAGAAATTTTTTTGAGCTTAATGTCAATAGAAGTTAATAAAGATTATGTATTAAGCTGCTTGCTTTTTAACATTATGTAGTGAGTCGATGACAATGTGACGTATTATTTTTGGGTTCCCATCCTCGCCGCTTTTAATGGTACAAGTTTAATTTAATTTTAATCGGTTTTTAATCTGCCTGGGGTTTATTTTCAAATCCGAGACGAGTTCAGTATTGTTACTCAGAAACCCGAGAAAATTAGAAATTTTCAAAAATGACAAAATGTTAATAAAATAATAAATTGTCATAGCGTTCAGTGGAAACCTAGAAAATTCTTAGATTCCTGATGGATCTAAATGATTGTTTAGGACTGCCTCAAATCTAGTGATCTAGAAGTGTTTCGTCGACTCCGAGACAAGCGGAAATTTTTCCGATTTTCTCGGGTGATCACAATGACTTCGCGATCAGATTTTATGAAAACATTTCGCAAGTCGAAATGATCTAAGCTCTATTTTAAAATAAAGTGAATTGAAAATAAATAAATTGTTTCGGGGTAGAAACGGACCCGAATGAAGCAATATGAACCATGTATCCAAAATAATAATAATAAGTTCTCGCCCGATTATATTTTAAAAATAATTTTTTATTATTTTATTTTTATAATTTAATATAAATAATAATTATTATAATAATTTTTAATAAATAATTTATGTACCTCCATAATATTTTATTTTTATGAAAAATATTAATTTTTTAATATAATAAAATAAAAAGAAAATATAAAAAAATTAAAATTAAAAATAAAACAAAAATAAAACGTAAACACATGAAGCTGCATCTCTCCGCCGCCCTATTTAATTTTTTAAATGAGACAAGTTTGAGAATTGAAAAAATAACGAAATGCCGGACGAATTCATCCTACCTTGTAAACCCTCATGTTGTTATCCCTAGTAGTGTATATTATTAAATTTTCTTCTTATCGGGTAACGACAGCTTTTTCTTATTTTTGCGAAAAATGACTTTTTTCTCGAATAGAAAAAGCTGTATTACCACTTTTTTCTATTCGTAACTTTTTAAAAATTTAATAAGTCGTGAAATTTAAAAACAAATAATTTAATACTCCAAAGCCTATTTACCTTCAAGATGTCAAAAACAAACGTCACCGTTTGGCGATGCGATGAGATGGACCCTGAATTCCCACTATTAGAGTATCTAAAGAGGAAAAAAAAATGAGAATTCGGAGACGGTGGAGGAGAACTCTGATCATACAGCTGCTGGGGAGAAGCATCGGATATAACCTACTGCATAGAAAAATCAGTGAGCTCGGGTACCCAAAAACAAATATAGAGTTGGTAACCATTGATAATGGCTTTTTCCTAGCAAAGTTTTCGTCTGATGAGGACTATGAGAATGGAAATTTGAGGGCCCTGGAAGATTTTCAACAGTTCAACAATGACAACCGAATTTTGATCCCAACTACAATCCCTTGAGCAACGTTAGAAATTTTGGAAATATCGGCCAATATTTCGACACGATATATCTTTTTTGTAATTATCGACGATATATCAGTATTTTACCGATTTTTCAGGATATTTCCTTAAATTTGATCGATATAACGGCCACTGTTCATGAATAGGTATTGTTCATCTCCATAAAATCCACTGTTAGGGAGGGGGGGTTTGAACCCAGCCCAAAACAACATGGTTCCAATCTCTCATCCACTAGGCTAAGGAAGCCTTTGTTATATGTGGTACAAAATTTTAATATATTGTCTTTCTAATTTATGAATGTTTTTTCAATAAATTTATGAATATTTTTAATCATTTATAATAACTAAATATAAATATACAAATATATAAAAATATTGTAGTCTCTATTATACATTGTTATTACAATTACCAAATTTAAAAAAATCCATTGAATAAAATATTTTGTATAAATCATATAAAAATAATTTATTTCTTAATTAAATATATTTTAATAAAAATAATTTAATTTTTTATAAAAAAAAATATAAATATAGTAAAAGAATGCCAAAATAAATCAAATCTAATTTATATTATCATTCTCTATGCTTTTAAAATAATTTTGATAAGTAACTTAAATATATTCTTAATTTTTAATAATTTTTAATTACCGATATTTATGTAAAAATATCCACCGATATATCCGATCTATCCGTAAAATTCAAGTACCGATATATCTATGAAGCCCTGAGAAAATCTAATTTTCTGAAAAAGGGCAAAATGGTAATTTCGGTCAAAACCGAATTTTAGATCTGATGATCTAAATCCGACCACCGCTGGAATCGCCTCAAATCTAAATATCACGTCGACTCGTCGACCCGAGACAATAATTTACACGCCGAGCCAACGAGCTAGGTGCGTGATTACTTGACACATTTCGAGCGCCCATGCGCGCCACGCGTCAAAGTGATTCAATCAACTTGAGCTCATGTAGCCCATGCGGACATACGGGTACGATCATTATCAAGGAAACTAAACAAGGTGGATTTAAGGATAAGTGAATCCTTCCTCACCCGGGACAGAGCTTGACATGTGGCAAAGTGAGGGACAAAAGAGCTTCTTCTCCACTTTGGAGTCAACACGTAGTAGGGGAGGAGAAGTGCAGATTTAAAAAATGGAGGGTTTTTAAATAGAGAAGCTCCAACTTCTCTCTAGAATTTCCGCTTCGACCGTCTGATCGTCTAGCCAAAGAAGTAAAGCTGTTCCCACGCTGCAGCGGGCTACGCGTGGCACGGCTTGGGAGTTTCGACAACCCAAAGAGGCAGGGCTTCCTGTACCTAATTTAATCCATTTTTATGTTTTGTTAATGGTTTGGTTGGTTTGGAGGTCGGAGTGGTTGCTTGATCTATCCCAAAACTTGGGACCAAATTGTTGGAACATTTTCAACCCGCTTTTGGACAAATAGGACTGCTTGGTGGTCAGGTGATAATTTATGCAATAATTTATGGTTTAGGTGTTTTTGGGCCTAATGACCATGATTTCGGGTCCTACAAGTGGAACCGATGCTTAGTGAGTGGGCTGCCCACTTGATAGCTCCATTGCTTGCTAGGGGATCAAGAATGGGCCTGTCGCTGGGTTAACCGAAATGGTCCATGTGTGTTGTAAGCAAAATATTGCTTGAGTTGGATGACTTGAATTGTGTGAAAGCAATGTTAGTAATAGTGCTCTAGGCCTATCGTATGGACATGGTATTTTGACTATTTATGAGAATTAATTATTATGATGATTTGCATGTTTATTATATATAATGTCCTTGAATAATATTATTAATTATTCTAAATATCCTTTAACTGCTATTGTTATGGGAATAACAATGAATTCAAGATTAGTATAAGTTTGGATTGATATTCATGGGATGAATATGTGTATGAGATACAAATCAGTCTTATATCTATTTGTTGAGAACAAATATCGACAGAATTGGGCTCTCGAGATTAATACATGGATCAAAGTCATAAATTAATCTCTAATAGTTGTGCCACAACTTTCACCCCGAGATCTAAGATAATTCTCAACATAAGGAATATTGTGTTTTGATATAATCAAACGTTGTCTTTAATCGGATGACTATAAAGGTTATACTTGAAACATAATAAGAATTATGTAGTGAGATATGAAAGTTTTACGAAATGGAATTTGTCCCTCTTATTATAAGAGAGATATCTCCTCGGTCCCTTCGACAATTGCAGACCGAGAAAATGACGGGTCAGTGTTCGTCGGCAACTCACTGGAGATCAAATGTCATTTGTTTAGCCGTTTCCACTGGCCTGAGTAATCAAAGATAGAACGATATAAGGTTGACATTGTCCATGCCTTATATTCTATCAAGATATCATGAGACAAAAGGATTATGTCATTAGCTATATTAAGGTTGTCTCTTATCATGAGCTTTTCATTTTTAACTCGGGGTAGTAATAATGTCTCACAGAGGCCACTTATGACTTGTAGGATCAAAATGTGATTTAGGCCTATTGCCAATGTTTAATGAACCTATGTGGTCGCAGACATAATGAATCGAATAATAACGGTTATGGTTTTTCACTGTAGTAATTTAAAATGATGAGATTATTTTAAATTAAATAATTAGTTGTTATTTAAATTCGAATTTAATTTTTGAGAAAAGTTTAAATTATGATTTAAATTATAAATAAATAATAATTTGTTATATTTTCTTATTGAAGTAAGGAAATAATCAGAAGGGTTTTTTTTTTTTTTTTTTTAAAGAGTTTTAAATATATAATAATATAAATTCGTTTCCTTATCTGATAAGGATTTGAATTTAAATTGTTATTATTTAAAAGAGTTTTAAATATATAATAATATAAAATTCGCTTTTAGATTTAAACCCAATGTATTCTTATAAAGATATATATATGTGGAGACATATATTTTGTAGTAGTCGATTTACCTAAGAAATTAACCAAAACAGAGACCTAATTTCGCTTTTGAGAAGACCTAAAATCAACTAGCATTCAACAATATCGTTCATTATTCGTCGCTACATGATACTCTGTGTAGGTGGTCGTTTTAAAGACTTTGAAGATCCGAATAAACCAAGACTTGCATTTTGGAAGGCTTGACGAATCGACTATAAGAGGTGTTTCGCTTTAATTCTTCCTTCGTTTTATGAAACGATGTGATCCTCGTGGGTTAAGAGATAAAAATTATAAATCGCATTTATGTTCCAAATCCGTATTGGATATTCATTCGTAACCCAACAAGAAATTGTTAATGCATATAATTTCAAATGTGTTAACATGATGTGGACTTATATAAAAAAATATAATTGTATGTAAGCCATTGAAAGAATTGCATTTATCAAGGAGCTAATTTTGATGTTATTGATGGAATTGTTAACATGTGGTATGTATGTAAATTTTGTTAATATATGCACAATTGATATATTGACATGTGTGGTTTGGAAATGACATAATGCATTTCATATGCACCGGGGCAACCTAGAAAATTAGGTGTGAGTGCATGGCATAAAAGAAATGAAAACAATGTTTTTCTCGCATTTGGCTTAGGCATGTGTGAGAGCTCACATGACTCGAGACACCTGATCGGGGCACATGTAGACATTCAAGTCAGATCATGTATTGCTCGAGTGTGTGTTTATAAAGAATCATTGCATGTGCACTTAGGTGGGGAGTAACCCATGTAGGAGATTTTCACTACTGGCATTGCTCACCCTATCGATGGATCATTATTTCAGGTACAGGGATTGTTTGGGAAGACGACGCTCATTAGAGGCCGATTTTTAGAAGAAAGCCGGATTGTGACTTTGATGTTTTTGTATAACATGTATTAAAATTTTAAATCTTAATAGATGTTTGTATTAAGAGTGATGTATCAACTCTTGACTATTGCAATATAGTTGAATGTATTTTGATGAGTATGATGCGTAGGCTAATGTGACCATTTTACTCATGTACGGGTCTCATGAGACAAAGTATTCCGCAGGCCGACGTTGTCAACGACAACCTCGGGATCTGGGTGTCACAATATCCGTCAAACCGATATTTTTATCCTCGCTCTGAGGAGCTTCCAGTGGGTAAGACCAGCGCGAACTTTTCGGGGACATGTGGGGCGCGTTTCAATCAAATATATATATATATATATATATATATATATATATATATATATATATATATATATATATATATATATATATATATATATATATATATATATTGTATTTGCCCCTCAAAATGTAAAAAAAGAAAGAATATAAGAGCTAAATAAATAAGATAAACTAAAATAAGGACCAAAATACATAAATGAAATCTGCAACTAGAACTGAAATAGTCAAGCCCATTCCAAATATAAAACTTCAATAAAAGTCAATGAAAACTTAGATAGTCCCAAAAGGGGAAAAGAGCCTAGTTACACGTATTGATGTTGACTGAAATTCAGAATTGCAAAAAACATCAACAATTTCAGAGTTATGTCGAGTATTGGTAAAGACGAATAAATAAGAAATTTATCATCTTTTGGATTATTAATTCGTTTGGTGCTAACTTTACCCATATCAACTGCAATAACTGGACAAGTATTCTCCGCTATGAAAATTGTCAAACTAGGTATTATGTGAACTAAATGGAGGATGAATTTTCGCTAATTCTTCGCATTACTTATATTGAAAAAGATAATCGCTTAAGCTATTCGACGACACCCCAAACCCGAGGTCCCGCTGGACAAGCCATTAACTCGGAATTCCCCGTGGATTTCGATAACCCGATACTCACACTCGTCACTGGCCCCATTTATCGTGATCCATATTTTCACAAAAACCCGCGTAGCCCCTTGCTCGGGAGCTCTACCCATTATACAACCCGTGATAACAAGATATCCATGACCCATCCAAGGTCTCAATAGATAAGAATGACCACACAGTCCAACTGCCCACATCCCCAAATATACAACTATATCACAATAGTCCATAAGAGCTTATTATAATACTTTATACATAACATATAGATACATGTCAAACAACTACAAAAGCCACAATCCTGGGCTTTCTTCACAATCAGGTCTCAGGAGTGCCGTCCTCCAAGACTGCCTCAGACTCTAAAATGTGGTCCCACGACGCAAGGAGCAAATGCCATGAAAGAATAATTCCTATAAGGACTAATCCCCACCTAAGTGCACATGCAATGCCAATTCACACATTCACAAAACAGCATACTTCATTCCTTACCAAATGTCTACATGCTATGGATGAACGTGACTCACCTTGTTCCATGTCTCAAGTCCTCACCACTGCTTTCACATGTTATTATGCTGGTGTGAAAACCGGTCATTTATGTTCCATCAATAACCATTTTTCCAAACAAAGCCTTTTGTGTTATAAATCAAGATCCATTGGACAAACTTCAATATCTACTGCTTACCAAGTCCCCGTGTGTTTTGTAGCAATGAATTTCCGTTCATCAAAGAAGCCAGATGTCTTACTAACACTTTTGCGAACTTTCATCGCTGGATACACATGTCTAACCAAGAATACCAAGCACCGATAGTGGTCTATCCCTTCATATACCTAAATACATGTATTTTTCATTTCCTTTTTCTTTTATGTGATCCAGAGATTCATTTCGACGTTGTCCCATTTCCATCAACCCACCATTGAACACCAAACACAAGGTTGGTCTACTATACCTCACGATATACCATCGAACACCAAACACAATGTTGATCTCTACCATGCACTCACACCTATGTCAGCGAATGTCCCGTGCATAAATGCAATGCAATGCCATTGCATGTATCTATGCTACATGCACAATGAATGCCACGGCAACAATTCAAAATCATACTTCATGCCAAGTATCAATGATAATCATATTTTAATAATATAATTTACATCCATTTAACTAATATATTGGTCACACATATTTCAACATGCTTCCATACAATCAACATGTGATTCATTCTTCATGCACTACAAGCATACATCACACACAACATCAATCATATACGCAAAGATAATCTTGGTATTTTACTCAATTGTGGCATAAAATAATGCCCCACAAATAATCCACACACAAATTCTTTTGAAAAGAGTAGGAACACCTTAAAATCGCAGGAGCACCAAATGCCATTCACTAGCATTTGGTTAAATTCTAGACTCAAAGATCTTTTCATAGAGTCCAAGAACGCACAAATCGAAGTTCGGACGAGAAAGTTATGGTCGTCCAAAGTCGAAACTGCCGATTCGCATTGGAAAGGGAAAATTGTTCGGGACTTCCAAAACCAAGCACTATACACCACAACCAACACTCGATTAGCCCAAACCACAACAAATCCGGCCCACCCCGGAGTGATCATCCATGGCTACGGGTAGGTTGGATGCTCAGCCACGCCCAGTCATAACCAAGGCTACACACGGGTAGCCAAGAGGCCCTAGAAACAAGTCCTCAACATCGATTCAACTCGACCATCAATAAACACGTACTCTCAGATTGCAGCTAAACCAAATGGCCCTTACATGCCCACTCAGCAAAATAACCGGGCCTAGGAGAAACCTCTTACCTTTTGGAATGCGACGAACCTGCGCTCGTATCCACGCATTTCTCTCAAGGCGTGACCAACTTTGTCTCGCCTGCCGCTTCACCACCGGTCATCTGAGATCGCAAAGGGAAGTGCCGTTCCTTTTTTTTTTTCCCCTCTCTCTCGTATCAATCACTCTCCCTCATTCTTTTCTTCTTTTCCCTCTTTGCTTTTCCTTTGCCATTTTCTTTTTTTCCTTTTTTTTTCTCTCTCTTTTTTCCTTATCCTTCCTCCACTGAATTTTTTTTTTGGCTTGACTTGAGGAAGTTTCCTCCCTCTTTCTCTTCTCTCTCTCATGGTTATGTGTCTTCACATGGTCCATCCATCATGTGCCATATGTCACCTTGTGAGTTATGTGATACAGCTATGTGTCACATGGACACATGCTTTGTGGCACCTTCCACCACACGGCCTCATGCCATGTGTCCTTCTCCCATGGTGCCATGAGGCAATCCCTAGTCATGCCATGTGGCAACCTCCCATGTGTCACACGACACCCGATGCCTCAAAAAACATGAAATTCAGACAATCTCGAAATTCAACAAAATTCGATTGGATAACTAGATTTCACGAGATGAATTCAACGGTGAAGTCTGTTTTGTCATCCGAGATCTATAAAATTTCCAAATTATCCGCCTGTACCATAGCTAAGAATTACCTGCTACATTTTAAAAAATCTCGAATTTTCTGCATTTTACATTCTTCCCCCCTTAAAAGCATTTCATCGCCGAAATTCACACACATATACACATTCAATATCACATGCATATGCAACAGTCATTTCAATATCAATGAAAAAAAAAAAAAAAAACGTACATCTATCATCAAACAAGAAAGGATAATTGGCACGTATCGTTTCCTCGCGTTCCTATGTTGCCTCTTCCACCAAGAAGGCCGCCATAACATTTTATCACCCTCATAGCTTTTCCGCAAAACCCGTCCCGGCCATCAAAGGTCCGATTTCGTGATCAAGAACTAACTCGCCCCCAATCCACTACGAAGTTGGATCCGAAAGGTACTTCCAAGCATGGAGATATGGAATAATTCGTGGACAATTGGAGCAACTCCTGGGCGCAGAATGCCAACTATTATGAAACTGTGCCCACCCTGTTGGCGTAGCTCTTCTGTCGGCTTTAAGCTGTGAGAAGACGCTACTATATCAAATCCACATTCTCAGAGGTGTCTCTAATCAAATCTGGACCTGTGATGGACCTCTTTCCACCTTCTCGTCCAAGCCTGATTGGCATGGCCCCATACGGCCTCATAGGGTGCCATCTCGTATACTGGCCGGATAAATGTCATATAGTGAACCCACCGCGGGCAATGTTCCAACTACCTTTAAGATCCGTGACACATGCTCGCAAAGATGTCCTCTAAAACCCGTATAATCCTCTCCGACCGCCATTTGTCCGGTGGGATGAAAAGCAAAGGCTCATGATCAATCGTGTTCCCATGGCTCTAGAAACTCTTTCCAAAAGTGAATGTGAAACTGGATCCTGGTCCGATACGATAGACTGCACTCCATGTAACCGCATTAACTTAATGTACACCTACAAAAATTGCTCGCATGAAGGTCATCCACATGACCAGAAACTATTCAGACTTAGTGAGCCGATCCACTATTATCCACACCGCATCATGCTTCCGGATGTCCGTGGTAAGTGGGTCACAAAATCCATCGTGATATGTTCCCACTTCCACTTTGCTACCTCCAATGGCCGGAGTAGCCCCATTGGCCTCTGGTGCTTAGCCTTTACCTGCTAGCACGTGAGACATCGTCGTACAAAATCCCTAACATCTCTCTTCATCCCGCTCTAATAATGCATGATGAAAATCACCAGACATCTTCGTACACCGGATGCACACAACAAATCGAGAGCAATGGAACTCCTTGAGGATCTCCTCTCTCAGATCTATCAACTGGGGAGCCACAACCTCTCCCCTATACCGAAAAGACTACCATCTATGCGAATGGTCGCCGCCTCTTCATTACCCGCGACCATCACTGTCCCCCGATGGACAATTATCTCCGTGATCCCACCCGGACTCAATCACTGGGTCAATAGTGGATGCGCATGAGCTTCACTCAGACGCCCTGGGAAAGTACTCAAGCCCGACACGTATCAATCGAACCGTCCTACGCCCTCGAGTATCCACCATCTCCTGTGAAGCTACACTAGTCAAGACTCCCCCGTGACTCTTACTAAGTGCATCACCAATCATACTGGCTTTACCAAGGATGGTACAGAATGTGAAATCATAATCCTCTGTAAACTTCATCCACTAAGGCTAGTTCATGTCAGGTCCCCACCATGTAAAGATATACTCAGACTTTGTGGTCCAAAACAACACCGAATTGCTCACTATATAGATAGTGGCGCCAAATCTTCAAGGCAAAGACTCAGCCGCCACCCATTTCGTGTGTGGGGTACTCCCGCTACGGTTCTTCAACCGTCGAGAACCGTAAGCCGAAACCCTATCGGACTTCATCAAAACACATCCCAGTCCGTCATTCGAGGCATCACAATACACTGTGTACCTCTGTCCCCTTTCCGGGATTATCAAAATATGAGTTGAAGTAAGCCTCCTTTTCAATTCCTAGAATGCCTTTTCACACAGGTCATTCCACTGACCACTCTCCCGCAAGGTCAATCTCTTGGCCATAAATGCTTAATCGAGATCCTCAATGAATTCCCTATAATACCCGCTTAGTCCCAAGAAACTCGGCTGCATTCAAAGACCGACTTCAAATTTCCTAACTCATAATTGATTCGACTTCTCCTGTCCACCGATACACCGGTTGACACTACACGTCCCAAGAATCTCACCCAAGAAGCTAAAACTTCTGAACCCATCGAACTCGACGCATAACCAATGTTCCCGAGGGCCCGGAGGAATAATCCTTATGATCCTCATGCTCCCTCTTCTCGTGACCGAGTAGATCAAAATGTCGCCCACTAAGACTAGGACAACCAATCTAAGTAGGGTTGAATTCTGGCACAGATCCATGAATGCCTCTGGAGCATTCGTCAAGCCGAATGGCATCACTGTGAACTCAAAATGCCCGTACTGCGTCCTAAACACTTTCTTTGGAATATCCGCCTCTTTAACTCTTAGCTGATGATAACCGGTACGAAGATCTATCTTGCAATAAACATGTGCCCCTCTCAGTTGATAAAATAAATCATCAATCCGCAAGGGGTGCCGACTCGATCGCGAACCCCTGCTCGAACCGCTTACACTAATGCATAGTCGAAAGGTCTTGTCCTTTTCTGGCGAACAGAATCGGAGTTTTCAAGGTGAAGTGCTCATTCTCCTAATGAAACCCTTTGTCCAACAACTCGTATCCGACTCGAGTTCCGTAACTCAACCGGCGCCATCCTATGCGAGTCATAGAAATGGGCTTAATGCACAAGTGTAACCCCAATACAGAAGTCTAAGAATCCCTTTACTTTAGGTAATCCTGGTAGCTCGTCTAAAAAAACATCCTCATACTCGCAAACTACTTGAGGTAGATCCAAATCCTATCTCACCTCGTCCTTTAGGGTAAGGCTTGCTAGCCAACCCATCAACTGCCCGTGCTATCTAGAGTCATACATTGTATAGGGTAAAGAATCGTGTTGTCCACCTGAAACGTAACATAAATACATCCTCTGCGGTGTAGCGTGAACCTCCTATGATCACAATCAATGACGACTCGATGTGCCATCAACCAGTCCATCCCAAGGATGACGTCAAACTCTGACATGTCCATGACCCTCAAGTCCACAGTGAGAAGAATCCTAGAGATCTCTAACTCACAATCCCGACACATCAAATCAACTCTCACCCTAGTCCCTAGGGGAGAACTCACATACAACGAATTTTCCAAGGTCTCAACCTTTAAGCCTAATTCTCTCACACATGATGCAACAATGAATGAATGCTATGCACCAAAGTCGAACAATATCCTTACCCATAGGTAAGATAGCAAAAACATACCTGTATAATTGATCGGGTTAGCCCACCAGGGTAACAATGACAACTTATATACGCCCATAGGTCTCTGAAGTCCCAAATTCCAGGAGTCCTGGTCCCGACTCGACTCCATATTCTCGCCTCTCTGCTGGCTTTATACTACAAAAGGCATGGTAACACCTCACGATTGATAACGGTTCCTCTCGACCCATACCGGGAAAGAAGGAACAAACTATGAGCCAGGGCATCCCATCACGACCGGGACCGGTGGTGTCCCAACACTCTAGAATCCCTACCCCTGAGGGCAATCCCATCTCAAGTGTCCAGGCTGGTGACAATGATAGCACATCATCGCCCTGTCTGGCTAGTAGCCTTGCCCCGCCTCGGGCCTTGATAAATGCAGCCTCGCTCTCCCTTAAAACTCGGCCGCCAGAGCAGGGTTCTCTTACTTCTTCCCGCGTGCTAGAAGAAGCCACTCTTCCCTTTCTTTCCCACTAGCACCCGTGATCCGATGCTCTTTGCTCATCAATCTTCTTCTATAGCCATAGCCGTCATGATCTATGTAGAGTCCATATCCTACAAGAGAAATCCCACAATCTTACCGATGGACAACTTCAGACCATCCGACTTCATTACCCGCCATGTCTGTGGCTACAAAATCATCAGTCAAATGGGCTAACTCTGTGAACTTAGCCACATATTCCATCACTGTCATGGCTCACTGTCTCAACTCTAGGAACTCCCGAGCCTTGGCATGCCTAGCAGATGCCGAGAAGAACTTGATCATGAAAAGCTCTCGGAAATCTCCCCATGTCATTTCCTCCAAATCCTTGGAGGTCTTAACCCAATCCCACCACACATGGGATTCACCCTCTAGTTGAAATGCTGCTAGTTAGATCCGTGTAGCATCAAAGGTGATCTCCATAGCCTCCAAAACTTTCTCTACTTGTAGGAACCAATGGTCAACCACAATCGGATCCCCTTCTCCCTTGAATGTCGGAGGATGATGCGCCTGAAACCTTTGGAGGTTACTCGACCCACCCTGACCCCCAATTGCATTAGTTTGTGCCATGGTGGTAAACGTAGAGCCCATAACCTCTATAAAGGTCTGCTGATCAAAACCAGGTGGTGCTTGGCTAGTGCCTTGTACAACCCTCATCGCCCCTTCCTCGATCACATCTACAATACAGTCAAACAGCAAATTGAGATTTCTTTTCTTATTTTGTTAGTGGCATAATGCCACACACTAATAACATCGCTTCCCTGATCGCTCCACAGCCCATCATCTCAACCCCATGTCAGTCCTGAACTCAAAGAAACTCCTTCATTCATATACATCATGTCATGCATATATTTCACACAATTTGTAACACACAAAACATTGAGCATGTTAGAACATAAAACATATAATGCACCCCATGCAATGATCTAACCCATGCCCAATAGTCCTAGGTACACATGTACCTAGACTCTTGATATCTAGCTGAGACGAAATAGTATCAGGACCATACTTGTAGATACCCACACCAGAGCTCCCTAGGTAATCATTTACCTAAGCTCTGATACCAAGCTATGACACCCCAAAACCCGGGAGTCCCATTGACAACCCATTAACCCTTGGAATTCCTGTGGATTTCGAGTAACCCGATACCACACTGTTGTCTCTCATTTATTGGGATCCATACTTTCACAAAAATTGGGCAGAGTCTCTTTTGTTCGGGAAGCTCTACCCAATATACAACTTGTATAACAGTATATCCATGACACATCTAGGGTCTCAATGTGTTATAATGACCTCACAGGTTCATCCATTCATATCCCCAATATACAAATATATCACACAGTCCATAAGAGTCAAGCTACAACACTCTTACATAGAACATATAGATACATGTCAAAAACCACTACCAAAGCCACAATAAAACTTTCTTCACACCGAGGCCTCTAGCGGAGCGTCATCTCTAGTTCCGTCTCACTTGAAATGGGTCCCACGACTCGGGGGTGAGTAATGCCCAGCAGAGTAACATCCTACAAGGGCTACTCCCCACCTAAGTGCATATGTAATGCCATTTCACACATTCAAGTAAAAAACACAATATTCCTACTCAACAACGTCTACATGCCATGGATGAGAAATGTGACTCACTCTGCCCCATGTCCCGAGTCCTCACCGACTCCCTCACACATGCATATGGTAAGCGTGAAAACCATTATTTATGTTCAATCAATGACCATTTTTCTAAAACAAAAGATTTTTTTTTTATAAATCAAAATCCATTGGACAAAATCCGATATTCACTTGTTTTTACCAAGTCCCGTGTGTTTTTATGGGTAGATAATTTCTGGGGTCTCACCATAGGCTTCGCACACCTTCCGACACTTTCGCGAACTTTTCATCATCGGATGATATGTTTAACCAAGAAATACCGGTTTTTCACCCGAGGGGGTATCTAACCTTCTTCATACCCAACACATGTATTTTTCATTTCCATTTTCTTTTATGCGATAGTGAGACTCATTTTGAACGTTATCCCATTTTACCGAGCCACCATCGAACACCAAACACAGTGTCGATCTACCATGTACTCACGACATACCATTGAACACTAAAAAGAGTGTCGATCTCTACCATGCACTCACACCCATGTCATTCGATGTCCCATGCATAAATGCAATGCAATGCCATTGCATGTATCTCATGCTACATGCACAATGAATGCCATGTGCAACAATTCAAAATCATACTTCATACCAAGTATCATGGATAATCATATTTAATACATATAATTTACATCCATTCAATTCAATATGCTTATCATACATCAACATGCTTCCATACAATCAACATTTGATTCATTCTTAATGCACTACAAGCATACATCACACCAAGCATCAATCATATACGCAAAGATAACTTGGTATCCTTGACCAATTGTGGCATAAATAATGCCCACAACAATGCACACAACAATTTGAAAAGAGTAGGAAACACCCAAAACTGTGAGCACCAAATGCCATTCACTGGCATATGGTTAAATTCTAGACTCATAGAGATTTTCATAGAGTCCAAGAACGTGCAAATCGAATTTCGAATAAGAAAGTTATGGCTGTCTAAAGTCGAAACTGCCGATTCGCATGGGTGTGTGAAAATTGTTCCGCACTTAAAACCACACTACAATCTACTCATCAACACTGCAAACCTAAAAACCACAACAGTCCAAAGTTTAGTCCCTGGATTGATCATCCATGGTTACAAATAGGTCGATGCCCAACCCGCCTGGGCTTGTAAACAAGGCTACACGGGCAGCCAAGAGGTCCGTAATTTCGCAGATCGAACACCGATTCTGCTTCGACCACACAAACACAACCCTAAGATTAGAGCTGAACCAAAATGGCCCTACATGGCCAATGTGCAAGGTGTCAAATCAAGGTAGAAGAAACCCATAATTTTTGAACGTGAACTAAACTGCGCTGCACTCCACGAGTAGCCTTGCCGTTGGACCAACTTTGTCTCTTGCCCCGACGTGCTTCGACCTCCGTTTCATCGGAGATCGCGAAGGGAAGTGTTGTTCCCTTTTTTTTTCCTCTCTCTCTCTTGTATCATGCACTCTCCCTCATTCTTTTCTTCTTTTCCCTCTTTGCTTTTCCTTTTTGTCTTTTTCTTTTTTTCCTTTTCTTTTTTCTCTATCTCTTTTACCCTTATCCTTTCTCCACCGATTATTTTTTTTGTTGGCTTGACTTGAGGATGTTTCCTCCCTCTTTCTCTTCTCACTCTCATGGCCATGTGTCTTCACTACCCACGTGATTATGTGTTATGTCACCTTGTGAGCCATGTGCCATGTGCCATGTGCCTGCATGCACATGCTTGTGTGGAACTCTTCCACACCACACGGCTCTCCCATGCCATGTATCCTTATCCCGTGCCATGTGGCAGCCCCAAGTCATGCCATGTGGCACCACCCCATGTGTCACCTCGACACACTCTAAGACTCAGAAAAACGTGAAAATTTGACCATCGCAAAATTCACCTTAAATTCTGGATGTGGTAACTAGATTTTGCAAGACGAATTCAACGGTGAAGTCCATTTCATCATCCGAGATCTAGAAAATTTCCATATTTTTCACCTGTACTATAGAGGCAAATTACCGTTTTGCCTTTTTTCAAAAAAATTGAATTTTTTCTGGGTTTTACAAGTTCAATCATAGATGCTTTTGATTTTAAGAAATAGCGAACGACACAACTTAGAATGCCTAGTTTTAGTAGATCATAGATAAAGATTGACCACACTTCTTCTCATTTTGAATTAATGTTGTAAATGGTACATGAATGATTTAGTTGAAATGGGGTACATTTTGTAACCATGAATGCTAATATATGATATATGAAAGCCATATATTTTATTCTTTTGATTTAAAAATTTAAATTTTTTCATACATTTTTTCTCATACTCTAATATATATATATATATATATATATATATATATATATATATATATATATATATATATATATATATTAATTTCTCCTCAATATATTTGCTGTGATCTCGCCCTTGGTAGGACTTCCATGCTTGCTATTCTGTATTTACTATAAGTTTATGATGAAAGTAGTTTAAAAATAAGGAGACTCGGTGGCGGCCGATGATGCCAATGTTTACATCCGTAGATCGCATTATATGATATGTTGAAGTGGATTTCCTTGAGCCACTAGTCTCTAAATTTCGAATGCGAAGAAGGATTCGGAGGCTAGAGTACGAAGGGCTCCACATAGTGTGTTTTGGGTGTGGTATGTTCTACCATAGAAAGGAAATGTGTCCTCTTGAAAACATCCAACGACAGAAATGGGAAGAGCTGCAGATGGGAGGGTGTCGAACATGACCAGAAAAGAAGGTTGAGGATGATGTCAGCATGAGGAAAGTGACGCCCACCGTCCCTCGAGGATCGTGGAGAGTTTTGAGCCCCGATCGCCGCCAAAGAGACGCACTGAGTAGGATAAGCCCAGGACACATGCCACGCGGTTAACTTTATCAGGAGCCGACCAAACTCGACAGTACGCATGATCCTGACCTAACTCGCTTACAAGCATTTGAGCTCCGAAATATTGTGAATGATGAAGGGTAAATGATAGCTCAAAATGACTTTGGGAAAAGGCAAGCGAAGCCAATTCTGATAACCAAATGTATGAAGATGGTAATTCACTTCTCGAGAAAAGCGTGCAAGCGAACCAATTTATTAACCGTAAATGTTACGAAGATGAAGACAATGATGTGTGTTACAATCCTCTTGGGCGGGCGTGACACTTTAGCTAGTAGGGGACAATTAATCTACAAATGAATGCGCAACCTAAGGAAATAAAGGACCACTCATAAATGCCTTAATTATGAGCATTAAACAGGTAACCCCCTACCCATGGGTATAAAAGGGGTAGGAACGAAAAATAAAAGGGGGATTTTTTTATCAGCGATTCTGGCTATTACTTTGTGGAAGGACTAAAATCCCTTTCATTGGCTCCATTTGTGGGAACACAACTATCCCTTCTAGCGATCCAATCCAATCAATGGGTGACCTACCATCCGATTTTGAGCTTTCCATGAACTAGTGCTTGGTGCAACTAGAGAGGTGGCTAAAGGAGCAGTGATTAGTGCCCAAAAAGTGCTATTTTGAACGCTTTGAGCGCTTTTTGTGTACTAATTGTTATATTTAACCCAATTGACATGTTCGGGTCCCTATTGCACTTCTGACAGATTCCAGTCTATTTTTGTAGTTTTTGGCAGAAATCGGGAAGCCAAATTATCGTGGTCAACCAATCATAACCAAAGTCAAGTTGATTTCCATCAATTTCATATGGTTTTCTATCAATTTCAGCAAGCCGAAATGAAGAATATCAAAGCTAGAAGAAATGGAATAGTGCAGTGGGAATAGTAGCCGCATGAAGCAATGGAACAAGAAAGGTGAACAAGCAAAATTCGCCATTTACATGATAATTTCCTCTCGCTTATGATAGCGAATTTTCGCTATCATAGCGAATTTTCGCTATCATAGCGAAAATCACTGTGTGCGAAATTTTGTGTTTTTGTTTTTTTTTATCCAAACGACTTCGTTTTTGGTTTTTCTATTTCTACCTCATCGTAATTATTCTAGTTTGGTTATTTTGGTATTTCATGTTTGTAAGGCTATATAAAGCCATCAGAAACACTGTCGACCTAAGTTTTAGTTTTTGGAAGGAAATTTACGCCCCCGTTTTGGCCTCTCATTTTCTCTTCTCTCTCCTCTTTTTCTCACTTTCTGGTTGCCAAACACCTCCAAGGATGACAACTTGAGGATGTGCTGTGCAAAACCATTTCCTCCTTCAAGTAGAAGGTTGTCGTATAGGATCCGAAGGCCGCTGGTGGTTCCCCTCTCGTTTCACGCAAAGAAAGTTTTGACATTTGGTTCCTAAAATTTTCAACTCTAGGTTTAAAAGCTTTTTGATGTACTTTGGCCAATACTTGGCAAAGCTTTTAGGTTCAAGGTATTCTTAACTCAGATACACCGGAGATCCATTAGCCGCTTTTACGAGCCACCGAGCTAGGTTAAGGGGTTATATTTTCACTGTAAGTGCATCCTCTTTGATCAATACTTGGTAATCTTTTAGGGTTCAGTGGATGCTTATTTTTAGATCCATTGAGATTCATTAGTTGCCCTTTACGAATCATTGTAGGATGAGTCAAGATAGATTTTCACTGAAGGAACCATAAATGTTAAATAAATGCTTTAATGTAAGGAAAATTATTGTGGCTTAGCCTTAAAGTTAAATGAAGATCCGGTTCGGGAGATGACTATATGTCATCCTCCCCAACGCGAGGAAATGAACCCGGGGACCTCTCGGTTAGCCTTGGACCTTAAACCCAGTGGCCCAATGTTTCAAGGAGTTCTTTTTATATTTTATTTCGCCTTATTTTCTAATTTGGCGAAACCACTCAACCCCCGCTTATCACCACCTAAAAATCCAAACCAAATTCACCATTTTTGACTTCACTTAAATCATTTGTACGAAGAAAACCCATCCCCGTGTTCGACCCTAGACCACTATACTGCAGTAGCTTGACTACGGCAGTAGGAGGAATATAGGATACAAATTTTGTTGATTCCGATCACCCTACTGTGGCACGAATCAAGCAGCAGGACACCCACCAACAATAGTTGGCCTCTTTTATGGCAGCCAATGCCTCTATGTGTGAATAGAACGCCACCTTGCGAAATGCCATCCCCGCTTTACCCCGTCTTGACGACACCGCCCACTATATGGACACCCCGATGCTACTCCATGCCCCGTGTGCCCGAGTCCACGGCACTTCTCCCCTACCTGCAAGCCAACCACGAAGGTATCAGCTCTAGCCCTGGGGGTGGGGAACAATGCCTTCACCCAAGAGGAACCCGACTCGCTATGGCATCGATGACATCTCGAAGGCCATTGTTCATTCATGCTATTCAAGAGGCTCCACCGCATTTTACGTTGCCGAAATTTCAAATGCATAATGGCTGGGGGACCCCTTCGATAATCTTATGCATTATCGGCAGGCCATGACTCTCCAAACGAGGAACAATGGGCTTCTATGCAAGGTATTCCCATCTAGCTTAGCAGGTCCAGCCTTGTCATGGTTCCATTGCTTGGCCCCGAACTCGGTAACGTCCTGATTAGTGCCCAAAAAGTGCTATTTTGAACCCTATTTTTAATAGGTTTTGAGCGCTTTTTGTGTACTAATTGTTATAATTAACCCAATTGATATGTTCGTGTCCCTATTGTACTACTAATAATATTTTATGGCTAATTTTGTAGTTTTTACAAGCTTTAATGCTGTTTGTCGAGTCATTCCAAGCATGAAGAATTCTGGTCAACTTAAAGATTACGCATCAAAATCAAGAAAAGAATATCGTAAAATGAAAAGAAAACAAAAATAGCATGAATCAAATGAATAGTGCATGATGAACAGTAGCCGTGAATAGTGATGAATAGGAGGATGAATAAATAACAGCTGTACTCGCTACAAGTCGAAAATTCGCTACATATCGACTCGCCAGACAGAGAAATTTTGTTATGTAGCCAAAATTTCCACTTGAAGCGAAATTTCACTCCCCTGTTTTGTGTACAAATGACCCCTCGTTTTGGTTAATTTCATTTCTACCTCACTGTAATTATACTATTTAGGTTAGATTGGTATTTTCACCCGTTTGTAAGGCTATGAAGGTCACTTTGAACAATTTGTAACCTAACTTTAATTCAAGCATCTCTCCAAGACGAGCCCCCGTTGGGCCTTCACGCTCTCTCTTCTCTCTCCTCTTCTCTCACTTTCTAGTAAACTAAACACACCCTTCGAGGATGACAACTCAAAGGATGTTTAGCTAAAGCCTCTAAACCTTGAAGAAGAGGGTTGCTAGGGCTTGGGGGAAGCAAGGTTTGCATTTTGTCTCCGTTTTTCACGTAGTGTGTTTTGACATTTTGGTTCCCAAATTTACAACTCTAGGTTTAAAGCTCTCGATGTACTTTTTGGCTAATACTTGCTTAGGTTCAGGCTCTTAGCTTTAGATACACTCCATATCCATTAGCTAAGATTACGAGCCACCGGGAGGTAGGGTTAAGGGCTATATTTTCACCGTAGATGCATCCTCATTGATCAATACTTGGTAATCTTAGGGTTCAAAGGATGCTTTTATTATTGGGATCCACCGAGATTCACAGTCGTCTCTTTACGAATCATTGTAGGATGGGTCAAGGTGATAGATTTTCACCGTAGGAACCATAAATGCTAAATAATGCTTTCTATCAAAAGGAAAATTATTAGGCTTAGTTTTTAAAGTTAAATGAAGATCCTGGCTCGGGGAATTGACTATAGTCATCCTCCCCAACGCGAGGAAAATGAACCCGAGGACCCTTGTAACCTTATCAACCAACCTAGCAGCCCAACACTTCAAGGATTTCTTTTACACTTTATTTTAGTTTATTCTCATTTTATTTTCACTTCCACAACATCAACTCCACACATTTTTTACACCAATCCTAAAACTAAAAACAAATTCACCATTTCAGCCCATCAGAAATCATTCGGGTACGAAGAAAACCCATCCCTGTGTTCGATCCTAGAGTTGCTATACTGTAGTAGTTACGCTACGGAAGTAGGAGTAATTTAGGTATAAATTTTTTTGATTCATAACATCTACTGTGGCACGAATCACGTCCTTTCGCCGGTTGTCCGAGAAACTCATTTCCTAATGTAGACCCTCAATTTTTTCCCTCAACACTTGCAGTTATCCTTTGGGTGTCATGCTCACCCATTGTTCTCATATGGCACCGTTTGGGTCCTTTTAGGTTTAGTCAGTCTCCAAGCCTTGGGTGGGCTTGTATGTGGTACATTGAGTGCGTATGTAGTTATTGGAATCATGCCATAAGAAGCAAGTGGGGCCTCTTGAGGTTTTAACTCAATTAGAGTTTACTGAGTATGTCAATAAGCAGCACTCTCGACCTTGTTCGGGACATATCTCCTCATCCGAACTCGAATCATGCATAATTTTATGGAATCCTTGCTTCAAGGAATATTCTGTCAAAATTTCAAAATTTTTCCCACCGCTGCTAACCGTCCTCAAAGTTTCGCTTAGGGCGTAATTCATTGAAGCATGTTTGAATTCAGAGCACTTGGGCTTGTTTTGAACATATCTCCCTCACCCGAACTCAAAATCATGCACCGTTTCTTTTATTGGATTCATTACACATTGAGGAATTTTTTTACAAAATTTTAGAATTTTTATCAATAGGATCATTCGCTTCATTAGGTTCTATTTTTAGAACAAATAGCCAGTAAACAGTATTGTCTGTGGGTCATCACCATCTCTGAGTCGAATTGTACACCATTTGTTTTGTTGGATTCCTTAATATATAAGGAATGTTTTGAAAAATTTTGAGAACTTTTCTCAACCGCCTCAACCAGTTGGGGAACCAGATCAACTGGTTCATTAGGTTTTGTTTTCAGAACGTAGTTAGCACGCAAAGATTGTTGGTCGCTTCACTCATTCTGAGTCAAAATTGTACACCATTTGTTTTTTTTTGAATTTCATCTGTGCAAATGCCTGAAAATTTTGAACCGTTTCCTCAACCTGGCCTGGTCCATGAGGAAACCTGACGCCCTTGGCTCATTAGGTTCACTTCAAGAACAACGCTAGGGCACTAGGTATCATTGGGCCGGGCCTCACCATTCGGAGTCGAAATTGTACACCGTTTATTTTTTTTGACTTTAACATGCAAAATGCTTAAAATTTTGAGAACTTTTATCAACCACGCCATCGGGCTGGGGAAACCTGTCATCCTGGGCTCATTAGGTTAGTGTTTTCAGAGTGCCACCAGTGGTATTCTTCATCGTTTAGGTCAATTATCACTCATTCAGAGTTGGAATCATACACCATTGCCTTTTTTTTTTTTTGGTTCCTTAATCTATGAGGAATGTTCTAACAAAATTTGATATTTTTCTCAATCTACGACCAAATAGGGAAACTAAATCAAACTAGCTATTTCCAAGTTTTTTTTTTTTTTTTTTTTAGGGATAACATGATTTTAGTTTAATTGAGCCCATGACCTTTGTGAGTCAACCCCATTCACTCCAGATCAGTGTAAAAATATTTTTAGGGTCTGAAATGGGGTTTAGTTCAAGTTAATGTATTCCATTTTGATCCATGAGTTAAAATAATGCGGTAAAGGTGATGGTTAGTTAAGCACTGCAATCTAGTGTTTTGTTTGGAAATTCATTTTTGAGATGAATATATTATGTTTGTATAGTTGCACAAGTGTTGTAGCATTAATGAGTGGCTGAGATGTGATGTATGGTTTCTCCTGGCTTCCTTTGCTTTTGATATTTAATTTCGAGAGATTGTTGTATACTTGAAATGTGCGACTAACCTTCCCCTGCAACGCATGACTAGGGACCACGCTAATGTGCTCGGGCTTTGTACTGCACATATGTGTACATGGTGTTTGAACTTGATGTCCGTGGGTGCATTTGAGCTTGTTGACTGACCTCTAGCGCAACGCCATTAGTGGACCACAAGTACGCACACATCGCTTTCGTTTCGGGTCGAGCGCTTATGCATGTTGATAATCGAGGTCGGGTGTGATTTCGGTCATCCGCTTAGCCCGAGTGATCGATTGATCTTTAACCCATATGATCCCATGTACCCACCATTAGTAGAGACAGTTCTGCCAGGGTCCCACTCAGATGGGTACTCTTCCTTAATAGGTAACTCCGATCCCCGAACCCGTAAATCTAGCCGCTTGACCGCTTTTTCCCTCGATTGGAATCATCAGAGGGGTTTTTTTTTTTTTTTTTTTGTTCTTACTTCATTTTCCCCATTTTAAAAAATAAAAATAAAGTAATTGGCGACTACAAACAAAACCATTCCTCAATGGGGACGAATTTTCCAGTTCAAATTCAACTCTTTTCTATTAACATGAGTCGTGGCCGTCCCAGATCAGTAGTGGTCCACAAATCTGGCAACTAATGGGGAACTTAACTCCTAACTTCCGGTTTGATAAGAGTATTTGTTTGAACTTGAGTTGGGTATATTGAGCACATGGTTAATGACCAAGAGACTTCAGCAAACATAAACGGCTGATGATCACTTACCTGGTTAGCATTTGGCATACACTTGTGGTTTATTTGTGCTTGTGTGTTCACTTGTTGGATTCTAGCATACTTGCTCATGGTTGATTGGTACCTAGCTATATGTTTCTGATTGGCATAGATGGTTAGTTTGTGTGGTAGGCTTACTCTTTGCTTATAACTGATTGCTGCATGGCTACGCTCTCTCTTACATGACTGCTTGATTTGTTTGTGTTTACAACACGCTCAGATCTCCTGTTTCGAATCACTAGTCTTGGTTGATTATTCCTCATTGATTGCTTGAGTTGCTTGGAAGTCATTCCTAATTGTTTGCCTTAGACCAAGCTAAGAGTTTGGAGCAGGGTCTAGCGTAGGGGCTATATCGATGTTTGGGAACAATATGAAGATGACGGATATTCGAGCAATGAAGACCTGTATAGCCCTGAGCTGGATTTCATGGATACATGCGTGGCCAGTGTGTCATTTTGATTAATGGTTAGGATCTTAGGTTACGTATCTTGTTTAGGTACAATCATCTATCTTTTAACTCGCTTTTCCTGTCATAGCTTTTCGAGCCACATTACCCTCGAGGTATCGCTCCATGTCGACCATCCTACTAGCATGAGAAGCCATATATCATTTTAGTTGTTGACATCACATGTCAGTTCATTCTCTCAGAGGATTTTAGTCATACATTATTGGTTTGATTTTAGGATTGATAGTCACGGGGAATAACATACCCCTTTCCTTTTGAAGGATTATTGATTAAAACTGACTTGGGTTCTCGAGCTTGGATCCGAACCGAAGGTAGACTTGTTAGAGGATTAGATTCACATAATCAGTTAGAGTAGATATCAAATCATAGAGATATGGACCCTTAGTACGCTACTATTGACCAGTTGGCTAAGATTACCGATACCATGACATCTCTTCGAGATGCCATATTAGGATTGGGACAGAGGATTGATAAGCATCAGGTCTAGCCATTGCCGATTTTGAGGAGCACCCCACATGACTCTACAGTTCCACCTCTACCACCACCACCACTACCACCACCACCATCATTTGGACCCACTGTACAGTAGGACTATACAGTTCCACCTCCACCACCACCACTTGTTCAGTCAGCCACACGGGCTAGAGCATTTGTACTACACGGTTAGATTGAGACCACACCACATTATATAGTGGCCCCTACACAGATTATTGATGACACCTAGGCCCATATTGATAGGATTGAGCAGAGGATCGGGTCTCTGCATGTTTCTGATGGAGTTATAGGTTGGGACTCCGACATGACGACCTTCCGGCGTACCTACCGAGTTCCGCATGCTAGTAGACATCGAGAGATACACGGCATAGGATGCCCCTCAGACCACTTACGCTTATACAACGTTGTTATGCATGGGCATATACTGGATGAGGCACAAATGATTATGTTATTTCCTCTGTCACTGAGTGGTGCCGCTTAGCGTTATTTCGCCCTCATCGACCCTTCGGCACGTAGACTTCAGCTGATCTGGGGACAAAAGTTTATCGCACGCATTCTTTAAGATTTGAATGACGTATCCTCGAAGGGAGCTGAGGCCCGTAAAGGCCTGATGAGCTCGCCTCACTTCATTTATCTCCCGCTTGAGGGAGAAGATAGCACAGATTATAGATAGACCCTTAGAGCACGATCAGATCAACATGATTATGCGTAGCCTTCAACCTCGATTTATTAGGCATCTCATGGGCTTTCCATAGACAGACTTTGGATCATTGGTTTAGCCCTATCGGCATTGAGGGAAGGCATAGCTAGA
The DNA here is from genome assembly GCA_016808115.1 of Tetrastigma voinierianum. Taxonomy (NCBI): domain Eukaryota; kingdom Viridiplantae; phylum Streptophyta; class Magnoliopsida; order Vitales; family Vitaceae; genus Tetrastigma; species Tetrastigma voinierianum. The sequence continues at coordinate 253,941 of JAEQBH010001582.1, forward strand.
GGATTATGGCAGACTCTTCCTCCGCATTCAAAGGGGAAGTTAGCCGTGGTCAGCCTTAAATCATCGATGTTGCTACTGGGTACGATCAGCCACAAGTTTCACGTCGGCCATAAACTCATAGACAGTCTGTAGATGTTCCTTACTAGATGGTACAACAGGATCTATACAGACTAGTTGCTCCCTATAGGTCGATAGGGCCTACTTATCTACATCCCCCATTACAGCCAGTATATGCTACATAGGTACCTTTGCAGGCCACCAGATAAGACCACATCAGCATAGAGCACCGCTCTCCACCGAGGCCTCGCTAGGTGTAGCTTTACATATAGCTCTAGATGCCAATCGGAGCCGAGCATTTAGATTGGTCAAGGGGGGTTTGATTTTGCCCACTCACACTAAACCACCACCACATCCCCACCCCACTAGGATTCAAGATGTATCTTCATCAGGTTTCACTATTAGAGAAAGGCACTCATGATACGCATAAATTGTGCGATGTTGAGGTACTTCATTCAGACTTGATCGATCATGGTTTGTTGATTTGGGACGCCCTCAGTGGATTGAGACCCCGCTCCTCTAATTTCATGACTTTACTCATGACTCTAGAAATTTGTACCTCACCTATAGTATGGTGTCACCTTTCAGTTGAGTTTACCGGAAACTGACATATTCATGGTGGGATGGGATGAAAACCCTGACCAATCGATTTATGGACTTCAAATTTTAGTGGATACACCTTTGGCCAGTAGATCCCTAGGCCATTCAAACTTATCCCAGATGAGGTTCTTAAACAAACTTCAAATTTCACATGTACTTGACGTAATTGCTTTTTATGACCTGCAAAATTACGTTCTCGGAGTAGGCACATTCACGGGATGTCGAGACTATTACACAAAGTGGTGCTTTCGGCCTCCGCATTAGCAGGCCATTCTTTGCTACTTGACTAGAGAGAATATTCGAGAGATGATGAAATTTCGCCATTGCGCGCACACGGGCACCGTATATCCATGAGCCTGTGAACATCCATTACTCATAGAGATGCACTGATCGAGCACTTGGACTAGATCGAGTTGACCGCGCCACTACCCTTGAGGGTTTATTCACTTTTGACAAATGAGCTACACTCATTGTGTTTTACATTGATGATTTACCACGAGGTCGGATCATGTTGACCCTTATTCGTGATGTGCTTGTTCGGGCGTTGGAGTGCGGTTGTCTCTTGGACACGACTTTGCCCTGAACGTCTGTCCGTTAGTTACTGCCATTGCACTTGGATTTTTATCGACTAATTTTGGGCATTCTTCATAGATCGTCAAAGCTTATGATGGGACTCAAAGGACCGTTATAGGCACACTCAATACACATGTCATGATTGGGCTAGTCAAATACTCCATACTATTTCAGGTATTGAGGATTCAGTCATCCTTTAACTTGCTTCTTGGTCGCCCTTGGATTCATGAGGTGGGTGCTATACCATCTTCCCTTCACTAGAAGTTGAAATTCATACATGAGGGGTGCATTATCATGATACAGTTTGACAGAGATGTTGTTACTTCTTTTAAGCTTGTGTTACATACCTACCATAATGAGGATGACCTACATTTGACCGGGTTTACTTTCGATGAGCCTGACGGCACTTTGGTATGGCCTTGAGTGGAGGCATGTCACCAGCCCCAGGGTTGGAGTTAAAGCCAATAGGGCGCGAGTTGCACTGATTGATCGCGGTGCGCCTGGTGGGTTGCACTCTCTGAAGGGCGATGCACGTCACATGGCGTGATACGGAGACGGTGATGGCTCTTCACCAATACGGGGTTCCATTCTATTATCCTCTCCGCCTGTATACCTTTTAATTAGTGGTCACACACCGTAGAGATCGAGCATGCACCACACGTAGGGGTATTGATCATGCTTTTGGCGATGAGATCGAGAACATCAGCGGGCCTTGGGATAGATGTTTTAGTTATGAATAGAACACTGGTGCCATGATAGTTGCACACATCCTTACGAAATTTGGTAGTGTAATTTCTCTATGTGTTTCCCTTTGAGAGTCCTTGAAAATGACCACCTATGGATTTGAGGATAAATCGATGGAGTGACTCTTCTGATGCTGCAAGCCGAGATGGACATGATGGGCATAGGCCGTATCCTCGATGTAGCCCCACATGAGCCCCATTATGCTTTTGACATGTTTGGAGTTTCTGCTATTGATTTTGAGGATGTGACACTTTATGATCCTATTGATATAAAGGACATAGTCGACAGCCACATTACGTATACAGCCCCAGGCCTCGCTCACATTTTGATATGTTTGGGATTTCTATATAAGATAGATGATGATGATGTACTTATTTGCTGCGATATTATTCATATCTTGTTACGTTGAGGGCGATCGACTTTGGCGGATATATGCTTTCTTTGCGACACTATGTCTAGGTTTTGTCTAGCTTTGATGATATTTATGATGGTAATATAGTGACATGAGGAATTTTCGGTATTTACTTTATCCTGACATTTTCCTTGGATTACGGCACCAACACCCACAACACATATATATGATGATGATGTAGGAGACACAGATGATCCACTGGGTGGCCATTCAGATTGTGATTCTGATGTAGAGGACAGAAAAGTTACACCCATTACTGGTAGCATAGAGTTGATAGACTTTGGGACTACCCGGAAACGACCCCGGGGAGATTAGGATTGTCTCTTCCCTATCTCTTGATGAGAGGAGTAGATTGATTGGCTTGCTCAGGTCATACTTGGATGTATTTGCATGGTCATATGAGGACATGCTGGGCCTTGACTCCTCTATAGTGTAGCATCACCTGCTCATTCTACCACATGCTAGGCCAGTTAAGCAGAAATTGAGCAAACTACACCCTTGATGGAGTTTGCGAGTTGAAAAAATTGAGAAAGCAGCAGTGTTGGCTTCTTATCGGTGATTAGTATCTATTAGCTGGCTAATGTAATCCTTGTTCCCAAAAGGATGTAAGATTTAGGATTTGTGAAGACTTTTGTGATCTGAACAGCTGATCTAGGATGATTTCTCCTCCACACATTAGTATATTTAAGGTTGATAGCACTATAGGACATTCAATGTTATCCTTCATGGATGGATTTTCTAGGTATAATCAGATTATGATGGCTCTAGAGGATATGGAGAAGACTTCTTTCATTACTGAGTGGGGTACTTCACCTTCAGTAGGTTATCATCTTAATTTGGGTTGAAATACGGGAGCCATATGGGCCTTTCTCTGATTCATGACATGATGCATAGAGATGTCGAGTATGTGGACGACATGATAGTGGGAATCTAGAGACGGGAGTAGATCACTTAGCGGCCAGCATGGGGTTCTTTGAGAGAGGATTAGATGGTTCAGGCTGAGGTTGAACCCCAAGAAGTGCACCTTTAGGGTAACTTCTAGGAAATTGTTGGGACACATTGTTATTGAGTAGGGTATAGAGGTTGATCCTGAAAAGATTAGAGCCATACTTGACATGCCTTCTCAAAGGACTAAGAGAGAGATAAAAGGCTTTCTAGAGGCGGGCCACGATTATATCGATCGTTTCATTGCTAAGGCGCGAGACATATGAGCCTATCTTACGTCTTATGAGGAAAGACAGCCTACAGTTTGGAATGGTGATTGCTTAACGTGCTTTTGAAGATTAAGTGTCTATTTCTTCTCGATTTAATTGCCTCCTATACTAGGGCGCCCTTTACTTGTATTTTTCGAAGTTTTAGGCCTTGGCCTTAGGATGCATGTAGCTCGGCTCGATGATTGGGGAGGAAGCGAGCCATCATTATCGAGTAAGATGATGCTAGAGTATATGAGTCTTGATCCCATTATGATTGAGGGCCTTTGTTTAGCATTGGTTTGGGACACTAGGAGGCGAGACCTTATATGGCGGTATTCACATACTTTTGGTCTCTGAGGTGGATCCCGTTGAGGTGTTGTTTGATAATTTTGTTCTAATGGTAGGCTCATGAGATGGTTAATGCTGTGAGTTTGATATTGATAACTACATAGAAATCGGTAAAGGAAGATTGTTGAATCATCGGCTTCTTTTTCTTGTATCTATTATTGAACCGATTGATGATGATTCATGATGAGTAGTTTGTTTAAAGTGATCGATGCTCGTAGGATGGCGGTTGTACTTTGATAGTCTTTGCCCGATGGAGTCGGGTTGGCATTGGTATCCTATTAATATCACCACAAGGTGATCATATTCCCAGATCAGTTCGGTTGACATTCTCTGATCATCATCGGTTGACGAATAATATAGTTAAGTATGAGGTTTGCATTACAGGCCTAGAGACTGCACTTGATCTTGGAGTTAGACAGTTGGAGATCCACGGGGATACCAACTTGGTTATTAAGTAGACTCAGGGTATTTGGAGGACTCGAGATGAGAAGCTGAAGCCCTACCATGCTTACTTGGATTTGTTGGTTGATAGGTTTGATGAGTTAAGATATATACATCTCACAAGTAGAAGTCGGTTCTTGATATGTTATACAGCTTACATGGTGTAATTCTGTGTGGATAGTGTGCGACCCGCGCGGCTGATCGAGACTGGAGTGCGCACCAACTTTGTTGTTTGATTGGAGATATTGAGGATCAGATGAGCTACCTGGTACCCGCGATATTTGTAGTTTTTCTATCATCGGCGACTTTGCGAATTATCCTCGACCAAGGATAGGAGAGCATTGAGACATTTGACCACAAGATTTGTTGTTTGTGGGGATGAACTGAATAGGAGATCACCAGATGACATGTTATTATGTCTAGACCGTGCCTCTGCAGATCAAGTGATGAGAGAGGTTCATGCATGAGTTTGTGGCCCACACATGGGAGGTTATATGTTAATGCGTAAAATCATGAGGATTGGCTACTTTTGGTTGACCATGGAGATAGATTGTTACTAGTTTGTATAGAGATGTTCGAGTGTCGGTCATGGAACTTGATACCGTACCACATCGGGTTCGTGCACTCACATCCCCTTGGCCATTTTCAGGTATAGGAATGATGATATTATTGGGAAGATCTTACAAAGTCTTCATGGAGCATGAGTACATTTTAGTTGCCATTGACTATTTCACCAAGTGGGTGGAACCTGCTTCATATGTTAGGTTGACAGCGGCCAGGGTGGCTAAATTCATTATGTTGCACATTATCTACTGATATGGTGTCCCTCACGAGCTGATTTATGATAGAGGGGTACATTTCAAGGGCGAGGTGGACACATTGATTCAAGAGTATGGCATTCAGCATCACAAATCGTTTGCGTCTGGTGCATAACCTAATGAACAGTGACCCGTGAATAAAATTATCAAGAGGATTTTGAGATAGATGAAATTTTCGAGTTGGTCGGAAGAAGCTCCCTTTCGCGTTGTGGGCTTATCGTACATCTATTCGTACCTCTACTAGGCCTACATTCTTTGCTGGTGCATGGTATGAAGCGGTGCTACTGTTTGAAGTGAGAGGGGATCTTTGAGAGTAGCACTAGAGCGACGAGATATACGAGGCCGAGGTGGGCCGATTCTCATTATGATAAACCTTTGGATGAGAGGAGATTGAGGGCAGCGAGATCATGTTAGGCCTACTCAGAGGAAGATGAGTGCAGAAAAAGGGTTAAAGCCTAGGAAGTTTCCAAAAGGCGACGATGGAGCTCACTTTTGCTGTTTATCCCTATATTTCACCCATATTTTAGTATTTTATTATATGAATAAGTGATCTAATGCTCTAAATGTTCAATTTTGTGATTAGGTCATCCATGAGCCAATATGGAGCAAAAATAAAGAGATAAAGCTCAAAAATCAGAAAACAACACATGCAACAACAACTACTGTGTTTTAATGTTTTAAGTTGCACAATGATCCCTAATTGCTACAATATTGATATGGATAAATAGGAATAGCAGGCTTTCAAAGACCTTATTCACTCCATTTGGACTTCAAATGACAAAGTTGCCAAACTCTTGAGTAGTTGAAGGAAGAAGAGAAGAGGGCCCAAAAGCAACCAGTTGGAGAATTTTGTACATTCAGTCTTTATAATGATTTCCAAAGTGTTTTTTTTTTCTGGACATATCTAGATTCTACACTTCAAGAGCTTTCCAACGGTACCAAGAACACCCAAATTGGAGTTTGGATGACAAAGTTATGGCCTCACGAAGTTGAAGCAAAAACAAGGGACTAGCATTGGGCACGCTGCGGCATGTATCTTGTGATTGTAGCGGGGTCTCCCCCATTCCAAAACAGAAGCTCTAAAAGTTCAGATTTTCTGGGCCATTGATGGGCTGAGTTTCAAATATAAAAGGAAGCTGAATTCGAGGCAGTGAGGATTGAGAGGGTTCTTGGGAAAATGGGTTTGGGCCTTTGAGGGAGAACAAGCTCCTTTGGGTGAAACCTACAGGCTTGTTCTTGGGTAATTCTGGGTTCGTTCTTGGAAGAGAAGAACACTTGAGGAAGAAGATAATGGAGAGAAGGGAGCTTCAATGCAAATTTGTTTCTCTCTTTCCTTTTCCGGTTTTCTTTCTTTTAGTGGTTCTTATTTACTTTTCCCCTTATGTTTAGTTAGTTTTCTTAGGTTTTAGTGTAACCCGAAGGCATGTTTGTATGAATCTCTCTGTTTATATTGATTGTTTTTTATTTCATGTTATGTTTAGTATTTCATTTGGATCTTAATGCTTGTGGGTATTTGGCCAATATTTGCATGATTGTGGTTTGATTCAAAATTTGAGAAGTGAGTTAAATTAGACCATGGATGATTCTGCATCTAGTATCATGAGATAGAGATAAATAAGATTAGGTGTGGCATTTACGGTTACCTGGGGTTCAATGCATTCTGATTATGATGTTTTGAGGTGAAGATCTTAGTATAACCTTTTCTAAAAGAATTAGTGTGTGGATGCTCGAGAGGGTCGAATATACATTAGTAAAAATCACCATCTTCATTAAGTGAGCATCGGTTGGTGGGTTAGGAGGTTCATACATCATTGTTTAGGTGAAATCAATGCCCTAAGTTTTTTTAGTCTTCATACAATTATTCTTGCATGCCTAGATTAGTGTCTTTGAGTTTTTCTATAGATTTTCCACCATCCAAATAGAGCATAGGCTAGATTAGAGTCGGTACTCATTGTGATTCTCTCGTGGGAATGATGCTCACTTATCATTATATTAGTGAGACGGCGCGTGCACTTAGCGCATAGGTGTACACATTTACATAGCTTTCGTCTGACACATCCGCGACCCGCGATCTTGAAAATTCGCCAGAGTTGATTGAGTGACCCTAGAGGAAAGTTTGATCGACTTGGTATTTGTATGTTGAATTTGACTGAGAGAACAGCCTTGGCGTGAACCCTGACGAAATCACTTCCGCGAACCAGTCGGCAAAGATCAGCGAAGAAGTTTTATGCATGAGATCATGGTTAAAGGATGGGTGGCCATCACTTCGAGTAGCCATATTCCCTATTGCACATCCATACATTGATATATCCTATTGCTAGCCTTTTTAGCCTCACGTGGTTTATTATGGCCTTTTTTTCATTCAACCTTGCATACCTTTTTTGACCTGGGTTGGGGACCTGCCCCTGTGCGCTTTGTATTTATTAATTGGATATGTGAGCATTGTGTCATTCTTCGTTTGTTTTTTCTTATATCATTATCTGTTTCTTTTCTTCTCTATTTTGCATCTTCACTTTGCTTGCCTTTGAGTTTTGTTTCTATCATCTTGTTTCTTTTCACTTTTATTTTCCTTTGTGTGATGATGACACGCTCATGTCTCGGAGCTACAGGTTAGGTTGGCCACACCCTTCGTTCCACCCTTAAGGTTTGATCTAGGAGTCTTAGTTTGAGGGGACCATTTGGGTTTTGGATTTGAAGTTCATTGGTTAGATTGTGATAGTGTGGCATTCATCTTACTTTGTTGTTTTTTTGGCGCAAAAAAAAAAAAAAGAAAAAAAAGAAAAAAAGAAAAGAGTTACGCTTATTCAATATTCACTTCATTGGTATTTGGGATTAGCATGGTTTGCCGGCGGTATTATGGCTTGATCATCAGAGGTCATTTTTGATTGAGAGACTTATTTTTCTTCTAAAAGGCGAGTAAGAGCATTGTGATCCTTTTTCCATGGATCAAGGCACATTAAGTGAGGTTTGGGTTTCCTTTGCACTAGGTCCCTTGGGTCGTTATCCATATCACCATTCCCATCTTATGGTGACTTGCCTATATTTGGCATCCTCAGGATGAGTATTTCGTCATCATCACTCATTGCTACACTTGTATCCCACCTTGTTTCCATACTTTCTTCTATATCCCTTTTCATTTTCTTCTATCCTCATCGATCATCTTCGCTTCGCAGGCAGCGTGTCTTTTGGTGTACATCTTTGTTGCTTAAGCGTTGTTCACTTATGTGTTGGTCAGTCGCTTTACTCATGATTCTCAGATTTGGCATTCTTTACGAGGGTTTGGCATTATCTATTGGGTATTTGGGCTGACCATAGTTTCATTCACCTTTATTACGCTTGTGCGGTCCGTCGTAGAGGCCATGAGATCCATGTTTAGCCGGCGCATTTATATGGATAGGTTCGTCTCTTGATTAGTACGAATGTCGAGGTCCTGCGTTCTTAGAATATTAAAGTTTTATATTACCTTTCCCATTGGTTGCTTGCCTCTAGTCCATGTTATCAGATGTCTGATGCAGGACCCGTTGGTAGGCGCCTTAGCTTGATGCTTTGACACGTTCACATTGGGGCATACCCCCATCCTTGCATGTTAGCTTTGGCTCTTACATATGTATACAGGTAGTTCGTTTCGCCTAAAGACTTTTTGGGCATCAGAGTTTGAGTAAGCCTCGTATTCAACTTGGTTTCTTCATACAATAAACGCTGAGAGCTAACGGGATCGATTCGCGATATTCATTGACGGCGAGGATGTGCATGCTAAGACGCCAATTCATTGTCCTATTGCTCGTGCGGGCGTTTGGGTTTCGATGATGTATTTTGAGGTTTTCATCAAGATATTTGAGCTTAGGATGTATCTGGGGCATACCCCTATCGGTGTTAGTGGATATTGGATGTTATGGAATAGTGAGGCTTTTTCCCGGGGAATAGATATTTTATGTTGACTTTGTGACTTTGACTTTATGTGCGGTGGTGGGTTTGATAGTGATCCATAGGCGAAGCATAGCCCATTCTTTGCCTTTGGACCGCGTTCGATCCTTATTTTGTTTTGGGTTCTCGGGCATTGGGCCTAGATTCGATCCCTTCTTTTTGTTTCGGGTTCTCCGGCGCCGTGCCCGGTCGATCCCTTTGTTTTGATTCCAGGTTCTCGGCATTGCTTTCGGTTCGATCCCTTCCTTTTGTTTAGTTCTCAGGCATCGCATTTCGAATTGAACCCTTTGTTTTGATTCGGGTTCTCTAGCATCGTGCCTAGATTCGATCCTTTCCTTTTGTTTCGGGTTCTTCGGCGCCGCGCTGGATTTGATCCCTTCGTTTTGTTTTGGGTTCTTCGACATCGCACCCGGATTCGATCCCTTCCTTTTGTTTCGGGTTCTCCGACATTGCGCTCGGATTTGATCCCTTCTTTTTGTTTAAGATTCTCTGGCATCTTGTCCAGATTCGATCCCTTCGTTTTGTTTCGGGTTCTTTGGCATTGTGCCAGGATTTGAACCGCCGTTTTTGTTCGGGTTCTCGATTATCACGCAATTGATCCACTTCTTGTTTTGGGTTCTTTGGCATCGCTTGGTTGTCCCTTCCTTGTTTCGGGTTCTCTGTTATAGCGCCCGTTGATACGCCGTTTGTTTGGGTTCTCGACGCGGCGCCGGTTGATCCTTCGTTTTGTTGGTTCTTAGGAATGGTCTTTCAGTTCAATCCCTTCATTTTGTTTCAGGTTCCCCGACATCGTGCCCGAATTTGATCCCTTCGTTTTGTTTTAGGTTCTTTGGCATTGTGCCTAGATTTCCCTATCTTCACCGGCATCATGTCCGGATTCCTCATCTTCTCCGACATTGTGCCGAATTTCATTGTCTTTTCCAGCATCATGTCCGGATTTCCTTTTCTTCATCGTCATCATATTCAGATCACTCATCTTCCCAGGCATTGTGCTCGGGTTTCTCTTAGTCTTTTAGTCATGGCAGCTCAGATTACATTTACCGCCGATTGCTCAGTGAAGCGAAATTGTTGGTCATCTGGGTTCTTCAGTAGAGTTCATTTCACTCTTGCATTGCTTGCACTTCGCACCCACAATTCACTCGTTCATTTGCTTTACTGAAGAGGGCCATATTTGTAGACCCTCAATTTTGTCCCTCAACACTTGCATTTATCCTTTGGGTGTCACACTCACCCATTGTTCTCATATGGCATACGTTAGGAACTTTGGGCTTAAGTCTATCTACGAGCATGGGTTGGGCTTGTATGTGGCACATTGGGTACCTATGTAGTTAACATCATGCCAAACAGTGGGGCCTCTTGAGGTTTTAACTCAATCGGAGTTTATTAGAGTATGTCGATTGAGGGGCACTTGGGCTTGTTTTGATCATATCTCCCTCATCCGAACTTGGAATGGAATCCTTGTTCTCTAAGGAATATTCTATCAAAATTTCAAATTTTTTCCCAATCTGCTCAACCGGTCCTCAAAGTTTCAGTTTAGGCAGAATTCATTGAAGCATGTCTAAATTCGGAGCACTTGGGCTTGTTTCGATCATATCTCCCTCAGTTGAACTCAAAATCATGCATCGTTTCTTTTGTTAGATTCCTTACTCATTGAGAAATTTTTTTACAAAATTTGAGAATTTTTATCCTTGAATCCAGGTGGTTCATTAGGTTCTATTTTCATGAACATCAGATAGGGCACTAGGCATTGTTTGGGTCAGTTCTCACTCATTTGGAGTTAGAATTGTATACCGTTTATTTTTTTATTTTTGGATTCTTGACTCTATAAGGAATGTTTTGACAAAATTTGAAAACTTTTCTCAACCATCTCAACTGGTTGGGGCACCGGATCAGCTTAGTCATTAGGTTATGTTTTCAGTATCAACAATTAGGGAACTAGGCATTGTTTGGGTCAGTTCTCACTCATTCAAAGTCGGAATTGTACACCATTTATTTTTTTTAGATTCCTTACTCTGTAAGGAGTGTTTTTAAAAATTTTGAGAGTTGGTCTCAATCGACTCAATTGGTTGGGGAACTGGATCAACCGGTTCATTAGGTTATATTTTCAGGAACATCAGTTAGGGTACTAGGCATTGTTTGGGACAGTTCTCACTCATTCAGAGTCGGAATTGTACACCGTTTGTTTTTTATTTTTATTTTTTATTTCTTACTCTATAAGGAATGTTTTGATAAATTTTGAGAATTGTTCTTAATCTGAAGCCCGGTTGAAATTGGTCAGTAGTTCACTACTCGGTTGTGTTTTTAAGGAACGATTAGGGTACTTTGCATTGTTTAGGTCAATTATCACTCATCCAAAGTTGGAATCATACACCGTTGCTTTTTTTTTTTTGGTTCCTTACTCTGTGAGGAATGTTCTAACAAAATTTGATATTTTTTTGTCAGTTCGACCAGGTTGAAGCGAGGTGGCGATTAAGTAGATTTTTTTTTTTAGGGATAGCATGATTTTAGTTTAATTGGAGCCTATGACCTTTGTGAGTCAAACCCATTCACTCCATATCAGTTTACAACTATGTTTGAATTACGAAATATTGGTTTTTGGTTGAGTTAATAATGATACCATTTGGATTCATAAGAGTTAGGGTCAATGCGGGCCAAAGGGTAGTTAGTTAAGCACTAGTAATTTAGTGTTTTGTCGAGCCCGATTCTTTTAGATGAATAGACATGTTTGTATAGTGGAACAAGTATTGTAGCATCAATGAGTGGCTAAGATGCGATGTATGGTTTCTCCTGGCTTCCTTTGCTTTTGATATTTAATTTTAAGAGATTGTTGTATGCCCAAAATGTGCGACTAACCTTCCCCTGAGCGCATGGATAGGGACCACAGGTACGTGCTTGGGCTTTGGTATTTGCATTATATGCGGACATGGTGTTTGGACTTTGATGTTTGTGGTGCATTTGAACTTGTTGACTAACCTCTTATGCAGCGCTTGGCTAGGGACCACAAGTACGCACCCATTGTTTTGTTTGGTCGAGTGTTTATGCATGTTAGATACTGATTAGGTTAATGTGATTTCGGCCATCTGTTTAGCATGAGTGATCGATTGATCTTTGACCCATATGATCCCATGTACCCAATTCATTAGTAGAGACCGAGTTCTAGGCCACAGAGGGTCTATAGCATCAGGGCACTGCTCCCGATAGGTATTTGATCCACGAACCCGAAATCTGAGTGTTCATGGACAGCTTTTCTATTGGAGGAATAATGAAGAGGTTTTTTGTTCTTAATTTTCTATTTTAAAAATAAAAATAAAAAAGTAAGTGGCGACTCCAAACGAAACTTCCGTTTCCTCTTTGGGACAGATTTTCCAAAGCTCGAAAATAAACTATTTTTTCTGTGTAGTGAGTCGTGTGGGCGGAAGGTGGGTAGGGTCCACACCTAATATATGTGCTCCAATGCGGTAAAACAAAGTGTCCTTGGAGTCTTGTTTCTCATGCGGATGGGAGATCCAAGACCATCGAGGATATCATAAAAGTGTTTTAGTAGCTCTGCCAATTTAGATGCGGTATTTCGGACACTATCTTACAGGCCATGAAGTAGGTCGTTGTGTGGAGTTATTTTATTCTCTATCTCTGTAGCCCTTGACTTCGATCGATGAACTGTTCCAGAGAGGTAACCAATATGCTATGCTCAAGGACGATGTTACAACAACGACCAAACGAACGGTAACCGACACCTGCGAGATCGCCGGGCTACTCATGGGAAAAAGACCCTGGCTTGAACAAGATGACATGAAACGGGATAAGGGAGGATCAGAAAGCGAGGAAGGGTCCGCGCATGGTGTAAGTCGCAATAACAGGAAGCGATGAATGTTCACACCCGGCCTAGAATTCAAAGTTTATTTAACGTGTCGAAAATTAGCCTATGCCTGCCAGGCGATATAAACTAATGACATTGGTATGCGAGCTTGAAAGCTTGTGCCGAGATCTATGAGACGAACTCCTTGAAATGCCGAGCTTAAGAGCTTGTGCCGAGTTCCATGAGACGAACTCCCTGATATGCCGAGCTCAAGAGCTTGGGTCGAGCTCCATGAGACGAACTCCTTGATATGCCGAGCTCAAGAGCTTGGGCAAGCTCCATGAGACAAACTTCTTGATATGCTGAGCTCCACAAGGCGAACTCCTTCATATGCCAAGATCAAGAGCGTGTACTGAGCTCCATGAGAATACTTTGTGAGATGTTCTCCTTGAGATGTTTTCCTTGAGATGTGCTCCGTGAGATGTTCTCCCTGAGATGTTCTCCTTGAGATGTACTCCCTGAGATATTCTCTCCCGATATGTTCTCAACTTGAGGTGTATAGTGAGATGTTCTCCCTGAATGTTACTCTTAGATGTCACTTCGTGAGATGTTAGAGATATTCACTCTTGAGATGCCTCACGAGATGTTTCTCCATAAGATGTTTTCCCTGAGATGTTCTCCTTAAGATGTGCTTCGTGAGATGTTGAGATGTTCTCCTTGAGATGTACTCCATGAGATGTTCTCCCTAAGATGTTTTCCTTGAGATGTTCTCCTTGAGATGTACTCCGTGAGATGTTCTCCTTGAGATGTACTCTATGAGATGTTGTCCCTAAGATGCTCTTCTTTAGCTGTTTCTCCTTAGACAGTGCTTCCTTGAATGTTCTCCTGAGATGTTCTCCTTAGGAATGTGCTTCACATGAATGTCATGCTCCTTGAGATGTACTCCATGAGATGTTCTCCTTAGGATGTTCCCCCTTAGATCTTTCTCTTAACATTTTCTCCTTGAGATGTGCTTTGTGAGATGTTCTCCATGAGATGTGCTTCGTGAGATTTTCTCCCCGAGATGTTCTCCATGAGATGTTATCCCTGAGATATTTTCCTTGAAATGTTCTCCTTAATATGTAGTCCGTGAAATGTTCTCCTTGAGATGTTCTCCTTGAGATATACTCTATAAGATGTTCTCTTTGAGATGTTCTCCATGAGATGTTCTCCTTGAGATGTTCTCCTTGAAATGTTCTCCTTGAAATGTACTCTGTGAGATGTTCTCCCTAAGATGTTCTTCTTGAGATGTACTCCATGAGATGTCCTCCATGAGATGAGCCCAGTACTCGGGTGACCTCCTTGAGATGGTCTCCATGAGGTGAGCCTAGTACTTCGGCAGTTCCCTTGAGATGTTCTCCATGAGATGAGCCTAGTACTTAGGCAGCTTCCTTGAGATGTTCTCCATGAGATAATCCTTGTACTCAGGCTGTCTCCTTGAGATGTTCTCCATGAGATGAACCCTGTACTTAGGCATCCTCCTTGAGATGTTCTCCATGAGATAAGCCCTATACTCGGGTGGCCTCCTTGAGATGATCTCCATGGGACAGGCCCGATTATTTAGGCGTTCCTTAGATGTTCTCTGATATGATACCTTGGTGTTGCTTTGGATGGTCCTCGAGCCTTAGGCGGCATAAGTCACTACGGGCCTCTAAGATGTTGTTTGGGAAGTGTCGCACATGGCCCTTTGGCCATAGGCATTAAGAGTTTAACATCATTCCATTCATTGGCAGAGATGACACTAAGGGCTAGTGGGTGGACAAGTCCAAGACACGTGCTATGCGAGTTAACTGTTGGAGTTAGGCCTAAACTTGATTGATCTCACGCATGATCATGGCCTAACGAGTTACAAGCATTTGAGCTCGACCAGAGAAGGATAGAAGGGCGGATGATGGCTGAAATGACCCCTCGAAAGGCAAAGGCTACCTTGGGTAATAACTTGGACATAAAGATGAGACCACCTTGAAAAACGACGAACCACCTCGACCAAACCGGCTCGGGCATGAAGATGAAACACGTGTTCGTTACAATCCTCGAATTGAAACGACACTTTTCTTGTAGGGGACAATTAATGTACAAATGAATGGGCAACGTAAGGAAATAAAGAGTTACTCATAAATGCCTCAATTATGAGTATTAAACATGTAACCCCCACCCATGGGTATAAAAGGGGTAGGAACGAAAAATAAAAGGGGGGACTTTTTGATCAGCGATTCTGGCTATTACTTTGTGGAAGGACTAAAAACCCCTTTAGTACCCGTAAAAATTTCTCTAATCTAATCAATTTGATAAGTACTAGTAGCTTGAAAAAAGGCAAGGTAGGAAAGGGAAATCAAGTTAACTACAATCGAGATGGGATGGAAGGAATAAGGCAGTCAAAATATTCCATTCTTAATTTGGAAGAAGATGAGAATAAGAAAGGAGATCACGAAGAAGGAAGAAGGGAATGACTTATGAAAAGCCAACTTATTAATGGAGGGAACTAGGCCATGCATGGTGGCAAAGGAAAAGGCACAAATGTCCAAACCCAAAACACTTCCCTCTCTAGAGACTTTCCGAATCCTATTGAGAAAATCATCCTCGGCGCAAGTACTAGTTGGAAAGTGTTTAAATGTTATCAACTAGGAGGAGATGGCTCACTTGGTGATACCTGACCAAGTTGTCGCTGAAGATGCACAATGGGTGGTTACAGACTCAAATTACGTGTTTATACTGACTTATTTGAGTCATTCTTGAGTTCTTATAACTATAAAACCCCTAATTTAGCCAATTGTTAGTTGCAAAGCATGAACCGATGAAAATATAGAGTTTGTGTGATTTTGGAGGTAATTAGGTGAAAATAACAAGGTTTTAAGCTTTTGGAGGGAAGCATACATATCTTGGAGTTGATAGCATGCATGGGACATGTCCGACGATAAGCAAAAGCCAAATTAGGCTTTAGGAGAGCCAAAGAGTTTCAAAGTCATTTTGTAGTGCAACAGATTTTCCCCTGTTCAATTTTGCAGTGACTTATAGTCTGCAAAAAGCTTGCAGTGCAGTTGGGCAATCTCTGGAGGATTTCGCAGTGACCCTAAGTCATTGTGAAAATTTTGTAGTGCAGTCAATCTTCCCCTAGTTGGTTTCACAGCCACTTATGGGCTATTGCAAAAATTTTGTAGTCATTCTAAGCGACCGTGAAAATTATAGACAAAACACAAAAAAAGAAATCTTTGAAGAATGGTGGGAGAAGTTCTTGGATGGTCAGAAAAGGCAAGGAATGTGTAAGGGAGATAGCAGAACTATGGGCGATTTTATAAGGGGCCAATTAAAAGAAAAGGTGGTGGAATTTTGGAGGAGATCGAAAGGCGAAGGATGGCTGACAAAGTTCCTCTGAACTTCTAGAATTTCTCTTCTTCCTTCTGGTGTCTTCCCTATATTTTCATTTTGTATTTAGTTTATATATGTTTTAGTTTACTTTATCTAGGTCTACGATATAGCCAGGCTATGAACAATGTTCTAGGGTTGTGAATTTTAATCTTTCATCTGAGTTTGTTAATATATTGTGAGTATTACATTTTGTTCTTAATGCTTATGGGCAACTGACCATTGTTTTTATGATTTTTCATTCGACCTGAGATCAAGAGGAGATGGAAGGATGGGATAGGGAATGGAGTGTTATGGGATGATCATAGGATAGAGATACCTATGACTCCCAAATGGTCTAGAGATTAACCAAGTTTAATGCTCTCTATAAAGTTGGGGTTTGAGGTAGAGATGTGATAACCTAGTTTTGTGAGTAGGTTGTTGATGCTCAAGAGAGATCAACAATATTTTGGGTTTAATCGACCTCCAACATATGAATTTGTTGCTTTATGATTTATTCATGCTCTAGCCATTGGGATTAACCTAGGTGAAACCGGAAACCTTAGATATTTCTCATAACTTGATAATCTCAATAAATGGGTTAAATAACCATCACAACTTCTTGGAGGTGTGTGATACAGTAAAGTACAATTGGGTACCCGACGAAGCTATTTGACTTCGCCTATTCCTATTCTCACTAAGGGATAAGGCAGAAGATTAGCTGAACCAAAAACTACCGAACTCGATCACAACTTGGAATGATGTAGTTCATGAATTCTTAGCTAAGTTCTTTCCACTAGCTAAGATTGCACAATTGCATGGAATTATATAGTTTTACACAATATGATGATGAGCCTAGGCATGAGGCTTGGGAAAGGCTACAAGGGTTCTTGAGGAAGTTCCGTCATGGAATTCAAACGGATGCGAGATTCATAAGCCTACGAGGATTGACTTGCATTGCTCGGACCTTGCTTGACACATTAGCTAGAGGAGCCATAATGAAGAAGAATGAGGACGAGACATATGAGCTATTGGAGGACATGGATGCCAACAAATATTTGTGGTCAAGTGAGAGATTGACTCCACTAAATATTGTTATCGAGATCCATGAAGTAGATGCTATCACCAAGTTGATTGCCTATGTGACCATGTTGACCTAACATATACCGGGTATATAGCGGTAATGCGGTGAAACAAACCCACCACTTTCGGTTGTGACTTTTTGCAATGGTGCACACCACCAGTTCGAGTCGCCAAGCTGGTAATCCTTTTGCACCACCTACTGTAGTGCGAAGCATAACTTGTGGGTGCTTATTCGGCGGTAGAGCGACCCGTATGCTCATAATCGGGGTAGAGGGAATCACCATAGCTTCTCTTGGAAGAGAACAATAAGTCATTACCTCCACTAGGCGGAGAAGCCTCACTCGAAAAGTCAGGTCTTGAAAAGACCATGGCTTAGCTATCTAATTCATAGGCTTATCTCTCCAATGCACATGCTTAGTTCATGATTGAAACATGAACAAACTTCTAGAACCAAGCAGCTCAAATCAAGAGTTTAGAGGCATATGTTAGCTAAATTGCATCACTATTTTAATAGAGACAACCAGATAGTCTACCTAGCACTTTAAAGCTCAATCCAAGGAAGGATGGAAAAAGTTGTGCAATGCCATAATTCTAAGAGGTGAGTAAAAAGAGATTAAGAGAACTTTAACAAGGTGTCATAGTAATACCAAAAAAAGAGGAGTTTGCAAAGGAAGATAAGCTCGAGAACTCCATTAAAGAGTCACACTAGCCAGAGTAGAAGGCCAAGGAGGCCATACCACCTCCAAGGGAGCCTACCCTAGATATTCCATTCTCGTAGAGGTTGAAAGAGAATAAGCTCAGCTAACAATTTGTAGAGTTTCTTGACATCTTCAAGAAGCTTCACATCAACATCCCTTTTGCTAATGCCTTGAAATAAATGTCAAGTTATGTAAAGTTCATGAAAAAGATATTGGCAAACAAAAGAAGCTAAAGTGAATTGAACTGTGTACTCAACGAAAAGTGCTCTTCTTATCCTTCGAAAGAAGCTCCCTCAAAAGCTTAAGGATCTGGGAAGCTTCAACATACTATGTTCTATTAGGAATGTAAAGAGATTAAAGAGTGGTATACCAACAAAGGTGTGGTAAAGAGATTAAGGAGCCTAACAAAGGAGTGGTAAAGAGATTAAGGAGCCTAACAATTGTGCAATGCCATAATTCTAAGGAGTGGTAAAGAGATTAAGAACTTTAACAAAAGGTGTCATGGTAATACCCGAAAAGAGGTTTGCAAGGAAGATGGCTGAGAACTCCATTAAAGAGTCACACTAGCCAGAGTAGAAGGCCAAGGAGGCCATACCACCTCCAAGGGAGTCTACCCTAGATATTCCATTCTCGTAGAGGTTGAAAGAGAATAAGCTCAGCTAACAATTTGTAGAGTTTCTTGACATCTTCAAGAAGCTTCCTGTCGGCTTATCCCTTTTGCTAATGCCTTGAAATAAATGTCAGGATTATGTAAAGTTCATGAAAAAAGATATTGGCAAACAAAAGAAGCTAAGTAGTTCGAGACTATTGTACTCCTTTGAAAGTGTGCGCTATCCTTCAGAAGAAGCTCCCTCAAAAGCTTAAGGATCTGGGAAGTTTCAACATACTATGTTCTATTAGGAATGTAACATTCGGAAAGGCACTATGTGACCTAGGGGTAAGCATCAACTTGATTTCCCTATCTATCTTCAAGAAGCCTGGCCTAGGTGAGGCAAGGCCTACTACTATGACTCTACAGTTGGCATATAGATCCCTCAAGCACTTAGAAGGCATAATTGAGAATGTCTTGGTCAAAGTGAACAAATTCCCTTCTAAACAAATTCATCTATTTGGAGGAGTGCTCCGATATTTTGGCTTTTAGAGACCACCCCTAGACCAGAGAGGGCTTTAAGCTTTGTAAACAGTATTTTCTAGACCATTTCATGGCTTTACGCCAATTTTTCTATCCCTTGGTGGTCCAAGAATTTATACACACCATGTCCATATGAGGAGACAAGACTCGAACCCTCGTATACTTCTCATTGAATTGAGGTTAATGACCAACTACATGCATAGACCATATCGATCGCCGTCCAAATACCATATCAAAACCTCATGGGTAAGGGTTTGGAGAGTACATACGGGTGCTTCCTACCTCCGAGGTATTGACCCTTTATGGAGAGCTAACTCTTAGAGCGTTCATTTATAGAAAGGAGCTCCGACCTGATTTGGACTTAGCAAATGTTGTCATCAAGTCAAACTAGTTTCCATACTCCCACAACGTCTAGAGGAGGGACGAGTATTTGAGAGTACTATACTACATTCACCATGGCATGTGGATCTACCTCACCAAGCTAATGATAAAGACCTATGCATATTCAGGGATAAGGTACACTGAGGTTTACAAAGGTCGTAGGGGTAACAATTTTTGCTCCCCTGCTAATTGAGCGACATATTTAGCGATTAGGGTATATAGCAACCCTAGATAGAGAGTAGAGGACATACACTGATGCGGTATTCACCCTTCAACAGTGGGCTCCGTATGCTTAGGAGAGGGGAATTTTTCTTACCCCCGAGGTTGAGGAGGGGTCCCCACATGAGTATGTGCCCTATGAGAGGTTTGATGATGATGACCCACTAGTGGCTGACTCACCTCTAAGGTAGGCTGAGCCAGTCCACATGCCTCTGCCACCATAGGGTGATTACATAGACATCCATCTTTCTCCACAACACCACCATCATGGCTGCCGATTATGACAGAGTTTGAGACCCTCATATCTAATGTGCATCACCCTTAGTCCTCAGTAGACAATTAACAAGCGTCCTAGGAGTCATTCATGATGACTGTGCTTAGTAGGCTAGACGCCTCAGACGCCATACTTAGAGAGATCAGTTCCTTCCATATGATGTTGTCTGAGCAGTAAGGAACAACTGATATTATGGTAGATAGGATCGATCGCCACATGTCTCTACCTTTGGAAGGAGAGATAGATTCCTCCTCATATTAGCTTTCCAAAGATAATATGATATTTAGGGTGTGATGATCAATTTTTGGATGTTTACATGTATTTCACCCTTTGTACTCTTTTGCTTCATACACACATGTTATATTATGTCCACACCGATGTACTAAACTTCACATATGTACTATATCAGATGATTTTCATTTTACCTTCTTTGCCTAATGATCTCTTTTAGTATGTGTGCTACTTTTCTTTAATTGCTTTCTTCATGATATATATTAAGCAGCTTACACATTTGCACACATCATTGTGATTCAGGGTACTACCCTCTTTGGTGTATCTCTAACCCTCTATCATTATTTTTTGTGTTTATATGTTTGTCCATTGAGGACAATGCACATCTTGGTTAGGGAAGGGATTATGATGGAAACCACAGAGCTAGAAAAAGTTTTTTCCCATTATTTGGACTGTTGATGCTCACCTTGTGCTCATATAGATAGTAGGGTCCCTTGAAAGAAATTTTGAGGTTTGGGTGATCTTGTACTTGAGGATCTCATGTTATGGGTGACTTGGTGACACGAGTCCCCTTGTTTTTCATTTTGACACCTTTGTATTGAACTTACCAAACATTAACAGTTTAGGTTCTACGCATATTCTTTGAAACCAATCCCCTTTTCTAGATGACACCCGTATATTGTGATTTGTTGTTGGCTCTAGTAGTGTTAGGACACCTTCAAGAAGGTAATAAGTACCCCCTAAAATTTAAAAAAAAAAAGCAAGAAAAAGAAAGAAAAGCACAAAAAAAAAAAAAAAAAAAGAAAAAAAGAAAAAAAGAAAAAAAGAAAAAAAGAAAAAAAGAAAAAAAGAAAAAAAAGAAAAAAAAAGAAAAAAAAAGTGAGTTAGACCAATCAGAATTATTAGAGAAGTGCTCTAAAGGTAATCACCTTTAGCACTTGTTGTCACGACATATTAAATAATAAAGGCTTCTTCATTGATTTGATAATCATTTCTAATATGAATTGATATTGATCTTAAATTGTTTTATGAAGTCCATATTATAACATAGCATGAAGGAAATCAAGATGAGATTCCTATCATGTGTAGTATATTCCCGAAATATCTAAATATCATAGTCATAGGGTCAACATGAAGGAACATTGTTGATTTAGATAAACTAGTACATGTTATACTCCTTAGTTGGACGAAGTAGTGGATCTCATAAACTGTAAACATGAGATGATTAGAGTTAACATGTTGATGCTTGCTAAGAGTAGTCAAGTACATTAGATGACTTGCTATGAGACAATCATATGGATTATCTATTCAAATGTTAATGATAGTCTCATCATAGCAATGGTGTAAGTATTCTTAGACTTGAGATGCTTAAGGATATCTTGGATACTGATTCTCTGCTTTGACTTTATTCCTTGTTGCCTTTAAAGGTTGCTCATAGGGTGATTGATGTGACCAAATCATATATATATATACAAATTTATGTTACCATTACCACATGACTATATGCTAATCCCCAGTAAAGGCACCCGAAACTTGTTCAGACCAAAAATAACTTATATGCTTGTTAGAAAAATGGATTTGTCAATGAATTCATTAAGAATTTAGTTTGGTCTTAAAACTGCAAGTGCACAGGTCGTACAAGTAATAAAAGTGGACCTATAAGTTCGAATATTGTTCCCAAAGAGATTGAAAAGAATTTAAAATTCAACTACTCCAACTACTCAAGTTCCATACTATTTGAACTTTCATTTCATAGAAATTCCAATAAACTAACTAAGAATTCTACTATCTAAATTTCTACATCTATAATAAAGAAAAGAAAAAGAATTTAAACTCTAAACATAAAGTGGATGAGGCCCCAGATTATTGTTGGAAGTGGACACTGGGATTTCACTACTGTGAAATTATCAATTCCTACATCATAATCTAATTTGATTCTATCATAAATTGGAATCTGAATTTGTCAAAGAGTAGAGATAGTATAGTTTAGATTTCTCCTTTAACCATACTTTTCACTGATTAGAGAGTCATATTCATTTCTGAATCATGTTTCTAATCAATTACTTGTAATAAAAATTTCTTTATAAGATCTGGGTATTTTTCTTTTCCAATACTTCATACTCATTTCTTATGACTGCAGATTTCTTGCTTCCCAAGACAGGGTCATTGTCAGATTTCTACAAGATGAATGATGTCTCATCCTTAATATCTTAAAGAGTTCTCTCTTTCATTGATTAGATCTATGTTAACACAAGATCAAGATCATTGATTCGTGTCACATTAGGGTGCCGGAATCAACATTATTTGTAACCTAAAATTCCTCCCTCTGCTAGTAGCAAAGCTCTTAACGGTATAGTGGCTCTCTAAGGTCGAAGGATGGGTTTTCTTTGCACAAATGATTTACTGTTAAGCTAAAAAATGGTGAATTTTAGTTTGGATTTTAAGGTGGTGATAAAAACAGGGGAGTTGATGGTTTGCAAGCGAAAATAGATTAAATAAACTAAAATAAAGTGTAAAGAAATCCTTGAAGTGTTGGGTTGATAGAGATTACAAGAAACGGGGTTCATTTCACCAGCGTTAGGGAGGATGACCTATAGTCGATTCCCGAACCGGATCTTCATTTAACTTTAAAAACTAAACCTAAATAATTTTTCCTTTGATAGAAATCATTTATTGCATTTATGGTTCCCTACGAGTGAAAATCTATCACCTTGACCCATCCTACAATGATTCGTAAAGAGAAACTAATGAATCTTAGTGGATCTAATAATAAGCATCCATTGAACCTAAAGATTACCAAGTGATCAATGAGGATGCATACGGTGAAAATATAACCTTAACCTACATCCAGTGGCTCGTAAATAACCCAACTAATGGATATCGAGTATATCTAAAGCTAAGAATACATGAACCTAAAAGCACTTAAGTATTGGCCAAAGAAAGTACATCAAAGAGCTTTAAACCTAGAGTTGTAAATTTGGGAACCAAAATGTCAAAACCTGTTGCAACGTGAAAAATAGGGGAACAAAATGCAAACCTTCCCAGTCTATGACCCTCTTCTTCAAGGATACGAGACCTTAGCCAAACATCCTTTGAGTTGTCATCCTCAAAGGAGTGTTTGGCAGCCGAGAAAGGGAGAGAGAAGAGAGAATATGAGGGCCAAAAACAGGGGCCCGTATTTGCTTCCGTCCAATAAAATAAAACTTAGGTCAATAGTGTATCACAATGGCTTATATAGCCTTACAATCAAAGTGAATTACCAAACCAACCTAACTAAAACTGTTACAATGAGGGTAGAAAGGAGAAAAACCAAAACGGGGTAGTTTAAACACAAAACAGGATTTCGCTACAGGTGGTGAATTTCACTATATAGCGAAAATTTCCAATTGTGAAATTTTCCTTGTTAGCCTTTACGTTTAAGTGATGTTGGCTACTATTCCATTGCTCTTTGTTGCTCTTATTCACCTTCCGCCCTTTATTCCATTTCTTCTTGCTTTGATATTCTTCATTCCCGGCTTGTTGAAATTGATAGAAAACCATATGAAATTAATTGAAATGAACCCGACTTTTTTATGATTGGATTAACTCGACGATTTGAGGCTGGTCTGCGTAAAACTGAAAGCTGACCTCTATACAATCGATAGAATAGTAGGGACCTTAATGTTCAAAATCGAGGTAGAGTAGAATGAGATTGAGTACCACAAAAAAACACTCAAAACCTATAATAAATAGGGTTTAAAATATCACTTTTGAGCACTAATCACACCCCAACCTACACATTGCTAGTCCCATAGCAATGAAAATAAAAGAAAGAAGAGAGCATATAAAAAACGATATAACAAAAATGATGGTCATAAAAATTATTATATTCAAGGTTGTGAATGAGTAATGCCTAACTAAGTAGATCATCAAAGCCTTGTCTAATAACTATCTTGAGAGAATGAATGCCATACAAAATTGAGTATCAAAGAGCCTCCTTCTTCTTTGAATCAGCGAGAGACTTCCACCAAAACTAAGTGTTTGTTTGATCGACTCTCAACGATAAACTACTAAGCTTTCTCCCACAACAAACTATTACTTTATAACCTAGCACGCTAACCAACCCAAATAGATTAGGACCCACTCTTATTCCACAACTCTTTTTTGTGTTGTAGGGGTGCAATGTTGAGGAATCGACCTCACCAAAGTCCATGTAACGGGGATCTACCGATGACTCCCAACCAATTAAGGCTTAGGGCACGAGTCATAGGATCTTTCGACCACAAACTCTTCGAGTTTCACAGGACTTGAATGATTTAGAGACTCAGAACCTACAACTTGCTAAACTCCACCCATCCACCCATGTAGCAAGCACTAAGTCGATGGCTCCCAACCAGTTGGCTTAGGGCCTTGGGCTTCAAGGCTTCGCCATATACCCCTCGGGCCATTTTCGGGTTTGAGGCAAAGCGTTGCAATTTTTCTTCTTTTTCTTTCTTTTCTTTTCTTTTTCTTTTCTTTTTCTTTTGGAAGACACATTGGCCTTCTATTCATGGGGGTCCTTAACCTATTAAAGGTGGTCAATGAAACTAGGGTAGGTTATTGCAAGGCTTAGGAGGCAAGGTAGTTTTTCAGGTTATTAAAGAAGCCTGATGTGCACAGTGTGTGGTTAGCTAAAGGTGGAAGAAAAAGGGTCAAAAGCAACAAGAGTTCAAGCGATCATCCCTCGACAGGCATGGAACCAATCTAACATCAATAGAATTGGACAAAGTTTCAATTTTTCAAACCACAGGTTAGGCAAAACACAAAAAAAAAATGGGTGCAGTTTTTGAACAAAATAAGCTATATAGTATAACAGTGAGAAAGAAAAAGAAAACCAGCAAGCCACTGAACATCACAAAATGGGCTTGCTCAAAAATGCTGCAAAACATAATGCAAATCCACTTCATAACTCTCCCCGAACCAAATATCTCATTGTCCATAATGGGGCTCGGATTGGAAAGTTAGAAGTGTGCCTGCAGTGGATGATCCGTGTTTCATGGGGACTTCATGAAGCTTTCCATCGACACCTTATTCACTCAGTTTGGGCTTGAATGAACAAGTTAGAAGAAGAAAAGAGAGAAAAAAAGTAACCAGTTTGAGAATTTTGAAAATTACACCTTCATAAAAATTTCAAAAGTGTTCTTTCTGGTTAGATTTAGATTCTACACTCTCTAAGCTTTCCAACAATACTAAGAACGCCTAAAACGAAGTTCGGATGAAAAAGTTATGGGCGAAACAAAATCAGAAGGCAAAACAGTGGGGAGTAGCGAAAATTTTCGCTATAATAGCGAAATTTTCGCTATAGCGATTTTTTTTATAAATAAAATAAAATAAAATAATAAAAATAAATAAAAAAAAACAATTTTTGTTTTTTGAGAGACAAATTTTTTTTTTTGATATAAAAATAAAAATAATAAAAATAATTAATTTTTAAAAATAAAATAAATAAAAACAAACCTTTTTTATTTTTTTATTTCCCAATTATTTAACACCTTCTTGTTCCTTGTTTTATCTTTATACGAGGACATCAGGTATAGAATTTTCGCTACATAGCGAAATTTCGCTATGTAAAATTCCACTGTGAAATTTAAGCTATTCTTCTTGAAAATTTAAGCTATTATTGCGAGGCCACTATAGCCTCCTCTACCTTCTTGTTGATATTCATTTATGCTTCAAAATTCACTCAAAAATTTGGCAAAGAAATTAATACAAGAAAATTAAGAAAAAATTGTAGAAAAATGAAAAACAAGCTAGAGCAATTAACTTAAAAATTAGAGAAATACAAAGAAAAATTAAAGAAATCAAAATAAAATAAAATAAAACAAAATAAAATAAGAAAAATTAAAACAAAAAGTGGGGGAGACTATGCTCCCCAAGCCTTCCAGCCAGGCACGAAATTTCTTTGGGCGTGAGCTTAGAAATCTTGGGGTTCGGGTGCTCAATCAGGAACGACACCGGAACCATCCCGGTGTGCCATGCAGTGTAGGCGGTACGCTGTGTGTCTTTGATGTAGTGACAAAGGCTCTAACAGTGGCCACTAACTTCCTGATATTTTGTACAAGCAGTAATGGATTGACATGAGCTTTGGGAGCAGGTGCTGCAGGTTTTGAGTTTGTAGCGAGGATGGGCGGTATGCCTGCTGACGTGGGCTATTTAGGGTTGAAGCGGTGGCACTAGGATTCAAATTCATGATTGGTTGAAGGATAGGTTCTTGGGGCTCAACTACCTTCTTTTCCTCTACTCCCCACCCTTCCCCTGTTAGCAATTCATCGAGAGACCACTTTGGTTCCTACATCCATTCCTCTGGTGGGTCTTCTCTCCTCAGGTTCTCTCTCTTGATGACCATCTTTGAATGGTGAGCCTTAGAAACCAGATATCTTTGCATGATGTCGATTTTCTCAAGGTCACTTTGAAGCACATCTAATCTTTATTCGAGAGAGCTTTCCATTATCAATTCTTTGATTCGGTGTGCATTAATCATCATACGCTCCCCATGAAGTCACCCGCGAGTTTGGTAAGGTCTAGAATTGCTTGCTCAGCGGGAGATTGGGCGTAGTGGCAGGTTATGACAAGGAGCATACGTGGATGTAGAGGAGGTGCATAAGTTGGGGTATGCGTAGGAGGTGTACTCGTCCATTGGTCTCTATATTCCCCTCATAGACCTACATGGGTTTAGTTTCTCTCTGAGGTTCTTGCCCTTTGCCATGGAAGGTTCCTGTAATCCCTCATTGACATGTATGCTCTAGGGTTTCTCTCAACTGAATACTCACTATATTGTTCTCCCTCTTCCATTTGGTCACAATTCAAACCCACTGAACATGCAATCCTGCAGTAGAAATAGGGCAACATAAGACAACACTAAAAACAATCCTGCAGGAATTTTTTATTTATTTTTAATGAAACTAAAAAAATGACAGTAAAATATTAAAGGAATTCACCAGTACTTGTGATGAGGATCACAAGTGTTTCACAGCTTCTCACTTTCACTAAGGCACCATCCCCGGTAACGACGCCATTTGATTCATGCCACATTAGGGTGCCAAAATCAACAATATTTGTAACCTAAAATTCCTCCCTCTTTGACAAAGCTGCTGCGGTATGATCGCCTCTAAGGTCGTTTCTGAGGATGGGTTTTCTTTGCACAAATGATTTACTGTTAAGCTAAAAAATGGTGAATTTCAGTTTGGATTTTAAGGTGGTGATAAAAACAGGGGAGTTGATGGTTTGCAAACTGAAAATAAGGTGAAATAAACTAAAATAAAGTGTAAAAAGAAATCCTTGAAGTGTTGGGCTGCTAGGTTGGGTTGATAGGGTTACAAAGAGGCCTAAGGGTTCATTTCCTCGCGTTGGGGAGGATGACCTATAGTCAATTCCCGAACCGGATCTTCATTTAACTTTAAAAACTAAACCCTAATAATTTTCTTTTAATAGTATTATTGCCATTTATAGTTACTGGTGAAATCTGTCATGTTATCTCATGATGATTAGTAAAAATGATCTAGTGGATCTAATAATAAGCATCCTTGAACCACAAGATTACCAAGTATTAATCAATGAGGATGCATCTACGATTGAAAATATAACCCCTTAACCTACATCTGATGGCTCGTAAATAGCAACTAATGGATATCGGTGTATCTATTTAGAATCTGTGAACCTAAAAGCTTGCCAAGTATTGGCCAAAAGAAAGTACATTAAAGCTTTAAAACTAAAGTTGTAAATTTAGAACCCGAATGTCAAAACTTCTTCAACGTAGAAAAATATAGAACAAAATAAACCTTACTTCCCAAGCCTAGCAACCCTCTTCTTCAGATCAGAGACCTTGGCAAAACATCCTTTGAGTTGTCATCCTCAAGGAGTGTTTGGCTGTAGAAAAAAGGAGAAAAAGGAGAAGAGAATATGAGAGCCAAAACGAGGGCCCGTGTTGCTTGGTAATAAAATAAAACTTAGTCATGATGTATTACAATGACTTATATAGCCTTACAATCAAAAGTGAATTACCAAACTAACCTAACTAAAACTATTACAATGGTAGAAAGGAGAAAAAACCAAACGAGGGTCGTTTAAACCGCAACAGGGATTTCGCTACAGGTGGTGAATTTTCGCTATATAGCGAAAATTAAGCTATATAAGCGGGGCCGCTATATAGCGAAATTTCCGTTAATAGCGAAATTTCAACATTAACCTTGTTCATCGATGTTAGCTCTTTGTTCCATTGCTCCTACTTTACTACTATTCCCTGCTTTGCACTATTCCATTTCTTCTTGCTTTGATATTCTTCATTCCCGACTTGCTGAAACTGATAGAAAACCATATGAAATTAATGGAAATCAACCCGACTTTGTTATGATTGGATTGACACGACGATTTGACTTCCAATTCTTGTAAAAACTACAAAAACAGCCACAAAATGAGATCAGTAGAATAGTAGGGACCTTAATGTGCAAATCGGGTCAATTAGAATGATTAGTACACAAAAAGCACTCAAAACCTATAATAAATAGGGTTCAAAATAGCACTTTTTGAGCACTAATCAATCATTCCTCTAGACCAAGGAGAGGTCTCTAATTGATTAAATTGATAGATCCCTCAACTAATTCTCGAACCATGAGTAAATTGAGGATTTATCTAAGTAATCTTTTAGAGCTCATTAGTTCTTCAATATTAGTCTAGCATACCCCCAAGTAATTCCTCATGCTCTCAGGAATCTCTAACTCTGTGTCACTCAAAGGGCCTCCTGGAAATCAGAGCCGGAAAACAATCCTTTTAAGGGTCTTAGTTACTAATATTAGGAAAAATTCACTTCATAAACATCACCATTCAAATTAATTTAAGATTCACAACCCATGAAATCTTCTTCTAATTATGCAAAAAAGACCATAACGCGAGATCTTTCTGCGAAGTTGTGTTTCTCAGCTGGATCCACGGTGAACAACGAAATGCGATCAAGAAAATTTCACTTTGTAAGCTATGATCAGCGAAAAGAAATAATTCCGACTTTTGTATCTTAGATTTCATTAGATTCAACGATGTCGGAAATGACTTCCAACAATTTAATTCAACTTCAAAACTTCTTAACAACTCACTGTTTCAGATCCAATAAACAAATTAAAAATCTACACTAAATCTAGTCTACAAAGAAAAGAAAAGATAGAAAGAAAAGAAAAATATAATACAAGAGAGTCCTCAGCTCCCCAGATGCCCTCGTTTTTCTTCTCCGACTCTCGACTCCTTTTACTTTCCTCCAATTGTTTCTATTTATAGAGCCCCAGAGGTTTGGGCCCTAAATTAGAGGCTACATTTTGGATCCCTAAAAATTATAGACCAGATTGCATTCTCTGTCACGACCTAGAAGTTTTGTCATTAATGATTTTTACTAGTCTTTGTGTAGGTCTATGTTGCTTATACGGTTATGTCTAGCCTATTCCTTGTGCTCCTTCTTGGATTCATCTAAACGGAAGTTTCTTTGATGTGTGATGTTATTTTCTTGTATATTCCGTTACGTCGCGGCGGAGGAAGCGATATCGCGGCGAGTTTCCTGCGTTTGTGACCAGTTATCTTTGTCTCCCGCCAACAATCGTCTTGCAAGTCATTGTTCTACCCATTCTATGTCGCGACATCGACAATTATGTTGCGACGAGTTTCTCGAAAACTATTAGGTGGTGTCAGCGACCTAGTTTTTTATGTCGACAGCATTCCCCATTTAGTTAACTTTTTGCGACCATTGTTTCTTGTATTGTCAGAATTTTTGTCGCAACCTAAAAAGTTTGTCACTATAGAGTTTTGTTGCCACTTAACCTGATTTCTTGTTGTAGCTTCATTTTAATGTTGCGACATGGCCTCTTGGTGTTGTAGATGTTTACTATAGTGACCCAGTTTGTTATATCGCGACCAGACTTTTCTTTATTCATCTTATCTTTGTGTCGCAACCCGTTTGTTGTGTCGCGACCAGACTTCTCTTCCTTGTGTTGGAATCTTTGTCGCGACATAGAAAAGTTTGTCACGACCTTGTTTATCTGTATTCAACTGATCTCTGTGTCGCAACCTTAAGATCCACTGTTGCTACATTGAAACATCTCTTCAGC
The DNA here is from genome assembly GCA_016808115.1 of Tetrastigma voinierianum. Taxonomy (NCBI): domain Eukaryota; kingdom Viridiplantae; phylum Streptophyta; class Magnoliopsida; order Vitales; family Vitaceae; genus Tetrastigma; species Tetrastigma voinierianum. Next base: position 284,349 of record JAEQBH010001582.1, read on the forward strand.
TTGAAGTATGTCGCAACATTGGGTTCATTTGTTGCAACTAGGTCGGTTTACTAAGTAAGCATCACATGTCGCGACCTAGTTTATCTGTCACGACCAAAGCTTCTTCTTCTTTCAGCGTGAAGACTTACAAGTCGCAGCAATCGCGTCAATTCATCACGAGAAGCTCTTCTTCTATCTCAACAAGCTTTTCCATGTTTGCATAATCAGTGTCTCGATAGAAGAGGATTGTGTCACGATAGAGATATTTTGCTTTATGTTCTTCATGATGTTGCAACATAAACTTTCATATCGCAGTATTCTTCCTGTATTGCTTTTTAATTTCTTGTCCGTAGCCAGAACCTTGTTGCGACGAGTTTACGCCTTCTTCTGTTTCATTTGTAGCGACATGAGCTTCCTTGTTACGACAATTTCTTCCTTGTGTTGACATCCTGTTGAAAACTTTGTCGCAACATAAACTTTCTTTGTCTTAACTGACTGGTTATATTCTTCCCATTTAATGTCGATAGAGCTCATCTGTCAATACTCAAACCTTTTATTGGAAACAGAGAGTGTGTCATGGCCAGAGTTTCTTTGCCATTTGCTTGAAATTTGTTGCGACACCTGAAACTCTGTCATGACAAAGGCCCCCTTCTGATGCTCTTTTTCTCTTCTTTTCTGCTGTAATTTCCTTCTTTTTGAATTAGAACCTGCAAAACACAAAGTTGGTAAATATTCCATAATTTGGCATTAAAACAAAATGAAGATACTAAAAATAAGCCAGAAAAATGGATTAAAAATAGATGAGTTTAAGACTCATCAGTGATGATTGGGTACAACTTATTCGAAGGTAATTGAGTAACCAACAGAGAATCACCACTTATGATAGAGGGAATGTATACCCATGGCCTCTTGTCGGGATCATTACTTGGAATCTTTGGCCATAGTAGAATTGTCATACTTCAGTGACATATCTAATAGATTAATGAGTCTCGGTGACAAGAACTAATATCACTTAGGCTAGGTGTGATATAGTCAGTCTAGCGGGAGATAACACATAGTCCATGTTTTGAATCGAGTGGGGTACAGAATGGTTGGTTCCGTCCTTGTAGGGTGGTTAGATTAGAAGCAAGAGGAAGCACAAAAAATTATAATTACCTAACACTAACCCCAGGTAGCCCACAACTACTATAGGTATAGTGGCTCAAGGGTCGTCCAATAGGATGAGTTTTTATCTCTTGGTTTTGTAATCCTAGGTTCCTAATTACTTAACTAATTGCTTTATGAAAACTGAAATTAAAAACAGAATTAAAAGATTGATTTTGATTGCTTTGAAAGAGTGATGATTGCTGATTTTTAGATAAAAATATATAAAGAAGGTCTTAGGCTTTGAATTCACCAAATCCAACCTAACCATGGTGATTCAAAGGGGGTTCTAATAGTCCCAATCATTTGCCTAAGATACCAGCCTATAGCTAATCCCCTAAACTTCGCCTAGGTTCCTCTTACAAGATATAGTTGAAGCATGATTTATAGGTGTACATTAAAGTAATCCATACCTAATTTTAGAGGTGTCTCACATGTTCTCAACTCGACCCTTTGGTGGTTTCTGGATAAGTGACAATCTATTACGCATGTTGGGTCAAAGGGGTGTAGCCTAAGCACCCAACATACCATTCAAACTTGTCAAGTATAAAGAAGACTAGTTGAAGAGAAGAGAGACTCCTATACTTATAGTTGGGGGAACCAGGACTGTTGTCTCCCCATACAGGGAGTCCCCAACTGATGTACACATGACCTTCAAGTCTTTAAATAGTAGTGAAAATGTTAATTTTGGTTTGAAAAGCGGTTACCCCCTTTGGTCACCTTGGTGGGGTGGATTGGATCCACCTCACCTACAAAAGGACTACTCACTCATGGTGAGTCTTGTACATGCCATAATTAGAAAGAAAACGGGAAAAGAAAAATTAGATTGAAAGCTTTATTGAAAAGAAAATAGGGGAGAAGTCCCCTAAATTACAAACTATAATTAAAATTGAGAAGTATGAAATATGAGATGTTTTTTTGTTTTGGCTTGACCATGTACCACTATTTATAATACACCTTTAGAGGTTTTCTTCGTGCCAAAGTACAAGTAGTTTTCGATTAGAAATCAATCTCCATGACTTGGGACTCAAAACTTGCTATTTTCTATTTGCAGTCAGTGCGAAATCGCATGGTTGCAGTGCAAAATGCTCCAGAACGATTTCAAATCCTCCATCTTCTTGTGTGATCATTCCTTCATGGTCCCAACTCGATTGGATTGCTTCCACAGGCTTCCAAGTTCACACAAAAGATCCGAGATATCCTCATTGCTTCGATCTCATGATTCCAAAGAGCCGTAAAAACTGCCTAAAAAGGCCATTATGTATACATGTACTCAATGAAATAATTAGTAGTGGGTTTGAGGTAATAATTCACATAATTTGGTAAATATGAGTCTCCAACACAAAAAGGGTTTTAAAATAGGAAAATTAAGTATGTAAAAATCCCCTTTTTGATCATTTATCACACCCTAACCAACTTGTTTCTAGTCCCTTAGCAATGGATTAAGCATGAAACAAAGATAGGTTATTAAGACAATTCTAAAACTAAAAATGCAGGAAATAAACATGCAGCAAGAAAAGTAAGATCTTATAAGTTAGGTGGTGCTAGTATTATTAGAGAAGTATTGCAAAGGTCTAACAAATTAGTAGATTATAACAGGATTCATAATTTAAAGGAGGGAAGGCTCATAAGTTATGGTGATCTAGGTGATCATACCCTTAATCCTTCAATTGACTTTTCCTCAAAGAACTTAATGCATGTGTGGTGTTAAGATCTCAAGTGTTGATTGAGTTTCCAATACTCCCCTCAACCAAATTCAACTCACCCTTTTGACATAGAAAAGATTAAAGTAGGTTGAGAATGCACCTTTTTATTTCATTCATTTCCCCATTTTCTCATGTAGCTTTATAATATCAAAGTTGTCTAAGTGGCAGCCCATGTAGCAAAGATCCATTGATGGCTCCTAACCAGTTGGCTTAGGGCATTAGGCATTAAGTTCCTCTCGGACTTCACTATAAGATAACATCTAAAAAATAAGGTATCTACAAGGTGAGATTGATTCATCTTCTATCCCATGTAAGTGGCAGTGAAGTGATCGACTCCTAACCAGTTGGCTTAGGGCACTAAGCATTAAATTCCCCTTGGATTGTGCTCGGGATTTTGATTGATCAACCCACAATTTTTTCTTTTTTTCTTTTTTTCTTCCTATTTTTTTTTTCATAGGTGGGGCTCGATGACCTTTTGAAGGTGTCCATCAACAATAAATCAATCTAGCTCAAATGCAGACACTTGAGAAGAAGGGGCTCAGACTCAAAGTGTGTAAAAGAGATCTTGTGTGTGTGGTTTTTAAGTTTAAAAAAAGAAATGGTTTCTTGAAAACAAGGAGGCCAATCAAGCCATGTCCCCCACAACCATTATTTTCCTTAAATCCAAGATTTTATAAACACTAAGAAGTCCCAACAAGGTTAACAAATTATCAAGACTAATGTCAATACTTAATAAAATAATATTTAGCACCTTCTAGCTCATGTGACACACAAAACATGCAGAAAAATTTAAAACTAAAGCAGATTTTCAAATCAATATTTTTTGTTGAAAAAGTTATTTTCCTAAAAGTGTCTCCCCCCAACTAAGGTTTGACTTACCCTTTTAAGAGTTACCTCAATTGAAGAAGGGTGCTCTATGTATGATTTACTCCAATGCACAACCTTTGATGTTTGAAGGCACCTTGTAAATCCTTATGTGTGGTTGATTCCACATCCACATTGAAACACCATATGGTTTGAAGAATAGTGTGCTTGTTTAAGAAAACCTGCAAATCTTTAAAAGAGACAACAAATCTTCCAAAAGTAAAAGATAAATAAAATAAAGCAACTACCTAAGAAAGCAAATAAAATCCTAAACTATTTTATTTTAAGCTAGTTAGTCTCAAGCTAAAGACTAAGCCCGAATAGGTCCATGGGTTGAAATTCAAGGTGGTTCGAAGATCAAGTTTTCTTCATTCTCAAGTTGTTTAGAGCCTCCCTAATGTGATGTAAGCTCACCCTCTACACTTTCGGGCCACCAAAACCTTATGGTGTTCCCTTTATTTAATTTGAACCTTACATGTGGCGATGATCCTTTGTAGTTTGTCCATGTGGTTCAATTTCCCCATAATTTGTTCATTGAATTGAGTTTGGTTGCATATGAACTCAGTCACTAGATGATTAGTGCTCAAATAGTGTTATTTTGAACCCTGTTTATAGTTGAGCACTTTTTGTGTACTAATCAGCTTAAATAACCCAATTGGTACATTAAGGTCCCGGCTTTACTACTAATCGCATTTTGTGGCTATTTTTGTAGACTTGCGAGTTAAATTAGGCCAAAATCTTCAAGGCAATTCGAACGCGAAAAATCGGCCAGAGACTTCGGAGCGTACGCATGTCAAAAGTGAGAGAAGGAAAATGGAGCAAAAAGGGGTAAATTTGGAACATTGCAGAAATTTTATAGGGTTGCAAAAAATTTTGCAGCTTTGTGTTTAGCTGAGTTGCGATTTTCGCAACCTCCTGTCAATTGGACCCACCTTGACCCGACTTTTTGTGACTTTTTCTAAACTACCCTCTGTAATTTTGGTGCCGTACATTTTGTAATTTCCCTTGTTAAAGCGGTATAAGCCTCAGTCAAGACTTATCTGATATAACTTTGGATCTGACTAAACTTTAGCGGGAACTTTCGATTTCCAGCTTTCTTCTTTCTCGTTTTCTCCCTTTCCTTCACTTTCTCGCCTACCAAACACTCCTTGAGGATGACAACTCAAGGGATGGTTGGCTAAACCCCCCTCACCCTTGAAGAGGAAGGCCACTAGGCCAAGGTTTTGAGGTGAACTCCTCTCTGTTTTCCACTCATGCAGTTATTGTCATTTATGTCTACGTATCTCTTCAGTTTAATCCTTTTGATATTACCACAGTTGCTTGATTACTTAGTAAGATTTTGGGCTTAATGGATGCTTACTACTAGATCCATGAGGCTGCGGCACCCAGTTACCATTGTTGCCTGCGAGGTTAGGTTAGAGAATAAGTTTTTACTGCTTTGAAACATGAATAACCAATAAATGCTGTATCTCAAGAGAAAAACTTTTAAGGCTCAGTTTTTATAGCTAAACGAAGATTTTATTTAGGAAATTACTATAGGTCATCCTCCCCAACGCGAGGACCTCTCAGTCGCCCTAGAACCTGAAGCCCAGTGGCCCAAGACTTCAAAGAGTTCTTTTTACATTCTATTTCATTTAGTTTGCAGTTTTCAAACCACTAATGATTAGTGCCCAAAAAGTGCTATTTTGAGACCTATTTATTATAGGTTTTGAGTGCTTTTTGTGTACTAATCATTCTAATTTACCCGATTTGCACATTAAGGTCCCTACTATTTTAATGATCGCATTTTGTGGCAAATTTTGCGGTTTTTGCGAGCTAATTGTACCAAAATTGTTGAGTCGATCGAGCACGAAGGGTAGTGAGCTTCGACATTCACAGATCAAAGATCGAGAAGGAAAGAAGAGCAAAATGTGAAGAAAAACAACACTGCAGGAAAGCTTCTCCTGCGAGCCTTTGTTCCCGGCTCGACTACTTGTTCCTCCTGTTTGCAGTTTCACGCTTTTCACGCTACACCTGTTTGCTTTTGCTTTTGGTTTTTCCATTTACCCACAGTAACCTTCCGATTTTGGTTTTGTAACTTCCCTTACACTGAGCATCTATATAAGTCTCGGTTGTACAAATCAACCGGGCTTGACTTCGGATATACGGTAAGCGGAGCGGGATTTCCGCGGCTTCCTTTTCCTTTTCTTTCCTTTTCTTTTCCATTTTCTTGGGTACGCGAACACTCCTCGAGGATGACAACTCGAGAGGATGTTCGGCATAGACCTCTTCCTCCTTGAAGAGGACGGCTGGTAGCTAGGGTGTGGGTAACTCACGGTTCCCACATTTTTAACATAACGTATTTATGGTTGTTTGTGTTCACCGCTTCTCACTTAGGTGCAAAATCTCTTAAGCATGCTCTTTAATGTGTGTTGGAAGCTTTTGGGTTCAATGGATGCTGCTAGATCCATTGAGGCTCAGTTAGTTGTCTCTTGCTAGTTATCGTGGATTAGGGTTTTTGAGATGTTTTCACTGTTAGGAACATTTATTCCCATTTAAATGCTATTTTTCAAAAGGGAAAATCATAGGGTTTAGTTTTCAAAGCTAAATGAAGATCGGTTTGAGGAAATGACTATATGTCATATACAGCGCGAGGAAAAATACCGAGGACATGTAGTTACCTTGAAGCCTAAACCAGTGGCCTAACACTTCAAGGGTTCTATTTTACATTTTTTTCTTGTTTTAGTTTTAGTCAGTGAACACCCAAAACCCCCCTGTTTTTACCAAACCTTAAAAATCAAATTTAATTCACCAATTTTGCCTTCCTTTGTTAGTCATTTGTGAAAACCCCGTCCACAATGTTCGGCCTAATTGCTTATCTGCGGTAACAGCTACGGCGGTAGGAGGAGTATAGGATATAAATTTTGTTGATTCCGGATCACCCTACTGTGGCACGAATCAACTAATCACACTATTTTTACAAAAACCCCAAATCCAAAGCGAAATCACCATTTTACATCAACTGTAAATCATTTTGCGTGAAGAAAACCCATCCCCAGTTGACCATAAGCAGCTATCTTTGCCCAGTAGCTAGGCTACATCGTTAGAAGGTAACAGGTTTACAAATTTTGTTGGTTCGGAGCTGCCTAGCTACATGTTTACGTGTGAATCAAATGGCGTCGTTGCTGGAGATGGTGCCTTAGAGAAAGTGAGAAGTTGTTGAACTTGTGATCGTCATCACAAGTGTTGGTGAATTCTAATCCCTTTTTGTCTTTACTTTGATCTCTCCTAGCGAGTTCCTTCTTTGGGTTGATTAATTTTTATTTATTATATACTGTTCATACATAGAATTTTCATTTCTATTTCTAGCTAACATTAACCTTTTTGGTAGCCCTGCTTTCTTTTTGGTTGTTTGTCTATGTTGCTTGCTTAGAAGCTTATGTGTGACACCCCAATTCTGGGGTCACGTTGACTATCGATCGACCATTGAATACTAGTGGATGTCGAGATTTTCCGTGCCACTCATGAAAATGTCGGGCAGAGTCTCCTTTGTACGGGGAGCTCTACCCAAATACAACACACATGTATAACTTGTCCCCAATCAGCATCAATGACCACCTGGTCTCATATACAACCTCTGAGTAAAAATGACCTCTTGGGCCCAACCAAATTATACTGTGGCTTTATATTCCATCTATCGATATAATCTGGTAACATGAGTAAAGCGGCCACTTAGATTTATAAGCAATACTCATAAAACATCCCAACTATATATCATAGTTACAAAGAGTTAATGATCTACTCTTATACACAACACATATATTAAAATGAAAAACATTCTAATACATGCAAAACCATCGAAAGCCACATTAGGCTTTCTTACAGCGGCCTACATGATGGGCAGATATCTCGCATGCTCCTTGTACACAATCAAATAGTATCCCTCGGCAGGTGAGCTAATGTGCTACATTAGTGGAATCACCCTAAGTGGGCTACTCTTCACCTAAGTGTATAAATGCTCCAAGTAAACAAACATCAAGCAAATGCATGATCTACTTGAATCCTAGTGATCATCTCATATCCAAGAGTCCTCCAGAGCTCCTCCACACTGCCTAAGCACGTATGAGAACCTTAGTTTTTATTTGTGGACAACCCTCCGATATATATATCAATTGGGCCGACTCCGACGATTGATATTATGTGTATGGACTACCCTCCGATGTAAATCAATTGGGCCGTCTCCGATGATTGATATTATGTTTGGACTACCCTCCGATATTTATTATTTTTAGACAACCCTCCGAACCATTCTCTAAAGAATTACCTCATGCACTCACTCCTATCGTCCTAGGGTGCCCTGGTGCATATGGAATGCATAATGCAATTCCATTTCGGTTCGATAACACATGCAAATATATAATCACGTGATAGGCTGAAAGCGTGATGTGTATATGCGCTATGCGCAAGTGCCGCGTCACACTCAGTAATATAGTGTACTTATGAGTGCGGATATCGATCCACGAGGGATAAGTGTTGTTGAATACGAGATTGGCTTGTGAATCTTATGCGAGTTATATATGTTGTGTGAAAATTACTAAGCGTCGAATTTAAACTAAACTAAGCTGATCTGAATGAATTACTAATGGAGACTAGGGCTATGTCTTCCCCTGCCACTTCGATGGATTATTTCTTAAAGATGATATTATTAGTTTATTTATGATTTATTGATGGCTAGGTGATCTTGCTACGGAATACCCTCTCCGGGGTGTATCGCTTTATTTCGCTAGTAGAGTTGAGTGTATCTCTGACTCGATACTCGAAAGCAGCTTAAATGTTCTAACCTTAATTGCGCTACCTTCGGGATCGAATATCTCTATTTACGAATCAACCGAGAAGGCTCACCTCGGATCTCTGGGTATCCTCGTCTCTCGAATCTCGGATCTCTAGTATAGTATTGTGTTGGCGAGACATCACCATGTAAATGATTCCACCGGATATAAAGCAGATGCTAATAAATTATAAACAAGAGATAATATAAAATACTAATCTTTAATCCATGCAAATGTGGCGGTTCAACAACACCTAGGTATAGATCTAGAACATCTTTTGAGCGAGAAAACCTGAATAGTTAATCTATAAAGCAGCATGCAGTCTTTTTTGTCCGAAAAGATGAAGATACAAAATGATGGCCCTTCTCCAAGGTCAAAGTCCTACTGTTGTGATGATTTATGTACCCTAGTTCGTACGTCCTTGATCTCCGATCCTCCCCTTCCTTCTGCTCCCCTTTTTGCTTTTAATGATTGAGAGGAATACTGTGGCGGCGTCGCGGCGTTGGAGCAATAGCGGCGATTGAGGCGGCGGCGTTGAGCGTCGCGGATTAAGCATGCCGGCGTTACGCTTGTTGACTTTTATATTAGTTGACCCAACGTCGCGACGTTGGGACGTCACGACGTGGGGACGTCGCGACGTTGGAACGTCGCGACGTTCCAGCCATCTTTGTGCACTGCCACCCTCTACTCCAGAATGCTTCCAAAGACTGCCCTTTTCACACCAATTTCACATTCACACGATTGAACTAATCGAATGTCGAGCTAAAAACACGTATTTTAAATGTAAAGAAATAACGTAAGCGTAAGACAAGCGAGTATAACCTGAGTGTTTTAGGCACTCTATCTTTGCCCCCAAACTTAACTTCTTGCTTGTCACACAAACGAAACGGACTCTACGGACTCACACCCTACATACTATAGTCTAACACTAATATAGTGATGCAAATGCTGATAAGTAGAAGATCAAATTGGACCGACTCACACTGCTGCCGTTTTGGTCGAAGTTCACAGGATGCACACGAGTGTTCAACTTTCTAAAGAACTAAGTTGAACTCGGTGAAGTTGACTAGTGCCTCAGCCTCCGAGATATTCAATAACTTTTCCCAAGGACCCTATGTGCGTTAAATAAATGACCTCTAGTGTACACTTAGGTTCCGACGCCCCCAAACTTGAGTGCAACTTGCCTAGTGGGAAAATCTAACTATGAAAGGATCAGACGCACCCGTTTGTAATTTCTAAGATACCCTCTCACAACATAAGACAAAACTAGTGCCGTAAGTGAAGTCGATGACTCCGACGGTTGGCTCGGGGCATTGGGCTGAAAGGCCTCTAGGAGCGTGCGGGTTGATTGGGAAGATCCCACTTATTATCTCTCTCTCTCTCTCTCTCTCTCTCTCTCTCTATATATATATATATATATATATATATATATATATATATATATATATATATTTTTATTTATTTCCTTTTTTTTTTTATTTGGGAGAAACGAGAGGCAATCCTCTTTTATTCACGGTGTCCCATCTCTTTGATTAGAGACTCCCGGGGTTTGTTGAACCTTCGTAGTCGGGCTCGGCACCTGGGCATATCTAGAGATCATTTGTGTGTGGTGTGATAGGCTCCTTGAGAAATAGTTTCTTTAATAACCGGAGTTGAGTCACTATGCCTCCCCACCTATCCGACCTAATTCCCAAGCGTCAAACACCCTATGAATCCTGTCTAGAGATATACACTATTTTCTATGATAGTAGTGGATTCGGCCAAAAAAAATAATCTTCGACTCTCAAACATGGCACACACATACAAACTACCTACACATGATACCACTAAACATAGATATAATTTACCAAAAACACAAACAGAAACTAAACACACACATGACTCGTGACTAAAATGAAAAAGCGTAAATGTAAAAACTAGCGGAAACACAAAGCGAACATGCTTTACTTGAAACTAAACTAAACGAATACGAAATAAAAACAAAACAATACTAGTCTAGCCAAAGCTTCGATCACTCGATCACCACCCTTACAACAAAAAATATCTAGTGTCCCCAACGGTAATACAAAACGATGAGGGTGAAGGGAACTCCACAGTCGAGCGGGTCAGATTGGCGGTGGCGTCTGGTGGAATCTTAGAAGTACAGACAGTGGGCTGGAGGGATTCTTCTTCTTTGGAGAATAATTGGCTGGTTTGCGGAGCGTGCATACGTCGTAGAAGTGCCTCCGTATCTGTGTGATGAGGACTCGGTGTCTGGGTCTCAAATCAGTAATGCATCAGCCTTCCGGTAGGAGAGCAGGTCCTCTGGGTCGGGTGTGGGCCCGGAGGAGGCGCCTCAGGCTGTTGTGGTGGTGGTGGAGGTGGTGGAGGTGGTTGGGTGGGGAGCGCGATGTCCTCTGAGGGATTCGCCCGAGAGTCAGCGGGCACGATAGTCCTTGACTCGTCCTCGTCCGAGGGCTCATGACCTGAATAATAGGTCCCCTCAGGTCGTGGTACACCTGGTTTGTCCCTCTTAATCGATATTGCTTTGATGGGGTGCAACCACGCCTCATTGTCATCGAGGCACCAGGCTCGTTCCATAAGCCATAAATGAGGAAGGTGCCCCCGAAAATTCATCTTAGCATCCGGGTTATGGAGGATGGCGTCCTCACATAACCTACCCTGACATCAAGGGATATCTGAATGATGGCATAATTGAGCAGGGCACGCTGGGCAGTCACTTCACACACGTTCGTCGTCGGAATGAGACGACGTGATGAAGTGATCTGGTTTGGGGATATAGCGAATGTTTGGCCTTAAAATGGGCTTCGCGTGGCCCTCATGGTTGAGTTTCCACTCTCCGACCGTTTGTGAGAGACCACAATGACCCGGGGTAGTCGGGTGCGGCTCGTAAAGTCGATCAAGGCTCGGGGAACATGAAGTCAGAATCATAAAATGGTTGATAGACTCGCATTGAAGTCTGCAACACACCCCTCACTCGGACCTTCTTGACGACATGGGAGGCGAGATTGGCGTAGAATTCTCGCACCACACTCGCCAGCGGTTGGATGAGGTGGTTGGCAAAGTCTTGCCATCCCTTGGCGCAATCGTCTTCTTCGGAAAAAATCATCGAGGTGTGGAAACCCTTTTCTTTAATAAAAGACGGTTCTTGCGGATAGTCTTAGGGTGATCGGCTTCCCTAAGTTAACGAACGCGATACATTAAAGTGGGGGTCGGATCCTCCTTTAGTCCGACCCGCTTTGTAGGTAACTTGCCTGCTTGCCAAACATTAGTTTGATACTAAAGCTCCTAGAAGACAATGAACTCAAATGGCACAATTGTACGGACAATATGTTAGAGCACTCTGATGCACGAAGAACTAGGGCGAATGAGCCCCACGAGAGATGTAGACACCGATACAGGGCCGCTCGGCCGGACGACTTGCCCAAGCTAGACCTAATGTGGAAGCCTAGACCTTTGGTGGAGGACTAGACCAATGGACGAACACCTACGTGGAGTGTGGAAGGTGCGGGACAGGGGCAATGGACTGGGAGGTGTGGAAGGTGATGGTGGTGACAGGGTTAGAGAGGGTGTCGGAGGGCAAAACAATGGCCTCCGACGGGTGAGGTGGTGGAATCCGGCAAGGGTTGGTGCAGGGGAGTGACACAGGGGTGGTACTAGGGTTCAGGCAAGAGGGAGTAGGGTAAAAGCAAAAATGAAGGTGATTTTGGCCTTAAGCGGAGACAACGTCATAGCGTTCGAGGGACGACATCGCGGCGTTCGGAGAGGAAGTAGCGGCGTCGCGGCGCGTTCAGTGGTAAGATAAGCGTCGCGACATTGATATCCCAGCGTCACGATGTTCCAAGAAGGTGCAAAACCAGCGTCGCGGCGTTGAGATCAACGTCGCGGCGTTCGGAGGTTAAACCAGCATCCACGGCGTTGAATCTCGCGTCGCGGCGTTCCGAGAGAGTGGTCTAACCCGATGCCGGCGTTGGATTGGCGTCAGCGGCGTGGCTGGCGAAAAATTCGAGAATAGCGTCGCGGCGTTGAGAGCGGCATCAGCGGCGTTGCGAGAAAGAACCCGAAATGCTCATTATGTAACCATGGTCTAAGATAAGAGAAAACTCCCCTCGTGTAAATGTGACGCTCTAGACTTTTGTAGTGCTCTGCATGAACGGATCCTCCCCAATACTGTCGATCGCGGGTCCTGATAGGATACATCCAAAAAGGGAATCAGATTACGGACAGAACATCAAACCAATATAACTTAAAACAGATAATAAAAAAATTTGAACCAGAGAAAGTAAAATTTCAAGAAAAACTTGGGTTGCCTCTCAAGAAGCGCTATGTTTAATGTCGTTAGCAGCGGCCACGAATCTTAATGTGCGATATGCTTAGAAGAAATTGGGAAATGCTAAGTATAGTGCTCAGCCACGATGCTCAGGTGGATGAAATACCTTCTGTTCATGCCCTTTTCTCGGTGTCTTTAATCTTCCGGAATAGGAGAAATTTATCCACGAAGTTTTTCGCATTGCCTTGCAAAATCTCTGTGTAGTGAAGTTCCGAGATATCTTCATTTGAATCGTCATCTGGATGCTTCATGGGCTGGAATACATGGAAAGTTATCTCGTCTCCTTGGACTCTCAATTTGAGCTCACCTTCTTGCACATTGATTTGAGCTTTTCAGAGTGGCGGGAAGGGTGCGCCAAGTATGATGGGGCCCAGGTCGTCTTCCTCCATGTCGAGGAATGACGGTCTGGCTGGAAGAGACGAATTTACCAGCTTTTGCTAGAACATTCGGTATACCCAGGGATGTTGGTGGGACACAATGCGCAAGTTGCAAGGCGATTATGGTCGATTTTGGTTCTCCCACAACTTTAGCCTTTAAACATCGAAGCGGCATGAGTTGATACTTGCTCCCAAGTCACACAAGGCTTTTCGGATACGGAATTTCCTATAGAGAGCAGTATAGCAAAACTACCGGATCTTGGTTGGGGAAGCTTCCTTTGCAGGATGGCACTGCATTCCTCAGTTAAGGCGATGGTCCCATATTCTTCCAACTTCTTCTTACTCGCCAAGATCTTTTTCATGAATTTCACGTAACTTGGCATGTTCTCCAGTGCCTCCAAAGAGGGTATATTAATATGTAGTTTCTTGAAGATGTTAAGAAAAGAATTTACCATTGCTTCTCTAACACCTTTCTTGACCTCGAGGATCTGGAATTGGTATGACAGTTCGTGTTTTGTGCATTTCTTGGTTTCTTCCACGGCGTTAATATCTTGGCCCGCTCGTATCTCGAGGTTGCTCATCTTGCATCTGGTCTTTTGGGATGCTTTGGTCTTGCTCCTTAATTTTCAGTTCTCTTACCGCTAGTTGCAGTACTCTTTCCCTTCTCCTCTAGGGTTTACCTCTGAATTGCTTGGTAGGGAACCCTGTTGCCTTTCTGTCAACAGACTAGCCATTTGACCCATCTGTACCTCCAAATTTCTCAATTGTGCCGCTTGATTGTTCAATTGAGTGGCACATTCTTTGCATAATCGCCTTTGTCTCATTCATAAAGGCGTGTGTGATGTGAGCATACGTCGCGGGGAGCTTGTTAGGTCCCTGCTTTTTCGGGGAGGTGGATTGGCTCACTCGAGGTGATGGCATGTTGATCGATTGTTCCTCCATCCATACCATGGTTGTTACGATTGTTACGATTCGATTGTTACGCCACCCCTTGGCCTTGATTTTAGTTCGATAGTTATTTCCCACACTCTGTCCTTGTTGTTGTGGTGGTTCGATTGAATCTCGACACATCTTGGGCACTCTACGGTTTGGTTTCTGTGACATTCACGTGCTATTGTCTTTGTCCTCCATAGAATTCACACTAACTCCATGGGTTGGTCGTATGGCATTGTGATTCCGCTTGCTGTCACAGTTAAGCTGTTTGGTCGGTGTGCGACATGATTAACGGATTGTTGAGAACCTCATTCTCCAAATTCACCACCACGGCTTTCGCGGTGTGATCCTTCTCCATAGGCCAGCGGTTGTATTGGTGTGACATCTTCCAAAATTTCATAAGCAGTCTTGGTTTTCTTCGTACTAGTGCTCCTCCGGTAGAGGCATCAATCCTTCATTCCTAGTTGCATTCTCGAGACCATTATAGAGCATTATGGACCTGCATCCATCTTGTTAGTCATGATGTGAACCTTTCTCGATGGATTCGTGAGAAATACGTCCCATGCCTGCAGGTTCTCTTTCTCCCTCTAATTTTGTCCAAAAGTATTGATCTCTTGCACAAGTTGTGCAATTTTTCGAGTGGGAAAACTTAGTCGGAATTTACGCACTAAATGCGTTCCGTGAAGTAATGGAATCCGGTGGGTGACTTGTTGGCAGTGCTTTGGCGCTACATCACTGGTAGAATGGGGAACAATCTCGACTTGAGTGCCTCTTCGGTGACCCCATTGTACTTGATCATGTCACAAAAACTTCAAGAGGTTGGTGAATACATATTTGTAGGATTCTCATTAGAGCGACGGTGGAACGGGATGTTCTGAAGCATGCAATAAAGTGGCCCGACTTCAACTTCGAGAAGTTGTTTGCTGAATAGTGGTCTTGATGGCGTGCGAAACAATGTGTGGTGGTACAATCACTCTAACAACGTGAATGGATCATCTGGGTATTATGAAAGCAGCCTGGTGCATTCCTTCCATTATTCCCATTTACAGAGCCCTATGTGGCTCATTTGCTCCAATACTCGAGATCTGCTCTTCATTGTTCTCCATGATTGCTAGATTTCTAGTACGGTATCGTCTCTGTTCTGTTCTCGGCGTGTTACGTATGTAAGTCCTTTACGGCTCCAGGGATCAAACGGAGGTAGGTAACTAGATCTCGTCGTCATGCGCTCAGCAGAGCAATTTATGATCGCTACGAAACAAAGAAGACCAACTTATCAGCACTTTTAAAAACAAATGAAAACAAAAAAATCCAGAGTAATATCTAATGGCTTTAATCTCTATATCATTCTAAACCTATCCCCGGCAATGGCGCCAAAAACTTGATAGGCTGAAAGCGTGATGTGTATATATGTACGCCTATGTGAGCAAGTGCACGCGTCGCCTCAAAGTAATATAGTGTACTTATGAGTACGGATATCCCGCAGGGGATAAGTGTTGTTGAATCACGAGAGATTGGCTTGTGAATATTATACGGTTATATATGTTATTATTGAATGAGTACTAGCGTGCGATTTAAACTAAACTAAGCGATTTGAATGGCAATTACTATGTAATGGGGCTAAATTTATCATCTCACCTGCAAAAATTCGATGGATTATTTCATAAAGATGATATTATTCGAGTTTATTTATGATTTATTGATGGCTGTTGATCTTGCTTACAGATACCCTCTCTCGAGGTGTATCCGCCTATTTCACTAGTAGAGTTGAGTGTATCTCTGACTGATACTCAGCAGCTTAAATGTTCTAGCGCTTAATTGCCACCTTCGGGATCGAAGTATTTCTATTTACGAATCAACCCAGAAATTTTGCTCTGAGATCTCTAGGTATCCTCATCTCTCGAATCTGGATCTCCAGTATGATCACGTAATATTAAATGAGGACATCCCTTGTATAAATGATTCACGGATATAAAGCGAGATGCTAATAAATTATAAACAAGCGAATAATATAAAATACTAGTCTTTAATCCATGCAAATGTGGCAGGTTCAACAACTTACCCTAGGTATATAGATCTAGAACATCTTGAGCGAGAGAAAACCGCAAATAGTTAATCCTATAAAACATCAGTCTTTTTGTCCGAAAAGATGAAGATACAAAATGATGGCCGCTTCTCGAGGTCAAAGTCCTCTTTGTTGTGATGATTTATGTACCTGGTTCGTGCGATCCTTGATCTCCGTCCACTCCCTTCCCTTACGCTCCCCCTTTTTGCTTTGTGATTGGGAATACTTGCGCTAACGTCGCGGCGTTGAGGCGTGCGCGGCGTTGAGAATCGCGGCGTGCAGCAGTGACTTTATATTAGTTGATGACGTGTGACGTTGGGGCGTCCTGCCCGTAAAGGGCGTCGCGGCGTTCCCGACCATCTTTGTGCACTTTCATCCTCTGCTCCGATGCTTCCAAAGCGCCTTTTCACCAATTGCACCTGCATTTCACGCAAATTGAACTAATCGAGATATCATTTTATAAAATACGTATTTAAATGTAAAATAACGCTAAAAGCGTAAAAGACAGGTAGCGGGTTAGGCACTCATCATCGTAAATATATTCACATAATTTAAATCACCTGAAACATGTTATGTAATTTCACATTTCCATACTCAAAAATTAGCTCATGGGCTAATGATCAAACCACGAGATTCAACTTGAATTACTCGACCAAACCTATTTCTAAAATTATTTGTGAACACTATTCTCGGGAATAGTGAAACCCTGGTTACTATTCCCGGCAAATCACCAATCATCGGTTCACTTAGTGAACCGAATTTCCTGGCCATTCGACTTTTCACATCAAGCTACATTAACACATGGTTAACTGCCTTAATTCGGCTCGTGGACGATCGCGGATGTCACATGGAAGTTTCAAAAATCCAACACCTCGGTTCGAGATTTGGAACCGATCAGAAAGCAACCCCTCACGGCCTCATTCAGCTCAACATTAACAAAGTACTTAAATAAGGAATAAACCCAAGTGAGGAGAAGCCCTACCTCAAGGAGTTTGTCGAAACTCCTTAAATCAGAACCTTACGAAACCTCTCTGGCGATTCGATTGCCCACGATGAAATTTATTAAATCGACAATATTTATATACCTAAAAAGCTCCTACAATGCCGTAGTCAAGCTACTGCGGTATAGTGGTCTAAGTCGAACACGGGGATGGGTTTTCTTCATAAAATGGTTTGCATTAGGGCATGAAGGTAGGAAGCTTTCTATTTGGACTCTTTTGGAATTCATTGAAAGCAGGGAATGGTTTGAAAAAACGAGAAATTAAGCGAAAGTTAAAAGCGAATTAACAATGAAGAAATTTACTTTGAAGATTTAGGTCACTAACTTGGCAAGCTAGAGGCAAACATGTCCTCGGGTTTTATCCTCCTATGTGTAGTCAACACGGGATGTAGTTATGGCCCCTTTTGTTTAAAACTAACATTCTTTTATCATTTTTTGAGGCCGTAAAGATGCAGAATCACGGTGCATCTCTACTTTAGACAACTTGAACCTAAAGCATGGAAGTATTGACCTAGGCTAGTAAGAACCATCTAAAGAATCTGATGCATCTCTCACCCAGTGCTTGAACCCTAAAGCATGGAGAGTATTGGCCAAAACAATAAAGCAAATGTTATTTAACCACTAATTTGAAGAACCAACATGAATATTACCTCATAAATGAAGTAAGGACCATCTAAAGGCCACGAGTACCTCTGTCACTAAGCCTTTGGATCTAAAGCATGAGTAAGTGGCCAGACAATAACATCCTATGTTATGCAACTGAGTTTTGAAGATAAGGGCCATAAATACACTACCCATAGCTTTTAGTACATGAGAGGACAACAATGCAAAGCTTCTTTGCGAGCTATGCTTCCTTCCTCTTCAAAGGAAGGAGGCTTAATAGCTTATCTCTTAATTGTCATCTTGGGGTGTGCTTGTGACGAGGAAGAAAGAAGAAGAGAAAAAGAAGAAGAAAATAAAAGCAAAACTAAAAAAAATAAAAACAATTTATTTACAAAAGTAAAAACTTACAACTATTATTCTCCCCCAATGATGGCAGAAATTGTTACTTAGGTTTACAAAACAAGAGGGGGCTTTATATAGGCCTCCTCGAGGTATGAAAATACCAAAAGCCCCTAACAAGCCCAGGCTAAGTTATGGGACAGGATGTGAATTCACCAAGAATTGAAGTCGGTTGCATTAATTACAAAAGCATGACGAGGCATCAAATTTCGCTAAGGCTGCAATTCATTGGAAGTAGCGAAATCGACGGGGTTTTCTCCTGGCATTTGCTGTTCCATTGCCCTTTGTTCCTCTTCTCATCCTGTCTTTCAGCTGCATCTCATTTCCCTCCACTTTTCCTTTGTTTTCCATTGATTTTTGGGCTTGTTGATGGCTGAGACTAAAATTCCAACCTCGCGTCGATCATTTGTGTTGAATTGAAGCCTAGAAGTGCTTAAATACCTCTGAAACAACCAAAAACATACTCCAAAGAATGGCATAAGTGTTACTAAGATGACTTGAACCTTCAATTGGTTTATATGAGCATGATTAATGCACAAAAAGTACTCAAAACCTATCTAATATAGGGTTCAGTGCACTTTTTGGACACTAATCACCTAACAAACGTTATAGTCCTTAGCAATGCAAAATAAAAAAATAGAGATGCCATGGTTGATTTTCAAAAGGTTGTGATTCAGGTTGTGAGAAGAAGCAGTACTAACCTAAACAAGAATCATCAATGCCGTGCTCAATAACTATCATGAGAGAATGAATGCCATACAAAATTGAGTATCAAAAGAGTCTCCATCTCAGTGAATCAACCAGAAACTTCCACCAAAACCTAAGTGCTTATTTGATTAGCTCTCAACAATAAAGCTTCACGCTAAGCTTGCACTCTCCACTGACACAGTTTACTACCACGACCTAGAATGCTAACCAACCTAAATGATCAGGACCCACCTCTTATTCCACAATTCTTTTTTGTGTTGTAAGTTACCAATCTTTAAAAACTACGACTTCATCAAAGTCGGGTGTAGCGAAGTGCCAGATGACTCCCGACCAATTAGGTTTAGGGCATCAAGATTCAAAAGGATCAAGCGACCCTGGCTTCTACGAGGCTTCTGGACTTGAATGACTTAGAATTAGCACCTACAACTTGCTCAACTCCACCTATCCACCCATGTAGAACACAAAGTCGGCGCTCGACCAGTGAAGGTTTAGGGCACCAGGCTTTAAAGGCTTCAGCCATATACCCCTCGGACTGTGTTCGGGTTTCAGAGCAACATTGCGATTTTATTCTTTCTTTTCTTTTCTTTCTTTTTTTTTTTTCTTTTTTTTTTTTTTTTTCATTTGGGTCCTTAACCTATTAAAGGCGGTCAAATAAACTAGGAGTAGTTTTAAATTAAGGGAGGTGCACGAGTTTTCAACCTATCATTGAAATCTAATGTGCTTTGTGTGTGGTTAGCTAAAGGAATTGGAAAGAAAAGGTGAAATCAAAGAATTCAACTAATCATTAACTCAACTAAGCATGGAACCAATCTAACATCAATAGAATTGGACAAAGCTTCAATTTTTCAAACCACAGGTTAGGCAAAACTACAAAAAGTTTGATTACAAAATGGGTCCAGATTTGGAAAAAGTAAGCTGTAAAGTATAACAGCTTTATAGAAAGGGGACCCAGCAAGCCACTAAACATAACAAAATGGGCTTGCACAAAATAATAACAAAACATAAATACAAAATCCACTTCCTTTACTAATTCTCCCCCCCCAACCCAAGCATCTCGGTGTCGAAGTAGGGTTGAGATAGAAAAGTAATATGAAATCCTCTATATGATGGGTGTGTATGATCTCTCATGATTTGCCTGGATAGGAACCTCCTGAAGCTTTCCATCGACACCTTATGCACTCAGTTCGGGCTTCAAATAAACAAGTTAGGAGAAGAAAAGAAGAGAGAGAAAAAAGTGACCAGTTGGACCATTTTTAAATTACACTTTCATAATAATCTCAAAAATGTTCTTTCTGGCCATATTTAGTTCTACACTCTCTAAGCTTTCCCAGCGGTACCAAGAACGCCCTAGAGACGCGGAGTTGGATGAAAAAGTTATGCACAAAACAAAATGAAGGGCAAAGCGGTGGAACAGCGAAAAAATTTGCCGCTAACCAGCGAAATTTCGCTAAGCTAGCGAATTCGCTCTGCAAATTGGCTATCTAATAGCGAAATGGTTGCCAACTCTTTGCGAATTTCGCTAGGATTTTTGCTACAGGCATGAATTTCGCTAGGATTTTCGCTACAGGCATGAATTTCGCTAATTAGCGAATTTGGCAATGGTCTAGCGAATTTGGCAATGGTCTAGCGAATTTGGCAAGGTTGGAATTTCGCTAGCTAGCGAAATTTAAACTAGCTAGCGGTACAAGGTGAGACGGAATTTCGCAATGCACGGTCTAAGTTGGCCTAGCGAATTTATAATGTGTCTTGAATTATGACTGTTGCAGTTGGTTGCGAAATTACGCTAAGATTGCGCGGAGTGATTGCGAGCAGTTTGAAAATACTGTTTCTTTGTTCCTCCCCGATTTTTCATTCATGCTCAAAATTTGCAAAAAAAAAAAAAAAAAAAAAAAAAACCTAAGTAATACGAAAAAAAGTGCGAAGAGTAAAAGTGTCCCAAAAACTCAATTAACTAAAAATTAAAGAAAGAAAATTTATAAAGAAAAATTACTGAGATCAAAATAAACTACGATAATATAAAACTAAACAAGACAAATAAACAAAAGGGGGGAGCAAAATGCCTAGGTTGGGTGTTCCCGAGCCCGAACCCGCATTCAGGCTCCAACCAGCATTGCCATGCAATGTAGGCATTTGCCATCTTTTTTTGATGTAGTGGCAAAGGCATGTCTGAGAGGCACTAGTCTTCTAAAATTCTGTTGCATGGCTACTAGTGGTGGGTTGGACTTACATTTGGGAGCTGATGCTGCTGGTTTGATTGTTAGGTGTGGCGGTATGTACACTTGGTCATGCGGGGAATGCGCGTGGGTATTTGATATCTTGAGCGTGGCACTGGGTTTAACTTCATGGGGATTGGTTGAAGGATAGGTTTCTTGGGGCTCTTCCTGTTTCATGTCCCTTGCCTCTCCTCGAGTTAACAAGGCGGTGTTTGTTCTTCGTTTGTCAATGAAAAATTAGCGGGGCATCCTGAGTTCCTCGGGGAGCTTTTAATGATTCCACTTTCAATTCCCCACGAAATTGCAGTTGAGCTGCTCAACCAAAGCATTCAGTCAAAAGCACTCTTCTCTTACTCTCTTCCTTAACTGTGGCCCATTCTTCTTGAAGTGGTTCGACCTCTCTTGGAGGCGACTTAACTGGCTGTGATGCTGTGTCTTGACTCCACACCCTTCTCAGGTCTGGCTACTTTACTTCATCGGTTCTAGTAGTTGTGTCCTCCACTGAGCTATTCTATTCACCATATTCTGATATTCTTTGTCCTGGAAAGGCCCTTTTCCTTTACGAACTTCTTATTTCTTGTTGGACAATTTTGAAATTTGATTTGCATATGGGATAGTTTCACATTAAGTGAACTTTGTCTTGCTTCAATATTTTGATTAGTTTGGACATTCGATTACCTTATGTTCTTACGCCATTATTAGCACCATCTTACTTAGATTCGAGAATTGCTGTTCGACGGGGGATAAGGGTAGTGGTTGTTCTTTGTTGGGAAGTGGGGACCTGCTTCTTCTTGCGATCTATTGGAATTATATAGGAGATAGTTTTGGCTTTCTGGTAGATTAGAGTGGGTTTTCAGAATTTTGAATATAGAATTGCCAAATGGAACATTCATTGGTGAATTACACGCCCGATTCAAAATTTGGACATTCTCTTGGCGGTTTTCCCCATATGTGACCATGCGTGATGGTTGTAGCCGAAGAGTTGGGATGGTGACAACTCACTTCTTGATAAATATTATGTTGATTTTCATTTCCATCTCATCAATCTCCAGTCAAAATGATTAATTTTTCTCTCATCAGTGTGTCCTCAGAAATTGTATGAATGGTCTCCCCCTGTAGTCATCAGTCCTTCATCCTCCCCTTGGGCGAGTTCATCCCATGCCTTTGAGGTTTTCAGCTATAAGTCAAAGTCTATAGCCTCGTCAAGTGTTTTATAAAGTTGCCCCACACATTGTTTCTACAAGTTGTTTCATGGGTGGGGACATCCCATCATAGAAATGGTTTACTGGCATCCGGTGTCAAACCCATGGTGTAGACACATTCTTGGTTTCCATAAACCTCTCAAACAACGGTAAAACTTCTCACCTTCATGAAATTTGCAAAGGTATAAATTTGTCTTTTCAAATTGTTTGTCTTATGAGCACTAAAAAACTTCTTCAGGAACTCTGCTTGCAGCTCAGCCCAATTTCTTATGGTTCTAGGCCTCAATGAGTTGAGCCATATCTTGGCCTTGTCCTTGAGGGTCAATGGAAATGCCTTTAGTTTCAGCAAATCCATATCCATCATACCTTCCTTGAAGGTAGTGCATACCTCCTCAAAATCCCTAAGATGTGTGTATGGATTTTCATTTTCCACTCATGGTATATGGGAAGTAAGGTACCAAATATGGCCTCCTTTGCTACATCATCGCGGGAGAATGATACGAGGATGGGGCACTAACTCTAGGAGGGTGGATGGCGAGTCCTCATGGTTCTACATATGCATTTGGATTCGCAAAGTTCTGGGTTGGCTCTGTTGTTTCCTCAGGTATGGATCATGATCAGTTGTGCTTTCAACCTCACTAGCTAGGTCAGGTTGTGTACTAATCCTATTCAGCCTACCTGAAGTGTCTCTATCCCACTGTTGCATGCACAGTTGTTACACAATTGTAGAGACAACAATTAGAACCAACGAGAGTGCTAAAGGCGTGTAAACTAATCTAACAAAAAGAAGTAAAATGACTGAATGAAAAAAACTGAAGGCTGGTCGGTGCAGCTCTTGTCAAGTGCTAGAAAGCGGAGTTCTTTGTGACGTCTAAGAAGGTAAAAGGCACCTTCATATGTGGTGCTGGATCACAGTACTCTTCAACTTACCGCATTGGTAGTGAGCACCATCCCGACGCGGCGCCATTGGTCGTGCCACGATGAAGCTGAGCTAAAATCAACAATATTTATATACCCCTAAGCTCCTACAACTGCAAGTAGTCGAGCTACTGATATAGTGAAATCCCCAGGTCGAACACGGGGATGGGTTTTCTTCACCATAAATGGTTTGCATTAGGGCATGAAGGTAAGGCTTCCTGTTTGGATCTTTGAGATTAAACAAAACAAGAATGGTTTGAAAAACGGAAGTGTGTAGTGAAAGTTAAAGCTGAAGTGCTGTTGTTTGCTTTAGAGATTTAGGTCACTAACTTGGCAAGCTAGAGGCGAACCACATGTCCTCGGGTTTATCCTCTATGTGAGTCCAACCTGAGGATGTGATTATGTTTACTTTTGTTCAAAGACACACTAACAATTCTGTTTTATCATTTTTGAGGCTGTAAAGATCAAGAATCACAGTGCATCTCTCACGAACCTTTGAACCTAAAGCATCTGGAGGTATTATTTCAGGCCAATGAATGTATTTAAGAATCCGCAGTGCATCTCACGGGAGGCTTGAACCACTAAAACATGGAAGTATTGGCCCCGAAACCAATAAAGAAGCAAATGTTATTTAACCTAATTTGAAGAACCCTAACATGTGAATATTACCTCTTGATGAGTAAGGACCATCTGAGAGCCAATTACCTCGTAAACAAGCCTTTGGATCTAAAGCATGGAGAGTATTGGCGAGAACAATAACATCATGTTATCGCGGCCCGAGTTTTGAGAATAAGGGCACTGCAATCACACTACCCGCAACTTTTAGTATGAGGACAACATGCTTAACCCTACTGCTTGAGCTAGCTTCCTTCCTCTTGAAGGAAGGAGGCTTAATGACTTTTATCTCTTGAATTGCATCTTGAGAGGTGTCTTGTGGCCAGAAGTAGAAAGAAAGAGAAAGAGAGAGAAGAGAGAAAATGGCAAAACTAAAATAAAACATTTATTTACAAAAGTAAAACTACACAACTATTAATTCTCCCCCAATGATGCTTGAAATTGTTGTAGGTTTACAAAACAAGAGGAGGGCTTCTCGTGGGCCTCTCGAGGTATGAAAAGAAAATACCAAAAGCTTTAACAAATGGGCTAAGTTATAGGACAAGGATGTAATTCACCAAAAAATTGAGTGGGTTGCATTAATTACAAGCATGACTGAGGCATCAAATTCCCTTCATTCAGAATTTCGCTGGAAATAGCGAAATCAAGCGAGTTTCTCCTAGCGACTCTTGTTCCATTGCCAGCATTCCTGCTTCCTTCTCATCCTTGTCTTCAAGCGCATCTCATTCCTCCACTTTTCCTTTGTTTCCATTGATTTTTAGGCTTGTTGATGGCTGGAGACTAAAATTCCAACCTCACTTGATTGATCATTTGTGTTGAGATTGAAATAGAAGTGCTTAAACCCTGCAAAACAACCAAAAACGTATAAATAGCATAAGTGTTACTAAGGATGACTTGAACCCTTCAATTGGTTTATATGACATGATTAGTACACGAAAATTACTTCGAAACCTATATGCCGGGGTTCAATTTACTTTGGACTAATCATACATGTGAAGCGACTTTCCTTCTTGTCAGAAGCCAATTCCGGCCCGGTCGGTTAGCGAAACTTAGAAAGAAGTCTAGCCTTCTCCTCACAAAACTCAGTCCGTGACCGCCAATTTTCCTCCTCTCTCCACGTTTTCTCCCCCTTTTGCATTTGAGAAGACAAACACTATTCCTTGTTTGTCTTTTCTTAAACAATTCAAAAGGACATTTATGTGCTTCTTTTCCGGTTTGACACTCTGGCATTATCACCGGCCGTCCATTTTGATCATTTCTCTACTCATGCCCGCCCTTGGCACATGATGCAGCGTTATATGTGATTTTCATGCGCATCGAATGCGTTTTCGACGCAAAATGAGATCCTCGAAAAACGTGCCAACTCCGACTGTCTCAAAATTCGACGAAATTCGATGTGCTAGCTAGATTTCGCTAGACGATTCTAACGGTGAAATCCGTTTCGTCATCCGAGATCTAGAGAATAAATTCCAGATTATTGACCGAAATTACTATTTTGCCATTGTTGACTGGACCAAAAGACATATACAAATTTATGACACTATTACCAAGGATAACATTAATCGTTTAGCGACGTAACAAAACGTCTTTGGTCAAGTATGTAAATGCGCCAGCATCATCGCGAAGGTTATTATCAATCCACGACTTTATTATGGGCGGCTGGTTCCAGACTACGTCAATGGTGTTGTGGATCCGAAAGCACTCATTTCAAATTGGACTTATTGCCGGGACTGTTACACAATCTGATGAATAATATAAAGCGGTGGCGGTTTCGCTGATGTCTTGATTAAGATGTTTTAAAATAAACTTATTTTAGTGTGGTTTTTGATCCGTATACTGCAGAGTGCGAATTAATGAATGACCGGAATGGATTTGATCGAATATAGATCCCAGAGATCTGTTTTTCAAATCAACTTCTTAACTAGCGACTCCGTATTATTGGGGCGTCATCGATGATGAGATTACGTACAGAAAGCTTAGAATAGATGATTAAGAAAATGATGGAATAATGATTGAACATTGGAAATAAATCAAAATAACAGTTGGATTTAGCGTTCTCTTAAGACGTGAATCAATCAGCTGTTTGACTGAAGAATCATTCCCTCTGATCTGTCTGCATCTTTGGTTTGAACTGGATCTTTACAGCTAGTCGAGTTGTATAGTGTATTTGGATCTCTCCAGCACCACGAGTTCATCATCTCACCTTAGCGACTTTCTCTCGAACATGAGGGGTGAAACCAACTACCACTTTTTAAACCTAGTTTGCCTTGTTAAAAATTTTCTTTCTCAATACTTTATACCCACAACATAGATCTGAACTGAGCTCTTAGTGAGTCATTGCTGCGAGGTTGCACTATCTTAGTTCACCACCCTCCAGGTAGAATAGCTTACTCTTTCCCTTGATTAGATCATACTTTAACACGGGATCGGGTGCTATTAATTAAGATGAACTCTCTGTCTACTTAAATTTATAACTCACTCAGCTCATTCTCGATTCTGAGCGAGAGAGAGGATGTATTGATTTAAATATACGAGCGCATTAGATCAAGCAATATCGGGTTCAAATACCTTCGAAATTGTTTCTTACTCTGGGAATGCCACTTATATATTTGTCACGGAGGGGCTCACGGAAATCAATTTGAAACAACCTCGTTATGGGTATGAGGCGGGAAATTGGGATCGATTCAAGGCTCACGCAAAACGACAACGTCGATTTAACATCGAGTTCCATTTATTATGAATGAGAGAAATGCTGCGGGAAAGATTGTTTTTTGACAATAAATCAATTCAATGGAAGTGGGTTTCTAAATTCTTTGATTATACCATACATTGAAACTGGCGATCAAAACCAACATGAAATCGAAGCTGGGTGTTGATCGAGAATTTGTTGGTCGAACAACGAGCCAATTAATTTTAAGAAATATGCATGCATTCATTCACGTCAGCTACATTTAACGTTGAATCAAATTAGAGCGAAGTACACACTAATCAATCTAAAATAAAATGGAAAGAATGAAAACCGAGAAAAGAAAAGAAAGAAAAATAAAAAAAATCGGGCCTTGGCTGTTCGGATCTCTGTTTGAAGTCGCGAGAGAAATTGCTTTTACGTTGGTAGCGACTTCGTATTTATAGGGTTAAGTTTGGGCCTAATTCAATGCAGTCTTTGTGGATTTCCCAGTGGATTGGCCCATGTTCTTGTTCGGTCGCGACCTCAAAGCCCCTTGTCGCGACATCGGTTAGTTTAGCGCTTGTTGCGGCATTATGGAGTAAGTCATAGTATTCCTTTGTTTCCTTTACCCAAGCACCTTATGCCGACGAGGAATCAATGTCAGCGACATCAACCTTATGACACTACGCAGCCTTTAAATGGTAGTTTTCGATGTCGGTATCAATCTTTTGTCGCGACATCACTCTATGGCTCCACAGGTTTTAAGCTGTTGGTTCTGATCATCGCGACGTGATCTGCTATTGACATCAGCTCGCTATCATGCAGTCAGCTGGCTGATGATTTCGGTGTCGACACGTCAATCTCTTGTCAGCGACATCGCTTTATGGCTCTGACTTTGAATTGGTCGTTTCTAATTGCCGCGACGCCGATCTCTTGTCGCGACATCAGCTTCGAGAGTCTCTATGACCTTGAACTTGTGTCTTCTTAGCCGCGACATTCGATCTCTTTGTCGCGACATGTAACCTAGTCTCACGGAGGCTTCAGGCGCGTGTTCACTGATGTCGCGTCTGAATCCTATGATACTGGCGGCGGCTAATGTTTTTGAAGCTTTCGCGATGGTTCACGATGTCGCGACATCAATCTCTTGCTCGGCGTCAACTTTAAGGCGCCAGCGAACTGGTATCTTCTTATGTCGCGACATCGATCTCTTGTGACGCCGAAGCAAGTCTCTGCGACCGCCAGAGCGATGGTTTTCGATGTCGCGGTATCAATCACTATCGACATCCTTTATGGAATTCTGGCTTTCAGTGAGCAAGTCTCATGTCGCGACCTCGATCTCTTTTCGCGACATCAGATTATGGCCTTGCGGCAAAGTTGCTTTTGGTGTCATGACGTCAGTCACAGCCAGCGACTATGGCAAATCCACATAAATTTCACATCTTTTAAACTGTATAGCGTCAAGGTGCTTCTCTTGTCGCGACCTCCATCCCTTGTCGCGACATCGATCTTCGTCGACATCCGCGATGTTGTCGCGACATCGTTTCTTAAGTCTCACGGTTAGTCTTGGTTACTAAGTGTAATGCTGTGCGACCTGCATCAAGTTTCCGCCCCAGAATTTTCACGATGTCGCGGCACATAAGCCCGGACAATGCAAACCCAAAGCGCAACATTGGTTTACCCGGTTGCTTTCATTTACGCCTGCCATTTTACGTATTTTTACTCCAGGAATTCTTTTGCATTTTCTCTTGCTTTTCTTAACTCTTTCCACACTCCTGCTAATAACAAATTGGTGAGTTTCTTCATAATTCTGCATATTAATTATTCCTTTTGATTGAAAATCAAGCAGAAAAATGGATTAAAATAGATGACTTTTAAGCTCATCAAACTCCCCAAACTTAAAGTTTGCTTGTCCTCGAAGCAAAAGGAAAGAAAGAATTGTTTGTCCTCGAAACAAAAGGACATTTTACGTACGTCTTGCGTGATCAAGT
Organism: Tetrastigma voinierianum; assembly: GCA_016808115.1. Classification (NCBI taxonomy): domain Eukaryota; kingdom Viridiplantae; phylum Streptophyta; class Magnoliopsida; order Vitales; family Vitaceae; genus Tetrastigma; species Tetrastigma voinierianum. The sequence goes on from JAEQBH010001582.1 coordinate 312,865, forward strand.
ACAGTTTGAAATACAAGAATGCATTGTTTTACGTACATCTAACTTCAAGTCGAGTTCAAGGTTAGTTTTAATCTTTATGATATACCATTAAAGCTGAAATTGTTTACAAACCACATAATCATTAGATCTGTTGAATAATAGATTATTTTCCTTTCTCATCTTCATCTTGAGTCACTTAACTCCCTAAAGTCCTTCACAATTTTGATTGTTTCCATATTTCCAAATTCCATAGGTTTGTTTTCATATTGATCTCTCCACTAATGTAGGTGATTTCAGCCTTCAAGATCAATCGGGTCTTTTGAGCCTGTTGTTAGGCTTGGGTAATGCAATTTAGGATGGAAGGAATTTTAGGATTAAGATTACCTGAACCTTTTCTCTCCTCTTCTGCCCTTTCTTTCTTGTGTATCTCTAATAAACTCCTAAACTTCATGTTTGGGACATTTCTTTGATTTCTTCAATTCGAGCTTGTATGCCCCCTATTTCTCACTTGTAATTCAAACGGGAAATTTCCTTTGTTTATCCTGGTCGGGGATAGTGCAATGTTTTAACTTTTTAGGCTTTCTAACACTCTTAGATTAACTTTGGGTTAGTAGCTCCCATACCGGATGGCATTAGGGTACTAGGTGTTGAAACACCCTAAGAACTTAATTGTTGAGAGAGTTGGAGTCCTGAAGATAAAACTTATCCCTATAAACTTTCTTTTCTATTGCATTTACGCTCTTTGCCTTTTTCTTTTCATTTCCCTTATTTCTTTTTTTCTCCTTGAGTTCCTCAAAACTCACTCTCCCCAGACTTCATTTCTTTCTTCCTCCTTGAACTCCTGGGTAATCACTTAGGTTCTTTACTGAAGGATGATTCTTAGGATGGGTTAGGGTTTCTATTGGTTTATTTTTTGAAAAAATAAAAAAATAGAAAATAAATAAACTTGTTAGCCTCAGTTCTCAGAACTAGGTGTATGCATCAGCATATGAATAGGGAGTGGCTAAATTAGGCTCAAACTATCGAGAGATAGCTGCATCGTCTCTTGTCGGCTGTATCACCTAAATTTAAGCCTCGATCAATAATCCTAACAAATTCTAGAATTTGGATTGAGCAGTTAATGACTAACCATGGGGATTGTATTGACTCATTTTGTTGATGAGTAGTTAAATTACTTGATATTCAACAGGTTCCTTGACTTATTGTTCGATTACCCTGAGCTTCGAAAATATGTCTTGTTCCTTCTATTGTATTACCTTCCTCTATTCTGAACATCAGTTGGGCAGTGCTTTTGCACTTTGTGTTTCAAGTAGAAAGCTTGTATTCATTTGGCCCTTATTCTACATTTCGACATTCTAATCTGGCCTTTTCAATTCATCTCATTACATCTGTTGAGTTTTATTCTTGAACTTAATTCCTACTTTTATTTTCCCAACTATGCAACCCTGAAAACAGCACAAAATTTAACAAACCAAAATAACACAACAATTCATTTCAAATTTATCATTTTATTTCTGATTCAATTGCAAATGTTGGATACACAGTATGGGCTTTGGAAGGTAAAGGAGATCAGTTTGGGAAAAAGTCTATCTCTTTCTTTTGGAAGAGGCAGCAAAGATATTAGGGGGATCCAGGTCTAGGGTATTCAAATGAGCTGGGAATGGAGGGAATTTCATTTCTCTTCTTTCCTTTCTCTTCTTAGTTTCCTTCTCAACTTGATCTTCAATGAAGATCATTGGAAGAAGATCAACCTTCTTGTTTAGCTCATCTTGTCTCTTCCTAAAGCCATTCATTGTGTTTTCCATTTCCAGTCATTATTCCAAAAATTTGGAAAGATTGTTGTTAATCAAATCCAAATTTTCTAGCCATTCTCTGCCTTGTAGGATTCAGCATCCTTTTTGCTTCATACATCTCTATCATCCGAAAGCTTATTCTCAAAATCTTTTGTATAGACTTGTATAAAAATTTGAATCACTTTATTTGTTCCTCCCAATTTGGCTTCTATTTCTGCCTCTCTTTTTCTTCACTTGATGGTTAGGAGAAATTTGGGAATCACGCTCAAACTGATTGTTATAAAGATTCATGACTCGGCAGGTTTTACGTAAAGATCGCGATCTCTTTCCTTCATTTCTTTCTTGAAGTCACTCTCTTTGCTGCTGAAGAACCTCTTTCATCTGTTCTTCTCTTCTTTTCAGTTCTTCTTCCCATTGCTGATCTCTTCTTTTTAACTCTTTTTCATAAACTCCTCTTCCTGAATTCTTGTTGCACATTCCACTCTTTTTCCCTGTCTTCCATCTTCTTACGGATGGCATTGAGGGCCCTCCATTATTGAATTGTTCTCTTGTTCTCCCCCAGGCTTCCTCCTGCTCTCTAAATGCTCTATTTTGCATAGGAGGAACTAGCTAAGAAGGATGGAGAAATCTGAACTGCTTCATCACGCCCTTCTTGTACTGCAAATGTGGAAGTATTTATTTTCGGGAGGATTTTGGATTCTCTTCTTCTTGACCTTTAAAGTCTCCTCTTCTTGTCTTGCAGCTGGAGCTTCTTCTCTGGTTTTAATCAACACCCCCTTTTTCTTTTGGTTTCTGGGTCCCTTGCTCACTCCTGTCAGTAGGAGAGGTGATGTCATAGGGACTTCTTCTTCTTCTTCCCAGACTCCCTTCACTTGACCTTTAAACATAAAACGATTATTGTTCTTTGGGTGAGGGATCATCCTCTCTTTGCCCATTTTCCTTCATGGTACCTCATTATAGAATTTTCAATTTACTACGCCTACATTGAGCTTGTACATGAATAGCATACAACATTATTGCTTCTGCTCTCCTTTGTGCACATGCTTGGTTGGAACCAAAACAGAGGCCAAGAAATAAAACCATACCTTAGCCTCCTCAGTGAGGCTTCCCCTGTTCAGGGTTTTTGGTCCTCCTTCCCCTTGTCTCAGTTGTGCTTTTCCGTCAGTGAGCTTTTTGGCAATCTTTTCAAAATTTGGGTTTTCAAGAGCATGGGCGGACCCATGCTTGTGCCACCCGCCAATTCCATGAAACCGTTAATGGCCTTGGCTCCATATAGCATTTTCTGCTCCTCGGCAGACAGTGTTGTCTTTCTGCCTACAGTTTGAATAAAATTCTTTCACCGCTTTGCTGCGCCTTCGATTTTTGATAGCGCGAAAGTTCCCGACCTCTTTGTTGAATCATCTCCAAGAGAAGCGGGTAATAGGGTTTGAATCTTCTTTACCTTTCACGAACCCTTGTTGGCATAGTGCTTCTTCCAGTTGAAGTAAGCTTCCTCTGATACAAAATCTTCTGCTTGCTTCCTACTTACTCTTCTTTTCCTTATGCGTTTCTTTTCTTGAGAAATTCTTTGGCTACCTACGGTGTACGTGGGCATCTCTTCCAGCGGTTTCTTCTGTTGGATTCTTCTTCTGGTTGCACATATTCCTCCGCAGTCTCCTCCCGGGTTAGGGACAAGAGTTTGAGGTTTCAGCCATTTGATGGAGGAAAGTTTTTACGGAGAATTACGAGCTAGGGTTTTCAGGAATTGAGAATCAGAAGGAAGGGAGGACGAATGGTTTCGGGAGAGTGGAGTGGAAGTGGGAAGAAGTTCTCCAACAGTTGCAATTCAATCAAGTTTTTGTGGGCTACTTATTGTTTTATTAAATTCGCATGTCGCGACTTAATGCAAGTTGAAATTATATGATGTATTAAAATTGGGGCAAATTTTGGCCTTATTTGCGAATTTCAATGATGTATCGGCGACATAAAAGGAATTTCTTGTCGCGACATAATCAACACAGTGGGACAAGTGGGTCGCAGCTCTGACGACAATTATTTCCTCTATGTATGATGATGTCGCGACAACTCCCTCTAGGAAGAGTGCTCTTATCATGACTTACGTGCTTTTCTTCCTTCAACAACATTGATCCACGACATCAATCTTCGTCGCGAACTAATCGGTATTGCCTTTATATTTAATGAGCAGAGGGTTTTCATTCTTTATCAACTCTGAATCCTCGATCAAATAAATCAATTTCACCACTGACGAAGTTCATACATGTATTCAATTAAATTTTCACAAAATTTGTATAGGGAAAGAATGCTTCCCTTTTTCTACGTATCTCCTTCACATTAATTCTTTGAGTCGTTCCCAATTATCTCTTCTCTCATTTCCTCGCATTTTGCACAAGCACTGCGCTTATTTACGGAAAGGATTTGATTGCGCCTTAATTACTTCTAGATTTCCAAGAGTCACTATATAAAAATAAAACTTAGAAAAAAAAAAAAAAAAATCAAGTGAATTCTAAATAAAATTCAAAATTAGAAATTGGAGTCTTTTTGGGTTGCCTCGCCAATTTGCTGGAGTTTGAGTCCTTAGGCTGGACTTCTTTGTTTTGGTTCTTCTTCTTTCTAGATAACTTTGTTGGAGCTCTTCCATTCCTTCCTCTGCTTGATAGTGCTTGAGTCTTTGTCCATTGACTTTGAATTCTTCTCGATGTCAGTCCTTAATATTCTTGCTCCAGATATATTGCCAGCACCTTGTGTATATTGCTCCATTTTGGATTTCCAACTCACGAAACAATTTGAGTCACAGAATTAAGCAGGTGAACTTTGTTCCCTACTCTGAACTCTTTCCTCGGGATCCTTTGATCATGCCATTTCTTTGTCTTATCTTTGTAGATTCTAACCGCATTATCATAGGCTTCATTTCACCGATTCTTGATTCGAATAGGTTGGAGCAATCTCTCTTCCCTGCGAGTTTTAAAATCGAAGTTCGACTTCTTGATGGCCCATTACCTTGTATTCCAATTCTGGGGGTAGGTGACATGGTTTGCCAAAAACAATGATTACGTATGGGGACATTCCAATGGGAGTTTTGTATCAGTCACATGAAGCCCCGAAAGTGCATCATCGAGCTTGGAAGACCATTAGCTACTGCTTGAGCTCTGATCTTTTCAAGTCTCTTTTAATCTCCTGTTGGCGGAAATTTACGCTTGTCCATTGAATGCAGGGATGATAAGCTAGACTCATTACATGTGATCCATACTGTTCATGAGTTTTGCAAATATTTTGTTTGCAAAATGAAACTCCCCATCACTAATGATAGTTAAGGTGTTCCAAATGCGCTCAAAATATTTTTGCAAGAAACTCTAGCTGTGTTATCATTCCTTGGACAAGCTCTTTGCTTCCACCCATTTGGAAACATAATCAGCGCTGGCAGTATGTACGAGACCTCAAATGATGGTGGGAATGGTCCCATAAATCCCTATTCCCCGCCATCAAAGATTTGCCACCATTATACCTCTTAGGGGCATTTCATTTCTGCTGCTGATATTTCCAATCTTTGGCATTTATCACACAATTTCACCCACTCGGCCACGATCTCTCTACGAGAAGATAGTGGGCTGATAAAACCAGTTGGAGTATCTTATGAGGCATTCTTTCTCTGAAAAATGACCCTCATATGGTGATACGTGGAATTCATTGAATTTTCATTGTTCATTTTTAAAGCACCACATCTTCTTATTATCATGTCGACACCTCTTTTAAATAATTGGATCATCTCAAATATAATACACCTAACATGATTCACGAGTTTCCTCTTAAATTCCCAGTAAATTTGAATTCGAAGGAATTACTCACAAGCTAAATAGTTCACAATGTCGACATACCATGAAGTTGAAGGGAAACTTTAGCAGTTCTTTCGTCTGGGAAGTTACTGCAATCAAATATTATTTTCTCTTCTTGATTAGTGCTTCTTTCTACTCTTGACAAGTGATCGATGTCACACATTTATCACACCTTTTATCCTTGATCTCTGAGTCAAACTCTTACGATACTTGACACCCACCTTATCAGCAAACTGGCTTCCTTCCTTTGACATCGGTGCCAGATTGCTATGATCGATTATGAATGATATGTGGGATCCCAAGTATATTACTGAATTTTCAAAGAAATACTGCGTAGCATCTCCTTTAGTTATTGTTGAGTAATTTTCATTGCTATTGAGTTCTACCATAGTATATGGTCACGAATATATTTCTCCTTTCTTTTTTAGGAATGACTCATTAAATCAGCGTGCATGCGTGTTTGAATCCACGGTCGATGCAGTGGGCCATTATAGGTGCTTAGACAACAATTTGATCTTGATCTCTTCAAAAGCAGCCTTGCGAGAGTCATCAAAATTAAACCGCGCATGCTACCGTGTAATCGCACAGGTAGTGCGGCTATTTGCGAGAAGTCTGGTGAATCTCTATAAAATCCGGCGTACCCGAGAAGCTTCGGCTCTTTTCATGGTAGGGGTGTGAGGTTTTGATAATGGATACCTTGGATTGGTCTACTTCGGTCTGATGGCAGAGAATTTTATGCCCGAAGAACAATACCTTCTGCATTTACCACTTCAAATGGCATTTTTAATTAAGTGCTAGTTGTTTGTCTTGGCATCTTTGGAAGCTTGTTGGAGACCTAATAAACGCGATCATTTGGATCATATCGATGAAGTCAATATAAAAATTTCCATAAACTTCTTCAACCATGTGTGAAATATTGACATCTATACACCTTTGGGAATGTAGCGGGGGCATTACCGACCAAATAAGTATACGAGGCAAGGTACCATAAGGGCATGAAGGTGGTCTTATCTTGGTCACCAGTGTCTGATGTCTGATTGTATCTGAATACCATCGAGAAACAAAAATGAGGTGTCCACCCACTGTCCCAACCAACATTTTGAAGTCAATGAGGCAGAAATGATCTTTCTACGAGTAGGTGTGTTAAAACTTCACATCATCAATGCATGCCACTAAAATCACATCCATTGTATTCTTGTTGGAATCGTTCATTTTCTCATTCAGGATCTGGTAGCTTACCCTTCGCTGGAACTGCATGGACTCATTCACCCCAGTTATACAATTATAGATAAAACTTCACAGCATTGACAATTTGGGGTCTCTCCTTCGACCTTCCTTCATCTTTGGATTGGTCTCCTTTGATATTCTCCCGGACTGGCCTTGCAAAGTTTCTTTGGCAGAAATTTTGTGCATACAAATTGATGGATTATTTACTTCAATTCTTCGTAGACCAAACTATGAACTCTTTATGCTTCTTTACGAATTTTGCAGCAACCTATAACTCTCATCATCTTCAAATCATGAGAGGTAATCTTTGGTCTCTTCTCATCTTTTAGTGATTCTCAAATAATATCTTGAATGACAGCAGCTCTTTCAACACTAGCCCACCTAAGGCTGGTTTCTTGATGAATTTCCCTTTTATTCTTTCACTTTTCCATTCCTGTTTGCTTCAGGCTCAAGCAGTTTCTAAGTGATAGCACATTGTGTGGACAATCGGAAGTAGTCTCTAATATAGAATTTAATCTCTTTCATTGGATAAAAATTTGACATTACAATCATTGTGGGCCATCAGGGGTTGTAGGTATGGAGCATCATCAACTACATTGCAGAAATTTTCTCTGCATCTCATCTATATTCTTGTACTTTTGATCAAGTTGAAAGCAGCAACTTCTTCTCCAACTCTCAAGGTAAGAACTCCTTTTTGCATGTATCCCGATCAGGGCGACTCCATTGGCCCCGAGATGATCTCCCAGTGAAGTGCTGGATCTTCTTCATGTCGAGAATGATGAAGTCTCTTTGGAAAACATTTCCCAACGTGACTAACGCACATCTTCTCAGACTCTGCAGGTTTCCTGCCGATCATGCATGTTTGAAAGAGTATGATGGTGGGAATGGCATAGACCTGATGCGGCAGTGGGGGAAGGAAATAAGTTTATACTAAGCTCTGAATTCAAAGAAACTTCACGGATTAATTTCTTTCGACGATGAGAATTGTAAAGCTCCTGGGTCCTTCGTCTTTTGCAGCAATTCTTTCTTTATCCACGACCACTGCAAGTGTGGTGAGATTCACGATCCTTCTTCTACTATCTTCTTTTCTTTCGGCATATATGAATTTTGCATAGAGTGGCATCTGGTCTGCACCTTACCTTAAGGGCATCAAGTCTCTAGCTTCTAAAGGTTTCAGCCTTGCAAAACGCTCCCTCTATCTTGGTTTGCAAATCTCTGTGGAGGTGAGATGTTTGTAGGTCTAGGAGCCTTTGAAGTCATCTCTTCACGATAAATCCTTCTTAGCTTTTATGGGTGCTTCATATTTTAGGCTTTTCTTCCTTCTTCTTGTGTTTTTCTTTCATTTTCCATCTTCACTTCTAAATTTGCAGTATGGTCTTTAGTTTTCTTTGTCACTTGGGAAGAGTATCTCTTTCCTCACGGCTGCGGGGTTGGGACGGCTGCCTATGTATCTCAGGAGTTCTTCGAGGGATACGTATTGGTAGTGTTTTGAAAAATTTGAGAATTAGTGTGATTCTTCCAACTTCTGCAAACTTTTGTTTGTAGGAGGTTCATGACTGTAATATCCCATGAAATGCAGCCTCACCATTCTTCAAAAAAGGTGGGCCCTCGACCACATATATTCATTTACATGTTCATTTCCTTGTTGTCTTCTTTGCGAAGACACCGGTGGTTGTTAGTAACCTGTTGAGGTTATCATGTAGGCCTTGTGAAGCCCCTCCACCCATATGAAGTTCTCATGGTTCCTCGATGCAGGTGATAATGTCTTGAGTTAGTTAGTATTGGAGTTTGGAATGGTAAATGTGGCTGTGGATCTTAACCTCTGACATCATAAGGTATTCTTCCGCTGCTCTCGGCACTCTTACGACACTCTCTCTTCATTACTCCTATCTCATGGGCGGTGTGTGTGCTCACTTTCTTGCTTGTCCGACCATGCATATGGCATCCAACAACTTGGCCTCCATGGCTGTAATGCATGACTCCATGATCCCAACTTTCTCTGTTGCTTCCTCTTGCTGGAAGGAGTTTTTCATATTACATTCTTGATCTGTCCAGCTCTTTCTTGAAGCGCACCCGCTTGGAATGCCACAACCGCTAGGCATCAGTGGTCCACTGATATATCATTTCAAGGCATGATATGCAATGTCATCTGAGTCTTCAGATCTATCGCCCACATTAGGACATCTGCAAACAGCAGTTTGAATCTTGGCACCATCTGAGCTTTTCATCTTCCCCCTGTGAAACTACAGATTTCCTCTTCTCTCAGGGTGAGGGCCTGGGGGAAAAGAATCTGCCCAAGTAGGCTGCCACTAACTCTCAAAATTATCTTGAGCCATATGGTAAGATTCATACCATGTATTTGTTGTATCTCTTAGAGAAAGGGAGACAGATCTTTTGGTTGACGACACAAGTCTGCCCCATTTCAACTCTCTTTGTGTGTATCTTGAGAGAGTCTTCCCCAGGTGCTAGTTTGGTCTTGATGGGATAGCCGATGTTGATACTCTTCGGACCATAATAATCATGGTTTAGTTCTAAAATTGTTATCAATCTTTGTTTGATTATGGAGTACTAAATCTCTTTGAACTCAATAAACTGAGTGCTCCACCAGTGTGATGATTGGAGGCCTTTCAGCACCTTCCTCTATGTGCTGTTTCACAGTCTTTATCCTTTCTTACATATAGTTGAGTTTCTGCCTTTTTCTTTGAAGCTTAAGTGTTCTCTTTACAATTGCAGTATCTTCTTTGGGGATGAGATCGGTGTTAATTCCTATCATTAAATTTTGTCACACAAAATGCAAACACACTTACATTAAGCGGGTGAGTCACAATTCAGCAAATATTTTCAATATGGTTTATTTGAGATTTGGCGTGATTGAAGTAACCTTTGGCGACTAATGCATTGTTTTCTTGAAATGTCAAATTAACAGCATTTCCTTCTTTCAAATGAATATTGATTTACTAAATTCATACCAGGTCATATAGTGAGTATGAAACTTGTTGGTGGACCAAGACATAAATTTATGACACTATTACAGGACTATTAATACAATCCACAATGACGGCGCACGTAAAACTTGTTGACCCGATCAGAGTATGTACCTGAAGTATAACATCATCACCTAAGGACTATTATCTAATCAAAACCTTAACATTACACATAGACTACTCGTTAAGACCAAATAATAAAATTGTTATGGATCAAAACACCTATTTAATTTGAGACTTATTGCCAGGACTATTATGATACCGAGTAAATAAACCATGACTCTGGTATAGTTCCTTTAAGTATCCTTGATTAAAAGATATTTTTATAAGAATAAACCATTTTCGTGTGGTTTGATCCCGGTATACTACAAGTGCAGTCGACAAGTAGCCAAAATGATTTAAGTCGGATATCGATCACAGAGATCTAAAATTTTCAAATCTTCACAACTACTTAGAAACCCTCTTATTTACGGACGATGTCTGACCAGGTGAATTTTACTTTGAAAGCTTGAAATGAATGATGTAAGAAAAATGATTAGAAAAAATAAATAGATTAGATCTTCAAATATCAAAAATAACATTTAGATTTAACGATTATCTCTAAAGAAAACATTGAATAATCAGCTATTGTGAAGAATCAGATTCTCGATTATAAATCTTTGGTTTCTGGAACTCTGATCTTTAAAACTAGTCCAGGATTTAATATAGTGTGGCTGGATCTCTCCATACACAGTTCACATCATCTCACCTTCTTCATTTCTCTCGAACACAGGGATTGAAATAATACTTTTAAAACTAGTTTTGTTCTGGGGTATTTTTTCTTTCTCAATGCTTCATACCTGACATGAATTTGCGAGACACGAGCTTTCCAGCTAAGTGAGTCATTCTTTGAGGTTGCACTATCTTGGTTCCTCACCCTCAAAATTAGAGAATAGCTTACTCTTTCCTTGATTAGATCCTTGCTAACACAGGGATGGGAATTCTATATTAGAGATTGAGGTGAACTCTCTATCTCACTTAAATTTATAACTCACTCGACTCATTCTCGGTTACAAGCGAGGAAGAGGATGTATTGATTTAAATATCTGAGACGCATTAGATAGAATATTAGGTTCAAATGCCTTCCCGAAATTGTTTCTTACTCTCGGGAATGCCTTCTCTGTGTCACCCAGAGACCTCCTTGAAATGAGTGAAACAACCTCGTTGTGATTATAAAGGCGAGATGGGATCAGTTCAAAATTATAGCTTAATGATGATTTAACATATGAAGTTAAGTTATTATGAATGAAATACTGCAGGAAAGATTATTTCTGATAATAACGTCAATTCAATGGAAGATTTGGGTTTCCTAAATTACTGATTATACCATACATTGGCTTCAGTCAGAAAAATACATAAATGGAAGCTGGTGTTGAGAAATTCAGGTATGCAGGTCGAACAACAGGCAGACCGATAATTTTAAGAAATATACATCTACATTGACTCAATACTTTTATTAGCGTTCAAATCCAAATTAGAAACGAAGTACACACTAAATCTAATCTAAAATAAAATGGAAGAACGAAAACAAAAGAAAAGAAAAGAAAAAGAAAAGAAAAAATAAAAAAATACAGGGCCATATTATGAATCTCTCTTTCAGTCGCTAAAAGTACAGCACCCACGTTGGTAGCGACCGTATTTATAGGGTTCTGAAGTTGGGCCCTAATTCAATGCGGAGTCTTTGTGGATTTCCCAATGGAGCGCCATCCTGCTGACCCGGTCGCGGCCTCAAGCCGCTATTAGCGACGCCCAGTTAATTTGGCACTTGTTGCGACGCATTTATCATTAAGTCATGATATTCCTTTGTTTTCTTGCAAGCACCTTAACGCGACGAGGAATCAATGTCAGCGACATCAACCTTATTCTCTGCAACGCGTGATCGTTTCGATGTCGCGACATCAATCTTTTATCGCGACATCACTCAGCGGCTCCACGAGGTTTTTAGCATTCGTTCACGATGTCGCGACGCGCCGATCTCTTCTTCGTGACATCAGCTGCTATCGCCAGCGGTCCTTCAAGCGATGATTTTCTGATGTCGCGACTTCATCAAATCTCTTAGCATCACTTTATGGCTCTGCCTGACTTTGAATTTAAGTCGTTCCTAGTGTCGGCGACATCGATCTCTTTAATCGCGACGCCGACCTAGTCTCTGCTGACCTTGAACTTGTGTCTTCTTATGTCGCGACATCGATCTGCCTAATGGCGACATCAACAATCTCACAGGCTTCAAGCTGGTGTTCACGATGTAGCGTCCTCAATCCCTTGTCGTGTGACGGCTAATATTTTGAAGCTTTTGATAGTTCACGATGTCGCGACATCAATCTGCTATCGCTGACGTCAGCTTTAAGGCTATGCTTTATGAAGCTGGTATGTCTTCTTATGTCGCGACATGATCTCTTGTCGCGACATCGGCCATCTCGCGACCTTCAAGCGTGGTTTCGATGTCAGCGACATCAATCCTTGTCGCGACATCGCGCATGGAATTGCGGCTTTATTGAGCAAGTCTCATGTCGCGACCTACGATCTCTTGTCGGCGACAGCCAGTTATAGCGCGCGACGCGCCGATTTGCTTTTGGTGTCGCGGCGTCAGGTCCTCTGTCAGCGACTACGGCAAATCACATCAGTTTCATCTTTTCCGACGTCATAAGCGTGAGTGCTTCTCTTGTCACGACCTCCATCCGCCTTCGCGACATAGATCGCCGTGCGACATCGATGTTGTCACGACATCATTTCTTAAGTCTACAGTTAGTCTTGATTTACTACATTGTAATGCACAGCCGGCGACTGCATCAGATTTCTTAATTTTCTGATGTCGCGACACATAAGCTGGGCAATACAAACCAAAGCGCAACATTGGTTACCCATTTGCTTTCATTATGCCACCGCCATTTTACGTATTTTACTCCACGATTCTTTGCATTTTTCTCTTGCTTTTCTTCTTTCTTTCACACTCCTGCTAATAACAAATTGGTGAGTTTCTTCGTAATTCTGCATATTAATTATTCCTTTTTCGGATGAAAATCAAACGAAAAATGGATTAAAATAGATGACTTTTAAGCTCGTGATGTTTCAAATTGGAATTTCTCAGATCTTTATTCTCCCCTCTTTAAAAGGAATTTCATCCCGAAATTCGAACAATCACATCACTCACATGCATATACGACATGCATTCTACCATGCACATGTAAGCCGTCATTTAATTATTAAACGCTAAACTACGTACCTTCATCCACTAAAGCAAGAAAGGATATGTGGCCGCATCGTGTCCTTGCGGCTCCCACGTGGACTCCTCTGCTCCATAGTGCTGCCGCGCCTCACTAGCCTCACGGTCTTCAGTAGCAAAACATGATCATGGCTATCCACAAAATGGACCGCTGGTCCCTCCTCAAGGTCCCATTAGTGTCAACCTCGATACGTCCCCGATCACCACATGGTGGATGGAATATACTTCCGGAGCATGGAGACGTGAAATACCTCATGGACACCTGACATGCTGGGCGGTAAAGCCAACCGGTACATTACAGTGCTTATCCTCTCGAGTATCTCGAAAGGCCCAATGAACCTCGATGATAGCTTCCCACGCTTGCCGAACCTAACCACTCCTCTCTTAGGCATGACCTTCAAGAAGGCGTGATCCCCAACCTCGAACTCTAAGGGTCGACGTCGTACATCTACATAGCTCTTCTGTCGGCTTTGAGCCGTGAGAAGATGTTGTCGTATCAAGCTCACCTTTTCGAAGGTGTCTCTAATAAGATCATGACCCGTGATGGAGCTCTCTTCCACCTCGCGGTCAATCCTGCGGTAATCCTACACTTGGCCTCCTTTTGTGCTGCCTCATATGGTGCCATTTGTATACTCGCCGGATAACTATTGTTGTAGGCGAATACCCTAGAACAGTGCTCCTCTACCCTTAAGATCTAGGACCGTATGCTTTCCTTGACGTGTCCTCTAACACACATGTATAATCCACCTGACGTGTAACCACACTACAATCCTTACTTTATGTGTAAGTATTTGACCTTCTCAGGTCTGTCATTTGGCTCAATCAATGGACCAGATAAGCCTAGTCCATGTCATGTATGACATCCATATCTTTGAGCCCTTGCCGACTCAGCAACACCCAATCACGATTTCCAAAGGGGTATCAAATCTCTCGAGTCACTCGAGCTCCCATCACTCGACTACAGAGTCTATGTGATGGCGATCCGTGTTTTCATCTCTGATTAACTTAAATCACTTCGACACACTTGAGCCTCTTACATTTATACACATAAATTTTGGGATATCTCCAGGGTCTCTTACACCCTAACTCCGGGATTCTCACCTTAGGGGTGCGGCCCCCTTTTTGCTTTACTTGACACACCAATTACTCTTCATTTCACGAATCGAACTATGAGTCTTCATTGGGCCGTAGTCCTAAAGACAAACTCAGCCCGCACTCACCAGAGTGGTGAATGACCGTACGTGCACCCGGGCTGGCCCAGCGATGTTGCGTGCACACGAGGCACTTAATAATTCCATCTTTGTGACCTTGATCCGAGGTGCACCATGACCCGAGATCTCGGAGATCTCGCTCCTTAATCCGCCTATCAGGTCAACTCTCCCCATACATCCTAGGGAAAAACATCTATATCTGGCTTCTCTAAAGGCCTTAACCTCTAAGCCCAAATCCAAGCCGTGTCGAATTTATGACAACTCGGCTAAGGTCCGATTCTTGGCTTGACCCGTGTTTGTGACTCATCCGTGTCAGGCGACATCACAACCAGTAAGTCACACCCACCTGGGTCCACCAATAGCTAGTTGCACAACTTTGATCGTCACGACCTCGACCCACACTGCGGCCCCTACGGCCTATCTGTCTTCTTAGGGAGTGCTTGTATGGCACCGAAGTGACCATGTGGCCCAAATGCGAAATCGGGAAGTGGCAATCCTCTCTCTGCTCTTCCCGATGAGGCTAAATCAGAATCGTCTCCTGAGCCTCAGTCCACCTCTACAAGCGAAATCAAATCCTCGATATGCCTAATCCACAACCCCAAATCCTGAGCTCAAATCAGAGAGTCTGCTACCGATGAAGAGGTGATCCTCCCTCTTTTCACCAACTTGCCGCATCCAGGAGTGTTCGACATCTCGATCTCTCTCTCTTTATGGTCATAGTCGTCGACCATGGAGTCCATGTCCGTCGGGCGAAGTCGATCCTTGAATGTGGACAACGACCCATTCTAGAATCTCTGTAATACTCAGCCCAATCCGTAGGCTTCATTATCTCGAATTGACATTTAATTCTCTCCCGAGCTCATTATAGCCTCGGCCTTCTGGGTCGTGACACTCACGATCTGGCACCACATGTCCCAAAAATCTTACCTCAATAAGTCAAAACTCGCACTTACTGAACTTAGCGTACAGCTGATGGTCTCTCAACAACTGTAACACAATCCTCTAGTGATACTCATGCTCCCACTCTGACTGGGAGTAGATCAAAATGTCATCCACGAAGATTCGACAAAGCGATGCAGACAGGTTTAGGTACCCTATACATGAGGTCCATGAATGCGGTAGGCGCGTGCGTCAATTCAAGGGCATCAGTAAACTCAAAGTGCCCATAGCAGCGTCTAGCTATTTGTGTAGGGATATCTGTCATCCTAACTTTCGGCTAATGGTAACCGGTCATGAAGGTCTATCTTGATGAGCTTCGCTCCTCTCAGTGATCAAATAAATCATCAATCCTCGGTAATGGGTACCGATTATTGATCGTAACCCTGTTAAACTGCCTGTAGTCAATGCACAGTCGAAAGGTCTTGTCCTTTTTTTTTTTCGCAAACGAGAGTGGAAGCCCCATGGTGAAGTGCTCGGTCACAATGAACCCGCCATGTCATTAAGCTCTTATGCTTGGACTCTGGTTCTGCGACTCAAGCGGTGCCATCCTATGCGGAGTCATAGAGATGGGTGAAGTGATACTAAGTGTAACTTCGATACCAAGTCGACCCTACGTAAGGAGGTAGTCCAGTGGCTCGTCGGAAAACATCCACATACTCGCAAATTGCAGGGTAGATGTAAGTATGGTCTCTCCTCGTCCTCTAGGGTAAGGCTCGCTTGCCAACCCGCTAGCGTCGTATTTGGACTCATTATGCGTATTATGGGGCAAAATGTCATGGCAATCTGAAATACCACACAGTGCCGTCTTGTATGGCGGTAACCCTCCTGCGCTCACGATCGATAATGACCACACGTGTTTGTCCAGCGATCAAGCCCTGGGGATGACATCGAACTCGAGCATATCCTTGATCCTGGGTCTACGTGAGTAGAGTCCACAGAGATCTCTAACTCACAACCTCGACATATCATCCATGTCCTCGCCCACAATCTGGGGAGAACTCACGCTCGAGCTCTCTAAGATTCTTAAGAGATCCTTGCATTTCCACCATACTTGGGCCCCACTCTCTGGATTGGAGCAACGGCTAGTCTAATCCCTGAAGCAGTGTTTAGAGGGTAATCACCGATAGCCTCCTAACACCTTCTCTATCTATATGAACCAATGGTCTGCCACCAGCCAGATGTCCCCTTGTGAATGTCAAGAGGGATGATGTGTCTGAAGCCTATGGAGGGTTATTGGGACCTCCGGCTACACCCTTTCGCTGCTTTACGTGATAGGTAGCGACACATTGCAATACCTCGGCCTCATTAAAAACTTCTTTGATCAAACAACGGTGGTGTCGGCCCGGTACCTCTTGGACGCCCTCGTCCTCGTCCCAAACTAGCCATCCACACAGGTTTAAATGACAAGTTGATCTCGATGCGATATCTACGGCTGGCAACGACCTAGAGATATTATTCATACACATAAATCAGTGTATACACATTGTCCTTGCATTTATAGGTAATGCAAGGAAATCAATTATACATTTAAAACATTTTTATCAACAAAAATTTCATTTTTGAAAATTTTATTTTTCGAAAATTTTGTCTAATTTTATTTGATTTGATTTTTGTTTATTTTAATTAATTTAATTAAAAAAAATTTCGAAAAAATTTTTTTTATGATGAACAGTGTTCATGAACAATGTTCATGAACCGTGCCCAAAAATTGACTCGGAGCTTGATCTTGAGTCAAAAACTGGGTCAAGCTGGTCAGTGCACGGCCTTGAGCACGGCTAAATTTGGGCACGGGCACACCAGTGCACACGGCGCACCGAGCGCGCGCCAGTAGCGTGTCGTGGCCACCGGCGCGGCGTGTCATGGCGAGCCGACCGTCTTGGGTCGGTGCGGTGTCGCGGCCAGCAGCGCTGCGCGCCCTACCCGTAGCGCCAGATCCCAACGCATGCCGTGTCGTGGCTTGGCGACGGCCGTGTGGTAACTTTGGCGGCATGTTGCAACACGATTACTGCCCAGCCACCCAGTCCGCTGTCACAATACAATTCTTTGTATTGTGACACCTTCTTGGTGCGCTTTGCAATACAATCCAGGCCTTGCAGCCTTAGTCACGATACAAATTTTGTATCGTGACACTGCTCTCTTCCCAGCCAACTGCCTGCAATACAAAACCTTCTTGCAATACAATTCCTAGCCTAACTGCCACTCTATTGCAATACAATCCTGTGCATTGCAACACAATTTCAGCCCCACTAGGTTACAATACAGGAATTGTATTGCAATACAATCCCATGTCCTCTCCAGCCTGCAATACACTTCTTGTATTGCAACACACTCCTCAACAGTCTTCTAAAACCACCATCTTGCAATACAATTGGGACCTGTGCAATACAATTGGGCAGTAGCCCACCCAGTTTCTGCACCAACATTTTTTTTTTCGTTTTTCATCCCTTTTTTTTTTTTCATTTATACTACTGGAGACACCTAAAAAAAATATATACACATTTTTTTTCATTCTTAATACATCAATTAAATTTAAAACAAATTTTGTTTAGTTTACTTTTCTTCATGCATGCCCTTTGGAAAATTTTAAAGAATGCTTATCCATTTTTTTTTCCATTCTCCGGTACACGAATAAATTTACTCAAAAATTCATTTCACTCATTTTCTTCGGTTTTACTGCAGAAGTAAAACCTAAGAAAATAATTTTCTTCACCCTCATGATCTCTAACACTAACCTAGTGTTCACCCTTAAAGTATTTAAATTTTATTTCGGTATCCTTAAATCAAATAAATTTAGTAAATTTATTTCTTTTATTCCTTTGTTCGAGTTTAACACCTTGTAAACTCAAAAGTTGTTTTCCAACAATTCTATGTGCTACACTAAGCGCACATACCATACACAATACACAACATAGTATACACACATCTTTCACAAATTCATCAAATCACACAAAACCACGCCAAACACGTACATGCAGTGTCACAGTTTTGTCATTGCAGATTTCTAGGTAATCTCATACCTAAACTCGACCTTCAGACCACCGTGGTGATGTTCTTACACCTCAGGCCATGGCCTAAGCCCCGAATCCTGGCCCTAAGTAGTGGTATGCCTGAAACCACGTGCAAGGCATGACATCCCAATTCCAGAAGTCCGTTGACTGCCGAATCAGCTTGCGGAATACTAGTGGATGTCGGGTGCAGCCTCCTTAAAAATCGAGCGAGTCTCAGCACATGCAGAGCTCTACCCAATACAACACACAGTATATAACTGTCCCAATCAACATCAGCTGACACACGAGGTCTCATATACAACTATCTGAGGAGTAAAAATGACCTCTTGGGCCCACTGAAATTATACTCCTGACCTATATTCCATCTATCAATATATAATCCATAACATGAGTAAAAGCGGCCACTTGGGCCCATGGCAATACTCATAAAACATCAACTATATATCATAGTTACAAGAGTTAATAATCTACTCTTATACAACACATATATTAAAATGAAAAACATTCTAATACATGCAAAACCATCGAAGGCACATTCCGGCTTTCTTCTAAACGGCCTCTATGATGAACCGTCTCCTCGCACGATCCTTGTTTTTTGTAAAAATAGTATCCCTCGGCCAGGTGAGCTAATGCTCGATGGTGAATCACCTAAGTGGGCTACTCTCCACCTAAGTGCATGTGCAGTAATAAGTAAGAAACATCCAAGCGATGCATGATCTATGGATGTCTAGCCCGGAGTCATCTCATATCCGAGTCCTCAGGCTCCATCACACACTAAACCACGTGTAAGAACCTTAGTTTTTATTTGTGGACAGCCCTCAGATATATATATCCATAGATTGGGCCGACTCCGGCCGATTGATATAATGTGTAGCTGGAACTACCCTCCGATGTATATCAATTGGCGAGTCTCAGGCGATTGATATTATCAATTTGGACTCACCCTCAGATATTTATTATTTTTTAGACAACCCTCGAACCATTCTCTCAGAATTACCTCATGCACTCACTCCTATAGTCACAAAGGTGCCCAGTCATGCCAGATATGATGCCAATTCCATTTCAGTTCAATAATACATGCAAATATAATCATGCATATATTCCGCAATTTAAATCACACAAACATATTTATGTAATTTCACATTTCCATACATCAAAATTAGCTCACATGGGCTAATGATCAAACACGGCGATTCAACTTAGTGCACAAAGACCAAACACATTATTCTGAGTATTTTGTGAACGCTATTCAGGGAATAATGAGCCCACCGGTTACTATTCTGGCAAATCACGATATGGTTCACTTAGTGAACACATTTCATGACCATTCCGACCTTTTTCACATCAAAGCATTAACACATGATTGCACAACTAGCAGCCCAATTCAGCGTGGATAGTCACGTCCACATGGGTTTCAAAAATCGACACTTCGGTTCTAATTTGGAGCCGTCGAAATAACCCCTCACGGCCTCGATCCAACTCAAACATTAACAAAGTACTTAAATAAAGAATAAACCAAAGTAAGGAAAACCCTACCTCAAGGAAGTTTGTCGAAACTCCTTAAATCCCAGTACCAGACCCTCTCTGCGTGAAGCGGCTTTCCTTCTTGTCGACCAATTACGGCGGTCAGTTCTGCGTAACTTAGAGAAGTCTAACCTTCTCCTCTAAACTCCATTCAGCAGCCACCATAATTTTCCTCCTCTCTCTCCGCGTTTTTCTCCCCTTTTGCATTTGAGAAGACAAACACTATTCCTTAACATCTTTTTAACTAAACAATTCCAAAATGACATTTATGTTCTTCTTTTCCCAGTTTTGACACTCGGCACTATCTCGGCCATCCATTTTGATCCTTTCTCTACTCATGCCACTTATGGCACATGAGTACGTGTTATATGTGACTTTCATCACATCGAAAATCGTTTTACGGCACCCGAAACGTGATGCCTCGAAAAACATGCCAACTCCGACTGTCTCGGAATTCGTAGTGCTTGTACCGCTAGATTTCGAGACAATTCCAACGGTGAAATCGTTTCAGTATAGAGATCCCAGAGAATAAATTCCGGATTTTTGACGGGGAAATTACTATTTTGTCATTTTCGAAATTGGAATTTCTCGGGTCTTACATTCTCCTCCTTAAAAGGAATTTTCGTCAGGAAATTACGAGACAATCACATCACTCACATGCACATATGCAGCATGCATTCTACCATGCGTGTGGCTTCGTCATTTAATTATTAAGCGACTAAACTACGTACGCTTCATCCCACAAACAGAAGGGATATGTGAAACATATGCGTGTCTCGCTCCCAGTGTACTCCTCTACTCCATAGTGCTGCCATAGCACCCTCACTAGCCTCACGGTCTTGCGTCGCAAAACCTGATCACGGCTATCCAAAATGCACTGGTCCCTCCTCAAAGGTCCCATCAGTGTCAACCTCAATCTGTCCCCAATCCACCACATGAGCTGGATCTAGAGTATACTTCCGGAGCATGGAGACGTGAAATACCTCATGGACACCTGACATCTTCCAGGCGGTAAAATAGCAAATTTTATTACAGTGCTTATCCTCTGAGGGGGCGAGAGGGGGGGCGGGGGGGGGAGGGGGGGAGGGGGAGTATCTGGGCCAATGAACCTCGAGCGATGGCTTCCCACGCTTGCGAGACTGCCTCCCTCTCTTAGGCATGTGAGGCGTGATCCCCGACCTCGAACTCTAAGGGGTCGGCGTCGCATCTACATGGCTCTTACGTGGCTTTGGCTAGGTGAGAAGATGTTGTAAATATCAAGCTCACCTTTTGAAGATTATTCTATTAAGATCATGACCATTGATGGAGCTCTCTTCCCTCGGTCCAATCCCTTAGCAATTAATCTACATGGCCTCCCATACAATGCCTCGTATGGTGCCATTTGTATACTCACGTGAACTATTGTTGTAAGCTAGAATACCACTAAAGGGCAGTTGCTCCTCTACCCTTAAGATCGAGGCGTATGCTTTGGCGTTGTTATCTTACTGTCATATAAATCCACTGGTGTAACCCTATACAACCCTTACTTTATGTGTAGCGCTGACCTTCTCAAGGTCGCGTCGGTGACAATCAATGGGCCAGTGACTGAGTCCGTGTCGTATGACATCCATATGCGAGCCCTTGCCGAAGCTCAACAACGCAATCACGATTTCAAGGGTATCAAATCTAGAGTCACTCCGGCTCTATCCTCAACTCTAAGTCACGTGATAGCCTGACCGTGTTTTGTCTCGTTAAAGCAACTCTTTGAAACACTTCGAGCCTCTTACATTCATCCATAAATTTAGGGATATCTCCACAGGGTCTCTTACACCCCTAAGCTTTCAGAGTTCTCTTGGGGGATGCAGCCTTTTTGCTTTGCCCAACACACTCTAATTACTCTTCATTTCCTGAATCGAACTATGAGTCTTCATTGGACGTAGTCACAAAACAGCTAAATTGCAGCTCACAGAGTGTGGAATAGCCGTCTTAGTGCACCACACGACTCGGCAGCGATGTTGTATGCACACGAGCATAATAATGCCATACTGTGACACCCAATCTCGGGGTCCACCATGGCGAGAATCTGGGAGATCTCATCACGTACGACCTGCTCCAGTTGACTCTCACCTACATCCCTGGGAAGAACGTCTATACCTGGCTATACAAGGCCTTAACCTCTAAGCCCAAATCCAGAGAGTAGGTGTCGGGTATGACAACTTGGAGCTAAGGTCCCAGTGCGACAACCCGATGGCTGTCAACTCATCATGTGAAGCGACATCAACAGCGATAGGTGCACTTACTAGTTCTGCTGTGCACCCACCAAGGGTGAAGTACCCTCATGTATTATATCTCTTGGAAAGTGGAGTGTAGACCTTATGCAGGGTTGCTTTACAACACAACCTTCCATGGTATGGAAAATGAAAATCCATACACACACATTTGAGATTTTGAGGAAGTTTGCATGACTTTCAAGGAGGGTGCAACTTATATGGAATTGCTGAAGTTGAAAGCCTTCCCCTTAATAAAACAGCCAAGGTGGCTTAATTCTCTAAGGCTAAGGACTAACTGAAATTTAGACCAGATGCAAGGCGAGATTTTGAAGAAATTTTTCAGTGCACATAAAACCAACACTCTAAAGAGGCAGATTTATACCTTTGTAGCCTGACAATGAGAGAAGTTTACGGTGGCAGGAGGTATTTGGAAACCATCAGCACTTTGTCCTCACCGTGGTTTTCATACTTGGATATAGTCAACCACTTTTATGATGGGATGTCCCCACCCTACTGAAACCATTCATTGGGACCATGTGTGGAGGGGACTTCCTAAGCAAGAATCCAGATGAAGCCTTGGATTTCTTCAATTATGTGGCTGAAACTTCCAAAGCATGGGATGAGCCTAAGCAGACAGGATGAAGCCTACAACAAATCAAAGGGGAGGCATGTACTCACTAATAGAGGATATGGAAATGACTGAAAATTTGTCACCTTGACTAGAAGGTTGGAAGAGTTGGAGGAAGATCACGTAGTGCGGGTAGTAGAAGAGAGTATGCATCAACCATCCATCCTTGCTTGATTGCCCGATCCATTGACGATAAAGTGAACAACGCCTTTATGGTTCCGCTCGGTAAGGGATATGAGTAATGAACATCCTGCCAATTCCATGGGCGATACAAGCCACCACCCAATGCCCCATGTAGTATACATCACAATATTTAATTGGAGGAACCACACAATCTCTCTTGGAAGCTTGAGCCTTGACTTATGTCCCCACGGTACCGACAACGAGTGGTTCCTTATCTTAGCCACAGCCACCACCATCCTCATCCCCAGTTGAACAGGCTATCATGAATTTGAGCAAAGTGGTAGGCAACATTGTGGAGGAACAAAAGGTAGTGAATGCCCAAACTAATAAGAGGATCGATACAGTGGAAAGCACACTCAACAAAAAATTAGATAACCTACAGTATGAGATTTCCCATAAATATTACAACCTGCAGTATTGATCTCGAGGTTAACCCGGCCGGCGAGGTGCGGGAAAGGGAAAATTTCCATCTCGGACCGCAGATGATCTAGGGGAGTGCATGAGTAGGCTGTCGATGAGCGAATCACAGGATGGATGGGATTAAGCGATTATCACACATTGAGAAGTGGTAAGGCTTAAGCAGACCCGATGCAAACCAACGAGAAGAAGGCGAGGGAGGCTAAGAGGTTGAACCCGGATGAGGTGGTGTGAAGAAAATGCAATGAAAAATAGCACCACCTTTTCTGGCATTAAAAGCTAAGAGAAAAAGGCCATCGACTAGGCTGAAGTAGTATTGAGAAGTACTAAAGGCAGTGAAAGTCGACTTCCTGCTTGACATGATAAGCAAGTCCCACGTATGCCAAATTTTAAAGGGACTTGTGCATAGTGAAAGAGGGTTGAATGTTGTAGGCCTTCTATTTGAACAAGTCGGTGCCATCGATAGTCTGAAGACTCCCGAGTAAAAATCCTCGAATCCCGGTTTGCCTAACATCTCGGTGGTATTGGAGGCACTTGTGTTGAAAAACGCTGTAGATTTAGGAACGATGTCGACTCTTGCCTTGTCGGTGTATAAGCAACTAGGTTTGGGTGAGCTAAAGCCAACTTCCATCACATTGTCCCTTGCAGATGATCCATAAAAATGCGAGGCATTTGTGGAGGATGTTTTGTCTGGCGGATAAGTGCTATCCTGTAGACTTTGTGGTGTAATCTGAGAACGATTCTGCGATGGGGGCTAATTATGTGCCCGTCATCACAGGAGACCATTCTTTGCTACTTCTAATGCGATTAACAATTGCCGAAATGGAGTTATACAGCTCACATTTGGGAACATGACTTTTGGAACTCATTATCTTCCTTGAGTAAAGCATATCTGACCGTGAGGAAGAGGGTGGGAGGAATTTTCAAAGTGATACAATCACGGAGAACAGTGATCAGCAACAAAGGCATGATGTGCTCATTGAGGAACTGTTTGATTGTCTTGAAGAAGCGACGGGAAACCAGGCGTAGATATTGTCTGAAGGCATTGGAGAAAAAAGAAGAAATTCTACCTCCTATTTATTTGGGGGAGAAGCCCGATGAGCCTCGAAGCTAGATCCTGAGCCACACGAAGCTTAGGAATTAAAGTATGCATACCTGGAAGAACATGAACAGTGCCCAGTTGTAATCTCCTCCCTGCTCAGCAACCAAACGGGGAAAACGGCTCTTTGGACATCCTTAGGGAGAGCAATAATTTATTAGGTAGCAATCAACGTCCCCAAGGTGTGTGATGGTTGCACCCGTCACATACTTGGAGGAGAATGAGAAACCGAGTAAGGTAGCCACGGAGGAGATTGAATCCTCATATCTGCAGGAAGTGGTAGCGAAGAGAGTCACGAAGGCATTTACAAGGCGGTATTATTTACCCCATATCGATGCTTGCCGGTGAGTCGACCCGGGTTGTGCTAGAAATCGGGTAACTACTATGAGTAATGAAAAGGGAGAGAAATACCCACTTGCCTGAGTTGGAGGTATGTAGTGATTATAGAAGACTAAATGGGGTAACAAGGAAGGATCACTTCCCTCGCCTTCATGGACTGACTTCGAAGGATTTCAGCCACCTTCTATTACTTCTGGATGATTTAAATGGTACATTTTTAAATTGATATTGCTGCGAAGACCCGGGGAGAAGACCGCCTTCACTGCCATTTGGCACATATGCTTCTGAGAGATGCCCTTTGGCACAGTATAATGCCCACATACATTCAAGCGTGCATGCTCAGTATCTTCAGCGATTTGGTGGAGCGCATTATGGAGGTTTACATGGATGATGTTACAGTTTATGGAGGGAGCTTTGAAGAATGCTTGATCAACTTAGAAATTGTCCTACATAGGTATATAGAGAAGAACTTGGTATTGAACTGGGACATATTATTTCCAAGAAAGGAATTGAAGTTGATAAGGCGAAAATTGAGACGATTTCAAGCGCCCTCTCTACAATGTGAAAGCGTAGAGGCAATTCTTAGGGCATGCAAGCTTCTATGAGGTTCATTATGGACTTCTCAAAAATTGCCAAGCCCCTTTATAAGCTTTTAGAGAAAGATGTCAAATTTGTGTGGGAGCCCAGAGAGCGCGGAAGGAGCTTTGAGGGCTTAAGGCCTACTCAGCCCTTGCTTAATAGTGAGGGCCCACCTGGCCCGGTAGTTACCTTTCGAGGTGATGTGTGATGCAAGCGACCTTGACATTGGAGCAGTTCTCGGGCAAAGGGAAGGAGGAAAGCCTTATGTAGTCTACTATACAAGCAAGACATTGAACGAGGCACAGAGAAATTACACCACCACAAAGAAGGAGCTGCTAGCAGTGGTCTATGCCTTGGATAAGTTTCGAGCTTATTTGGTTGGGTCGGACATAATCATATTCACATATCACTCAGCTTTGAAGTACCTGCTCACCAAACAGAATGCTAAGGCTAGGCTTATTAGATGGGTTCTCACCGCTCACGAGAGTTCGGCACCACTTGAATCAAGGAGATGAGGTGTGGAGAATGTTGTTACAAATCATGTCAGGATTAACGAGTAGCCTGCTGACACTCGTAACCCTCAGATCGATGACGAGTTCACTGAAGAGTCCTGGCTCTTGGTTGAAAGCACTGGTATGCCCATTGCGGTCTTGGGCAATGGGTGAGCTACTGGATTAATTTGGAAAGGCATGAAGCCGGGGAAGTTTTTTCTTTGCAGAATTCACTCTATTATTTGGAAGAGCCCCCTTCTTACATGCAGATCTTGTGCTAATCGGATAATAAGAAGATGTGTGCTGAAGCGAGGAACAGTGATGCTAAATGCTGCCATGAGAATGCATGGAGGCCATTTGCTTCCCGAGCGCCCGGAAAGGTACTACGATTATGGATTTTATTGGCTTCCTTTTCCAAGGATGCCCATACCATGTGTAAGAGAATAAACAATGCGAGATTGGGAAAATCTCATCGTCACATGATGCCTTTGAACCTGATTTAGGTAGTTGATCTATTCGATGTTTGGGGCATCGATTTCATGGTACCATTCCCTTCCTCCTTTGGATACATCTACATTTTGGTGGGAGTTGACAATGTGTCAAAATGGGTTTAAACGGAGTGCCTTCTGATCGTAGACCACGGGGTGAGTGTTAAAAATTCTGAAGGAGAACATCTTCTCCAGTTGCAGGGTCCCCAAAGCCATAATCAATGATGGAGAATTCGCATTTTACGCAATAAGCCTTTTGAGAACCTCCTAACTAGAAAAATATGGTGTCAAGCATAAAGTATACCAGTACCATCCTCAAACCAGTGGTCAAGTTGAGCTAGCTAACAGGGAAATCAAGACAATACTGATGAAAGTGGTGAACTCTAGCAGAAAATTTGGTCTCACAAGAAATACATTTGGATTCCTTATAAGCATCTGAACGGCATACAAAACCATCCTTGTCATGTCCCATATCGCTAGTTTATGGCAAGGCATATCTTATGGTAATTATAAGGCATGGTGGGAAGTGAAGTGGAACCTAGATATGAAATGGTTTGGCCTTAAGGCTCATGTATCGATGAAATTTGGAGAGAGTTGAGGAATGATGCCTCTTCCAGCTGAAATTGCAAAATATAAGTTAAAGAAGTGGCATGGTCAGTGGCACGTAAAATTTCAAGCAGGGAGACCCGAAGTCTTTGCTTTATGACTTAAGCTCCCACTTATTTTTTCGAGGCAAGCTTTAGTGAGATGGTGGGTTATTCACCGTCGGGAGGTACATCTCGATGGATTAGTAGACTGCTCAACTCCGAAGACAATAGGGTGTTGAAGTCAATGGGCAAGGATTTGAAGAGCCTATGCGGCACAACACTCAGCGGACAAAGGAGGAGATTCACGATGAGTCCGAAACTCTTGCTAGATTTTAATCCATTTTAAGGCATACAGATAAATGTTGGTTGTATGCGAGAAATGTGGATATTTTACTCCAAATTTAATTTGCGGGAAAATACGACATAGTAAAATCCTCGATAAAAAACATAAGATGCGGCTACAAGCAAAAATGAAATTCGCGGCTTGAAAATTGGAGTCGCTGACGGGAAGCTTAGTTCAGTCATTTCCAAGTACGACATCACCAAAATCAATTTTGGGGAAGAAATAGAAAATTTGTAGCAAGCGAGAGTCGTGACTTGAAAGGAACAGCTTGCGACCCGGAATGACCAAGGCAACAAACCAGAAAGAGGTCACGACACCACACTAATGTGGCCTTGATTGAATATAATTGAGGTCACGACGTCGATCCCGATGTCGCGGCGATGAATCCGCTGATAGGCGATAAAGGAAGTCTGAAGAAAGCGAAGTTGCAGAAATTTAGATTTTTAAATGAGCTCCATTTGGTCGCGACCTCTTGGTGAAGTGGCGACATAAAAGCGAGGGCGGAGTCTCAGCGGGAAAATTGAAGTTCACTGACCACATTAGAGTTGAAGAAACGAGAAGGGGGGTTGCAACTAAATAAGCTGAAGCTTGCCAAAAAATTGAAGTTGTTACCATTTATTAATCAAGGACCACAAACGATGTCGCAACCACTCATTCAGGTCGCGACTGGGTGACGAAGAAATCAAGGTCGCAACTACTTTTGACGGTGGGACCTGCGCAGCGGAGAAAGAACAACATGAGATTGTGACATCACCTTGGTCGCGACACAGGATAGAAAGTTGAAAGAAGGAAATTAGTTGCGCCAGAGCTGAGGTTGCGACCCGAGGAAGAAAGAAATAGACCGCGTGGCGACATCACGTTGAGGTCGGCGACATCACGTTGGTCGCGTGTAAAACGAAACTTGAAGAGCGAAGACCACAAACCTGATAGCGACGAGGAAAAGAAAGTCACGACTACGAAATCGACCTACAAGCAGGCGCTGGTGCGACCTAAAGCCCAAGGTCGCGTTCCGAAACCGAGATGAAGAGAGAGACGGCGATGTCGCGACGCATGAAGCAGAGTGGTAGCGACGCCAGCTCTTGAGAAACGAGCAAACAAGGTGCGACTACGAAGCGATAATAGCGACCATTAATCCATGCGGCGATAAGGAATCGGTTGCGAAGCAACGTGGTCGCGACTAAGCAAAGACGAACAAAAGGGAAATCCATGTCGCGACATCAACGAAGTGTGACATAGGGCTGATAATTTGGACTTTCTTTTAAATTCCACGGAGCTTTATGGGGATTCAGCCGATTCCTTTTGACGGTATAAATGAAGCAGTGTTAGAATAAATAAGTAAGCAAGTCTTCCTTTGCCCGAGAGAAAAGGGAAAGGAGAGGAACTCAGTGTATAATTTAGAGTAGATTTTTATTTCTTTTCTTTATTTTTAGTTTATTTCTTTTCTAGATTTGAATTCGCGAACTGTGCAGAGACGAGTGGAGTTGAAATTTTATTTATGTTATTTTTCTTAGAATTACTACCTGAAAATTTATGAAGACAAATTCAAAATTCATTTGCTTCTAGGGTTTTATTGCAATTATTGGTTGTACGTGATGGTGCTCATTTCTTAATTCGCGATACGTGTCGGGCGTGCTTCTCTTTAGTTTGATTTACATTTAGTTCTGAGTCTTTCCTGCTGGAAATATGGAGAGACTAATTTGGGTTCGGTTTTACTTGTTGGTGTGGATTTTGAATTGATAAGTTCCCGATAGTAGTGCAGAGATACCGGTTGAGGAATGTATCTTGCTCGATTGAGGATGCCTGCAACGTGACATGAGCGAATTCACGGGTGAAAATTCTTTTACGGGTATGCTCGACTACCATTGATGGTATGAAATGCAAGTTCCATTTTGATAAATCCCCGATGCGCTCATAATTGAAGGATTGGAGGTATTGCAATATAAGTAATCGAGAGAAGTTCACCTTAATCTAAAGGCAAGTTCCTAACCTGTATTAGTGAGATCTATCGAGGGGGCGAACCCATAGATGCGGAGGTTGAGACATCAATTAAGTGGTAGAAACTTTGTGAAAATCTGAGGAAGGAAATGCAAAGGTTTTTTGTCAACGAGAAATGGGTATAGTATTGAGAAGAAAAATGTGCCCGAATCTTGCAATGGATTAGGAACTAGTAAATTTGGTTTGATCTTGTCTTCGAGAGAAGCGAGGGTATCAATAGGTGAATATGGAGAAATCTAATTTTAAACGTTTTGAGGAATCTTGGGCGAAAACCCGGTCCGTACGAGCGAGCAATGTACTTTAGATGCTGGAATTGAAAGCTGATTTTTCATTTATATTTCACTTGATAGTTTCGTTTCTCACGGGAAGCGTTCAGTCGATATTTTAGATTCACGATTTGTTTTTATTCATTTACTTTGGTTTTATTTTAGTTCAACAATAGTCAATAGTCTAGGATCTTTATTTTTCTATATAAAACCTTCATTGTGAGTTTTGAGTCCAAATAGCATAAAATTTTAGTAGTTGGGGTAGTTGATCTTTAATTCGTACCAATCTCTGTGGGAATGATACCTGGACTTACATTCAGATTTTACTACTTGTATGACATGTGCACTTGCAGTGTCATAAACTAAACCCTTATTTTTAAATCATGAACCTTCTGAAAGAAATATTTTATCAAGCAAATTTATTCAAAGTGACATGGATGCAAGAGAAATGTAAGGCTCTTACAACTATGTGAATTTGAGGGTTTTTAATTTTATGTAGAAAGGCGAAACAAGTTTTTATGGCCTTGGGTTGCAGTTGAAAGAATTAAATAAATCAATATTCTAACAAAGGGAAATGCTAATTTGGACATTTTATAAAAGAAAGAAAAAAAAAGCTTTTCAAGCGTGGAGTACATCAACCACTGATTTTAACAAGCCATGTTGAAAATGTTACTGTTTGGATTTATTAATCTTATTAATACGAGTGTGGTGTTTTGATTTCGAAATCCTTTAATGCATAGGAAGCGAGTTACATTTGTTTCCGGCGATCAACAGTGGAAAGAACACTCGAAGCTTAGAAAGACTAAAGAAGCGAAAAGCGCCTTTATGTGGATAGGGAGACATGACCGGACGAGAGGAACAGAGGGCCGGCTCGAAGGCCTCTGATGCGGCCTGATGGAGGATTTCTGAAGCCTATGATTAAGGAAGAGTATTCTGCAATCAAACAGCCTACTGTGGATGCAAATAACTTTGAACTAAAGCCGGCTTGATAACAATGGTGCATTAGCATCGGTTCCGCGGTCACCTGCAAAAGACCCAGCGAGCACTGGGTAGATTTCTCGAGGATGGTAAATCTGATCAAAAATTTGAATGGTGTGAGGCGGAAGTGATAAAGTTGCATCTCTTCCCATTCTCCTTACAGAGATATAACGGCCACATGGTATGAATTATTACCATATGGATTCGGTTGATACTTGGGAAGAGGCTGGGTAGAAGCATACTTGGGCGGAGTTCTTTCCCCGTCTCACCACGAGAGAAGAGAGAGAGATAATAGTGTTCAACAAGGGGAAGATGAAAGCCTATATCATAGCACAGGGAGAGATTCAAGAGGTTCTTGAAGAGGTGCCACATGTGAGTTCGTTTAAGAAACCCAGATGGATATCAGTATATCATTGCCTTAAATGATATCAGACATTATCAGTGGCACATGTTGTGGAGCATTAGCCTTAACAAAGTCTTGAAGAATTTAGGGTCGATAGAAGACACGGCCAAATGCAATATGAAAGCCCCATCTAAGTTTTCAAGGGGTAATAGCAGAGGAAAAGTGGTCATGGAGCTGAGTAAAATGACAGTCATGGAGGCAAAGTTAGATGCCATCATGCGAGGATAGACCAAGCAAAGAAAAGAAAAAATGCACCTTTGCTCATGAAATAGGAGCGGTGGAAAACGGATGAGAAGAAGTCTTTGAAGTACCAAGAAGAAGATTCTTATGGTGATGAGGAGGTTAAGTACGTGAATGAACCAAGAAATTACCATTTCAAGCCAAATCCTAACCTGCCCACACATTACAATCCAGCATTGAGGAATCATGAGAATTTCTCATATGGTGGAGGGGCATTACAAGGCCCGAGCATGGTGGGGGAATCCTCGAGGAGGATGTATCGCGTACGAAGGTTCGGCGACATCAAGGGGGTGAAAGCAGAAATGACTATCAGGGTCATAGGAGGACTCCAACCATTTGAAACAGTACTACGATTCATGGGAGACCAATGAGGCTTATACACTTGTGACGAGCCCATGCGAATTGGGAGAGCTTTCAAGTCGACATTCAAGTATTTCGAGAAGAATACAAGTGCCTCATTGAAAAACTTGGAGACACAAGTAGATGATTAGCCACGAATATGTAAATCGAGCAAGGAGGTACATTCCACAAGTGACACTCAAAGAATCGAAAAGCTGCTGTGGCGATTGGTTAAGAAGTGGGAAAGAAGTGAGCAACAACGAGAAGGAAAGAAAGGAAAGAAGAGTGAGCGGAACAAGAAGAAATTTGGAAAGGAAAGGAGAGAAGAACACCTGGTGAGCGGCTGAAGAGTAATGAGCGAAATAGAGGAAGAATTACCGGCTTATACACCTACGGTGCCATTTCCGGGGAAGCGAGAGAGCGAGGAAGACTGATTTTCTAGATTCTTGGACATTTTCAAGAAAATAGAAATCAATATCCCATTGCGAGAGGTAATCAGCAAATGCCTACTTATGCAAAATTTCTAAAGGAATCTTGAGCAAGAAAGGAAGATAGGCGGGGAGAATAGTGAATTTGAGCTGCTGCGATTACGGAGTTATCAGCCAAAAGCTCAGTAAAAATAGAAGGACCACTGGCGGTTTCACCATTCCACACTCCCATAAGGAAATATGAATTCAAAGAAGGCTTTATGTGATTCTAGTGCTGAATATAAATTTGATGCCTCACATTAATTGTGCAGACTTAGTTTAGGGAACTTACTGGCAATGATTATTCTGAATGGGCGACGGTCCGATACTTATGACCGAAGGTATTCTTAAAGATGCACTTGTCAAGGTTGGGAAATTCATCTTCCCAGTGGATTTTGTTATCATGAAGATGGAAGAAGATACCCAAGCTCCTTTGCTGCTAGGAAGACCTTTCTTAGCAAGCTTGGGGCGCATGATAGATGTGCGAGAAGGTATAAAGCCCGACACTAAGGGTGGGGAATGAAGCAGTGCACTTTAATCTTAATAGGAGTTTGGAACATCCTGATGTAGATGCAGAAAGTTATATGGTTGTAGAAAACAATAGTCTTCTCAGTGTTGAATTGAATTATGACTGTATTCTTCAACATTCTATCAATGAAATTGAGATGAATTTTCAGTATCTTGAGAGTCTTGATTGTGAAATACTGCCTTCAAATTTGTTTAACAAAGAAACAGTCTCGAGCATAAATGAAAACAGTCAAGATGAAGTATGCAACCAGAAACAAAACTCATGAGTAGGAAACTAGTGCAGAAGGGTTAACATTGAAAGAATTGCCCAGTCATTTGAAATATGAGTTCTTAGAACTAGAAAAGAGAAAACCAGTCATCATATCAACTGCATTGACTGAAGCTGAAGAACAGAAGTTGTTGGAAATTTTGAGAAAATACAAGGAAGCTATTGCTTGGTCAATTGAGGATCTGAAGGGTATCAGTCCCTCCATTTGCATGCACAAAATATTGCTGAATGATAATGCAAAACTTATTGAGCATCGAAAGGAGAGTGAACCCGGTGATGAAAGTTGTTAGAAATAAGTTACGGGAAATGGTTAAATGCGGGTTTATATATGCTATATCGGATAGTTCTTGGGTGAGCCTAGTGCATGTGGTTCCCAAAGTAATGGATTCAACGTGATCGAAATGAAAAGAATGAACTTATTCCCTCTGAAGCGTGATAGGATGGAGGGTGTGTATTGACTACGAAAGCGAATCTGCAGCAAGAAGAGGATCATTTTCCCTGCCTTTCATTGATCGGATCTTTGGATAGATTAGCGGGACACCCTCACTTTTGTTTTCTTGATGGATACTCTGGATATAACCAAATTTCCATTGCACTTGAGGATCAGGAGAAAACCACTTTACATGCCCATTTGGTACTTTTGCTTTTAGGAGAATGCCATTTGGTTTGTGTAATGCTCCTGGTACCTTCCAAAGATGCATGATGTCTATATTTTCTGATTTAGCAGAAGAAGTTATGGAGATCTTCATGGATGATTTTACAGTGTATGGATCCAGTTTTGAAGCAGGTGCACATAACTTGGGAGACGGTACTTGAGTCTGAGGATAAGAATCTAGCTCTGAATTGGGAAAAATGCCATTTTGTGGTTACAGAAGGAATTGTCTTGGGGCACATGATTTCTGTAGCAGGGCTAGAGGTAGACCAAGAAAAAGTTTCAATTATAAGAAATTTAATGCCACTCACTACAGTCAAGGGAATTAGAAGTTTCTTAGGACATCTTTGGATTCTGAAGATTTATCGAGATTTCTCAAAAATTGCTGAACCCTTTATGCGATTCTTTGGAAAAGGATCTTAAGTTATTTTGATGAATCCTATTTAGAATTCTTTTGAAGAAATCAAATCCGGACATAGTTGAGCTCCCATCATGGCCAAAACCGGAATGGAACAAAGAATTTGAAATCTCATGTGTGATGCAGTGATTTTGCATGGGGCTATGTTAGGATAGAAAGCTGAAAAAGTATTCAAGGCCATATACTATGCTAGCAAAACCTTTAACAAAGCTCAGGAAAATTACTCTACTATTGAAAAGGAGATGCTGGCGAGAGTATTTGCGTGTGAAAAATTTAGGCCATACATTTTAGGGTCCCGTATTTATTATACCTTGTCGTCACGGCAATTAAGTGTCTAATGGCAAGAAAGCAAAGCGGTATTCGGTGGGTATTCTATTGCGAATTTGATTTAGAAATAAAAAGACAAGAAAGGTTGTGACAATGTGATAGGCGATCACTTGTCAAGAGTGGAGAAAGAAACCCTCACTTTATTACAAAAGAGAAGAAGAAAGAGAAATAGCGAAGAATTTTCCAAATGGCTTGATTATTCAGTATCCTCAATCACCTTGGTATCTTGTGTGTGAACTTCTATGTAGCTTGTGGAATTATGCCACGAATTCAGCTACGTGAGAGAAAAAAAGCTAGGAGCGACGGCGGGTACTACATTTGGGATGACCCATTCTTTTTGATTTAAAGAGGTGATCCCCGATTATGGGGAGATGTGTACGGAAGGTGAGCAAAGCAGGTTTTACAAGAATGTCATGCATCACCATATGAGGACATTTGCGGGGAGATAAAACAGCCACAAAATTCTTCAGTCAGGATTTTACTGGCCTACTATTTTTAAGGACTGTTTTGAATGGGTGATGAAGTTATGTGATCAATGCGAAGAATGGAAATATCAGTGAGGCATGAAATGCCCTTACTTAGTATCTGGTGGTGCAATTGTTTGATGTATAGGGAATGGATTTTATGGGGCCTTTTCCAGCTTCATTTGGAAATATATACATACTCCTAACTGTGGATTATGTATCAAAATGGGTTGAGGCAGTAGCTTGTCCCAAGAATGATGCTAATACAGGTTGGCTGGGTTTTCTGAAATATTCTCACTTGGTTGGGACACCCCGAACTTTGTCGGTGATGGGAGGAAGCCACTTTGCAAATAAAAGTGTTTGGCAAACTCATGGCGAGATATGGTATCAAACACATTATGAGCTTGGCTTATCACCATTAAACAAATGAAGCGACTGAAATTTCAACGGGGAGATAAGAAAATTCTTGAAAAGGCATGGATTCAGTGAAGAGATTGGTCTACGAGAAGCTTGATGATGCACTCACGGGCATACGAGGGTGCTTTAAAACTCAATGGAGATGTCCCCATACAGGCTTGTCTTTGGAAAACCTTGTCACCTACCTCTTGAGCTAGAATATAAAGCTATGTGGGCCATCAAGAAGCTAAATTTTGATTTGAGAATTTGCTAAGAAGAGAAATTTACTCTAGCTAAAATGAATTGGAAGAGTTGAGAGGGAATGAAGCCTATGATAGTGCAGGAATCTACAAAAATAAAACAAAATGGCATGATCAGCGAATTTTGAGGAGGGGAATTCAAGAGCGGGAGATCGGGTCACATTATTCAACTCCCGAACTAAAATTTATTTCCGGAAAGCTTAAATCGAATGGAATTGGACCATATACAGTAGTATCAAGCACACAATTTGGGGCAGTGACACTTAGTACCAGCAATCATGAGGAATTCAAAGTTAATGGTCAGAGATTAAAGCACTACTTTGGGAGAAAACAATTGGAAGAATGAGCTCGCCCAGATTCTGAGAATAGAAAGAAATTTGAGAAATAGAACTATAGCGTGAGAAGTCAGTAAGGCTGAAAATTGAGGCGGCTTTGTGTGGAAGCGATCCACATCGGTTTGTTTTAAGTTTTCTTGTTGTTATATTTTTTTATGTTTAGAATTTCTAATAGCTTTGTGTAATTTGATTCATTGTTGATTGAAAGTGAGTAAATATTTTTGTTAGTTTTGCGGGACAATGAAAATTGTACCAAAAAAAGAGGGACATCTACGATGACTTCGATTTACATTAGAGATGGCGATATACTCATCTTGATTTTATTTAAATTTCGTCTCTAATATGGAATGATTGAAGGTTTGGGGGAATTTTACTTTGTTCTGATGCTTAAATTTTGAATATGATGCATAGTGGATGATTTTTTTGAATATTTGCATGATGAAGATGAATTGAGTTGTGTTTGCCTTGATTGGATTTTGAACAAATTGAAATTATTTGTGAATTTAATTGTTCGAGGAGACCTAAAAAATTTTATGGTACTTAACTAATACAAAAGTTGTAACCAAGAATCTTTGGATCAAACAATAAAGTAGAAAAAGTGATCGTGACATCCAAGTTCCCTGTTGTGACCATGGCCCCGGTGTGACAAAATCTTGAAGCTGCGACCAGAATAGTCTAAAACTCAATAAAAGTTTTTTTTAAACCTTTCAATTTGGGTATTCCAACATTAAAAATAGGATTCATTGAAAATCATTAATTAGAGGCTCCAAAATTTTAATATACAGACATACGTATCAAATCAAGACATTAAGCTCAAAGTCCATTCCAATTTCAAGTCAGTTTCAATTCATCTTAACCCTTCCAGATTCGCATCATTCATTCAGAACCTTTGAAATAAATTGTTATTAATGCTAGAAACAGAACCCGATGTCTTGATTAAATGAATTAGTTTAGTTTGCTTAGTTTCAAAAGGAATAATTGAAGGAAATTTAATAACTCGAAGATGAAGCTTGATCAAAATTCCTCATCAATTTTCCCGCATCCTACGTGGAAATAGCGAAAGCTTAATCAGAAACTTCATTTAATTCATTTACCATGAAATTTGGAAAGAGAATAAAGAGCCTTGTAGTTCCCAAGAAGAAGCAAAATCACTATAAAGGATGGAAAATAAAGGAAGAATAAACAACGAGAATGAAGAAAGGAGAATGAGAGAAAAGAAGAGTTCGAGAACGCGAACCACGAGCACATGGAATGGATGAATTAGGAAACAAACCAATTCCATTCATTATTCCACAAGAACCTTGTGTAATCAATAGAGTGGATGATGGAAGGGAATTGGAAGAAGGGTAATTACAGAACCCATCATCCAAGGGGCGCAAAAAAAGAGAAAGGGAAGGAAAGGCCCGATTGGTGAAACGACCTTGTTAACGGCGAATCCTTTCGGAGCAAGTTCGAGATTTGGGGAACAGATAAAGCAGAAGTTACAGCTTTCAGAAGGAAGATATAGGGTTTTAGATCAAGAAATAGAGAGTTTTTCTCTAATTTAATTATAGTCTTATTTGTAAAGAAAGTAGATTGTACAATATCGAAATGTTTTGGATATTTGAATAAAATTCTTGTTGACTTACAAATTAGTTGTTTTTGAGTTCACGAATTGGTATCTTGAATTTGTGTTTTGTGTCATTTCTGTTTAGCATGAAAGAATAAGTGCCTTGTACGTACAGGGATCAAATAAACAATTCAGTTCTTTCTGAACAAAAGCGGGAAAAATAAAGGCGTATATTAGTAAAGCGGAAATTAGGGTTACTGACGCATGTTTAAATTGGAGTTTAGATTGCAAAAATTGGAAAAATGGTTATTCTTGATGGAACCAAATAACTTGGTTGAAATAGTATAAATGAACGGTGAATAAGTCTGAGTCTTGAAAAAATAATACACTTGAGTCGACAAAACTCCTTGAAACTTTGAGAGGAATTAGGAACATCTTACAGGAGACGGGATTAAAGTCTATAGTCCTAGAACTTGTTAGATTATTGATTGAGGCGAAATCTTAGGTAAAAGCTTGACCAACAGAAGTGATTGAGGCCATCCTTGGCAGTTTGAGCTTTTCCAAGCCTACCCTCAATATATGCTAAAGCATATCCTCTAGTTCCTTGATTTGAGCTAAACGAGCCTTATTTCTTTAATAAACAACAACTGAAAACCTAAATTCCCTTCCTTGTAATAATCCTGCAACAAAGAGCCCAAATTATCCAGTTTCCAGTACATAAAAAGTCTACTGTAAAGGAAGAAACAAGTTTGGGGGAAAAATATTTCCAAATGTTACGAGGTATGAGGTGAAGAAGTAAAGAAGCAGAAATTAATGAAAAAGGGAATAAGTTTTGTCTTGTGGCCTATTTCCCTTGAACAATTAAGCTCGTAGGGGTGTTTTAACACCTAGTACCCTAATACCAGGCGGTATGGGGTTGCTAGCCCAAAGTTCTCTAAGAGTAATAGAAGGCTAAGAAGACAAAACATTGCACTATTCCCGACCTTAGAAAACGAAGCAAAGAGTTCTAGAATAAAGTGATTTGAATAAAGTGCATATGGAAATTAAAATTCCATAAAAGAATTAAAAGATGAATCGAGGCCAAGATTGAGGAGAATCAGCAAATACAAAGAAGCAACGGTGAAAGGCTGAAGGCAACAAGTACAAGAAGAAAGGTGGAGGCGGGTGATTTGCAACAGAATTTTCCATTATCTACCCGATTACCTAAGCCCAGCCAGTACAAAGCTGAAGACCTGATTGATCTTGAAGGTTGAATTTACCTACATTAGTAAGGAGATCAATATGAAAAACAAGCCCTGAGACTTTGACAAACGAGTCAAGGAAACTCCCAGAAGATTAACTAAATTCAACATGAAGATGAAAAGGATTAAAGACCTGCACACACACACAGAACAAGACTTGTTGAATAAACTGTTTAAATACATTATTTCATCAAGAAATTTGTGATAGAAGGTACCATTTCTTATTCTTGAATCGAACCTAAAATTTAAAATGATGCTGGTATCTCTTATTTCAAGTTAGAAGGTGGAATAAGAAGGCGTAGATATGAATCGAGAGAAAAATGTCCTTAAAAATTTTAAGCTTATTTGTTTGAGGACAAACAATTCTTTCTTTTCTTTGCTTGGGGACAAGCAAAATTTTAAGTTTGGGGGAATTTGATGAGTCCAAAAACTCATTAGATTTTTAATTCATTTTTCTGAGCATATTACAAGATAAATGTTGATTTGTATGCAGAAATGTGGATATTTTACTCAAATTTAATTTTGCAGGAAAATACGTTGAGAAGAAAACTAAAATCTCGGCCAAAAAACGAAGAGACCCATTTCTGAAGCAAAAATGAAATTCGCAGCGAAAATCGGGTCATGACGGGAAGCAGTTTTCAGTCATTTCCAAGTCACGACATCACGAAATCAATTTTGGGAAGAATAGAAAACGTAGCAAGCGAAGTACGTGACTTGAAGATTAAACTACTGACGGAATGACAGGCAACAAATGAAAGAGGTCAGCGACCGCCACACTAATGTCGGCGTAATTGTAATATAAGCGAGGTCGTGAAAGCGTCGATTATGATGTCATGACGTGGATCCACCAATAGAGCGATAAAGGAAGTCTCTACAAAGAAAGCGAGTTGCAAGCTGGTTTTAGTAGAGGCTCCACATTTGAGATTCTCGACATCTTGTTGAGGTAGCGACATAAAAGCGAGGAGCTAGGTCTCAGCGGAAAGTTGAAGTTGCAACCACATTAAGAGTTGAAGAACAGAAAGGGAGGTTGCAACCTAAAACCAAACTGAAGCCCTTGCCAAAAAATTGAAGTTGTTACCATTTATTAATCAAGGATACAAGCGATGTATAGCCACTCATTCAGGTCGCGACTGAAGGCCGAGCAGAAAGAAATCAAAGATTCGCAACTACTTTTGGCGAAGGCAAATTTGGGACTACACGCGACCAGAGAAAGAACAACATGAAATTAGCGACATCACCTTGAGGTCGCGACACGAATAGAAGGTTGAAAGAGAAAATTAGTTGTAATGAAAGGCGAGTTGCGACCCGGAAGAAAGAAATAGACATCCAAAGCGGTCGCAGCATCACCTTGAGGTCGCGTAAATTTGAAACTGTGAATGAGAAGACCACCAACCTGGTCAGCGACAGGAAAAGAAAGTCACGACTGAGTCGACTACAAGCGGGCGTAGTCGCGACACAAAACTAAGGTCGCGACTGGAAACCAAATGAAGAGAAGGGACAGCGATGTCGCAACATGAAACCGTAGTCGCGACATCAACTCTTGAAACACACTGAGCAAACAAGGTCGCGACTACAAGCGATGTCGCGACCATTAATCCAGCATACGGCGATAAGGAATCTGGTTACAGCGAAGCGGCGAATTGCGGCCGAACAAAAACGAAACAAGGAAATCCATGTCGCGACATCAACTTGAGGTCGCGACATAGGACAGTGAGTTGGGCTTTCTTTTGGGAATTCCACCTGGAGCTTTATGGGGATTCAGCCCAATTCTTTTGACAGTATAAATAGACAGTGTTAGAATAGTAAAGTAGCTTCTGTCTTCACTACCCAGAAAAAGGGGAAAGGAGAGGAACTCAGTGTATAGTTTAGAGTAGATTTTATTTCTTTTCTTTATTTTTAGTTTTATTTCTTTTAAGTTTGAATCCATGACTGTGCGAGAGCAGTGGAGTTGGAAATTTTATTTATGTTATTTTTCTTAGAATTATTGCACGAAAATTTATGAAATCTAGACAAATTTAAAATTCATTTCTTCATTTAATTGCGATTCGGTGGTTATGCGTGATCGGTGCTCCATTCTTAATTACGCAATGCGATGTCGAACCGGCCCTACGCACAATTTGATTTACATTTAATTACAATCTTTCCTGCACAAATATGGAGAACTAATTTGGGTTCGGTTTTACTTATTTAGTGTCGTTTTTGAATTGATAAGTTCCCAATAGTAGTCACCAGAATACCCGGTTGAGGAATGTATCTTACTACGATTTCGGGATGCCCTACTGCGTGACACGAGAGGCGGGAATTCTGAGAGAGTGAAAATTCTTTTAAGGTATAACGACTACCATTGATGGCTAGCGAGCTTTAAGAAGTTCATTTGATAAATCCCCCATTCGCTCATAATTGAAGTTGGAGGGGAGTATTTAACAATATAAGTAATCAGAGAGTTCACCTTAATCTAAAGGCAAGTTCCTAACCCAGTGTTAGCTGAGATATAATCAAGGGAAAGGGATGAACCGCAGATGCGGAGGTTGAAGGACATCAATTAAGTGGTAGAAACTGCGAAAAATCACGAGAAGGAAATCTGAGGTTTCTTGTCCTTGAAATGGGTATAAAGTATTGAAAGAAAAAATGTGAGATCTTGCAAGAGGATTAAGAATACAAGTAAGTGGTTTGATCTTGTCTTGAGAGAAGCAAGGTATCCAACCCGGTGAATATGGAAATCAATTCAAACATTTAGGAAATCTTAGACAAAACCAGATCCATACGAAACGGAAGCGATGTACTTTAGTCTTTGATTAATTTGTTCATTGTATTTCACTGATAGTTTTCGTTTCTCATAGGAAATTGATTCAATCCAGTATTTTAGTTATGATTTGTTTTTATTCATTTACTTTGGTTTTATTTTAGTTCAACAATAGTCAATAGTCTAGGATCTTTATTTTTCTAGATAAAACCTTCATTGTGAGTTTTGAGTCCAAATAGCATAGAATTTTAATAGTTGGGGTAGTTGATCTTTAATTACGTACCAATCTACACAATGGGAATGATACTTGGACTTACATTCAGATTTTACTGCTTGTATGACCTGTGCACTTGCATGTCATAAACTAAACCACTATTTTAAATCATGAACCTTGAAAGAAATATTTTATCAAGCAAATTTATCCAAAGTGACATGGATGCAAGAGAAATGTAAGGCTCTTACAACTATGTGAATTTGAGGGGTTTTTAGTCTATATAGAAAGAGGCAAACATTCCCCTCCTTGACCCCCCATAAATTCAAAAGACTACCTGAGTGGGAGTGGCTTCTGTAGTATCTCAGAAGTCACTAA
Source organism: Tetrastigma voinierianum (assembly GCA_016808115.1). Taxonomy (NCBI): domain Eukaryota; kingdom Viridiplantae; phylum Streptophyta; class Magnoliopsida; order Vitales; family Vitaceae; genus Tetrastigma; species Tetrastigma voinierianum. Next base: position 354,483 of record JAEQBH010001582.1, read on the forward strand.
AATTTTTGTTGAAATTTTGTGTGCTTTATTTTAAGTTTTAGTTGTGATTTTCTTAATTTCTTTGTTTTTAGTTTTGTTTTCCTTGGCATTTTTTCTCACTTACAAGTGTGTTTTCTCATAATTTTTTGGTTTTCTTTTTGCAGGTGTTGCATAAGGCAGAGAGTTTTTGAAGTAGTGTAGAAATTTCCAAGTTTGCGAATTTTCGCAACCTGCGAATATTCGCACGGTTGTGAAATTTCTCCTGCGCCGCATTGTTCATCTTCTTCATGCCCTTTCACTTCCCTGCAACCTTTCGTTTCCTGCGCTCCATTAATTTTTCCAGATTTTTTGAGCCACAACCACTAACCACCTTGTTATGGATATTAATTGAGACATGCCTCTTCGAGTTGCCTGAGCCGTCTATTTAAACCACTTTACTTCTTTCCTTTTCATTCCAAAATCATTTCTAAAAACCCTTCTCCTCCCATCCTCTCCATATCCTCTCCTTCTCCAACTTCGACCATACAGGTGAGATCACACGGAGGACTGACTTCAGCTAGAAGTGGGGTAGTCTTCTCCTCCCTCTAGGCGGCTCCGACCACAGCTCTGTTGCGCCTTGTTGCATCTCCCGACCACGAAACTGCCACTACAGCCTTGCCCTCTCCTCCGACCCTGCTGCCGCTACCCGGGCGATCTGTCGTGGGTCTTGTTGGTACGCTCTGGCTCCCGGGCCTCTGTTCTTTGTTACTCCTGCCCCCTTTGGTCTGATACGGGGTTGACCTTGTTCCGCCATCTACATCTGAGCTGACCCGGAGGGCCGCCTTCCAAAGAGCCCGGACCTCTGACCTAGGAGAGTCCTCCAATTCCAGGCCCTGAGAGCGCCAATCACCACCTCCTCAAGGCCTCGCTAGAAATCTCCCTTTAGACACATCCCGACCTCGATCATCGGGAGACCACACTTCCCTTGCAACCACATTCGGGAAATGCTGATTGCGGTGAGAGGACACCTTTGTGAGATTTATTATGATCTCCCGGCCTTTGCCATAGATCCTGAGCTCCGAGATTCAATGCGACTAGTGCGGAGGTACTCCTTAGAGCCATTCATGACCCCACGTAAGTTTTTCTACCCTCGGGTGGTCATAGAGTTCTACCATACGATGACCTCCAAGTGAGAGCCCAATCAGACAGCCATTCACTTCTTTATAGATGACCGACTCGGGATACTTCAGGCCATAGATATAGTAGCCACGTTCAATCTTCCTGTGGTCCTCTTGACTCGACAATTATAAGCGTGGCAATCCCTCGACCCGGGAATGGTTGATTTACTATCGGAACATGGCAGTAAGTACATTTTATTGAGGAGATTTGCTTCTCAGTAGCCTTACTCATGCTGCGACCATACGCGGTCGATTACTCCCTAATATTTTCGCTCCAACACATAGTATGGGAAGGCCATTAAGGCTCTATGCGTATTTCGAGGAGGGGTTTTACGAAGTTCGACCGGTCGAGCTCATCATGACATCCTTGTTCTACTTCGAGGACAAGGTTCATCGCAGGAACCTGACCAAAGCTGAGTCCACTCCCCTCTTATTCCCAAGACTTTTATGCAGGTTTTAGAGCACTTCGACTTTCCTGTTGAGCCTAGGCTAGAGCGCCGTCGAGACTGCGAGGTCGTCCTTATAGTTGTGGAGTGTGAGACTAGGCCACACTCTTTTCACCTCTCACCTCGGGGGCTAGCCGAGACCCGGCCCGATGGCGGACCTTCTGCAGAAGCAGCCACCTCGAGTGCATGATGAGGAGCCTCAGGTTCCAACATCATCAGTCCCAGCTCCAGCCTCCACTGCTCCATTACCTACAGCTCCTGCATTCTCTACGCCTCCAGAGCCCTCGGCCCCTAGTACCACATCTCCTGCAAATGTTATTAGACCGAGCACCACAGCACCACCACTGCAGTATATTTCTATATCCACTCGGGATTTCCTGGTCCTCATGGATGTAGTCCGCACATTCTCCACCATGTCTGCATCATTTGCGACTGCCCATGCAGCCCTAGCTGAGAGGATGACTCATATTGAGGCTGCCATGGCTCAGAATTAGGCCATCCTCATGCCGATTCAGAGTCACCTAGGCCTACCTTTGATTTCCCCATCGGTGCACGCCGGGCCTTTTCGATCCCTCCTCCCGTGAGCTAGCCCTATGGCCTCTTGACTTTCTAGCGGCAGTGATGGCAACCACTCCACCATGTCGGCACCTCGGCCTCCCTCGGGATGAGGATGACCCTGCCAGACCGCACATTGGGGAGGTAGCACTTCCTTTCTAGCACCAATCCGAGGCCCCATTGCGGACAATGTGACATTTGGTTGGGGAGAGTTAGCGAGGAAAGTGACTTTACTGATTTTATTGTCATTTTGAGCAAAGCCCATTTTGTATGTTTAGTGGCTTACTATTTGTTCTGTTTGTGAAGTTGTTTGTTTGTTTTTGTAAAGCTGAAAACATAGTGATATATATTCTTATACATACCATACAACTCAGTTTTTTTCTCAATTCAAAAATTGCACCCATTTTTGTGGTTTACTTCTTGCAAGTTGGAAAATTGAAGCACTATAAATCTTTATTGATGTTAGTTGGATTCCATGCATGGTCAAGTAGGTGATCAGTTGAAGTCTCATGGTTTTCAGCCTTCTTCTTCCACCTTTAGCTAACCACACACTATGCACATCAGGTTCCCTCAATAAGCTAAAAAACTGCCTAACCTCCTAAACTTTGCAAAACCTACCCTAGTTTTGTTGACTACCTTTAATAGGTTAGGAGACATTAGAAAAGAAGGCCAATGTGTCTTAAAAATAAAGAGAAAAAAGAAAGAAAAAAAGAAAGAAAGAAAAAAGACAAGAAGAGAAGGTTGCAACGCTTTGCCTTGAAACCCGAGCACGGTCTAAGGGGTATATGGCGAAAATCTTTAAAGCCTGGTGCCCTAAGCCAACTGGTTGGGAGTCACCGACTTTGTGATTGCTACATGGGTGGATGGGTGAGGTTTAGCAAGTTGTAGGTGCTGGAGTCTCGAAATCGTTCAAAGTCCGAGGTGAAACCTGAAGAGTTAGTGGTCGAAAGATCCTTATGACTTGGTGCCCTATGCCTTAATTGTTTTGGAGTCATCGGTAGATCCCCGTTACATGGACTTTGGTGAGGTCGATTCCTCAGCATTGCACCCCTACAACATAAAAAGAGTCATGGAATAAGAGTGGGTCCTGATCTATTTAGGTTGGTTAGTGTCCTAGGTGGAGGCAGTAGCTCGGTTGGGGGAAGAGTGTAGTTTGGCAGTTCACTATTGAAACCTAATCATATAAACACTTAGATCTTGGTGGAAGTTTCAAGTTGATTCTCGTAAGTTGGATACTCTTCCAAACTTTATTCTATATGGCATTCATTCTCTCAAGATAGTTATTGGCCAGGGTGTTGGTGTTTCATACTGAGGGTTAGGCATTACTCATTTACACTCTTTTTGAAATGCCAATTTTTGTGATCATGATTTGTCTGCTCTCTCTTTCTTTCTGTCATTGCTAAGGGACTAGCAATGTGTCCAGTTAGAGTGATTGAGTGCAAAACCACCACGCCTATAAACGGGGTTGAAAATAACTATTTGAGCACTAATCCTCCTAATGCTAGTCACTGCTGTGGCAATGAAAACTTGTTTTAAATCGATAAAATGACATTTCAAGAGTGTAAATAGTAATGCTAACCCTAGGTATACACTAACACCTGCCCGATAATATATCTTGAAGAATAAATTCCATATGAAGTCAGAGATTTGGAAGGTATGTCTCCCCCAATTGAGCCTATCCACCTAGAACACTAACCAACCTAAATAGATGGGACCCACTCTTTTATTCCACGACTCTTTTTGTGTTGTGAGTGCGATGTTGATCGACCTCGCAAAGTCCATGTAATGGGGATCACAGATGACTCCCGAGCAACAGTGGGCATAGGGCACCAAGTCATGGGATCTTTCGACCACTAACTCTTGGGTTTCACCGAGACTTGGGTGTGGTTTGAGACTCCGGCTTCTGACTTGCTAAACCTCACCCGTCCACCGTGTAGTGACCTGAGAGCTAGGTACTGGCTCCCGAAGCCGGGTTGGCAGGGCGCGGGCTTTAAAGACTTTCGTCATATACCCCTCGGACCATGCTAGGGTTTCAAAGCAAAGCGTTGCAACTTTCTTCTTTGTCTTTTTCTTTCCTTTTTCTTTTTTCTTTTCTTCTTCTCTTCTTTTTATTTTAGAAGACACATTGGCCTTCTTTCATAGGTTCCTTAACTAACAAGTATGATCATGAGAAACTAAAGTTTGGTTTACCAGTTTGGAGAGTTAGTGAGTTTGACTTATTGAGGAAACTTGATGTGCATAGTGTGTGGTTAGCTAAAGGTGGAAGAAGAAGGCTGGCTCATGAGACCTCAACGTGATCACTGCCCTGACCATGCATGGAACTAAACTAACATCAATTCGACGTACCCAATTTTTCAACTTATTAGTTAGGCCGCCAGTTATAACATCTTTAGTATAACTTTACTAAATTCTAATTTAGCAACACACGAAATTTTCTACAGTGTTCCAAATTTTACCCCTTTTTGCTCCATTTTCCTTCTGACTTTTGACATGTAGTTCCGAGTTCGGCTTGGATTCTTCGCGTTCGAATTGCCTTGAAGATTTTAGCCTAATTTAGCTTGCAAGTCTACAAAAATAGCCATAAAATAAATTAGTAATGGACCTTGTGTACCAATTGGGTTTATTTAAGCTGAATTAGTACACACAAGATTCCACGAGCCTGCTTGTGAGTTGAAATATGCCTTTATTTGACTAATCACTAGATAGAGCATTCATGGAGGATTCAAGAGAGACACGGGAAGATGTAGTAGATGTTGAGCTCTCTATTTATGCTAATTTTGCTTCACCCTTAGCTTCAGGTAAGGTTTAGGTTGTTCTCTTCTCCTTTATGCAAAACTCCTCATATCATTGTGTTACGATATTATATGACAAGGTTTCACCAACTCTTTAGGGTTTTGTTGAAAGACACCCCCTTTAAAAGTTAATAATTAAGTTCTAATAGTCATTCCCAATAGAAGTGATCTAGGAGATCTAGGTGTGATCTATAGTTTGGGTGAGGCGTCTAGTATTAATGAATCTTTCGATGAGGCATGGAAAGTTTTCCCTTTTGTAGTGGTCATACTAGAAATTTGTTCAAGGAGGAGATTTTGTTGCTCTTATGGTGACATAAGTCTTTCATCGAACGGATGATGGTTGGCTGGACACCTTTATCAGTAGCGGGCAGGTGTCATGCTGTGATATCTCTCTGTAATGGGTCCATTGTGATATCTTTTGATGGAAATTAAGTAGAAGAGCTACAAATAAACTGAAATGGGTTTGATTCTGAAAGTAGATAAGGTGTAGGAAAATGAAGTATAGAAATGATTTAAAGGCAGATTAAAATTAAGTTTGCTGAATCACATTCTCAGAGTAACTTTCTATAGTGCCATTGTGGTTGTCTTGAGGTGTTTAAATGGGAGAAGAGGAAGCTGAGAGTACATATTACCTACAGTGGGTGGCTGAGTGCTGTAGTATAGTGGCCTAGGATCATCCATTGGGATGGGTTTTCCTCTTAAGTTTTAATCCCTAGTTTCTAATTATGAAAACTTCAGTGCTTTGAAGCTAAGTCAAAGCAAAAATTAAAGTTAGTTTTGATTGCTTTGAAGCGATGATTGTTGATTTTAGAGAGAAAATGTATAAAGAAAGTCTCTCGGGTTTAGTTTATGAATTGAAACTATATGGTGATTCAAAGGGGGGTGCTAATAGTCCCGATCGTTTGCCTAAGAAACCATCCTATAGCTAATTCCCTAAACTCTGCCTAGGTTCCTCTTGTCAGATATAGTTGAAGCATGATTTCTAGGTGTATAGTAATTAAAGTAATCCATACTTGATCTTAAAGGTGTCTGATAAGTTCTCAACTCGACCCTCTGGTGGTTTCCAAATAAGAGACAATATATTATGCATGCTAAGTCAAAGGTGCGCTGCCTAAGCGCCCAACATACCATTCAAACTTGCATAACAATAAGAAGACTAGTTGAAGAGAAGAGAGACTCCTATATAGATAGTTGGGGGAATCAAGACTATTGCCTCCTCATACAAGGGGAGTCCCTAATTGATGTACACATGACCTTTAAGCCTCGCAGTGGTAGAAAATGTTATTTTTGGTTTTAGTACATTGCCTACGGTCACTAGGATGGGATAGATCGGATCCACCTACTTAGAAAAGAATGACTACTCACTCATGGTTAATCTTGAACATGCCATAATTAGAATGGCAAGGGAAAAGAAAATGAAATTCACACTAAAGCTTTAGTGAAAGAAAACAGGGAGGAGTCCTCAAAATTACAAACTACAACTAATTGAAGTATGAGATATGAAGGATATGGTTTTTTTGGTTTGATCATCTGCTATTTATAATACATATTTAGAGATTTACATTGTAGACAAGTACCGTAGTTTTCCTATTACAAATCGATCTCCACTACTTGACTTGACTCAAAACTTGCTATTTTTGTTTGCCATAACTTTCTTTCAAGTCAGGGTATTGGAGTGGAATTTCGCACCCACTATGGGGTGGTGCGAAATCATTGAGATTAGGTCATAAGTGAGGACGATGTGAAATTTTGCACTGACTACAAAATCATTGCAAAATCACACAGTTGTAGTGCAAAATGCTCTAGAATGGTTTCAAGTCCTCTATCTTCTTGCGCAATCATTCCATAATGGTCCCAATTTGATTGAATTTCTTCCATGGGCTTCCAAGCTTGCACAAAAGATCCTAGATATCCTCATTTTTTCAACCTTATGATTCCAAAGAGTTGTAAATGCACAAAGGTCATTATATACTTGTACTCAATAAAACCATTAGTAACGAGTTTCAGGGCTAAAAACTCAAATAATCAGGTAAATATGAGTTTCCAACACAAAAAGGGTTTTAAAATAGGAAAATTAAGTATTTAAAAATGCCCTTTTTTGATCGATTATCAAGGTGAAAGGTCGGTGCGTGGATATTGGTTGGAAAGGTTAGTTGTCAAACCATTGACTCTCTCAGTCAAGATGTTGCTGAATACACGCTCATGACTTGCTCAAACTCAAGAAGAAGTTGATTTGGGTGGCCAACATAACCGAGAACCTACCTTATGTGTCACACGCACTTTGAAGGTATGTAGAAGAAATAAGATGGTCTTTGATGGGATCGAATATGAGAGATTGCCCGGGGGTGTGGCTAGGTATAGGGATTACAGATAGGGTAAAAGGATAAGTTTTAGGAGCCATGGGCCCATGGCCATGGGTTCAACCTGTAGTGCGTGGGATGTTAAGGTAGCTCACCCCATCACTTATGGATGCCTTTGGTCTTTTCCTGCTCCCCAAGGTGTTATATGTATGATGAGAACATATTTAACCTAGGGAAGTGTTGTAAGCCCAGTTAAACCTGAAGGGTGACTAAGAGTTGATCTCTCTCTCTCAATTGCCTCTCTCTCATTAAATAGTAGTTTAGCTAGCACCAAACTTTTGTTCAAGCCATTCCATTGGTGGTTTCCTTCTTCATTTCTATGTAAATATCATTGGAGATGTACGTCTACGGTTCATAAGTGGTTTTTTGAAGATCTACACAAAAAGAGGCTAATCATATTTGGAACAAATCAAAGGTATAAGCTTTGACCTTTGTTGTTGTTTGATTAGTTTTGATGATCAGATGGATCCTTTGGTGGGTTTTATTTTATTTTTATTTTTTCCATTGTTCTACTATGAGATACGTTTAAGAAAACCTAGTAGGAATCTGAAAGCACGGTCAGGGGCATGTCGAAGACTATTTCCCACTAAGTCGATTGGTAGGGGGAGTCGTATTGACTTCCTTTACTCCCCAATAGGACAAAAGATGGATTAGTTTCACAAGTAGGTGCTTTGGCTTTCAGTTTTGTTGAGGTGAAGTTTGAGGTAACTTAATGACTAGTGTCCTTAAGCGATTGGTGAAGTCATGATGGATCCTGTACATGGGCCTCTTTGAATTCATTAGCATTGCGTACTACTGCTTAGTTAGAGTATGAAATAAAAGGTCTGTTGTAGCTTTCACCTTTGCCATCTTATTACTTGGAGTGAGTTGAGTTCGGTTTGGGGGAATGGTCAACCTTTGCCTATGTGTAGAGACTAGATACCATGCTGCCAGGGTTGTTATGGAAAATCTTAGTGAAGACTTGGGGCCAAGAGTGCCTTGTTTGCCACATCATTGAGGGGCCTTGTACATTAGAGATTCTAGACCTAATGAGATCCTAAAGAGACATCTACAACCACTCAAATGACCAGCATCAATCCTAGAAATAGCCATGATTTCCCATCATAATTTCAATTGCATATAATGAGATCACTTGTTAGTTTTGCACATATTCCACTCATGCTTGCATCATATTCACATTTTTCACTCTTGTAGTGATAAGGGACTAGTAATGAGCTGGTTATGGGGTGTGATGAGTGCTCAAATTATGTGTTTTTACATACATATTTTGAGCAATTCTTGAATACTTATCACTAAAAAACTCCTAATTTAGCCATTTGTTAATTATGAAACTAATGAAAATATGGAATTTATGTGATTTTGTAGGTAATTAGTTATGAAATACCTTTGAGCAAACTGGGTATCTGTGGTTAGTAGCACACATGGGACATATGTCAGGAATAGCGAGCCAAATTGGAGGCTGCTGAGGAGGTCAAGTGTTTCTTGATGGAGTTTGTAGTCACTATCGAAGTGACTAAAGAAAATATTCTTGATGCAACACATCTTTATTTAGTTTAAGTGATGACTTACTGGTCCTGAAAATCTTTATGAATGTGGTTAGGCAGCCTTTACTCTAGAGGATTTTTGAAGTGACCCTTACGTTTCTCCCGAAAATGCAATCAATCTTCCTTGGTTGGTTTTAGTAGTCACTTATGAGCTACACCAAAAATTTATGATCATTCTAGAGTAATGTCTTTTGAAAATTGTGGTCAAAAACATAAAAAGGAAAAAGAAACGGAAGATGGGGTAGGAAAAAGTTCTTGGATTAATATCAAAAAAGGTAAGGCATGTGCAGTGGAATCTGTAAGTCGGGTCAATTTTATAAAGGAACCAGGAGTAAAGGAGGAATTAATTTGGAGGAGATCAAGAAGGCTTGAAGGACGACGACGAAGTTTATATGAGCTTCTAGAATTTCTCTTCTTCTTCTTCTTCTTCTAATGTCTTCTCTATATTTCCGTTTTGTATTTAGTTTAGATATATTTTAGTACTTTATCTAGGGCTACGATGTAGTGATTATGAACAATATCTAGGGTTGTGAATTTAAATATATTATTGTGTTGAAAGGAAGGAAGGCACTGTTTATATCTGGATTCGTTAATATGTGAGTGTTCCATTTTGTTCATCTTGAGCAACTAGCTATTGTTTGTGTGATTTTCATTGTTCGACTTGGGAGTGGAGAAAAGGTGAAGGATGGGATCGAGATGGGTGTAGGTGGGATGATCTGTAGGATAGAGATACCTATGACTCCCTATTATCAAATTGTAAGAAAGCAATGCTCTCTATATACTTGGGGTTTGAGGCAGAGATGCGATAACCTAACTTTGTGATTTGGTTGTTGATACTCGAGAGAGGTCAACAATATTTAGGTTTAATTGACCTTCAATATATGAATTTGTTGCTTTTTAGGATTTCTTCATGCTAGTCATTGGGATTATTAACCTATGGGTGAAGCTGACCTAGATTTTCTCATGATTTTGATAATCTCAATAATTGGGTTAAATCACGATCACTCTTAATTGTCATCGAACAAACATGGGTTCAGATTAGGAGGTGGTAATCAATGAAGGCGTGATCCCTTATGGAGTTCGAGAATCCAGAACTTGCTAAGTCCACTTCCCCATTGCTTTCATGATCGTGTAATTTGATGGAGTTATTGCTTTTTGAAAAGTCGTAACAAATAACTCCATTCACAAGGAAAGGATAGCTCGACAACTAGGGGCGACCACTCCAGTAGGGAACATCACGAATCCTCCTTGAGAAAAAGCAGGTTGATGAAGATACAGATGTAGTTGATAAGTTGTATGAAGGAGATGGCGCACCTAACCATCCTATCCCCCAACCCATGCACGTGGAAGAGGAGGCTCGAGTCATCAAGAAAGAGATGGATTCCCCTCATCATGAGGGGCAGTTCCTTAATTGAGTTTTTTGATTTCCTTGCGGCTCTTGCTGACATGGCGGTACATATGTTGTCGTGCATGCATGCAACAATAGCTTTGGTATCTATGAAGCGTACTTATTTGGAACTATAATGGCGGCTTCAAGAAGCTTCCTCCAAACCAACCGAGACATGATGAGCCAATATAAACCCATGATCCTTGGCACAGTAGACCAGATGTAGCGGAAATGATATAATCACGATTGTAATCGACGAGTTTGATCATTGGGTTGGGTTGAGGCTCTTGGGTATAGTGGTGGACTTTGGCTATTCTAGAAAGACATTATCGACCTTTGTTTCATTAACATCCATCCTGATATATTCACTTGAAACTCTCACTTTAGCCATGTGTGGCCGAATCATACCTTAAGGAAAAAACTCTTGAATGACATGTACTAGAATTCTTTAAGCCTTGATGATCCTTGGATGGTGGCCAGTGACTTCAACTATGTGACTTGTGATGGTGAAATCTCGAACTCAAGATGTCTGGAATAGAGAAGATGTTCAAGCTTTACTAGTTGGATCTCCGACCATGGGCTTTTGGATATGGGTTACAAGGGTCCCAATTTACTGGAGCAAAGAGGGACCTCTTACGCTTCCTTTAAGGGCCCACCTCGTCGAGTGTTTTACAACCTAGATTTGGGCAACTGCTTCCATGCAGAGAGTAGAAATTCTCAAAAATGACTAGATAATTCTTCTATCCTCATATGGCTCGAAGTGGAGTGTGATTATGAGAAAGAAAGTAAGCTAAAGGAAATATTTTCCTTTATTGAAGTCGAAATCATCACTTTTACAAGAGCAAAAAACAACGAGTTTATATACAAAGTGTACGACTCATATGAAGCGTGTGAATGGGAGCAATGGAAGCATTTAAATAGACACGTGATTCACAACCTATACACTTTTCATCCCCCTCTCAAGGTGGAGCTGGTTGAAGACAATCAACCAAGCCTAGCTTGCATAACAAATGATGAAAAATGGGACCATAGAGGGATTTGGCGAAGACGTTGGCAGGTTGAGAGGCTAAAAAACCTGTTGGGGAGAGAAGCAAGCCAGATTTAAACCGCTCCTGCACAATGTGACAATCAATATCCAGATGTTTCATACACTCATGAAACACCGTGAATATATAAAAGCAACTTTGGTTGTCACACCATAGAGGGAAACACGAGCGGGGAACCCCGAGGAATATCAAGATCTCGAAGGAGGGAAATGCACCATTGCAGCTCGTAAGTGGTAGTTACCATGCTTTGGTACTCGTCCTCGATGGAAGACTTCGACATTGTAGTTTGTTTCTTGGTCTTCCAAGAGATTAAGGATGAACCAAGGAAGATGCAAAAGCTGGCGAGGGACCGATGAGAATCAGGGCAAGATGCCCAATTGGCATTAGAATAGGCGGTAAGGCAAAGAGAATTTGATGCATGGAAAAAATTCCTTTAGAAGGAGACAGGGTGTTGAGAAGATGAGCGACAACGTTCCAATGGGAGCATCTCGAGGGGATCGTAGATAAGGCGAGGCGGTTTGTTGAACAATATTTGTGATATTGTGAAAGGAGAAATTAAGATACAACAATCGTCTGACAAGGCCACGATATTAGCGGGGGTCGGAAGCACGGGGCCAACATATGAAAGGAGTTTAAAGCCCACTTGACAAAGGTGTAGTAGTAGAATGAGCCCCCATTAGACTAGCATCATTGAGAAGGTCTAGAATGTACTTACGCTGGTGAAGATGAATGCAGTGGGAATGTCGAGCAAGCTCAATACCAAGAAAATAGGTGGTATACCCCATTTCTTAGATTGTAAAAACCGAGAATATGAAGAAGCAAACTTAGCTTTGGATAATGTAGTTCAAGGGCGACAATAGAAGACATCGTAACGTAGGCAATCCAAAGCCGTGAGTGGGAGAAGCGTCGGATGAAGAGGTGGGGATCACTGAAGGAGCTTTGCCGAAAACCAAAAGAATGGAGCTTGAAAGAAAGCTCTATATTCCACTACCTGGAGTTCTGTTTGAGGCCGCAAAGGGACTGACAGAGGAGACAAACCTCTCCAGGTTTGGCTGGAGTGTAACCAGCAAGTGGGAGCATATAAACTTCTTCATCTAAAAAACCATGAAGGAATGCATTATTGATGTCGATTTGGTGAATATGCCAAGAATTGGTTGTGGCAACGACGAGGAACATGAGGACAGTGACAGACTTTGCCATTGGAGAAAAACTATCAAAATAGTTGGCGCGCAACGGTGCACCGCTTTGGCGATAAGGCGAGCCTTGTATCTATTGACAGTGTTGTCATAATGAAGTTTCATCTTGAATATCCATTGACAACCAATAGCAATTTTCCTAGGTGGAAAAGAAGTGATCTCTCAGGTGTTGGCACAAAGATTGAATCTCGTCACACGTACGGCGCCATTCGAGAAAGGAGCATTCTTGTTCATGTAACAGGACATCGGGTAAGGAAGAGGACTGAGAGGCAGGAGGAAGCAAAATGGGAGAACCCGAAGAAGAAGCCAGTGAAGTGGGCATGGGCACGGTCATTGTACAATTAGTCACATAGTCATGGAAATAGCTAGGAGGTTGCCACGCTCACCAGGAGGGTAGGTGAGAAATTTGGAGGGGAAGAGGAAGGGGGGCGGAGATACACTTTCCTGAAAATCGAGATTAGAGACGAGGGGGAAATTAGAGACGGACACTTATTCGTCTCTAAATAGAGACGGATTAGAGACGGATTACATGCAAATTAATTAGAGACGGAATTTCCGTCTCTAAATAGAACCAGGAATGATTCCGTCTCAAATTTGAGGCCAATCATTCCGTCTCTATTTAGAGACGGAAATAGAGACGGAAAGTTAAAATACTCTAAATTTCCATTCTAATTATTGACCTTTGAAAAAAAAAAAAAAAGTATGAGACTAAAAAATTCAAAATATCTTTGTCCCTCAAAACAATATAGGTTTTATCCCTAATATTTGTTTTATTTTAGAAAATATCTTATTTGTCCATCTATCTTTCGGTCCTATAATATCTATGTATTTTTTTTCTACTTTTTATAAGTAATGAAAAAAAAACACAAAATGAAAAAAAAGAACTAAATAATTTGTTTATAAATAGAAAGTCTAGAATCACAACATATACTAGTTAGCTCAATTGAAAAACATATACCCTATAATAACAATAAATTAGAAAATGGTCCAAAATTTTCCCCACATCATATATATCTAAGGAAAAAAAAACTCTTGCACAAATGCACAAATAAATTATAAATTAATCATTTTAGTTTTAAAAAATGAATTAATTAAGCTTTCATTATTCAAAAACCAATACTTTGGTTTTGTCTGTGTGTTGAATATGATTAATTTAAAAATTTCTTTCATTTTAACAAATGTCATTTGCCCCATCAATCTTTATATATATATATATATATATATATATATATATATATATATATATATATATATATATATATATATACTATATATATATATATATATATATATATATATATATATTATTTTTCAAAAAAAATGTTTGGGAAAAAATAAAAAATGAATAATAAAAACAACGGAATAATTGGTTTTGAAATAGAAATAACTAATTAATTTATTTCCACGAATATGAACTTTTATCTCTTTTATTTTCAGAAAAAAATAAAATAGACAAAAAAGAACCTTCAAGAAAGGGGATATATATGAATCATAATTAGAAATAGAAATTGAGGTAGTTAAATGATTAATTAGCTAATCATTTAATTAGAAATAGAAATTGAGGTAGTTAAAAAAATATTCAAATTACATATTAAAATGATTATCACTAATTTTTATATTACCGTTTTTACCTTTATGTACATAATAATGTAAATTTTGGATAATATTTTTATTTCTATTTTTATATTTTCACAGTTTATTAAATTTTAAAATATAAAAGTATAAAAAATAAATAAAAGCAATCGTAAAATAAAGTATTATGAATATATATATATATATATATATATATATATATATATATATATATATATATATATATATTATATAGATAGTGCAGCAAGACAAAGAAAATAGTGAACCAATAATTACTTTTGAAAAGTATTTGTCTGAATTTCTGTCTGGGTGAAAACCATGTTTATATTATCAAATTGTTAAAAACAAGTAAATCATAATTTTATTTAATTTCAAAAAAAAAAAAAAAAGATAGACTAATATTAGATGGGTTGGATGAAAGGTGAGTGGAGTGGGGAGGGTGCCTAGGGTGTTGGGAATGATGTTGGGTAGGTTTGTTGGGCAAAAATTAATTTGTTAAATATATTTTTGTTTCATTAAGTTATATAATATTATGTTTAATTTTAATAGTTTAATAGACCCTTTATTAAATAAATAAAGACAAGACATATTATCCTTAAGCATAATTCCCCTATAAATATTTAGTAGGCTATGTAGAGGCTACTTCTAAACGTGGGCAGCATGTGATAAATTAGATGTTTCATAATTCTTAATTTTCATCCAGCATATAATATATTATTATTTTAATATGGTGGTGGTCGATTTTAGTGATGAAGAGATAGAAGGAACTTCAATATGGAGTGTGTGTGGCGCCACAGTACGATGACTTGTCACTTTTATTTAAATTTTACATACTTTATACAATTATTTGTTAGTAGAAGTCCATGTGAGGTTCCTTTTCTGGGTTATTAAAATTTTCAATCCAAGGAAGGGGCATTGATATTGCCGATAATGTTGGTTCATGTGACTTGGTTGGGAATTTCCAAGAAGGAGTAAAGGAAGGAATACTCTGAACTCAATTAAAAAATCTTTTAAAGATGACAAAATATTTGATAATTAAATATGACCTCTAAACTACGACTTGGTTGGGAATTTCCAAGAAGGAGTAAATGGAAAAGGAGATACTAGGACCCCAATTAAAAATCTTTCAAGATGACAAAATATTTGATAATTAAACATGATCGCATTAAACTTGGGGTATAACTATATGCATAAGATAGAACCTCATACTTAAGATTTATTGATGTAATATCTAAGGTTATTAAATAATGTATCAAATATTTTACCTTTTTTATCAAAAAAATTTTAAACGAAGGATCTTGACTTTGGTTTCAAAGTCGTTGTTCCTAATTTTTTAAATAAATTGAAATATAGACTCATAAGATAGTTTGGGAAGGTAAAAAAAATTAAGGCCTGGAATATGTTGTCATGTTGGAAGAAACTACCATATTTCCCTCATTTAAAACATTGATATGACTAGTAGGACTACTCACCACATGTACATGGCAACTGCCAGCTATACTTAGTAGGACAGTCTCAATAATATTATTAAACATTATAATTATAATAAATCTAATTAATAAATATTAGTGTGAATATTGGATATAAAAAATCCAATGTGAAAATCTAAGAATCTATAAAGTAGCTATTTTCAAGCCTTGCCGGAAACAATCAAATATCCATTATTTTTTGTATTTTTGAAATTTTCTTAGGATCTTTGTTTCTTTTAATAATTCATTTATACTTAAAATGTTTTTAAAGTTAAGACAATATAGAAAAAAACTCAAGTTTAGAGTTTTATGCTATTTTCCCGAAAAATGAATAAATATTACAAAAATATAGGTCTAAAAGAAGTTCCCAATAGCCGAGTTATAGGTATGATTATTTCTTTGACTTTCTATGCATCATATTTACTTGTGCTGATGAAACATACTGTTCAGACAGATAAATATCATCAGCATGCAGTCCCGGGTCGATTGATCGTCACAATTGACAAGTTTGAAAACACATAGACAACACGGTAAATTCTAATTCTACCTTTGATTCTTTGAGTTTTTGAGGACAACTGCCTCTTCCCTACGAGAAGTCTGAATGGAGTTTTTCAAATCTTTAATCTTTCAGTCTCAAGAAAGGTTCTGGCAAGTTGTGCATACACACAAAAATAAAAATGAAAATTGAAGATAATTGAGGTGCTAGATATATTCTCTAAAATTTTTTAGATGATAGATAGATAACATTACGGTTACCCCGATTTTCACTAATTAGTCACTTTATAGTCATTGAAAGTTAGTTTTATCTAATCGTTAAAATTAGTGAGACATAATAAGTTGAAGGTTTTTTTAATTTTAGTTTTAAAAATAGTAAAGAAAATAAAAATATAATTAAAAATTCTGTTAAAAAAAATTTTAAAATATCAAAAATTGTAATTTTATATAATAGAATAAACTAAATGAAATGAATTTAAAAATAAACATATTTACTAGAAATGGTACAAATGGAGTTACCTATCCTACTCCAAATTCTCTTTACTTGATTTATTATTTAAAAATGAATAATAAATCACGCACATATTCAATATAAAGTAAATGTAAAAATAATTTATTTTTGTCTCATCATCCAATCCGACTTTTATCATGTTATATTATATTCTAAACCACAATATTTTCGTGAAAATGTCTTCCCACGTATATGCTTCTAATCATATAGTAAATTATATTACAATCGAAAACAAGTTATATAATTATTCAAAGAAAATTGGATGTATAATTATTAAAAGATACTATTTTAAATTCTTTTTATAATAATAGAAAGTTATATAGATATATTTTACTTGATGCACCTTATATTATTTTCTTTAACAAAATTAAAATATCTCTAAATTTTAAGATTATGAAAATTAATTTTTGACCTAAAAAAATTGGCTCATTCATTAGTATTTATCTTGTAGCACCTTCCAAATATCTTGGAAACTGTAAGTTGTATGTAAGGAATCATGGATTAAGATATTTTTGATGTTTTTGAAAATTTGAATAAAAAAAAAAAAAACTGGGTCTTGGGATTTGGGCATGTGAGTAATGTCATATTCTCAACACCAACTAGACCAATCCTTTTTGGGGTGTGAGTCAACCATATACTAATACTATTGTGTGAATAAGTGCATAATACCCCCTAAGCTTCCTTTATGCTTTTTCCATATATAATGCATATACAATTTATATTCTCAAAAAACAAAAAAAAATTGAGTGTATTTGATTTTCTTTTATATTTTTTTTATCGTCAAACCTAACATGAAAAAATAGATTTAGTTTTCTTAGTATTTTTCCTTTGTACTTTCCGCTTTGTGACAAAACTTCCTTTTTATTAAACTTTTCCATATATTCAGGATGATTTGAAAGCAAAATTCGAAAATCTAATCTTTTATCAATTTTTATACCATTTGATAAAAAATACCTTAATTGTTATTTTAAAATAATATTTTCTTTATTAAAGATGTATGTAAATAATAAATATATAAGATAATCAAGGTATTTTTGTCTACAAGAGGTTATTTTCAAGCATAAAAATAGGGTTAAGCTTACAAAATGTTTGATTATTTGGGAGTTATTTAACCAAATATTTCTATAAATAATGCATATACAATACGGAAATAGGAACCCTTAGGGAGGAAAGTTAATTCTATTCCAAAATCGGGAAAAGAATATATTAAGAAGAAGATAAAATTTAAAAGAAGAAAAAAAATAAAGAATAAGAACGACAAACTAACCATGATTTTTCAGCTCTCACATAAGGGTTTCTCTAGTCTTCACACTCTCTCGTCTTGTCGTCTTCACAATGGGATCTTGTCTAAGGAGGTCGAGTTGTGCCAGCCTCTCTAGCGATTCTCTCTATCTCTCTCTCTGAGCCCTCGTTCCGTCGAATCTAATCAGAAACTGACATCCTGCAAATAAGTCTTTTTTTACTCTTGCGTTTCGCGATTCACAGGGTTTCGTTGCGCCTCGGTTGCCTCTCCTTCGTTTAGGGATTTTGAGTCACCATTGAGGGTTATTTGGGGGCGGTGAGTTTCGAGCTTCACGGATCGATTTTTAGAGCGCTGGTTCTCCAATTCATGAGATGTTTTGATTGGCAGTGTCATCCAACGGCCTCCTATGAGCTCTCTGACGGACATTTTTCTTTTCGCATTTACTACGATTTTTTTGATGTTAGACCAGGAATGGAACGCTTTAATATTTTATTTTAGTTTTCGCAAAGTGGGCTTCAAGGTTTGTAGGATTTGATGTTTTGCTGAACGTGCCAAAGTTTTTTGGTGCAGCAATAATTTGATGTTTTCGTCAATTGTAACATGCACAGGTGATATTAATCTTACCCCATGGATGTGGATGATGGTCAAAGTTTCGGGGCAAAAGAATTGTTAATTGTAGTTTGCAGATGATTATTTTTCTTTGTGATGATTCATTCTTGCATATTTCATAATTAAATTCTAAGACACATTAGTTTGCATCCCGCTTTCAGATTTGATTGATTTTAATTTTGATTTAGCCACATATGTGCTTCGCTTAAATTTTAATTGATCGTTTTCGTATCTGGATTTACATATCGGGCAGAGAGAGCGGTGTGTGTGCTGGTGTGGTAGTGGATTGCATTTTTGTTGTTGTGCCGGCTTCCTTATCTTTTTCCTTTCTTCATTTTGCCGCACCACTGCTTTTTTTCTATTAATGTTGTCGGGCGACAATCACCTATTCACGCCTGGCCCATAAGATTATAATTATCCCAATAAGTAGTGGTTTTTGTCCCAGCGATGATCTCATTTTCAAACACCAGGAAAAAGGCTAAAAACAGATATTTATTGAACTTTTGGCCCATTCGAGGTCTAATGAGTTTGAATTAAACACTTACATCAGCTTAAGATTTATCAACCATGTTGCATCTTTCCTTACTAAACTCACTCACTTTATGACTTAATGTAATGAAATAAAATTCTGTTCTTGTCTGTAATAAATTGATGTCTCATGAATTTATGAGATTGTTACATGATCAAGGACATCAATACAAGCCACATTTGTGATATTATTTACCATTTGTTATTTATGAGATACAAAATCTTGAGTGGTTCATTTAAAAATTGGTAAGATACCACCACTTCCACTTACTTAAACTCCCCTCTCTCTCTAACTGAATGGTAACTCTCATCGCGAATTAATCTTTTGAGGTCCTTAATTCTCAATAAACTTCATACTTGATTTTCTTCATTGGTCTTCGGGACAGGTTTTTAACCCAAATTAACTTCCAAGTTTAGTCAGAAGTTAACTCTAGCGGCCTAGCTAAGGTTTCTAATCGTTTCATCAATTGGGAATAAACTCAGAATTGTTATAACAGAATATAATATATATCATAGGCCCCTCTCTGGTCCTTTACCGCTCCATGTGATTTAGCTACACTCAGATATTTGATAGGTTATGATGATATATGGTATATGATATATATATATATATATTCTTTAATTTCAATTATCGCTTGAGATGTCCTCCTTTTTAGCTTCATGTTTGACCACCTAACTATAACCATTCAGTAATAAACTAATTAGCCCTAAACATTTAAACAATATATGTTTCTGTCAGATAAGGATCTAAGAATTTCAAAAAATATATACACGACTGTCCTCTGCAGCTTCATTAATGGTGAATTAAAGGAGCTCTATTATGACAATGATATAAGAGGATGCAAATGATATTATTGAACCCAAAAATTTTGTTGATGAGCACCGTTGGTTCGATTTGTGAATGAATAATCAGAATGATTCATAATTCAGAAACAGATGTCCCGGTAGTATGTGTAAGAATCGTAAAGTTTTTAAAACCGAGAACGGAAGTTACACCTAGTGCAAAAGGGTTTTGTACCAGATTATTATGAGTGGAGATTTCATGGGGAAACTACAACTCATAGAAATTATGAACGGGGTGAAGGTCATACATCGGCTTATGCTATCGACCATCTCGGAATCAGACTGTATGTCATATATGGATGCAAAATCTTTGACTGACTTTGACACTATGGAGGAGAGTCCATGACCATAGCAAAAATTTGTATACAGATGGCATGCAGCCACAAGACAGGCCAGTGAGGAAGCAATCAATGATCCCAGCAGAGCTGGACATTGTTGAATATTACCGTATCATCATTACTCATCTGAGAGATGTTATGATTCCTTATTGAATTTATGAAAAGAGGCGTCACCACATAAACACATTTGTTAGAAATTTTTACCATACATGAAGATATTGAAGATCGGTCTCCATGGAGAAAATTGATTGTTATGAGCGCAAAAAAATATATATTGAAGTAGATGCCTTAGCGTTGCAAAGGCGTGGGTAGTATCCTGAAAAGAAAGTAGAGAAGGAGTCAACAAAATATGAAAAGATACTCAGATAAGAGATGTATTTACTTTCCTCTCATTCATAGGTTACGTAGATTGTATGGCTTCAAAGAATCCATATGATGTGTTGAAGAATGATGATCAGCTTATCGGTGAAGACGTGTTATGCATCATCCATCCGACTGGCGCTGGTCGGTCTTGACCATGCATCCTTCATTTTCCGCAGAGGAAATGTCTGCTGGACATGCGCCCATATGGATTCTTAACCGCTTATTAACTGGCGTTACGATTCGTGGTTGGCCAATCATTAACACCATATAATTTGCCACCGGGATGTACGAAAGAGCCTCATGTTCTCGTCAAGACTGACCTACCAATTAACCTTGGTTATTAGATAGATGTCTTCACCAACTATAATGAATTGAAACACTGTGAGGGAAGGAAACGATATGGATGTGTTCAAAACAGAGACCAAATGATATCTGCCGTGGACTATTAGTGATTCTTCCGGGCTACTCAATGCGCTCGTCGCCTGATGGATACGTTCTGCAATTATTTGTCCAGATCGTATGAGTACTGCATTTTCACTCAAACGGTCGTAAGACATCATGGTTCAATAATCATCGAAAATTTCGCCTCACAATCACCCCTTCAAACGAAACAAGAATCGCTTTATTAAAATAAAACAATTTCTTCCAATCATCACCAATTAGAACCAACAACGCTTTGAGATACACTGAGATGTCAGGGACTTAGAAAGGTAACTGGTTTCATGCATGAGATCGACAAAAACATTTGTGTAAAACTAGTGGTTGTGAAGGAGAAAACTGAGTATGATTGGATTTGGCTTTCAATAGAGTAACAATCTGATTCGTCAATAATTCATGTCATGTACATAAGATAAAAATAATGGAGAATGGGAACACATCATGAATACGAGTAAAACAAAAGATAATGATCAAAGCTAGGAGTGATTTAAATAGAGTGTTTTTTGTCACAAAAGAGCAGAGAAGAATGTCGATTATAAATATCCAAAGGCAAACTACACTGGATAAGAATGGTAAGCAAGCTGTTTGTGAATGGAAAACCAAATTTCTTGACATATGTGTCAAATATGGACGTATGTGGACTTAAAGAAGTACAAACTAATTAGTGTCACATCGATATACTTATGTGAGGTTAATCCCAATATACTTCGAATTTGATGCTAACTAACGTTTAACCACCGACTGAGTTTGTTTATCCTCGCAAGATTTGTCCCACGAAACTCAAGGAGGAAGATATGAGAGATCGAGTTAGAAATTCGTAAATTCTATGTGTTAGAGAGGATATTTCCTCCGCTTGACTAATGGAACATTTCGCTTCGTCCACTTGCCATAAGCGTTGATGTGCCTAGCGGCGCTGGGTCGATGTGCCCGCCAAGATACGAACTTCATATTAAAATTTCACTTTGATATTTGATGTTGAACAACATGAAACAATTGACTGTTGGTCAGCATGATATATATGTATAGTCTTCGCCATTTAAAACGCCGCAATAAGGTTCAGTCAGGTTCAATACGGCAATGCAGATATCGGGGAAGATCAAACTTTGTTTGCCAGACATTTTTGAACAGATAACATTAATAAAGATAGCCAACGCAGGCCTCGTAATGATGACGGCGGGTCACGTCAACAGTGTAATTGGTCGAACATTCTGATTTTCTGATCATCTTATGGTCTTCCACAGTTTTAGCCAATTGAAGGGAATTTCACGTCAAACCCATGTATTCTTTGATTGCTGAATGAGGCGCACCTGTCTATGTTATTTTGAATGATAGTAAAATATTATTTTGTGGTTTTGTTCGGTTTATTTTTTTATTCGCGATGAGATTCTGCCACGCGGAATAAGATCCAAGAATTAATTTGAGGCCACATTGATCGTAAATGCTCTGATAATAATTTTGTTGAATGGTCCGAACTTCATGTAAGAGTATTTCGTTCCCTACATAATTTTTCTTCGTTAATCAAATATTTTAAATCAAATACATATCGACATAATATATTTTTGATACTGCGGTAGAATTTAATCTGGTAACAACGATAAATGACTTTTGTGGTGTTTTACCTGGTGGCCAAGAACCGTTAATACCAGATCTAACGTACTTTGTCAATGGGTTCAAATTCATAATATAATACCGGACCGGTCGGCTACCATGATCGTGGTGTTCATTAAGGTGCAAACTATGAGAGACTGCGCAAGATTATTATGGTCACCTGATAGAGATATTGGAGTTAGAAAGATCCTGGTTAGATCCATCAAAGAACGTTCTGGTCAATGTGATTATCTGACCTTCATGTATACTGCAGAGGCACTCCAAATTTGTGTAGCCCAGAAGCCCAACAAAAGTAGAAGATTTAATAGAGGTAGTCCATTCATATTTGCACAGCGCTGTGAGACAGTACCACATTCCACTGGCATGAGCCCAATGGACGGATAGTCAAAAAAGATTATACAGGTACGAGATGTGCCTTAATTGTCAAAGAAAAACTTTCACGCCGTTTAATTTGGCCTTTCAAAGAGATCAAACGAATTTACATCGATCAGGTGGTGGAGTGACAAATGATCAATTCTCTTAATGATCCACGGTGATATGAGTTCGTTGTGGAGACATGAAATTAATCTAAAGACGAGGTTAATATGTTTTGGAATCTAAATCAAGATGAAGATGATGATGAAGACTTTGGTCATTGCATTTTGTAATTGCTTTGAGTCATCTCATAAACTGACTCCAAGATATTATAATCCTGATGTCCGTCTTCCATACCTCAACTCGCTTTGAAAACGGAAGCACAGCTTTGGTTCTGTGTTGGTTTCCGCTTCTTGCACAGGCACCGTAATATCCGTTGAAGGCCAAGAAGGTCTTTTAATGATCACCTGCACCAAAAGTGAGTTTACATCTCAAAATTCATCATTCTTGGCTTCCTTTATTATAATTTTTGTCCATTTTTAAGATTTTTCCGGTATAATGAAAAGTGTTAGTAAATGCATTTCCTGCGGTTACGCCCACTGGAAATTACATCGCCCCCTCCATCAAACATCAAGACCCCGTCGCACGGCGAATAATGGCGTTGATTGTTAACGGCGAATACGCGCGCGCGATCATTAATTCATCATTTTAGATGCCGCAAGTTCCATAACCACAACACGACGCTGTTCTTGAACTCACTGCCCGAAACTTTCTTGTTCAGATCACCAACAATATTTGAATCATTGGAAATCGCTATCTTCCGCGACGAAGATAAGAACCCAACATATTACAATGCACCAAGATCGTCAGCATATCCGCGAAGAACCAACAAACATTCGATCGATATTTAAGATATCAGTACACCATTCAGTTATCGCAAGAAACGCCAATTGAAGTATCACCACGGTTCATCAACATGGAACTCCGGGCCTTATTTCGTTATGGTTCAAGAACGCACTTCTTTTTGTTTCGTAATCGTTTTGATCAATCTTGCCAGCACGAGGAGCGTTTGTGATTATCGTTGATCTCGTATTCAATATTCACAGATCGATGTCGGGATCACGCATAAAAACATGAGAGTTTTAATCGATGTCTGGCGCTATACTGATTCTTCATACTCACATTGGTTTGATCGCGTCAAATATTTCAAAGATTTTGTTTTTAAGAAAAACAAAGGTCAAATATTTGGCTTTTATTCAAAGAAAGTTTAAAAACCGTAACAAGTTTCATCAAAAATAAAAAACAAATTACTCTGAACTGTTTTTTGTCTTTCTTTCAATAGGAATAAACGCTATACCAATTAGAGCGATTCAGCTTTGAAGATGGCACATTCACGGTTCTTCTGATATGGCAACGGTGCCTATCACCTGAAGATAGTTTTGTGGAAGCTACGGCAATAGGTTGACTACCACATCCAAACGTTACGTTACTTCATAGGTTAGCCAGTACAGGTGTAATTTCCAGAACTGGGAGTTTGCCAAAATGCTTGTTAATAAAGTCCTGGCCTGTTTCAACCCGAAAAGACGAATTCAGAAAACAACTAAAATGATTTTTTCTCTGCGTTGGTTTATTGTAAAATATAAAAGAAAATCGACGAACCGTAATTTATATATAATTTCTTAAGTCCTTTAGATTTGAGCGAAACAACAAAAGAAGTTTCTCAAATCTTCTTCGCCCTTTCATTTTCCTATTGGTTTTCTTATATTTCAGGTCCAAAATGATTTTGATAATTATCTTCATCGTCCCACTTTCGTCAATGTTTTTTCGTTGCGTTTCAACAAAAACCTTTATATCAAGAATGATCCACGATAATCCGGCCCCTGGTGTTTGGCACGCTAATTGTTCACTTCCATATTTTCATTTCATAGAACCCTTCCGATTATTTATTTATACAGACCCTAATGTGACGGTACTTCATATACATCGTCCATCGATACCACCGTCTGCCAATCGCCAAACACTAAGGTAACCCATTGAGCAGAACCACTATTTTCTTTATTTGTGACTGATACTCACCAGTAAAGACATAATCACTTAGATCAAAACTCAAAGAAAAAGAAAAAAGAAAAAGGGGGAGATTCTAATCAGTTTCTTTCAAAATCGGGTTTTCGACTTCCTGTAGGTATTATTGGATGGGTACAAAAACCCGCAGGCTTCTTTCCGAGACCTCTGTTGTTTCCTGAGTGCTGATTATAACACTATATTTTGTGGTGATAGCTGCTCCTCTTCAGACATTTAATTTCAGTTACTGTTAAAGTCATCATTGTGCCTTTGTAACCTTCGGTAATCAAAAGAAGTTTCTGCAGAATTAAGAACCTCTTTAAATGTACCATCTTGATGATATCAGACTTAAACATAAATGTATCTGTCACCTTCTAAGATCCTTGATTTTATCATTCCTCGTCATAATGACTCCAGAAATTCCTTTGTAATCCTGAGTCCATCTCCTGATGGGCAAAATCTGTAATTTGAGTGTTGTCTCATTAATTTCTTCACTATTCCTTTAACAGTGTAGCCAACTACTTCTTGCTTTGTTGGGTCTGTTCTCTCAATAGTTCCCTTGAATCCTTTGTACCATGGATCCATAGGCTCCATCATCTCACCATTCAATAAGTGTCTCATATTTGCTATAATATCTCTAGGATTATAATTTGGGATGGAAGAGCTCCATCCGTTCCAATGCATCTACTTCCATTGACTAGAACTGTTGGAATGATTGGAACATTATTTCCGAATCACGGAAAAAATAA
The DNA here is from genome assembly GCA_016808115.1 of Tetrastigma voinierianum. Classification (NCBI taxonomy): domain Eukaryota; kingdom Viridiplantae; phylum Streptophyta; class Magnoliopsida; order Vitales; family Vitaceae; genus Tetrastigma; species Tetrastigma voinierianum. The sequence goes on from JAEQBH010001582.1 coordinate 380,147, forward strand.
TTCTTCACCCATGTTTTAATAAAAATCTACAAACTCCTTTCCTTTTTTTTTTTTTCCTAATCCAAGAAGCTTACCATAAGCTCCATGATCAACCACTCATCAAGTAATCTAGTAGGCATCGTCATCTTGGAACAAGAACGTCGATTAAGTTTATAAGACATATCAAAATTTTATAATGATCTTCCTCCTAAATGAAGTTATTAGAAAAAAAATAATTAAACAAGAATACAAGGTAAGGATAACAGTTTAAATGATGAATGGGGCTAGAAGAAGCAGGACTTCTCTTACTCACATGCTGACGAGTTCCAAATTGACCATTTGGTAGAAGATGGTTTATGTTGTTGTTACCCATGTCCAAAGGCAGCTAATAATGGTGTTGGCAAGACTCTGCTCACCATGCTGGTAAGCAGAATGCCCAGACACATAACCGAGAAAGTAATTTTTGTTTTCACAAAGCAGCGCCAAAGAGCGTTAATCTCTTGACCAGTTTCAGCCACATCAATCAGTGAGGGAACACCTGAAGATCTGCCATAGAAAACAATATAAGCTCCTTGTTGACAAAGTCACTATACTTTATGAGCTTCCTTCTGATCAAGGTAGGTTCCAGGCTGTGAAAAACCAAAGATGACAAGCCTTCATTAGAAAGAAAAATTCTAAAAATGAATACTTCTGGATCTAGACTAGTATTTATGCAATGTATAATACCATTGGACAATTTCTCTAAAATAATATCCATTGAAGATAACTTGTTGAGAATATCTGTAAAAACATTTCTACTCACACAGACTGCTTGACCTACCCAATGTACTAGACTTGATACTTATGATATTAGTATAATTTAGAAATGATATATAGTACTATATATTTGAATTGATTAGTTAATTATTGTTTACCTTGATTAATTATTGCTTACCTTGAATGCCTAATAGCTATACATGCTTTTATTCCTTATTATGTGCTTTATCATATCATTTATGACTCATTCCTAATAATTATATTTAATTAATCAAACACAACTATGGATTGGAAAATAATATGGAATTTTATTATGCCTAATATTCCTTATTATGCCTAATATTATTTAATGGACCAAACATAACCCTTCTTCTTGGGTTGCTGAGTTTCCGGAGCAAGCATCCCTGTTGAAGCAGTTAATTTCTCCTAATCCATCTGATCGTCCTTCAGCGGCAGAGATTTTACATCTACCATTTCCAAACACGGTAAATCTGAGTCGTGTTATACTAAAAGTAAAAACAATAATATGCATATTTGTTTTCATGAAAGCTTAAATATAAAACTACTCAAATGCCCCTTAAGTTTTCTATTTCATATAAGGGAGATTGCAACAATCATAATTACATGGGTATGGTTAGGTTTTTTTTCATTTTTGTGCCTACTGCTGTTCTTAGTTCGTATCTAAAAGATTTATTGTTTACTCAAAGGTTTAATCTCAGAATCATTTGATAGGTGTTAGCACTTTGGATGGACGGAGATTTAGTGATTATTTTCTTATGTACATGAAGAAAACTGTTGAAATTAGATGTTTGCTTATTTCCTATTTTTTCCATAGTTTATGCTACTCTTTCCATATTCTACACTGATTCAACCTTCCTGTTCATTGATTGGGCCTTCCTTTGTATTCAAAATTAGTAGGAAGGAGGTAGAGGATAGAATAGTTGGAGGTTCTTCAAGGATGACAAGTTTTTTTTGACAGCTAACCTGGAGATCTGTAATCCATGGATAAGTTGAAGAAGAGAAAATGACATGATAATATTGTTTTAAATGTTTTTTTTTTTGAAATGTTGAGAGAAAATCTATGATCACATTCTCCTTCATTACCTCTAGTAGATTTGTTATACTAATTGGTATTCTCCTTATTTGGAGAGTTTAGGCATGCATTCCTAGTCAAAGAAATGCTCCTAGAGTAGCATGGTCATTTTGTCAGGAAGAAGAGAAAGCCTTAATAGTCTATTGGAAAGACAGAAAATGTTGAGCTTTCAGATCAAGAATTAAGGTTCTCTTTTTTTGTGTAGCTTTACATTGATCGAAGGGGCCCATAACATTACTGCCTTATAATTGATTTAATCAGTTTGCTAGGGGCTGTTTGCTAAGGGAGGGTTTTCTTGTTTTTTATTGGTTACTTCGGGGGATTATATTTTGTGGAATACATTGGGGAAATGTCCATTTGCTACAACAGTAACAATATAGGGGACGCGCGGTTGGCAAGTCAGAGATGTAAAAGAAGATACAATTTGATGAGAAAAGGTGCCTGGATTGGGCACAATGGACTAAAACTGCTATTATTTTGAGAATCATTTAGCGGGATAGTCGATCGGTCAGGCCGCCTGAAGATTTGCCAATTAATCCAGGCATAAATTGCCCCCAAGAATTTAGAGACAACTTGCAAAACAAAGCAGATTATTTTCCAAGAAGTTTCTATTGTTCCAAAACGGTTTTGTTCCCAATATTTGGCTCTGGACAGAATATCACTAGGAAAGTCTGTTCAGAACAATATGCCAAATACTCCTAAAACATACGGTCTGATTTAGTCCTCCCCACAATTTCTTCTGGCTGCTTTTTTCCTGTGTGAATTGGTTTGAATTAAATGTCTCATGAAGCAATATTTAGAAACTGGAAATTGAATATATGTCCTGTTACACTTAAATGTATTAATGTATGTATGTTAGACTTGTGTTAAAAAAATAAAATTGAAACTTTAAGTTTTTCTTTGTTTTTTAGATGCATGAGATAAAGTTAATGTCTTCCCCCCTTTTTTTGGGGTACAGCATGATTTGTGGTGGGATTGAAAATGCTTAATCAATTTAATCGTTTGGTTAGGCTGTCTAAGGGAGGGTTTTCTTTGTTTTTTATTGGTTTTTTGAGCTTCCCTTGTCCATGTGCAATGCCTCACCCCCCTTCATTGGGCACTTTGTTATTACATTTTGTCTATTTGCCCACATGGGGCTTGCTTTGTGAAAGAGACTATCTTTTTTTTTTTTTTTGATAAATAAACAAAAGAGACAATATCTTTCAAAATGAGGGAAATTTGTTTGATCAGCAAGTTTTAGTAGTCAATCATTTATAAAATGATGCGTCATTTGAGGATCGCGAACTTAAGGATGGAGCATATTCAAAAAGTGAGCTCTCAAGAAGAGCCTGAAGAAACTGCAGATAATCTGAACCAATGCAGAGGAAAATTCAAGATTTAAAGTGATTAACATCATGGATTGTGAGGGATAGCCTAATTTGTTATGGTTTAATGACAAAAATAAAAAATGTTTGTAGAGATAGCCAGGTGTGGCCTGTGGAGGAGATTATAATTAGTAAGAGATTTTTAGAAGTGGAATTCTTTATACCTAATTCAATCCTGTGTTTGGCAATATATTGAGAAATTCTGTGCATAAAAAATCTTACACAATGTATATGTTTCCTTTTCTTTGTCTTTTGATCGCTCCAAGACCAAACATAACTCCAATATTCCTTATTATGCCTAATATCGAGGTATATGGGCCTCTACTCAAAATACAACCAGATAGGCTGGATGCTTCATCGACAAACTTATGCTAAAGTGCATAACTTTAATATCTTGATGGGTATATTACCTATAACAAAATCAATTCGCCGGAATTTTATTTTAAAATATTGGTCTCCTTTTTAACTAACGGAAAGCACATGATACCGGTGAGAAAAAACACAAAGCTCATATCTCATCAATATCATTTTATAGTACAGTTGATCCAACCTGAAGAACTTTAGAGTTGACAAAGGCAAGTCTAAGTATGAATTGCATGATACCTTATGGCGTAAACAAGTATGAGTTCTAATACTATTTTTTATACTATCGGCGTTATTGTTTAACTCATTGGATCATATTTAAGCAATCGTAAGGACTATAGTAGGAAGTAACACTTATAAATTTGTATACATTATGTTTGCTACTGTGACTATGCATTTCAATATAAGACAACAATGACTTAAGTGCTTGTAGATTTAACACTTTATCCTTGTTGATGAACTCTCAAGGCCGGTTTACTAAATCCATCATATGTGCATGGGTAGAGGTAAAGGAAGAGGGAGGAATCCATGAAGGTAGAGGTAAAAGAAGAGGAGGAAACCATGAAGCGTGAGGTAATAATAGTAGATTCTTATATCTATTGATGAGATAAATCATGTACCTGAGATCCAAGACATACACCTCTAATATACAATCACAAATTCCTTCAAGATAACTGATCACCCTCCCGCAAAGATGTGCAATTCACAACAATTTGAAATTGGCTCAGACAACATTTGGTTGTTAATCAAAATGTTGAGGCCAACATTGATGGTACTTGATTTGAACCCTAGAGATGTGATCACTATTGAGAAAGAGAGTGCTTCATACTCAACTTAATTTTCTAATAATGTAAGAGGGAAGCTACATCAGATTAATACGTCATGGCTGTATCACATCCATCAATCTAGGAATTTTAGCTACCACCAGTGCTTTAATGAAAGATAGTCATGACTTTGATAACATTTAATTAATTGATATGTACCAATACACTAGAATACTCAGTTTTGCTAACTTCAAATGCTAATTCAAGAGAAAGAGTCAACTTAATTTTTTTTTTTTTCTTTGGTTTTGTTTAGATCACTTAATAAGTCATTATCTCACTATTTTTCTGACTCTACTGTGAGTTTGTTTCATCCTATTAATTACTCAATCACTTAACCAACATAAGAAGGTTCAAAAACATATACTTGTCCACACTGTATATAGGTCTGGATAAAAATAGAAACGTCACAGTTTTAAAATTTCAAGTCAATTGTACTTTAATCATCCATCCCATCACATTAATATTCATACCATAAAATGACTTTCATATTTGTTGAAATATTAACTCTTTTTCACATCAGTCTAATAAGAAAGTAATTTCACTATAGTTTGTTGCCTCACAAAACAAAGCCTTATTTAATGATCACTCAAGACTTTGTTAACGACTTCCACAAGGATGGGCATACATTGAAAGAACATTCTCTAACACCAAAGATTTGTATTTTCGAGGATTTTCAGCAATATTTCTTTCAAATATACGTAATTTTTAAAATATAAAATGAGTTGAAATAACTATTTGTTTTTTTTTTTTTTTTTGCAATTTATAAATATTTTCGTGGGACTCGCACAAGTGGTATAGTCAAGATTCTTCTGAGAAACAGATACCTATTAGATACAGAGTTTCCATTCTGACTGACAGAATGCTGTTAAAAGCCGACCTATGTTTATGATGATATTTGGAAGGCATGGAATGATGAATTCAATAAGCCTGAGGACATAGCAAGAGCGACGTAACAAGCAATTCAGAAGTCAGAACTCCAAACACTATACCTGAGGATCTATCACATGATTCTTCACATAAAGCATGGTTAGGTTTCTACGATAAGAAAATTTTTAAAAATAATATTTTGATTGTTGGATCACATTATACATTTTTTTGTTTTGAACTCATTTAAACAAAGTTTGGGAAAGAAGCCTACTACTATGAGTTGTTTACCAAGAATCATACTAAAGCGAGTGATGGCCTTCACAATGAGAAAGTTTTCAAAGCTTTGAATGTTGTATATCTTAATTAAAATTTAATGATTTATTATATTAATAGTTAATTCTTTCATTATTACTAAATTTATAAATTCGAATGTGATGTACTATTATGTGATGATTTCATCCACTACGGAGAGATGATCTCAAAACTAGAGAGGCCTGTCCGAACCTCGTCCACTGATAATAATAAATTTTATAAAATACCGGGAGTGAAGAAATCGAGACTATATGGTATTGGCTCGAAGACAATACATCAGAGTATTATTCTCTTTTAGTAATTCGCATTTAGTCATAGCCATGAGTTAGAGGATAAATTGCAAATTAGTGTGAAGAAAATAAGTCAGCATGCGATCGGGCTTAAGGATTCATAAGACTAGCACCAAAAAAATACAAGAGCAAAAGAAAATGCAGAGAGACGCGGTAAATGTGAGATGCAAAGATGATGGTGGAGCGCATGAAATCACAGCTGGCCGCTTTTCGTGGTGTGACAATGATCGTAGCTTACCTGATACTAATATTACCATTTTGTTATTTTATTAACACATGATTTATAATTAACTGGGTACATTGTGTATTTCAAACTTATTAATATATCTGTTTAATTAACTATTAAGTTACATCTTAGTTGATTTCTATATAATTACCTTTGAATATAATAATATCTATATGAAAAGTTTATTATGCCAACAAAAATATTAGTATATATAGACATAATAGAAGAACTTCCGCCTCATTGTGGTGAGATTACCAGACGTGAAATTTTTTGTCTCTAATTTGAGACGAAATGTTGCGCCTCGACCACACTGAGATCGAAATCTCGCCTCTGATCGGGAGACTAATCATTCCTCGTCTTTGGCAGATAATTAATTTGAGATCAAAATCTTACTCCCGAGGTCAGAGACGGAATCAAATCTGTCTCACTAAGATTCCGGAGTCCAATCCGTCTCTCGACGTAGACTTAATTTGAGACTGCACTTCGCCTTTTGATGGAGAGACGGAATCCATCCCGTTCACGTAGACGGAATTTATGACCAAAATCTGATTCATTAGAGATCGATCAACTGCTTCCTCGAATAGACGAAAGAGATGGAATTTAAGACCGAAATTTCCGCCTCTAGTCGAGATGGAATCAACTGCCTCTCGAACGTAGATGAAATTTGAGACCAGTACCCGCTCTAATCGTGAGACGGAATCGCCTTGGGAATTATTAATTTAGAGATGGAAAATTAGTCCCGACAGAGATAGATCTTTCTGCCTCTAATCGTAGACGGATGAGACAATGAATCACATAGTGTTTTTAAGATCGGAAATCGATCTCTAATCCGTCTGAATTGCTTAGATCGATTAGAGACCGACCAGTCCGTCTCTAAATGAAGGTTTTTTGTAGTGATAGGAACCAACAGAGGAAGAAGGGTAAGTAGGGGAGGAAATAGAAGAAGGAGAAAGGTGTGATAGAGGAGTGGAAGGAGAAAAAGGAGTGATAGAAAGAGAAGGGAAGGAGGGATCATAGACGAGGAATGGCAAGGAAGGTGGGAAAGATGGTGAAAGGAGAGGGAGGAAGAAGAAAAATGAAAATTGGCCTCATGAAAAACCACATCCCTAGAAAAGAAAATAGCATGGGAGTGTAGGTCATATAGCTTGCAGGCCTTATGACCTTGTTGAAAATCAAGGAAAATGCACTTGGAAGCTCGGGGAGCAAACTTATCCCTATGGGGTTGAACATGAGTGGCATAACATAATCATCCAAAACATCGGAGAGCCAAATAATCAGGAGTTTTATTGTAAAGAAGTTCATATGACTTTTCCATTCTAAGATGGAAGAAGGAAGGTGATTGATTAGGAAAGTAGCCATGATAAGAGCATGGTCCCAAAAAAAAATTAGGAAGAGAAGATTGAAATTATAAGGCACGAGCCAATTTCAATAAGTGCTTATGAAACAGACTCGACACACGCATTCTCGTTGGGGTGTAGACACAACTCCTTTGATGAAGGATGTTGTGATGAGCAAGAAGATATTGAAAGGCGGTGTTGCAAAATTCAGTCCTATTATTGGAATGTAGGGTCTGGACATTTTTATTGAAATGAGCAACAATCATTTTGAGAAAGTTATTGATGATAGCCAAAGTTTGTGACTTGCGTGAGATGAGAAATGTCAGCAGCACGGCTATAATCATGAACGATAGTCACCATAAACCAAGTACCATTGACACTATGGTGATAGTGTTTATAATCATCCACATGTATTAACTTAAAAGAGTGTAGTTGTATGGCGAATAACAGCGTGAAAGGCAAAATAACATGATCATTTCTTTCCAAAGGTCATACATCGCGCTTGAGAAATCTGGAAATACAATATCAAATAAGAAAGGTAAGGCTTGAGATCCAGGAGGCATGACCTAGACGTCTATGCCAAAGGGTTACAAGGGCCCTATCCTTATTCAAATTGGAAAGTCTAGTAACATGGGAGTAAAGAACGTACCAGGCACATAGTGGTCTACATCGCGTATATTATCGATGAAGTATGTATAGGAAATTTACAACCTTGCCTAGATAAACTAACACTTTCTAATCTTCGGGTTTTGCAAAAGAACAAGAAATGGAGAAGTGGAAACCGAGATTTGTGGAAGCAATATAAAGCATGGATGAATAGCAGTTAAATTAAACTTAGGTAAATACGTAACATTAGTAAGACATATGGGCCGACATAGAGTTAATCGACCTATTTTATGAACAAAATGAGTGATACCATTTGGAAGATAGGCTGGTAGGGGCGGATTTATGTTGGTGAACTCATCGAACATATTTAGGGGCATGACACATATGATCCAAAGCCTGTGTCTACGATCCAAGAGCCCTCTCCAATTGTAAATTAGATGAGTCTAGCATTTATAGCTCAATACATGTGTCAAATATACATGCAAAGCTTGTCTATGCAAACAGAGCTATCCAAAAGATCCCTATGCCCTTCATATATTTTGCAATTTCCCTTTGTATGATGCTTGATAGATCTATCTCATTTGCTGAGGTGTGAGGGCAATTATCTTCAAGATGAGAGTGATGAGTGCCTAAAACACTCAGGTTATATCCACGTCTGTCTTACGTTTTTAGCGTTATTTTACATTTAAATACGTATTTTTATAGCTCAATATCTGATTAGTACAACTTAGTGAATGCAGCACTGTGCGAAAAGAGCAGCCAAGATTAAGGAAAGCGTGAGATGAAAGCATAAAGATGGCTGGAACTCGAGATCGCCCGACGCCGCGGACGCCCCAACGTCGCGACGTTGGGTCAACTAATATAAAAGTCAACAAGCGGCAACGTCGCGACGCCTCAACGTCTCGACGTCTCAACGTCGCGACCTCTCAACGTCGCGACGTTGCAACGTTGCGACGTCAGCGCGAGTTCTATCTTCTCATCATTAAAAGCAAAAAGGGGTTGAGAATTCGAGGCATCGGGGATCATACGAACTAGGGCACGGAAATCAAAGTAGAGTGACATTGATCTTGAAGAAGAGCTGATTAGTGCCCAAAAAGTGCTATTTTGAGCCCTATCCAAGATAGGTTTTGAGTGCTTTTTGTGACTAAATCATACCAATTAAGCCAATTGATGTGTGCAGTCCACTTAGTTCCACCATGAATTTCGAGCTTGTTCGTGATTGTGTCTGCGCACTCAACCACTATGTTTAAGTTTTGATGACAAGATATGCCTGAATGCTAAGGAATCACTAAGAGCCAAATCCATCAAAAATAAAGAATTGAAGTGGATTAAGCATAAAGAGATGCGCGGAGATGCAAATGGAGCAAACAAAGTGTATCCTAGGATTTTCGCTTATGATTACGGTGGGCTCTGCTCGGATTCGCGTAAAAATTTCGCAATCATAGCGGGGGTACCTCCTCGCAATCCTAGCTTAAATTGGAGAATTTTCACTAGGCCAGCCGAAATTTATCGTGCCTAGCCTAAAACCTTGCACCCCGCTATCCCCACACACCACAGCCAACTGGGGCTCGCTAGCCAGCAAAATCGCTGACAGCCAAATCTCCGACCCTCGCTTATTTCAGAATTTCGGCCAGGCTGGGCCAAATTTCGTCAGGCCAGCGAAATTTCGCCAGACACAAATTTTCGCTACGCTAGCGAAATCCTCCCGCACAGCACCTTTCCCCAGATCATGTCGATACGCCAAATCATATCACGCTTGGTACACACCGTCCTCGCAAGTCAATATTTTGAGAGCATTCTTGTATTTTCACATTTTTGGGTGGACTATATAAACCCTCATACTTGTAACCCTAAGTTACTTTTAAAAGAGTTTTTCATTTCTTTTATAAAATTCCCACTTTCATTTTTTAGGTTTCATTTCGCTTCTCTTCTCCTTTTCATTTTCTAAAGGTTGAAATGACAACCCTTGAGGATGACAACTAAGCGGGGATGCTTGGCTAAGCCTCATAGCTTTGAAGAGGAGGGTGGCTAGCTTGCTTTGGGCTATCGCAGTTGTCCTCATGTCGTAAATGTTCCAGCATCGGCATTTATGGTTCCCAATCCTTCCAAACTAGGGTTTAATGCCATTTAATGTCCTACCTCGGTCAATACTTGTCATGTTTTTTAGGTTCAATGCATGCTTAATGCTAGATGCACTGATATCCTTTAGATGTCATTTACGAGCCACCGTGAGGAGGTTGAATGCTAGGGTTTTAAACTGAATGGGACTTTATTTACACATCGGTGTCGACTCAAATGGGGAGTGGTTCTGTGGTTAGGTTTATAGTTAAACAAAGATCCGGTTTGGCTTGACTATAGGTCATTTGCCTTTAATGCTAGGAAATAACCCTTTATGACACCTTAATACCCCATGTTATCAAGCTAGTGACCTAAGCCTTCAAAGTTACCATTTCACAATTCACGAAGCCATTACAAGCTCGGGCCGTAAAGGACCAACAACTCCACCTGCTTTTTAAACAAATCCACAAATCCAAACAAAAGTCTGCACCATTTTCTCCAAACACCGATGCAAATCATTCATAGGATGAAAACCCATCCGTGTTCGACCCTAGATCGCTATGTCAAGTAAAGAGCTTGACTACGGGCAAGAGGAGGAACATAGGAATATAAATTTTGTTGATTCCGCATCACCCTACCGTGGCACGAATCAAATGGTGTCGCTTGTCGGATGGTGCCAACCACGCTTGATGAGTTGATGTACTCTGTAATCAACATTACAAGTGTTGGTGACCTTTAGTCCTTTTGAATTAAGGTGCAGAACTGCAAGTTTTCACTATCATAGCCACTGTGACCGGGTTGTTTTTTTTTTGCTGCTTCGCTTGCTTTAACTAACACTGACCATTGGGCAAGTTTGCTTGTGTTCTTTGTTGTGTCTAATTTTGTGTAACAGGTGCTTATGCAGCACTGGGACAGAGGGATATCAGGTAGATTGCAAAGAGTGAGTGCACCAATTGAACAAGGCTGTGAAATCAGCAGTAATAATGACCAAAGGATCTCTACGAGGAACAACAAAGTCAACAAGCACCCCTATGAATCCAACAAAGACAGTCGACGAGGGAACACATACACCCTCCTAGAGTTAGTGCCCCTCCCGCATCATACCTCCGGGCCAGAGCGAAGCAGTTGAGACCCTACCTAGTACCCCCGCCTCCCAATCTTCATGGTATAGAGAATGAAAATCCATATTCACACATACGGATTTCAGGAGGTATGCACTACCTTCCAAGGAAGGTATAACCGTGAGATATGGTTGCCTGTCGAAGGCATTCCGGCTTGACACTCAAGGACAAAGCCAAGATTTGGCTCAATTCACTGAGGTCGAGAACGCCAGAAATCAATGATCTTCAAGCTTCGAATTTTGAAGAAATTCTTAAGGCTACAAAGACCAATGGGCCAAGAGGCAAGATCTACACTTACCCGTTTCCATGACAATGAGAAATTCCTACCAATGTCGGGAGATTCATGGACACCATCGCGCTTGTCCACACCATGGTTTCCTACACCTGATATGTGAATCATTTCTATAATGGTATGTCCCCTGCCATGAAACAATTGCTAGAAACCATGTGTGGAGGTGATTTTCTGAGCAAAAACCCGGATGAGGCCATGGATTTCTTGAGTTATGTGGCTGAAACTTCCAAGGGTTGGGATGAGCCAAACCCGAGAGAGGTGGAGAAAATGAGGCCCTCAAGACACTGTGCTGAGAGGAACTACACTTTCAGAGGACATGGAAATGAAAGCAAAAAATATCAACCCTAACTAGGAAGCGGAGGAAGAAGGAAAGAGGTCTATTTAGGTGTGTGAAGGATCGTAAAACACGCACAAAGCAACCTGGGGCAAAGCAATTATCACCTCTAATACCATCCGTAGAAAATCATCCGAGTGTCCCATCAGTGAAGGATTTGATGTCAGAACATTCCAATGCCGTAGGTCAATACAAGTCACAACCTAATGCCCCATATGGTAACACATACAATTCTAATTGGAAGAATCACCCTAACCTCTCCTGGAAACCTAACCCCCCTGCCTATGTGCCCCCAGGTACCAAACCACAGTTTGGTTCCTCATCTCAACCATAGCCACCATCATCCACTTCCTCCAGCTGAACGTTTGATACCACCTGAGCAAGGTGGGCGGGCAACTTGCGGAAGAACAAAAAGGGATCAATGCACAATTGGCACAAAGGATTGATAATTGCAGAGAGCATTAATCGAACAAGAGAATAGATGGGCTTGAGTGGTTAATCTTAATCAGAAAACAGACAATCCTGCAGTATCTAATCACAAAGATCAACAATATTCGAGGTACAGAGAGAGGAAGGTTCCTTCCCAAACATCACTAAATCCGAAAGGAAAGTGCATGAGATAGGTTCACCCAGCAATTTGAATGGATGAGGTCAAGGCTATAATCACCCTGAGGAGTGGAAAAGAGGTTGATCAGCCAATGCCCAAGCCAGTTGAGGAAACCAAAAAAGGAGAAGAATTGGAGCCATAACACATTTTCCTGAATGAGGACTCAATGAAGCACTGCATGCCACCCCATTTCCTGTGCACTGGCAGAAGAAGAATAGTATCCCAACAAAGTGCATCCTAGAAGTCTCAAAAGTGTGGGTGAAGGTGAACATACCCTTTTGGACATCATCAAACAAGTCCCCTCGCCTATGCAAATTTTTTGAAGGATCTTTGTACAATCAAGAAGTGGCTGTGGGCATCGAGAAAGGCATTTTTAACTGAGCAAGTCGCCATAATCCAAAGCAAGAACCCACCAAATACAAGGATCCAGATCTCCTTACAATTTCAAGCACTGGTGGACTTGCAAGACAAGATTGCTAGATTTAGGAGCCAAGCAGAACTCATCACATACTCAAGTGTATAAGCAAGAGGCTCGGGAGAGCTAAACCTACCAACATTACTCTATCATCGTCATCGACGCTGAAGATCCCTAAGGGGATAGTTGAGGATGTGTTGTTACAGCAGACAAATTCTACTATCCAAGAGAGACTTTGTAGTGCTTGACACCGAGCCAATAGCAAAACGGGCTCCAATCATGTGCCATCATCCCTGAAGACCATTTCTCGCCACCGCTAATGCAATCATTAATTGTCGAATGGAGTCATGCAACTTTACATTTGGCACATGACATTGAATCGAACATATTTCACTTGAATAACAAGCACAAGCCGGGGAAACCGAAAATCAAGTGACATTGATGAAGTTTGCTTACCGGTCACGTGTGGAAGCCGGGCGCCCAAGAATCGCGTGAAATACTAACCAAGGTGAAGCAGGTTTTGGTATTGCCATCGTATTAATGTAGAGAATTTGGCACCAAATTTAATCGCTGAGAAGCAAGTCAATGGAAAATCAAACATTAAGGCATCACCAAAGACATCATCTGGCTGAGGAGATCCTCCTCCTCGACCTTCCATGAGTAAACTGCGACTTTGGGCTGGTTTGGTGTTCTCAAAACTAAAATTGTAGCTCAAAATTTTTGCTTTTATTTTAATTTGGTCAATTTGCACTTTTGGCTATTTTTTAGTAAGTTTCCCCACTTAAGAGCTTTTAAGCAATTTTTGTAATTATTTTATTTTATCTTATATTAAATTTTTAAATATATGTTAATATGTGATAATTTTTATTTTAATATTATTTTATATTTTAATTAAAATTCGAATAAAGGTGAAGCAAATTTGGCTCACTTCACATAATCAAATAAATGGTGACTCTTCTACGCTTTAGGTTTTATAGCAGGTGCGGAGGGACTATCCGCACCACACGCTTCTTCTCCTCCCCTAGTCGAAGCCCTCGTTTTGCTCACCGCGACACTTCGCCGCACAACCACTCTTCTCGAAGATCGCGCTGAGCTCGAGTCGCACGCCGCGGCACCGAGCCGCCATCGCCGCCGTCGTTTCATACTCGAATGGCCGCCACCCTGACCGGCGCCTCAAACAAATTACCCACCGCCCGTGCTTGAGCTACTATCGGCACCAGCTTCCTCCATCCCCAAAGAAATTGCGACCCCTCACGGACCAAAGATCACGTCCCGAGCCCCGGTTTCATTTGCAAATTTCACCTGAGCCATTACCGCACTCGTTTCAGGCTCCTGCTTTCATCACTTGGTCGTGACGCATAGTCAGCCCGCCCCCGCCTCCCTAGCCCCGGGTCTGGTCTTTCGGCGTTTCGGGCGGGTTCCCACCGCAGTTGTGCCCCATTTTGTCGCCAGCGAGCCTCTGGTCGCGTACCGCGAAGGCTCTTCGATCTCAAATTTCTGGGGTGGTCCCGCACCGCTCGTGCCTGCCTCGCCCGTGAGCCCCGTGTCCGCGCCCGAGAGCACACTCGCCCCGCCAGAGTCCTTCTCGACACACCCATGGTCCGCACTCGGCAGGTGGGTCCCAACCAGACTCCTGAGTCAAAACTCAGCACTTAGCGGAGCAAAGAAAGCCCCACTCCACCCTGATCCAAATTTCAGCACGCAGCCTCTGGGGCCCTCGAGGCAGCCCCCGATGAGCCTCGGTGGATTTAGGAGATACTGCACACCGATAATCCCCGCCCCTTCACCAGTACACAGGATCCGGTAGAGCCCCCGCCTCCGTCGCCCGGCCTCTTCTTCCTGCGCCCAGATTTCCGGACCGGGAGTCATCGTTTCAGCTCAAACATCACAGCCCCTGGCCGCCAATGAGGCGAATTCATCGCTCGCTTATCACCGCCAGGTCGAGGCCCTTATTCGCCGGTATTTCATCCCGGAATGTCTGACGCACGAGTGGGATTTTCATGGGAGTCCATTACGACGCTCCATACCATAAACACCAGATTCGCGACCATGGCGGCCCGATCGGCATTTATCCCGCCGCCATTCATGATGTCGGCGCGCCTAATACGGTGGTTCTACGGGCTTCTATCATTCTATGACCTCCTGGGAGCGCCGAAGTCGTACCGGGGCCCTGATTCAGATTTACGATCGCCATGAGTTCTCGTGAGTCAGCGACATATCGGCCAGATTGGCCCGCCACCAAAGGTGCTTACTCGAGGTTATCGAGATCGGGCCTCACCGACTCGTAGAGAGATGGTCCATGGGCCTCGTCGGCACACCACCCGGCGACCATATTATTCCCAGGCGCTCCGCCCCGATGCTTCTTATTGATCATCCGCTCCCGACCACCTCTTCCCACATGAAGACTAGCGTCCACGTGAGGCAAATATCCTCGGGGCTTCTGCTACCTCAGATCCTGCAGGGTTCGTTCCGCCCTCTAAGTCAGGATGAACACCAAATACATTTTGAAGATAAGGTCCACCGAAAGGGTCGCCCCTAAGCGCAGAGTCTACCTTTATTGATGCCGAGACCGCCGAGTCAGTCCTCGAGCACTGGGGGCCTGCAGGTGAGCCCTGACGAGCGGGAGGACGATGCCCGTGTCCCACTGGGAGCGAGCCATGGTAATGCCGATTTCTTCTCCTCCAAAGCAGCAGGTGACCAGAGGAGGTACCGGGACGATGAGGCAAGAGACTCACAAAGCTGAGAGATGTGCATGCCCCGAGGGTCCCAGATGGAGAGGAGTCCAAAGGCTGAGAGTCCTCCTCCATCTCCTCCCTCTCCCCGTCACCATAGCCTTTCCGACACTCCCGCCATCATATACAGCGCCACAAAGACTCCGGAAAGCACGCTCATGTCGGGCATTCGTGAGCCAGCGTGCTGGTGGATGCCGTCACGCTGGCTTCATTACGTGCATCGATGGACGTAGATCATGCTTCTCAATCACTGGGGCAAGCATACCATGCTCCAGCATCACAGAGTCACCTCGGTCTCCCGCAGATGTCTCTAATTAGAGATGAGCCAGAGCAGAGAGCAAAGATCTTTAGACATGTCGTCACAGCCACAGCTAGCCTCGCATCCACCAGTTCACCACGAGATTTAGAGAACATATCTTGTCTCTCTAAGTCCTCTTACCCCTATGACATGTCTACATTTTGACCGGGAGAAAGTCAGTTGGGGAGTGTCTTCATTGTGCTTTGATAGTTTGTTCTTTATCAATCGCCTACTAATTTTGTGTAGGAATCATGTATTAGCCACAGGAGGTGCAGTATTGTATGTTCAATGGCATAAGCAGTTGCACTAGCTTACTTTGGTTATATCAAAAGTTTCACCAGTTATACGCATTATTACACTTTTTCTTTCACTTCAGGCCTAATCAGGTACCTACTTTGCTTTCAATTGGACAATTGAATTGCTTTTAATTGAACAATTGAATTGCCTTTAATTGGAGAATTGAAACCCTGTTGTTACCTTAATGTTAGAACAATTCCATGCACGATTTAGTTTTTAGTCAATCGAGATTTCGCGTATTTCAACTAACATTCCCTCGAGCTAATTCACACCGCACAATGATGAATCATTGAATAGAAATTATATACCTCTTTTGCCTTGCAGTTTGGCCAGGGACATGTTGACAACCCGTAATAGGTTAGTATTACCTATATATGAAGTTGCCAATGCTGCTTCCAAAAAGGAAAAGAAAAAGCAAAAAAGAGAAAGAAAAGAAGAAAAAGAAAATAAAAAATGACGCTTGCCTTGAAACCCGACGGTCCGAGGGGTATATGGCGAAGCCTTGAAGCCTAATGCCCTAAATCTGAATACCGGAGTCATCGACTTCAGAATGTTATACGGGTGGACGGTATTTTGTTGGTTGTAGGAGCCACTAAGTCATTCTGAGTCCCGGTGAAACCCGCAGAGTTCAGGGTCAAGGATCCCGCTCGATGCCCTAAACCTTAATTGGCTGGGGAGTCATCGGTGGACCTCGCTACACGGACTTTGGTGAAGTCGAAGTTTTAGCATTGCAATCTTGCAATGTAATCAAATAAAGAAATAAGGTGGTAGCTAATCTATTAGTCTGTCAACAATGAAGGCCATGGAATTAGCTAGTTTGGGGAAGGAATAATTTCGCAATTTATCGCCTAATTCAAGCCATACATTAGGAATCATTAGATTTGGTGGAAATTCAAAGCTGGATTTCTAGATCCGATGTTGGCCTAAAACTTGTTCTTATATGGTTTCTGTTCTCTCATGTCGGTTTTCTAATAGGGTGTAAATTGTTCATTTTAAAGGTAATGTTTATCTGTACATACACTTTTTGAACCATATATATATTTTTCAGAAAATCTAAAAGATGCATCCCAGATTATTGTTTTAGCATTGTTAAGGACTAGCAACGGTCGTCGGGGGTGGACAAGGCCCAAAAAGTGCGGCCTCGGTTCTTATCCAAGATAGCCTGAGCGCTTTATGCACTGGTTCACATCACTAAGCCAATTGATGCGTAGGTCCACTTAGTTCCATCGATGCCATTTCCTCGAGCTTTGCTTTGGTGATTTTGGTGTCTTTGCGTACCTCACCCATTGTGTTTAAGTTTGATGACAAGATATGGCCAATGCTAAGGAATCACGTGTTTTCAAATCATCAAAATAAAGGAATTTGAAGTGGATTTCAAGGCGTGATGCAAAGGAGATGCAAGAGCAAAACAGCGATCCCGTGATTTTCGCTTATGATTGCGGTGGCTCGTCGGACATGTAATTTTCGCAATCTGGCAATAAAATTTCAATCTGACAATTGAGAATTTTGTTAGTTAGCAAAATTTCGCTTAGCTAGCTAAATTTACTCGTTTAAGGAAATTTGTACTCGCTATTCACAATACTCACAGTTAGCGAAATCACAGCCAGCAAAATTCATCGCTGATACGAAATTTCCTCACCTCGCTTATCTCGTAGAATTACAGCCATTAAATTTCTCGCTGTGCTAGCCAAATTTCATGACGATAAATTTCGCCATGCTAGCGAAACCTCCCGTGACAGCGAAATCTCGCCCCTCGTGATTTTTGTATACTTCGATGCCAAACGACCACGCGGTGTGTATTACCACCTGTCTCCTTTGTAGTTCAATATTTTAGGCATTCAGACACTCGTGACTATATAAACCCTCATAATTTTGTAACTCCTAAGAATTTTTAAAAGAATTTTTCATTTTTATTACCTCACAGCTTTCATTTTGTGGTTTCATTCGGGCTTCTCTTCTCTCCTCTCTCTTTCACTTTAGGCCATGTCACCAACCCTCGAGATGACAACCTGCGACGCTTACGTTTCATGCCTTGAAGAGGAG
Source organism: Tetrastigma voinierianum (assembly GCA_016808115.1). Lineage (NCBI taxonomy): Eukaryota > Viridiplantae > Streptophyta > Magnoliopsida > Vitales > Vitaceae > Tetrastigma > Tetrastigma voinierianum. Next base: position 398,361 of record JAEQBH010001582.1, read on the forward strand.
GGTGGCTAGCTTGGTTTTGGGCTACTCGCAGTTGTCCTTCATGTCGTAAATGTTCCAGATCGCATTTATGGCCCCAACTTTCCAAATCCAGGTTTAATGCCATTTAATGTCCTACCCGTCAATACTTGCCTACAGCTTTAGTGGTTCAAAGGCATTCTAATGCTAGATGCACCGATATCCTTTAGATGTCATTTACGAGCCACTCGTGAGGAGGTCGAATGCTGGTGGTTTTAAACCTGAATGGGACTTTTGACGATAATACCAAGCCACTCAAACAGATGGGCTCTTGTGTTAGCTGATAATAAATAAGATCCCGCTTTGTTTAATACAGTCATTTGTCCCAATGCGAGAAATAACCCGAGACCTTAATACCCCCATGCTATCAAGCTGAGACCCAAGCCTTCAAAGTTACCATTTTCACACCACTTTAAGCCATTACAAACCAATCGCTGACCAACAAACTCCATCAAGGCTTTTAAACAAATCCACAAATCCAAACAAAGCCTCACCATTTTCCAAAGACCACGCAAATCCACCACAGGATGAAAACCCATCCCTGCCCGAATCTAGATCACAAGGTCAAAGAGCTTTGACTACGGCAGTAGGAGGAACATAGGAATATAAATTTTGTTGATTCCGCATCACCCTACCGTGGCACGAATCAAGAGCCCGTGATTTGTATTTTTCCTCTTTTTGGACAGTAGTACTGATGTTTTACATATTACATATTGGTATTCTCTTATTCAGTATGTTCTAGATTTATACCTAGGGTGTTGTTTAACCCTGTCACATTTTCATGGATTAAAGATTAGCATTTTATATTATTCAAGTTGTTTATAATTTGTTAGCATCTGCTTTATATATGTTAATCATTTACATGGTGATGTCTAGCCAACATTAGCATGACTATACTGGAGATCCGAGATTCGAGAGATGAGGATGCACCTGGATCCGAGTAGAGCAAAATTCTAAGTGATCTTTAAATAGAGATAACTGATCCCGAAGGCGGTAAATTAAGGTTAGAACATTTAAGCATTTCCTGAGTATCGAGTCAGGGGTAGATACACTCAACTCTACTAGCGAGATAAAGTGATACACCCCGAGAGAGGGTATTTCGTAAGCAAGATCACCTAGCCATTAATAAATCATAAATAAACTGAATAATATCATCTTTAAGAAATAATCCATCGAAAGTGACAGGGGGAGACATAGCCCTAGTCTCCATTACATAGTAATTCAGTCAAATCTAGAAGGTTTAGTTTACATTCGTACACTCAGTACTCTTTTCACAATAACACTTATATCCGCATAATATTCACAAGCACCCTCAGATTCAAAGACACCTATCCCCGTGGATCGATATCCGTACTCATAGGTACACTATATATTTGGGGCTTATCGCTGTGCATTTGCGCACATAGGCGTACATTTATACACACCGCCAAATTTATCAAGTTGGGCGTCATAAGCCGAGGGATAGGTTTAGAGTGATATAGAGAATAAAGCAATTATATATTACTCCGAATTTTTGTTTTTATTTGTTTCTTACAAGTGCCGGTAATTAGTCTTTGTTTCATGTGTGATCATAGGTGTTAAGGTTTCAAAGGAGTACATGCGACGACGAGATCGTCGAATTAACATCCGGCTTGATCCCGAGCCGAAGAACTTACACCGACACGCCGAGAGAACATAGAACTGAATCGTACTGTAAACGAAGTAAACATGGAAAACAATGAAGAACAGATCTGAAGATTGAGCAAAACGAGCCACAGAGGCCAATGGAATAACGGAAGGAATCACACCCGTGCCGTTTATACGTACCAGATGATCCATTCATGTTGTTGGGGAGGAGTTTGCACTACGCCTACAACTTGTTCAAACAACCATCGAAGACCACCTATTCAGTAAACAACTTCGTTAAAGCCGGGCCACTTTACAGATGCTTCGTAACATCCTGCTCCACTGCTGTCCAATTGAGAATCCAACATGCATTTGACCAACTTTCTCAAGTTTGTGACACGATCAAGTACAATGGGGTTTCATCGAAGAGGCACTGTGTTGAGATTGTTCCCTAATTCTTCACTAGGTGATATGCCAAGCATCAAGCAACAAGTCACCCAACGGATTCCATTACTCACGAAAGATTTAGTGCGTAAATTCCCGACCAAGTTTTTCCCACTCGGAAATTGCACAACCAGCAAGAGATCAATACTTTGGACAATCCAGTGGAGAACCGCAGAGGCATGTGATAGATTTCACGAACACCGAGGAAGTGCCCACATCACGTAATCACTGTGATGGATGCAGTCCATACTTTCTATAATGGTATGAGGAATGCAACTGTAATGCTGATTGATGCCTCACCGGAGGAGCTAATGAAGAAAACCACCGACCAAGCATAAGGAAATTTTGGGAAGATGTCACACCAATACAAACTGGCCTAGGAGAAGACTCAAGAAAAGCCGTGGGTGGTACCTGATAATGAGGTTCTCAACAACTGTTAATCATGTCAGACACCGACTAAACAAATGACTAGACAAAGAAGGAACTCCGCGAATGCCATACGCATTCAACTCATGGGAGTCAGGTGAATTCGCGGAGGACAAAAGACAATAGCACGTATCGTCGGCCAGAAACCAAAACCGTAGAGTTGTGCCTAGATGTGTCAAGATTCAATCAGAACCAGCCACAACAACAAGGACAGTATGGGGGAAATAACTATCAGAACCAAAATCAAGGCCAAGGGTGGCGTAACAATCAGAATCAGAACAATCAAAACAGTCAAGGGTATGGATGGAGGAACAATCAAAGCAACATGCCATCACCCCGAGTAAGCGAACCACCTCCTGAGAAAAAGGTGGACCTAGAACAAGCCCTTGCACAGATGATCACATCACACACTACCTTTATGAATGAGACAAAGGCGACATGCAAAGAACAGCCACCCAATTGAACAATCAAGGCAAAGACATTGAGAAACTCGAGGTACGAAGGGTCAAATGGCCGCTTATTGACGTAAAGGCAACAGGTTCACTACTGGGCAATTCAGAGGTAAAACCCCGTGAGGAGAAGGGAAAGAGTACTCAGAAGGCCATCACTCTAAGGAGGAAAAGAGTCGAAATCCCTGAGCCGCAACCCGCAGAAGAGAACCGAAAATTAAGGAGCAAGACCAAAGCATCCTAAAAAGACCGCATGCAAGAGATGAGCAACCCCCGAGATACGAGCAAATTTCAAGGATAATAACGCCAGTGAAGAAACCAAGAAATGTACACAAATTGTATTTGAACCCCGCTACACCAATTCTGTATCCTCAGAGGTTGAAGAAAGGTAAGTTAGAGAAGTAGTTTGCAAAGTTTCTTGACATCTTCAAGAAACTACATGTTAATATACCCTTTTTGGAGGCACTGGAGAACATGCCAAGTTACGTGAAATTCATGAAAAAGATCTTGGCGAGTAAGAAGAAGTTGGAGGAATACTGACCATCGCCTTAATCGAGGAATGCAAAGGCTATCCTCGCAAAGGAAGCTTTCCCCAAAACTTCAAGATCCCGCAGCTTTGCTATACCGCTCTTCTCGAGGAAACCGTATCCGGAAAAGCCTCAGGTGACTTGGGAGCAAGCATCAACTTGATGGCCGCTTCGATGTTTAGTAAGAAGAAAGGAGAACCAAATCGACCACAATCGCCTTGCACCACAAATCCACAACATCCCGGGGTATAGTCAAATGTCCCCAGTAAAGTTGGTAAATCTGCCCTTCAGTTGAGACTTCATTATCCCGGAGGCGGAGGAGCACATCGCCCATCATATCTATGCAATCTTTTCCCGCCACGGGAAAAGCTTAAATCAGCGTGCAAGAAGGTGAGCTCAAATTGGAGAGTCCAAGGAGATAACTTTCCCATGTATTCTGTACTCTGCTACACCAGATGATATCAAATGAAGATATCTCTAACTTACTATTACGTAGATTTTGCAAGTGAATGTTAAAAACTCTAAGAGTGTTTCATCTCTATAGAAAGACACCGAGAGCGGAAAGGGCATGAACAAAAGAATATTTCATCCACCTGAAAGCATTTGGTGTGAGCACCATGAGGAGATGCAGTACATTTCCCAATTTTCTTCAAGCATACCACGAGATTCAGGTCAGCTGAATCGACATTAAACATAGCGCTCGGGAGGCAACCAAGTTTTCTTATATTGGTTTGATGTTACATCCCGTAATGAATCTTTTTTGGATGTATCACATCGGGACCCACGATCGACGATCTTTGAGGAGGATCAGTTCATGCGGGAAACCTTCCTGAGAATCGGAGCGTCCCGTTTACCGGGGATTTTCTCTTATCTTAGACCCTGGTTGCATAATGTACATTTTGGGCCTTCTCTCTGCGTCGCGGTTATGGCTCTCAGCGTCAGCGGCGTCTCAAGCGCTCAGCGACGTCATTTTGACCCTAACGTCGCGTCGCGGCGTTGGGTTCAGACCTCTAGAGCGTCGCGGCGTGAGATCTGGCGTCAGCGGCGTTGATTTTACCACTTCTCTGGAGCGTCACGGTTGGATGCTCTACTCTCTTGAGCGTAGCGGCGATTGCACGAGCGTAGCGCGACATTAGGCTATTTAAGGCGAACACATCCCATTTTTGATCTACCTGTATCGTCCTTTTTGAACCCTAGTCCCACACAGTGTCGCCGCTTCCACCAACCCTTGCTTAGGAGTCCCCCTACCCGCGCCGTCGGGAGGCCAGTGTTTTGCCCTCCGACACCTTCTCTGATTCCGCCGTCACCATCTCCTTCCCAAACTCCGGTCCCACTTTGTCCTACAGCGACTTGGGTGTGCCACCTTGGTGCCATTTGATTTCATTACCCTTAGGGCCTTGGTTCTTCCGCCGTGTACGCGAGCGAAAGTTGCCTACAGCGGGGTCGACGCCGGTGAGGTCAGGCCCCCGATTATGATGTCGAGGTTTGTCGATGGGGGTCTGGTGATCGGTTCGGCACCATCTGCTAACCGAAGCTCTTTATTAAGAGGAAAAGGGTTTCCACCACCTTTGATGATTTTTCGTAAGGCAGTTGCGACGAGGATGGCGAGCACTTTGCCCGACCTCATCCGGCTGGGTGGGTGTGGTGCGAAAATTCCTATGATAGCCTCCCACGTCGTCAAGAGGAATTAAGTACGAGGGTATGTTGGTAGACTTCAGGCGCCGCGATCCATCAGCCGGCTTTTATAATCTTGATCATGTCCCCCCGGAGCCTTTTGATCGACTTTACGAGCGACCCGACTACCCCGAAGTCATTAGGGTCTTGACGAACGGACGGGGTGAGTGGAAACTCAACAACGAGGGCCACGCCGTCCATTTTAAGGCCAAACATTTGGCGTTTTATCCCAGTCACGGCATCACTTGTCAAGTGGCGTCTCATTGACTGACCCGAGCGTGTGTGAAGTAGCGCGGCGATGCCTACTCGACTATACTTAGCTAATTCAGGATATTCCTTTTGATGTTGGGCAGGTTATAGAGGACGCCATCCTCCATAACCGGGACGCTAAGATGAATTTGGGGCACCCTTTCCTCATTTATAACCTCTCAGAGCAATGGGCTGCCCACACAGATGACAGATGAGGCGTGGTTACACCCCCATCGAGGCAATATTAGTTAAAGGGACTTAAGCCAGGGTGTACCCACGGAACACGGGGCTTACGGTCCGGCTATGAGCCGCGGGGACGAGGGCCCGAGCTTCCACGACTATCAGGCCCGCTTTGGACCCTTGGACGATCTCCAAGGGGACATTGGGAGGCGATCCTCGTCTCACGCCTCCACCGCACCACAGCCGGCCCGGAGGCGGCTCCTCCGGTCCACACCTGCCTCGGGACCGGTGCTCTCCCTTGCGAGGCGCTTTGATGCATTACGGGACGAGACCCGGGAACTGCCAGGAGTCCCTCATCACCGCGGGATATGGAGGCGCCTTGCGATGTCGTACGGTGTTGACCAACTAGGCCCACTTATTCTTGACGATGGTCGCTCCCGGGCCCGACTTCTAGCTCCACCCGGTAGCCACGCCACCACCCGATGACAGCCGATCACGGGGGGAGTTCCTCCACCCCTCTGTTATTTCATTGCTAGTGGGGACACTGCCCATTTTTGTTTGGGAGAGGCAATGGAGTGGTGCTTTCAGTGTTTCTTAGATTAGTTTTGTGTTTATTTGTGCTGTAGTTATTTTCATTTATGATGTTAGTTTACATTTACACATTTAGTTTCATTTAAACACTCATCTTAGGATGTTGAGTTTTGTGTTTAGTCATGTGTTTGGTTTTTAGGTAGATCATATATACATATTAGTTTAGGTAGTTTGTGTGCGTGATACTGCATGCTTGAGGAATTGGGGATCACTTTTGAAAATGAATCCACTTATTGTCATGGAAGAAAGGTTTCATTGGATGTTTGAATGTAATTCTAGAATTGGGTTGAATAAGTGGGGAGGCACTGAGTGTATCACCTGGGTTATTCAACTATTTCTCGAGGCCTATCACACTCACACACAAATGATCTCGAGGGTATGCACAGGTCGCAGAGGCAGACTACGAAAGTTCAACAAACACAGGGAGTCTCTAAACACACGAAAAGAGATGGGACATAGTGAATAAAGAGGATTGCCTTCGAATTTTCAAGGCAAAATAATAATAAAAAATACATAAATAAATAAAAATAAAAATAAATAAATAAATAAATAAATAAATAAGAAAAAAAATATAGAGATAGAATAGAAGTGGGATCACTTCAGTCGGAATCAGACACGATCAGGGGCCTTTCAAAGCTGATGCCACGAGTCGGTAGCGAGTCATTGACTTCCTTTGCCAGATTCTGAGGGACGAGAAGATGGAAGTTTCCGTAGCTTAAGGAGGCCCTTGGGTTTAGTTGAGTGTTCGAATTGAGCGTTCGAGGGCCCGAATGCGGTGCCCATCGCTTGGCTAGGTGGGGAGTCTGACTAATCCCATTACCAGAACACTTAACATAAACTTACGGGCACTAGTTTTGTTCCTATGTTTGTGAGTAGGTATAACAGAGAATTAGAAACGGTGCATTCCGATCCTTTTGTAGTTAGATTTTCCCAATTAGGCGAGTTGAACTCAAGTTTGGGGGCGTCGGAACCTAAGTGTACACTAGAGGTCATTTATTTCACGCACATAGGGTCCTTGGGAAAGGTTATTGAATATCTCGGAGGCTGAGGCACTAGTCAACTTCACCGAGTTCAACCTAGTTCTTGAGGTTAAGTTACCTTGCAAATCCACGTGAACTTCAGCAGACGGCGGCGGTGTGGGCTCGGTCGATTTGATCCTCTATCTATCGGCATGGGCATCACTTATCTTCGTGGTAGACTATAGTATGTAGAGTGTGTGTTCAGTTTAGAGTCAGTTCCTGCTTGGGGACAAGCAAGAAGCTAAGTTTGGGGGTGTGATGAGTGCCTAAAATACTCAGGTTATACCCGCGTCATGTCTTACATTTTTAGCATTATTTTACATTTAAATACGTATTTTTATAATCAATATCGATTGAAATGCAGGTTGGTGAATACGAGAGTGCAATTGGTGCGAAAGGCGATTTTGGAAGCGTGCGGGCGGAGGATGAAAGTGCATAAAGATGGTTGGAAACGTCGCAACGTTCCAACTTCGCGACGTCCTCACGTCGTGACACCCTAACGTCGCGACGTTGGGTTAACTAATATAAAAGTCAACAAGCGGCTGGCGTCGCGGCTTACCGGCGTCGCTGACGTCTCGGCGTCAGCGGCGTCACCCGGCGTCGCGGCGTCTCACTTTGTCGCGGCGTCTCAGCGTGCGACATTGCAACTATCGCGACGTCGTGGCGGGGTTCTATCTTCTCATCATTAAAAGCAAAAAGGGTTCGAGTGAGGCATTAGGGATCGTGCGAACTAGAACACGGAATCGAAGCGGTGACGTGATCTTGAAGAAGAGCGTGATTTGCTTTATTTTCCTCTTTTTTGGGCCGATGATACTAATGTTTTACATATTACATATTAGTATTCTCTTATTGATATGTTAGATTTACCTAGATTGTTGTTGAACGTCACATTTTCATGGATTAAAGATTAGTATTTTTATATTATTCAAGTTGTTTCCTAATTTGTTAGCATCTTGCTTTATATCTGTTAATCATTTACATGGTGATGTAAGCCCGACATTAGCATGACTATCCTTTGAAGTCAAGGTCGAGATGAGGATACCCGGGGGATACAGTAGAGCGACCTTCGTTGATTCGGTAAATAGAGATATTAGATCCGAAGGTGGCAATTAAGGTTAGAACATTTTGGCGTTTCGAATTATCGAGTTGGGGTAGAGATACACTTTCGGCTAAGCGAGATAAGGCGGATACACCTCGAGAGGGTATTTCGTAAGCAAGATCACCTAGCCATTAATAAATCGCAAATAAACTGAATAATATCATCTTTAAGAAATAATCCATCGAAAGTGACAGGGAGAGACATAGCCTTAGTCTCCATTACATAGTAATTCAGTCAAATTAGTTAGTTTAGTTTACATTCAGACACTAGTACTTTTACTTTCGCGCTTATATGGGATAATATTAAACGGAAATCACGTATTGACCAGCTGTCGTGGATCGATATCATCTGTGGAGTCTGTATATTCTTAGGGCGGCGCATGCGCGCGCCTACGTAGGCGTACATTTATACAGCCAGCGCTTCCCGGTATCGAGAGTCATCGAATCATTACAGATAAGGGGCGTTTCTGTAAGTGTTCCAGCAAAATTCACCATCTCGGATCCTTTTATTTTCTATTTAGCAAGGGCCTTATACTACTCCTGGTAGCCAAGGATTTTGAAGCAATTGTCTATAGGTATTTATCATTTACACAGTGTTCATAGTATTGATACTCCTTGTTTCGAAAGGCTTCTTCTGGTCTCTTATACACTCCTTTCCGTGTAGGACTTCCTTTGGTGTGAGCAAAAGAATGTCCTGCATTATATCCAGGTTTAGCTGAAGGAACATCTCTTCTTCCTTGTCCATTTAGGTTATTAAACATATGAGATTTTTCTAGTAAGGCAATGACATTTGAACTCTCTGTAGTCATTAGATGTGCAGCTCTTTGTTTTTCAACTTTCAATATCATAGAATATACCTTACTCAAAGATGGTAGTGGGTCCATGAGCAGTACCTGATATTTTGAATTGTCATAATCCTCATTAAAGTCCCATGGCATTGCATAAGTTTGTGAGGACTCAACAATATCTCAATAGCATTGGCAGATCGCAAGTGCACAAAGGAATTGGCTCTAAGCATGATAATTCATCCCATAGTTGTTTTGATCTTTGAATAGTATTGAGTGACAGTCAAGAATTACCTTGATCCATATGAACAAATTTCTCTTTGGATCCTGGTATATCATCGGACCGTTGCTCTCTCAAAATCACTGATTTGAGTTTCTAACTAGATGTCTCGAGAAGAGCTCGCATAAATGAAAGTTATGAGATATCCTTGAAAGATATAAGAGTTCAATAACCACGATAAAACCATACAATCAGCCACATTTTCCAATTTGCAAATTGTGGTGAATCCCTCCTCCGGTGGTGTAGATGTTCCATCAGGTAGAGCAAAGTTTTGTCTTTTCTCCCAAAGCTATCTGCATTGATCTACCCCAAGACAAGTAGTTATTTCCTGTAAGTGGTGCCGATACCAGGACCATTCCTGGATGATCATAATTATGGAGGATCATCGGTTCATCTTCAAGAAAACTAGAGGTGTTTCCTTTCTGATGCTTGTTCTGATTTTTTGTATTTGCCTCTCTGAGGTTTCTAGCAATCACATGACTAGACCTAGACTCCTGTTGGCCTATCACCATACCTATCTTCATCAAGTTTTTGATACTATCTCCTTGTTTGGTTCACGAGAAAGTGAAGAAAAATTTTACAGGTACGGAACCTACGCTGATACCATGAGAAAGCAAGCTAGAGGAAATATTTTCCCTTTATTGAAATCTGAAATCATCACTTTTACAAAAGGACAAAAGCAACAATTTATATGCAAGGAGCTTACAGCTCACATGAAGCGTGTGAACAGGGAATATTGTGGAAGCATTGTGGCACGTGATTTACCACCTATATAGCTTTTCAGATTCTCCCCCTTCCCCTTCCTTTAAGTTCCTGACGACTTGGCTCACCCATCCTAACTTCTCTAACCTCATCTAAGAAACCTGGAAAAATAACATCTCATTTCTTGAGAATAACAAGATAATTTGTGATCAGTTAACTCTGTGGGGTAGGGAACAGTTTGGGCACAATGAGAAAAGAAAGAAGAGATCATGGGCAAGACTAGCAGGAAGGAATTCAAAGAAACTTGATTATGACGCAGGGAACAAAACGGCTACTAAAATTGGAGAGAAAGCTACGTAAGTAGGGGCAAAATTTAGATATTTAGTAGAAATGTCGGCCAATTCCGGTTCTCCCGATGGAGATCGATAAGATATCTCATGATGGGTTAAGCAAATCAAAGGAAATGTCTGGAAGTAAGCAGCATGTGACAATGGCCAGTGATTCGCGCTTTATTATATATGATAGAAACTTATATTCTCTTATTATTTATTTGTTCATGTCCTGCAGCGTATGAATTTATAATATTTTGCTGTGTTATTTTTATTTCACATTATAACTTGTAATATTTTAAATCAAATATTAATTTGAAAAGGAAAGAAGTAAAATAATATCATTTTAAAAGTTAAAATTATAATATATAATATTTTGAATCTCCTCATTATCCTACGTAATATTTATAATAATAACAAAATAAATAAATAATATCTGCTTTAACATAATAATATCCCCAAATAATATATTAAATATAGCATGTTGTTTAACTAATTACTAATCTATTTGATTTTAATCCTGTAATTAAGATATGAATCATTTCTCATCATCTATATAATTAGAAATACTTGAAAAATTTTAGTAATGATATTTTAATAAAAATATGCGATGTTTCTGGAGTATTTCCGATGTTCAGTAAAAATCAGATTCTGGGAAATATAGTGTTTGAGATATTTTGATCGCTGTTTATGAGGAGGTACCGTGATACCGCCAATCAAGTGGACTCTCTAGTTCAAAATCCGGGAATAATTAGTTCTTTCGGGAGACTGCAACACGAAGTTCTACCTTCTGCAATAATCGTCCCACAACCACATAAGGAGATAGAATTATTGGGCTAAAGAATAACAATGATGAATGGGTCAGTGATAACAAGGCACTTGAAGATTTGGTTCAAAACTCTTTCCAAAAGCTCTTCATGAGAGAAAACAATAATTCTTAGCCTAGCCCCTCATGCAATGGCTCCCCGGAGTTGACAGATGATCATAACCGGTTGCTCTGAAAGCTCTCCTCAAAGTAGGAAATTAAAATAGCTCTTTAACATGGCGCCCTTTAAAGCCCTTGGGAATGATGGGCTCCATGTAGGTTATTTTTTTACAGAACTCTTGGGAAGTAGTTGGTGACTCTCTTTGTGATTTTGTCTTGAATTACCTTGTTACAAGCACTCTTCCGGAGAACTAATGACACCTACAAGACCTCATCCCGAAGATTGAAAATCCAAAAAAAAAAAAAAATCACAGCTCCGCCCAATAAGTCTCTACAATGTGAGATAGAAAGTCATCACTAAGACTTTAACAAACATATTAAAAGAACTCATGCCCTACCTCACTGCTTCTTGTCAAAACAGCTTTGTTCTTAAGATTTAGCATATTACAGGCAACATCATCATTTGCTAGGAGATTCTTCACTCCATGTGTTACAGAAGGAATGGGATAGGCTTCATGCTTCTAAAGATAAACTTGGAGAAAGCCTATGATCGTATTTCTTAGACCTTCATTCAAGACACGCTGGAAAAAGCCGGGTTTACTGGGTCTTGGATCATAAACACCATGAACTGCATCGAATCAATAAGAATATCAATTCTCTGGAATAGTAAGGAAAGTCACTGGTTTTGACCTCTCAGGGATCAGAACATGGAGTACAATAAGCCCTTATCTTTGTTCTTTGCGTGGAAGGGTTGGGCCATATTATAATCAGACAGTTGCAGATGGGAAGTAGAAATCTGTTAAGATTGTCTAGGCATGGTCCATCACTTTCGCATCTTTTCTTTACTGATGATCTACTCCTCTTTGAAGAAGCGAGTGAGGGTCAAATGGAAATTGTCATGGACTGTCTCACGACCTTTTGTATAGCATTAAGAGCATCTCCAATGGTCCGCTCCTTACATATTGGGGCGGGCCAAGCTTCAGGATTCACGACTCAGTATTTATTTCTATACTTTGTAAAGGGGTTGGATGGTACCTACAGATTTGTTCTTTATGCATTTCTTAAATAATATAATATTATTTTTACCAGTGACCTTAGCATTGCGAGTGTCCTCCTTCAACAATGGCAAATTTTTTTCGGTTTCAATGCCATCTGGCCTGCGGTTATATTTTTTGGTTTTTTTTCAATGTTTACGTTTTTTTTTACAACGGTTATATGTCTTAACCTTTAAGAGTTTTGCTCCTTTTTTTTTAGTGGCTTGATTTATATTTTTTAAGTCAAGCGGTTGTATAATATATATATATATATACATATACTTATATATATATATATATATATATATATATATATTTTTTTTTTTTTTTTTTTTTTATTGCTATTTATACAACGGTAATATTTTAAAAAAAACTTTACTTTGCTCTAAGAGTTATTTTTTTCTCTATATATACATATTCTCCCTACAAAATAAATACATTTCTCTTATAAAATTCATAGTTTGCTTTTATTTTATTTTATTTTTCATGATGATTCGTATTATACTAATCTTCTATATGGAGGATCAAATGCCGACAACCAATTTCTCACGGGTGATTACGATGCCACAAGTCAATTTGGCACACCGTGTCAAATTCCTGTCCAACAAGAGTTATCCACCAAACAAAAACATCGAGCTCGCAATTTTACTATTGAAGAAGACAATCTCCTAGTATATGCTTGGCTCAATATTAGCATGGATGCGGTGCGAAATGAGCAAAAAAGTGGGAGATATTGGGATCGAGTTGCGGAATACTTTCATACCTACAAGAAATTCAATTCCCACCGTAATGGCAGTTCTTTGATGCATCGTTGGTCAACAATTCAACTTGCAGTGAATAAATTTTGTGGGTACTTTGATCAAATAGAATCAAGGCAACAAAGTGGTAGGAATGAGCAAGACAAGGTATTACTTTTATGAAAATTTTCACTTCTACACTTATTTTACGTACTTTATATTTAATATTCACATATTTTATTTACATAAACTATTTAAAGTTTATAATTAATTTGTTATAGGTCTTTGAAGCAATGGAATTGTATGAGCAATTACACGTCATGCCTTTAATTTTACATTGTTGGCATGAATTAAGCTCTCATCAAAGTGGATGATGGGTAGCTCCTAAAAAAGAAGTCCAAAAGTGGAAGAGTGCAAGTCTGTGACTTCCATATACTCTGGATTCAATAAATATAGGGGAAGACGATGATGCAAGTGAGACATTTACCACCTCGGAGAGACCATGGCGGGAGGCTATGAGAGGCACAAGCAACAAGGGCAAAGAAAAGGTGAAAATACTCCGCCCAGGCATTCATTTTCAAAAATTCATTGGTATAAGAACAGAATGGATCAAAGAAAATGAACTATTTGAAAGTTAGGTTGCTCTGAGAAAGAAAAGACTTCTTTTTGAAACGAGAGAATTTCAAGCGTAAAACAACGAGAAAAGATGAAAGACTTATTTTAGAGCAAAGGCGAAGATAATGGTAGTTGATATTACTAAATTAAAGTCGATACAAGCAACATATTCTATGAGAGGAGCCTTGAGAAAGAAATCATTTGGTAGCTTAAGGCACGGTAGTAGAACATCATCATTAACATTAAATTTCTTTGTAATTTATTGTAATACCATTATGCAGTGTTTAATAGTTACTCTTATCCCTCCATGGTTGCCACAAGTATTCCACAAGGAATCTTTATTGGAGTTGACAATGAGAATTTCTATTTCTGATGTCATAATGTGTTTGCATGAATTACGCCAGTTCAGGTGTATGCTCATGTGAAATTGATCTAGTCGAACTTTCATCAATTATATAGAGTGAAATCTATCTAGCTAATGCCAAACAATCTCAGCGTCACTATGTTATGCATTACAGTGCGTCTTTGTCATATGTGCGAGAACTTTGATCAAAAGCGGGTTGGTCCGCATTACAATTGCAAAACGTGCTTGAAGGACTCCAAATGCTTGCTCGACATCTTTTCTTGCCGACTCTTGAGCTGCTGCAAAATGTTTCTTCTTATTTCCCTGTGGACATGGAATTGTTTTCACAAATGTTGACCATGACGGATATATACCATCAGCAAGATAATATCCCATCGTATATTCATGACCATTAACTGAATAGTTGACTGAAGGAGCACGTCCTTCAGCTAGCTCATTAAAAATAGTAGATCGTTCAAGCACATTAATGTCATTCAGAGAGATCTGGTAACCCCGGCATTGCCATATCCAAAGATCATATGACCGAAACTACAGAATAATCGTTGGTTCATGAATATATAAAGTGACCACCAAAAATCCGTGTGGTGGTTAATTTCTTCCATTCCCAATGTGATCAAGACACCACGGGTGGGACATCGTTGTGCGATAAGATATCGTTTGTGTATTTGAATCTCAGGATCGCTGTGATGTTGAATAGCGCTGATGAATATTTGGATTTCCTGGGCAAGTCACCTGGTGTTTGTGTGAGATCCGTCACAGATGTGTGCAAATCATAGGTGAAATCAATCACTCAGTCGTTGTATTACAAATGGGATAAGACTCCAGCAGCATCCCTCTTTTGGACAAAGTATGGATCATATGCTTCAACCGCGGATTGAATTCGAAAAAAGAGAGGGCGATTCATTCGAAACCTCCTACGAAATAGATGAGAAGGGTATATAGGCATTTCAGCAAAATAATCATGGTAAAGTCTTTCATTACCTTGAACTCTACAATGTTGGACGGTGTGCCACGAAATCGAGCCCGCGGCGGCGTGATATTTTCTTACGTCCTAGCTGCTTGCTAACATTGTACTTCACATGCCATTATTCAGCCCAACATTGTGGGCTACTTGAACGATTCACAGGTTGTCATCCATGAGAGCAATTTCGTATGTAATTTGAGGACATTTTTACTAGTTTGGAAAAATAGTAGAATAATAGTTGAGAAGTGAGAATGAAATAAATATTTGAGTTCAACTAAAAAGGACAAAAATATGGCCAGATTATGATATAGCTGTTAAAATATATTTTAATATAAAAAATCGATAAAATATTCATGTTTTAATAAAGTAGAGGCATGGATTTAGACTTATTTTGAAAATTGGAAACTAAAATGAGCTTGGAATTTATTTTAATTTAGTAAAAATAGAGAGCATGGTTGGAGTTGCTCTAAGTTAGAAGGTTAGCACTCACAAATCCAACATTGCTTTTTCTACTGAGGTGGATGAGGACGTGGCCACCAGAATATTGGCTCGCTCAAAAATCCCTATCACCGCTAGTCTGGAAAAGTATCTTGGAATCCTGTCCATCACAGGGAGAGTAAATCCTATCAGTTTCAGCCATGTTCTAGAAAGAATGGATGGGAGACTAGATGACTGGAAGTCCAAACTCCTCACCCTTAGAGGAAGAATCACCCTTGCAAAGTTAGTTTTATCAGCTACTCCTTTTTACTCCATGCAGTCGGCATGGCTCCCGTCAGCTTTATCTAACAGTATGGACCGAAAGATTGAGGAATTTTGACTGGGAAGCACACAAGACAAAAGGAAAGTACATCTTGCCAATTGGAGCTAGTGACGAAAAGGAGAGAAATATAAAGAGTCTTGGTTTGAGAAGCATGAGAAGTATGAACCCAGCATTCATTGCCAAACTAGGTTAGAGACTTCAATTCAATTAGCAATGCTCCCTGGGCTAAGATCATCCTATCCAAATACACTAGGGGAATCCAGATATCTCCAAGCTCAAAAGGAAGAATACATCTTCAGGGTTCAAAAAATTGGTTAAGTCCGATACGACTAGATCAAGTCGTAACCGACTTGTAGGTGACCACGTAGATACCAAAACGATTGGACGAAGTGGCTGAGTTCTTGAGATGACTCGGCCAAAAATCGCTACTTTGTAGAGAATCTCAATACGGAACTACATACTCCACCAAAAAATCTAACCCATGAACAGGATTTCAAATCACAACAAAAAAAAAAAAAATAAAATTCAAAGATTCCTCTGAATTCTGAAAAGCCAAAATACTTGTAAATCTGAAACCGAGATGAGTCAATCATAACCTAACTCGTGAATTTGATATGGGATTTCAAATCACAATAAAAATAAATAAATAAATCATAGATTACCCTGGAAAAGAAAAACAACCCATGAATCCTAAGATTTTGAAATTGGAATTTCAAGACTTACTTGAGGTCTATAAAATGGGCAATTAAAATTCTCATAGTCATTCTGAGATGAAGTGACTGGAGTTGGAACGGCTAGATTGAATTGAGGTGGGGAGAAAACAATCGACTGGAGTCTGGAGAAGACGATCCACTGGAAAAGACAAGTAAAAAAAGGGCAAACAAAAGAAGAAACGACTTGGACGACCCCCAGGCCTCTCTATTTGCATATATACATAATTTTTTGAATAACTCTATTTGCATATTTAAAATCCTATTAGGATATTTTATTGATATTCATGTTTTAAGGGCAAACAAAAGGGTAGAACCAATATGTCTCAGGACTGTCCAAGTCGATGATCGATACCACGACTTCGAACCATGCTTCTAATGCCTAGTAAGGAATTGTGGCCGTAGAAAATATTATCAAACATGAGATGAAATCCATGTAATGTTTCATATATCTTGAAGTGGTGCAACACTTGGTTTCAAAGTTTTGAAACTTTGAAGTGGAAATGATCAAACATCGTTTCAGAAACGAAGTGTCTGAAGGTTCTTGATGGAAAAACTTATAAATAGTGGGATAAGTAGTTTCTTGTAGCTCTCATAAAAAAACAAAAATTCGTCTTTCATATTTCCATCATTTTGAGAGAGTAAAGAGAAAAGTCAAAAGGTGTTTTTATGGTCCTGCGTTTCAAAAATCAATGGCCGAAGGTATGTTTAGATCTTGGTTTTATTGGTTTCATGTTTCCATGTTAGAAACATGTTTAGGATCATGGTACATGTATATATCTTACATTTGGTTTGAGCGTGGAGATTGCATACGCCTTGATATTTTTACCACTTGAGTTTTACGTTAAGTAAAAATTTAGTACAAGATCTATTTTTCTAGAATTCTAAGAATCTTTTAGTTTTAGTTTTTCCATTTTTTCAAAAACATTAAATCTCCTTAATATTTGATTTAATGTGCCCTTGTGATTTCATATGACATCAATCTGCACACTAAATTATTATTATTATTATTTTTTGATGCTTTTGTCCTTCAGCTGAGGTCCTATCGGGCTTCATGATGAAGGTAATCTATTTTTCCAGAGCTTGTTTTAAGGTTTTATTATGCCTTGTAGTTTACTTAAACCAAGGGCCTCTTGCATCGGTTATAAACTTAATGCTTAATTTGCTTATGACCGAGCAAACATCTTGATATTGCCAGCTTGATTAAGGGTCCTTGTTTTTTCATAAATTAATAAAAAGGATTCGGGGTGCTTGCCAAACCTCATATTAAGGTTTGAAATATGATTTGGTCAGGAATATCGTCGAAATATTGGCAATATTTCGGAAATTTCCAATATTTCCACTGATTATTCCAATTTTTTCGTCTATATTTTTGGTGGTCAACTTGGTAATCAGTCAACTTATTCATATTTAAAAAATACACGCTTAAGAGAGATTCAAACTATCTCAAAACTATGTAAAGCAAGTTTCTGTCCACCAAACCATCCAAGTATCGATAATATTAAAGGCATTCAAACAATATATGTTATTAGAGATAAATTATCTCTTACTTTTATTAGATTAATATTATTTTCAAGAATTATTTAAAAATTTCAAAAATAATATATATTAAAATTATTTATGAATTGATAAAATAAAGTATTAATATATTTTAATTATAAAATTAATAACAATAAAATATAAAAATAAATAATAACAATAATTTATTTTTGATGGATAACCAATATATATTTTAAATTTTAAGATTATAATTATGTTAGTGAAATTTGAAGGGACCCAACCCAGTTTCCTTTTCTTAACTGAACTCCTCCTTGGCACTCACGGATTCAAGAAAAAAAACCTTTCATTTCATTGAACCTTTTTAAAAGTGAACTGCGGGAGCGAAATCATTATACAAGCATTGCCTATTAAAATCTTATGAAACATGGTGGGACAAATTTTTTTTTTTTAAACACAAACC
This sequence comes from Tetrastigma voinierianum, assembly GCA_016808115.1. Taxonomy (NCBI): domain Eukaryota; kingdom Viridiplantae; phylum Streptophyta; class Magnoliopsida; order Vitales; family Vitaceae; genus Tetrastigma; species Tetrastigma voinierianum. Next base: position 416,803 of record JAEQBH010001582.1, read on the forward strand.
TTTTATAGAAAATCGACAAGTTTCCTTCTATTTTTCGGATACTGCCCCACTTACAAACACCTCGTAATAAAAAAATTTAATTTACCTCTATCCAACAATGCGACCAAGTCCACCACAACCAATTTCAACCAAACTTAAAATCATTTTCGAACACTATAGATATATAAACAATCTTTTAAAACTTATATACATTACAAAATAAAGGTGCACATGAAGTTATTTACAACAAAAACTATACATTTTCAAAAAGGTGGCTGTCACGTGAGGCGGAGTGTCAATCTGCTTCACAGGATGCTTCAACCGCACGCGGGCCGCCTTCAAACATTTGGGAAAAAGGGTGAGCTAAAGGAGCTCATGGAGAGTACGGGGTGTCATAGGAAAATAATGTTTCCAAGATATAGTTCAAATACAATGTGTAAAACACAGATAGAGATCTAATTTCCATAAACATTTACTTTGAGATTTCTTTTCCTTCTATTCAACACAACGTAAAACAATTGTATAGAGATTCACTTATAAACATTTACTTTACTTTCTTCATATAGTTCAAATACCATGTGTAAAACAATTGTATCAACATATCTTTCACGATACTTTATTTTCCTTTTGAATCCCAGCTATATCCAATTGAACCCGCCTACTGTTAACCACCGTTGGTCCATGAAAGAACCTCCGAGGAAAGTCACCCGCATCACCGATGGCCTAAAAGGAACCCGAGAAATCGTGCCCTATTGTTAACCACTGTCTGCTAAGGAAACCTACGAGGAAACAAGCCACACATCACCGACATGGCCCAAAATAACTCTATAAATTGTGCTCTTTCTTTTCGTACTTTCTTTTTCTATACAGAGATGCAATATGCATCACTCTTCCTTCCCTCTATAAAAATCATAACCTTTCCCATGTATCATGCATGCGTAAAGTACTTTAGTCGACTCTCTCGCAAACTTTATCTTTGTAACATGTGCAAACTGCTTTATCAAACATTTTCATATAAAATTATGTATATAAATATACATTCATAAACATTTCATTTACATATGGAAACCATAAATCATGTTTTTATAAAACTATGGAAACCACAATCATTTCATGTATTTTCTCAACATAATTCTAAAGTCAAGAAAATCACATTTCTTTTTCATTTGAACATTTATAACATAGATATGAAAAAACATATACATTGTAAACATTAATATATATATATATATATATATATATATATATATATATATATATATATATATTCATAAACATTTACATTTTTTCCTCACCTTAGTTATTAAGTCATATTTTTCATTTAAACAAAACTTTCTGCACTCACCCTTGTCCTTTATCACCTTTCCAAGTCACACATCTAAAATCCATTAACATCATACTCCTAATCTTGTTCAATTAAACCATTAATTATACTATACTTTCCAAAGACCCTACATTTAATCACTTCCAATTTATCAAAATCAATTGAACTCCAACTCTTTTTGTTCTCAAGGATTTCTTATAAGGCTAACTCATGGCAATTACACCTCATACACAGTACTCATAACATTCATATGAAATGGTCATCATGCCAAACCCGCTATTCTGAGATCAAACATAACCAAGCAAACTGACACTTGCAAAAACATAAATTTCTGTTTCATGCCCTGATCATCCTGTACTCTACAAGAATATGACAGAATCTTGACTAACAGTTTCCATGTTCAAGAATTCAAAACATGTGCTTCAAACTTAGAAGCTATATCTTTTCATTCAAACTAAACAATTTATCTTATTACACCTGAAACAGTCCTCAGGATACCCGATTATATGGGCCTTAATCATATTGACATTTTTTCTTGTACTCATTTTGAGATACTGTCAGGTTCCTTCTCCTAATCTGATCCAACTCCGATCAATCGGGGTCATACATATCCAATCAGACTACTCTGTTTTCGCATAACTGTAAACTGTCAATACACACCCTCACGATTTAAATTAAATTTATTTAATTTGACTGACCTATTTCAAGGAGATATGTTCCTATTGTCTAGTTTATCCGAAGAAATTGAATCACCTGTTTGATGGCTGTTTCACTGCTACGCCCAAAATACAAATACGAGAATCTTAAAATAGAATCAACCGCTCGAACATAGCTCCACCTCTCACGTAGGTTTTCAGTCCAACGGCCAGACTCGGATGGTAATCACGCCGGCAAACGTTATCCATCGCCTAGCCACCGAGAATTTGAACTACTAAATTCTTGATGAAATACGCCAAGTTATACTAAATACTACGCCATGTATCAGAGAAAAATCGACAACATTTTCGACACACACATGCCTCTGCATTGAAACAACTCGAGGTGAGAAAACCCCACTAAATTCGCCAAGATTTACCTGACACCACCTTTTCTTAGACTCGTGAAAACCCAACTAATCCTTACAGAATCTGTGATTCTAAAATTCATGTGTAACCCCAGATCAAATTTACCACCTAATCAGATCCCAATCACGTAAATCTGAACAACAGAAAGAACGCTCTCTCTCTCTCTCTCTCTCTCTCTCTCTCTACTTCTTTTCTACGGGCCTGGCTTAACCAAAACATTGATATTTTAGATTTTTTTAAAGTTTAGTTTATACTGCCTACACGTGTCACTGTCACACCACTTGGTCATACTTCTTCGGATTCGCTGCTCAAACAATTTATTTCACCCCTGCCTGTCCAGACCATTCAAATGAAATTCTTAAATATTTACACATTTTTTTAGACTTTGAAAATCTTGCCTTTTCTGGGATTCACTCGACACTGTCGTCGACTCATGAAAACTGACCGGTCTCTGACCAACCAAATTTAATCTAATCAGATTTTATGTATTTAATTCAAACGGAAGTCTGCATTATCCTAAGATTAGTACTTATAATATTTTTCAGCAATTTCATCACACCTTTAAAGAAAAAATGATTTACCTCTAATATAATACTGAATTATTTACCTTCTTTGGACTCAACACATTATTATATATTTTATTTTCGCTGTTTTTTGAAAATTACTATCACTTCAATTGTCATTAAATACCTAACTACATCGAAACGAACTGAGATTATTCATAAAACTATAAATTGTGGTCTTGCAAATTTTATGAAAGATAATATTTTAAATGAATACAATAATTTTTGACAAATAATACTTATTGTTAAGGGTGAAATTCTACATAATATATATTTAAATGGACATATATACTACTTTCATGATTATAATTTTTAAAAGATACATTATATTTTTAAAATACAATATTTTAAACTTTTTTCAAAGCATTTTCCGATTTGTATATACTTTCATTTATATATTTATATAAAAATATCCAATGAAAACACCTGATATTACAAGGATCATCAATGTTTTTATCCTGCCTGTATATTAGCACTCTTCTTACGAATACCATAGGCCTTGTCTATAAAAGCCACTTTAAAGGCTTTTCTTTTAAAAGCCACTATTTCGAACCCTTGGGCCTTTCGTAAAGGCTTGTGCCTATGTTATAGTACAAGAAGTTTAAATTTTTTTATAAGGCTCAGCCTATTCACATAGAGAGACCTTATTTAAATCAACTTCAATATTAGACCCCTTTAAAGTAAGTCTGTCCAAATTTAAACAAATGTGCAGACTTGAAACACAAGACTCTGACTAACAAGGCTTAATCACTTTGGCTATCATGTCATATGGTAAGCCATGTCTTGAATGAACTTTATACGCTGCATTGTCGGGGCATTATACAATTTCTTCAAGAGTATTATGAATAAAATGATATTATCTGACTTTTAATGTTATTATGCATGAATATTTTATATTTTCCAGTGCTATACAACTGTCTTATGTATAAAATACTTTTGTTCATAATATTTATGATTGATTATGCAATTTTTTTATTTTATTTATAAAGATAATATTACATTCAATTACGCTTGGTTTGGATCATATTTTATTTAATTCTGCAATTGTTATATACTTACTTTAGATATTTGTACTTAGGAAAAAACCTATGTTTTCTCATAAAATTTGATTTTATACATAAAACTTAAGTTTAGTGCATAAGTTTGAAAGCACAACTAAAGACTTATAACATGTCCAAGTAATCAACGTACTTTTAGTTAATTAAATAATAGCCACATCTTTAATTAATTAATATTATATATTACGTTAAGATCACATAAATAATGAGACATAAAATTGTAATTAATTATACTCGATATAAAGAAATTTATCCCACAGGAAATTTTGTTATATTTGTATAATTGATTAGGATGAAATACCATATTATTTTCATAATCTACCCACAAGTATTATGAATTGGTACATAATTTGGTAGTTTTATTTTTAAGGATAGAATTGCAAATTATATAGTAAAGTGGTATATCTTGGAACATTAAGGTAACTTGTATGGACTATACATGTCTTGGAAAGTCTGCACAAAAGGGCAATAAGAGCCTCAAGACTAGTGGTTATTAAGAGAGATGACCCCTCCACTTACTTGGGGACTTTCCTAATGTATATAAATTCATTTACTTATTTGTATCTTAGGTTACTATTCACCCATCAAAGTTAAATGATTTGAAATTTCTATCATAAAGTTAAAATAAACTAATTAAATAAATATTTAACCCACAGGTAATCTTTATTAAATTAGATATAATGCATGTCTTACATTGGTAACACATGCAATTAGTGATACAAGCCTCATATCTAACATAAGCTTTTGGACTTTTTTACAATATCTCAACTTGCTAGTTACACTAATATGCGCCTAGAAATTCCAAAACTTAGGGATGACAACTATAAAGTATGGAAAGAAAAGATTCTCCTTCATTTAGGGTATATGGACATCGGTTATGCCGTAAGGATATCACAACCACTAGAAGTGATAGAAGAAATTACACTTGTTGAAGTTGCGCTATATGAGCGATCAGAGTTGACCACCGCCAACGTAATGTCTCATTGCACAAAAATCACTATCGGGTATTGGTGGGTTCTATTAAGTACGTGATAAGGTCCAAGATTTGCTAGCCATTAATCTAACAATTCATCACTTCGATACAAGACTTCGCAAGTACCCCCGATAATGAAGTTCTCTTCCATTCGCCAGATCACAAGCGTTAGTGGGTGTGCGTGAGCACATCATGCGTATATGCATACTCATACTCAACTTTTAAGATACTGGGATAGATATGCCTAAGTCCTCTCAAAGGTATTTCCTTATTTCTAAACATCGCCTCCTCATCAATACGAGCCTTTTAATATCTCTTACAATACACATAATTAGGACAAATAGTCAATTAATGAATTAATGACTATGTGTGTTCAAGAAGAAAAGAGGTTTGTCATGGAATTGGGTGAAAGTGCGATGTTGGCTACAACTCATGGAAAGAACAAAAGGAATGATACATCTCAGGCTTACACTTCTAAATCAAATCAGTGCTTTTTTGTGCGTAGAATACTTCTACCAGCTCTATCAACAAGAAAAATAATTGTTTCTTCAGAAAAGCAAGGACACGTGAAAGAAAGACTGGTCTCTAAACTCAAGAAACGGCTCAGAAGAAAGGTAATCTATCATCCTTTGTTTGTTATGAATCTAATATGGTTAATGTTAATAATAACACCTGGTGGATTGATTATGGTTCTACAATCCATATTGCAAACTCCTCAGCAGGTATACAAACCCATGAAGCCAAATGAAGTGAGTTAAGATCTATCGCAACAAGATGGACTCACATGTGGAGGCTATAGGACATGTACATTAACTTTAAGTAGTGGCTTTGTTTTAGTTTCGGAAATGACCTTTTATGTACCAAGTTTCTCACGAAACTTGATTTATGTTTCTAGACTTATTCCATTAGTTTTTTCTTTTACTTTTCAAGACAATGTATTTAACTTATTTCATAAATCAAATCATATTGGAACATGTATTTTAGCATATGATCTATATAGAATTTGTGACGCCCCATTCCCCGGGGGTCCTATTGACCACCGTCAACCTGCGGAAAACCTGTGTGTCTCATATCATGAGACCTATACATCAGTAGAATGGCCACATTGGGCCCATACATCCATACTCACCGAAATATTATCAACTATATTACAATAGTTTCAAGAGTTAATTACACTCTCATACAACATGCATCGATCATAATGTTTCATACATGTTTTACAAAATATATATACAAAGCCACATGTTGGCTTTCTTCTCAAAAGCGGCCTCTAGTGAGCACCGCTCTCTTGAACACTCTGCACTAAAGGATGATCCCATGACTCCGGGTGAGCAATGCCCAGTAGTGATAATCTCCTACGAGGGTTACTCCCCACCTAAGTGCAATGTAATGGCAAACACACACATTCAAGTGAATTCATGATTCCTACTCGAATGTCTACATGCCCAATCCCATGGCTTGAGTCCTCACCGATTCTCTCACTCTCTCACACATGCATTGTGCCATGTATGAAAATCATTTCGAAACAAATCTATTTGTTTTATTTGTGGACAACCTTCCGATATAAATACGTTGGACAATCTTCTGAGGTGAATTTGTTGGGTAACTTTATGAAACAATTCATGGGCCTCTCCGACGTGAATTGTTGGACGATTTCCCAACATAATTATTCAGACAACTTTCCGATAAAATTCTATTTGAATAAGTATACAAAAAAAAATCATTGTTTGGACAACCCTCCGATTTTATTTGTCATGCACTTACACCTACTATTCTGCGCGCTCAAAATAAGATAGCGAAACATTATGCCATTTCCATATAATACATGTTAATATATCAAGCATGATATATATTAACAAATTTACACAACATGTTATTCAAATATAAAGAATAACATATCAACACACGCTAACTTATACAACCCACTCATTCGCCTTGGGGGACTGACCAAAACTACCTTGTGTGGATTTCGCCACTTAGTCCAAATTTTGGAACCGAATGAACGGCCATTCCGGCCCCCCATTATCCCTAACCATTAACAAGGTCCTTAAACAAGGACTAAACCAAGTAGGAGAGAACTCCTACCTCCCTAGCTGGGCCGAAACTCCACAAAAACCCGCACTCGTAGCTCTCGCAGCTGGGATCAACTCCGTCTCGTCACCGAGTTCGACCTGATCGATCACGGCAAATTTAGAGAGAGAATGAGAGCTTCTCACCTAAACTCTCTTCCTTCTCTTTCCTCTTTCTTTCTCTCTCTATTTTCCTCTCTTTCCCCCATCCAAATGGTTTGGCCAAGTCGGCCTTCACAAAGACTTCCGCCCTCTCATGCCACATGTTAACCCCTCTCTACTCTGGGCTGACTCGATTTCCTATCCTCTTATCCATCTACCACGATTTCCTCCAATCTAAGATGACGCCACATGTCACCCATGGCTCACACTCAGCCCCATGTTCGACTTTATTCAGATTTATCACCGCGCAAGACTCCTCGAGCTACTCATAATGTGCCAGGCGCTTCGCACCACTCCCGCGCCTCAAAAATGTGAAATTTGATTGCTCTGACCATGAAATTCCCAAGATGGTAGCTAGATTTACGAGACGATTCCAACCCAAGTGAAGTCCGTTTCATCTGAGATCTAGAAAAATTCCAGATTTGACTGAAATTACCATTTTACCATTTTTCAGAAAATTAAAATTTTCTAGGGTCTTACATTCTTCCCTCAAAAGAATTTCGTCCCGAAATTTCATACATTTACAACAAATCACATGCATATGCAGAATGCGTGACCATACACAGATGTGAACTAACTATTTAAGCATTAAACGACTAAACCACGTAATTCCTTTATCCTAAACAAGAAGGGATAGCGGCCCATATCGGTCCCGCGCTCCCACGTCGCTTCCACTCCACCTGTTGCCACAAAGACTTCACTAGCCTCACCTGGCCTCAGGTCACAAAACCTGATCTCGACTATCCATAATGCGCACTGGTCCCTCCTCGAAGGTCCCATCTGTGTCAACCTCAATCTCTCCCTATAAAACCCGAGAAAATTTGAATTTTCTGAAAAAGAGTAAAATGGTCATTTCGGTCAAAATCCGGAATTTTTCTAGATCTCGGATGACAAAATGGATTTCATCACAACCGCCTCAACAAATCTAGCCAACACGTCATTCATTAATCTCCCAGATACCTTAATTTCATCGCTTCAAGCACCGAGTGCTCCGTGCAAGATGATGGTCATAGACACATGATGCGAAAAAGTCACCTATTACGCACTACGTGACACATGTTGCATGATTAGTGAGAGGAAGGAGATGAATGGCTTATGCATTGGGTTTATGTCAAAAGGCCCTTTAAGTCAAATAGCTTAAATGAAGCGGACAATGATGAAATTATTAAAGAAAATAATAAAGAGACCAAAGATCTCATCTTCCACTCGCTTTTGCTGAAAACGCGCATGTAATCGACAACCAGCTTCCTGTATATGCAGTATTGAGCCGACTCTCTCTAGATTTCCTCTGGGCCTGACCTTCCGCTCTCTTCAGCCAAGAAGCAAAGTTGATCTACACTACAAGGCACATTGACATTACTCAGGAGTTTTGACATCTTCAAGAGGTATAATTCTTTTCCTACTGGTTTATTCTTTGGCCAAGAAACATTTTTAATGGACGAGGATTTGTCGAGGCCCTGGATGACCGTATGTTTTCGCCTCAAAATCTTTTGAACCGAGTGAAGGAAATCCCTATTATGTGGCTGCGGAATGTTGCCAGCCTAAGGTTCTACCGTCATTGATATGTTGTGTGATTTTGTGTTGTCAAGTGATTCAAAATGAATTGCTCGATTTATTATTAGCCCATGAGCTTTTAATTTTGGTGTTATTGATCAGGAAATTGAATAACATGATTTATGTGGAATTAATTTTGTTAATATATGATGTTAAATATATTAGCATGAATTGTTTGAAATGGCATAATGCATTCCATATGCACTGGCACCTTAGAACGATAGTGTGAGTGCATGACATGAAAGAAATGAAAATGGTTGTAAAAGGAATTTCAAGGAAGATTTTCTCCGAAGAATTGCCTTGAGAGTTGTCCAACAATTTCTATCCCTGAGGTGGACTCCATGATCTGCTTTCGAGAATTACCCAAAGAATTCACCCTTAGGTTGTCTAATATATTTACTTAAATCCCTAAGAAGTAAGCCAAGAACAAAAGCCTTTTGTTTTGAAAGCGATGTTTTGCTCACATTTGGCTTAGGCATGTGTGAGGGAGTCAGTGAGGACTCGAGACATGGGATTGGGCATGTAGACATTCAAGTAGGATCATGTATTTGCTTCGAGTGTTTGCCACATGACATGTGCACTCTAGGGGTGGGGAGTAACCCATGTAGGAGATTATCGCTACAGCATTGCTCACCCCCGGGCCAAGGGATCATTTTTCGTGCAATGTGGAGTGTTCGGATGACGACGTCACTAGAGGCCGTGATTAAGAAAGTCTGGATTGTGGCTTTGACATTTTCTTTGAAACATGTATTAGAACTCTAAATTTTGATATATGTTTCTAAGTTAAGAGTAATGTAATAATCCTTGAACTATTGTTATATAGTTAATGTATTTTTTTTATGAGTATTGATGTATGGGCCTATGGCCATTTTTACTCATTTCGCTTCAGATGCTGACCCTGTGGCTCTGTACAACAATGTTAGGACAGTTGTATCTGGTAAAGCTCCCGTACAAAGGAGACTTTGCCCGATTTTCAAGTGTCCCGAGTCTCGATAAAGGGGATTCTCACGGAGCGGTGCCTGCCACCCCGACATCCACTCTAATATTCCTAGCAGGTTGACTCGTTGTCAACGGACCCGAAATGGGGCATCATAAATTTGGTATCGTGATCTTAGGTATACGAATACCTAGGACTTGACGTGGGAAATGTAGATCATGTATCCAACAGGTATCTACGCATTGACGTGGTGATCATGTGTCAGATGAATCGGTGGTGAATCAGGTGTCAGAATAGCATATGGGAAAGAAAAATAAAAAATGTAGGGAGATTTTTTTTTTTCTGAGGTTTTACAGTGTGTAAAACAAGAAAAAATATAAAAATAAATAAATTATAATGAATTTATTTGGTTTTACTGAGGACATGAATTTTTTTGTTTTTTTTTGTTTGCGGGTTTCATAGTTTGGAACAAAAGAGGAAAAAAAGAAAATTTTCAGGCGTGGAATCGAATAGGTTATTGCCCATTTTTCCAGTATGAGTCACGATACAATAGATTGTACTAAAGAAATAAGTAGTGGGCATGCAAATAGGGGGCCACGATACTAACAAGAACCCCACAGGCACGACCCCACTACATGGTCGCCAAGGGGCACGACACGGCCTGGCTCGCTAAGAGGGCTACGGCAGACGCATGCGCGCGGTCTGCTAGCGAGGTGTGTCAATATTACAAAAAATTGTATCATGACAAGAGGGACAGCTTGGTATCGCGACACGTCGCGCCGCCAGTGGGTCGAGATATCAAGGCAAAGAGCGCCTCACACAACACGTTTAATCGCGACACACGCAGCCGCGGCCGTGAGACCCGGGCCCCGCGACATTTTTCAGATCGTGACTCCGGGAGGGGGCGACGATACGACAACGTGCCAGCATGACACCTAGCTTGCTACACTACCGGGCACCCACCACGACACGACTCCAAGACTGCCACGACACGCCTGCATACTGCGGTGCGCGTGGCCTGGTCCTCGGGGTGGCACCCTATGCACTTGACCCAATTTCACTCAAGCACCGCTCGAGTCGTCAATAACTGCTCAAGGTTTTCAAAATAAAATAAAATAAAATAAAATAAAATGAAATAAAATAAAAATTTTGTTATATATGATTTAATGTATGGAAAATTTTTCTGCAGATGCTTAATAAGGTTCCTGGGTCAGGTTTTACACCTGTAGACACTTCACTAAAACTTAACCTCGCTCTTTCATTCGACTCGCGGTACATGGCTACCACGGGAGAGGACGTAGGTCATTCATACTAGATGCCAGCCAAGCACCACCAAGATTCGACCACAGCCTTAGCCGAGACCGTAGTGGAGGCCATGGGCCGCACTAAACGATATGCTGGGGCCAAGCAAAGAGGTAGCCAAGGAGGTCCGAGTAACCTTTAGAGGTTCAGGGCACATCATCCTTCGATATTCATAGGGGGAGGAGATCCGATAAAGGGCGCACTACTGTCTGCGTGGGCCGAGAAGGTACTGAGACTACGGAGATCGCCTCCGATACGACTGGGGGATCAGACATTAGCCAGCTTCCAGCCTAGAGTGTGAGGCCCAAGTGTGGTGGAACTGGGCAAAGACCTCTAGAGATCTAGAGGCAATGACTTGGGCAGAGTTCCATGGGCAGGTATTTTCCGGACATTGCTCATCATGCAAAGGCCCAGAGTTCCTGCACTCGCTGTGGACTATGACCGCATTGGCATGTGTGGCTAGGTTCGTGAGCCAGTCCGCTTTGTCGATGACTACGTACACGCACGCCAAAGTCGTGAGATTCGAGAACGGGCTAAAGTCCATCTTATGATCATAGGACTCCACCTACAGGAAATGGACTCTATGGTTGGGATTGCCATGACCATAGAGAAAGAGATCGAGGATGCTTGGAGCACTTAGGATAAGGGTGTTAGTGGCAAGAGGAAGGAGAGTCAGTCTTCTTCTAGTTCGGGGAAGAAGCCTAGGGCTTCTAGTTCACGTGGGTTCCAGAGATGTGGCCATCTCAGCCAGGCATATCGTGGTTGAAGCCAATGGGTCGGGCAAATGGTGTGCTACCACCGCATTGTTCCTGACATATAAGGAGTGGATCGCCCAAAAGACAAGATCCTAGTGGTTTCGGACAACGCTAGCCCCAACAATGCAGAGGACGTGAGAGAGGATACAAGCTCATCTCCTCCACAGCCTCAAAGACATGCCAAAGGAGCCGTGATCGGGCTTTGGGTGGAGTCGCGACGGCACCTCCCATACTGTAGCAGCCGTAGAGGCCAAGCTACGTCGAGGCGAGGACATCTGGCCAAAAGTGTGGACGCCGTGGGTTTAGGGGCGTGTCTACGCCCATCACACCACCTATTGAGTCACAGACGCCTACCAAGGCCAGGTACGTTTTGCTATCTCGCCTATGTGCAAGAGTGTTATTCGATTATTGCTTCACATTCATCTCATCACGCATCGGGCCAGGATAGAGTTGGGTTTAGAGGTTGAGGTCTTGAAGTATTCCCTTGTATGTGAGTTCCTCCTCAGTGGATTGGGCGAGGATGTGGATGCTACGTCAGAGTCATGAAAGCCAGAGATCCTGGATTCTACTCACAAAGGACCCGAGGGTCATGGATGTCGTGAGTTCGAATGTCATCCCGATGATGATCGGGTCGACAACTTATAGAGTCGCCATCGACAGAGCGTAGGAGGGTTACCGCCTCATATCGCCAGGATTCGCACTCGCGGTTGTATTTCGTGGGGATGCTACGATATTTTGCCCTGCATAAAGGTACGAGTCCAGTGTCATGGACAACATGTCGGGCTAGCAAGCCTTACCCTAAAGGACGAGGTGAGACCCCGACTTACATCTACCTCGAAAGTAGATCATGAGTATGAGGATGTTTTCTCGAATGAGCTACTGTGATTTCTGCCTCCGTAGAGGGCTGTAGATTCTCGGTGATCGCCACACCTGGTACTTCGCCCATCTCTATGACCCCGCATAGGATGGTACTCAAATGAAAGGTAGAACTCGTGAGTCCAAATACAGGAGCTACTGACAAAGTGGGTCTATTGTAATCGAGCACTTCACCACGTGGGCGCTCCTGGGCTCTATTTGCGAAGAAGAAGGACAAGACCCTTCGACCGTGCATTGACTATAGATACTGGAATGTGGTTACGATCAAGAATCTGACTCATTGCCGAGGATTGATGACTTGTTTGATTAGTCGAGAGGAGCGCGAGTTTACTCCAAGATAGACCTTCGCGCTAGTTACCATCAGCTAAGGGTTAGGGAGATAGATATCCCTAAGACAACGTTCATGACACGTTATGGGCACTTTGAGTTTACAGTGATGCCCTTTGGATTGATGAATGCGCCAGCAGCATTCATGGACCTTATACATAGGGTATTCCAACCCTATTTAGGATCAACTTGTCATACTTTGAATGACATTTCGATTTACTCCCTACCAAAGAGGAGCATGAGGATCACTTGAGGATTGTTCTTACGTTTGGGTCGAGAGATCGCCTATACACCAAGTCTCGCAAGTGCGAGTTTTGGCTTCACCGAGGTGAGATTTTCGACACGGGTGTCGCATCAGGCATGTCAAGAGACCCCGAGGAAGGTCGAGAGGCCGTGATGAGCTGGAGAGGCCGAAGTCAGTCTTCGAGATACGTAGTTTCTTAGGATTGGCTGGGTACTACAGGAGATTCATTGAGGATTTCTCCCGATTAGCAACACCTATGACGAGATTGACTCGGAAGGAGGTCAAGTTCGAGTGGGATGACCGATGCGAGGAGGCATTCCAGAGTTGAAAAGGAGGCTTACTTCAAATTCCTATCTCATAGAGTCCCTTGATGTGGACAAAGTACATAGTGTGGCCAGATGTCTCGAGGGACGGATCGATGTGTTTTGATACGCCTCGGAGGGTAGTAGCTTGTCTCCGTAGTTGGAAGAATCATGAGCAGAATTACCCCACACACGATATGGAGTTGGTGGCTATAGTCTTCGCTTTGAAGATTTGGCGCCACTACTTATATGGTGAGCAGTTCGAGGTGTACTCAAACCATAAAAGTCTGAAGTATATTTTCACGCAGTAGGACATCAACATGAGGCAACACAGATGGATGGAGTTCCTAGAGGATTATGACTTCACTTTGCATTACCACCCTAGTAAGGCAAATGTGGTGGCTGATGCACTAATAAGTCACAGGAAAGTATCAAGGTGATACTTCTGAATGGCTGATGCTCGAGATCAGGAAAGTTTCGAGCTACGCACCACGAGTAGGCTCGTGGTACGTCGGGGAGTTTAGTGGCTACACCGCTCTCGTTGAGCGTGAGTGATCGAGTCCCGTGGATAAGACACGGAGGATAGCGTTCATTAAGGACTCCGTACACCAGTATTAAGCGACGAGGGGCTTAATTTGGCCCACGCAGATGGTAGTCTTCTTGTGATAGAATGGGTAATGGTTCCCAAATAATCGATTCGGCAGGAGGATTTTAGAGTCATCGCTACGATTCGCCGTGGCATCCGTGGCATGGAAGATGTACTAGGATCTCATCGCCGCGATATCGAGCTTTAATGAAGAGACACGTAGGGGACTTTGCTCGACAGACGCCTCACGCGGTCAAGAAGTTAAGGTCGAAAGCACCGTAAACCGCTAGGCGCTACTTCACCATCGAGGTGGCTTCGGCGGGAAGTGGGAGCACGCTCATGATGGATTTTAGACCCACTTGTCATGGACACCGCAGGCGATAGGACGCTTAATGGGTGATAGTGGACTCGCCTCATGAAGCCTTCCAAGACATTTTCAGCCGTGCATATGACATTCACATTGGAGAGATTATGCCGGTTGTATATTCAAGAGATAGTATAGCTACATGGAGTACCGTGATCCATAATGCCTGGAGGGACCTAGGTTTACTACAGACACTTTTGGAAGAGTTTCCAAAAGGCTACAAGTAATACCTACCGACCATGAGTACAACTCTCCACCTTACTGCATGTATCGGCCAAATGTAGAGGACTACATGGTGTGTTGGGAGGACATGTCACACACAAGCCTGGATCATAAGGGTAGCCGAAGAGGCCCTAGTGGAATTCGCCTACCAACAACGCTTATCAAAGTAGTATACGCATGGCACCATATGAGGCATTATATGAGAGACCATGCAGATCATCGATATGTTGGACCGAGGTGGGAGAGAGCTCCATAATTGGTCCTGATCTGATTAGAGACACCTCCAAGAAGGTGAGCTTGATAGCGACAGCTTGTCTTCTCACTGGGCCAAAGCCTACGTGAAGAGCTTGCGTCGATGTACAACGCCGACCCTTTAGAGTTCAAGGTTGGTGATCACGCCTTCAAGGTGATGCTTAAGAGAGAGTGACGTTCTAGCACCTGAAGCTATCGCGAGGTTCATCACTTTGAGATACTCGAGTAGTAGACACTATAGCTGCACTCTGCTGGCTTTACCGCCCAAAGATGTCGTGTCCACGAGATTTCACGTCCATGCTCGAGGTACACTCTAGATCCATCATGTGCTGGATTATAAGAGATTGAGGTTGACATTGACGGGACTGAGGAGGGACTAAAGGTGCATTATGGATACCGATCGTTCTACGTTGAAGACCGTGAGGTTGGCCGAGAGGGTGCTATGGCAAAGACCGCGGGAGCGGGAGGAGCCAACGTGTAGCGAGACATCGATGTGGGCCACCTATCCTTCTTGCTAGTGGATTTAAGGTACGTGGGTTTAGTCATTTAATACTTAAATGACTGGTTTACATGCATGGCATAGTGCACGTTGTATATGCATATGATTCGTTGTGATTGTATAGAATTTCGGGATGAAATTCCTTTCAAGGAGGGGAGAATGTAAAACCCGAGAAAATTCGAATTTTCTGAAAAAGGGTAAAATGGTAATTTCGATCAAAATCCGAAATTTTTCTAGATCTCGAATAACGAAACAGACTTCACCGTTGGAATCATCTCGGTAATCTAGCCGCCACGACTTCACCGAATTCCGAGACGCAAGAATTTCATCGCCGAGGCACCGGTGCCCGGTGCCGCATGAATGCGTTCGCGGAGAGACATGTGATGTGACAAAAGTCACCTAATACATGTACCCATGTGACACATGTTGAATGATTAGTGAGAGAATGGAGATGAATGACTTAGATTAAGCCAAGTATCAAAAAGGCCCTCTAAGTCAAATAGTTAAATGAAGGGACAAGGATGGAATTATTGAAAAGAAAATATTAAAGAGACCAAAGACTTCATCTTCTCCACTTGTTTTTGCTGGAAAACATGTAGTAGGGCTAAAAACCAGTTTTTAGAGAGAGAAAAAGTGACTTCTCTCTAGATTTCCCAGCTTTCGGACCTTCGGTTCTCTTCGGGCTAAGAAGCAAAGTTGATCTACGCTACAAGTGTAACACCCCGAAATATACCCTAGTCGTTTTCGACATGTTTAGGGTATTTTTTAGTCATAATTTGAATGTTTCGTGATTTAAATGTGAAACAAGGAAATTGAGAAACCCGAAAATTTTACAAGACATAAGGACAAATTTGTAATTTGGAAAAAAGGATATGAAAGTCATAAGATAAGAAGAGCTGGCTAAATTAGAATATAAATATGTTGTAAAGCAACAAATACAGAAAGTCAAGGACCTATGTGCAATAACTATAAAGATTAAGTATAAAAAGAGCTTGAGACAACAAAATATCTCAAATTTGGTCTTCAAAGAGAGTAAACCTTGAAGGCAAGGAAGAAGAGAGAAGAGCAAGCAAGGCGAGGTTTCAAGAAGAAAGCGTATGGATTATAGTAAGGATTTCTATGATTTTTGACTTCAATATGGAATCATGTGTATTTTGACTCGTAGATTTTTATGGGTTCCAAACCTAGAGTTTAGTTAGGAATTGATCATAACCTTAGATTGTATGAAATTGAGTTTGAAAAACTCTAGTTTGGTTAATATAAGATGAATCCCCTTAATTTGCTTTTGTATAAAGACGGTGGACTTTAAGTATGTCTTGACTTTTACCTAGTTCTGTATAGTTTAAACCACCATTACAAGATGAATACGGAGTGGTTTTGAGGTGTGTATCGAGTATTGAGTTGGTCTTAAAGGGAAGAGCATGACAAATGAGAAAATCCACAATTTTCGGGGCATTCTGGGGGTTGGTACCGGGGTAATTAAATACTTGGTACCTGCATTCATATTACGCACTCCACCCACCCTTCGTTTCCCCTGTACCAGCTTCTCGATTTTGGCCATAACTTGGTCATTTCTTATCCGATTTGAGTGATTCAAGTTGTTGGTTAAAGTAGATTTCAAGGAAAACAAAACACCCTGAAATAGGCACCTTCAAAATCTGACTCTATGTGGCCCAAACATTCACTCAAAGTGGGGCTATGTTCAAGCCAATTTCTGCCCTGGTTGTTATTAGAGTAGTCCCTATTTGTTTAGGACATAACTTGAGTTTTAGTGCTTCGATTTGGGTGATTCCAATTGGAGAAGAATCCTTAGCACCTTAGCTTCAAAGGAGTACAAAGAACCAGTGTCAAATATGAAGTTAAGACCCCTGAAAATGGGTATTTCAAACTGTCCCTAGTGTAAAATGGGCAAAATGACTAGTTTGGCATGGAATGCCATAACTTGAGTTTGGATGATTCAATTGGAATGATTCGAATTTCCAAGTGAAGTAGATTTATAGAGGAACAAGAATACATGAATGATGTGTGAATACATAGGTATCATACTGTACAAGTATATGAAATGCCATATGTAATAGGCATGAAACAAGAATATGATATGAAACATGAAAACGAACTGAAACATGAACATGAACATGAAAGGCACATGCCATGAATACGTAATGTGATTAAGATAAGTTAGTGAGTTCGGAAGACATATGATAGTATGACTACCTAGGACCAAAGATCGAATGAGCCGGACGCTCGACGCGTTTCCGGCACTCGCTAAAGGTTACGACACTTCGCTACGCGCGCACATTCGACCGCTTCAAGACTCCCGCTGCTGCTACGACACTCCGCTACGCGGGGCGCACTTTCCGACGGCGCTTCACACTCCGCCTAATGGCACTCCCGTTATGTGGGCAGCACGCTCGACGGCAAGGCTTCAAAGACTCCCGCTAGTGCTACGACACTCGTTAATGCGGCAAAGCATCGCTCGATCGCGTTTCTAAGACTCTTGCTAGTGCTATGGCACTTCAAGATCAGATTAATCTTCCGGTACTTCTTATGTCAAGGCCCTACTCATTTCTTATGATTAGTCCGGGTAGTCAAAACAAGCTTATATGGATAAGATCAATAAAGAATAAGAGTAAAGAAATGAATACGGTAAAGATCCTAATATACCTACGTACCTCTCAGATTTATTCCGTAGGGGTAATTCCACGTACTTTTGTACAAGTAAAATCTCAGAAAATTAACGGGTACTTCCGTGACGAGAAATAAGTATAAGTTCTCAGAATATAAGAACAAGTCTCTCAGAATACGTGCATAAGATCTGTAATATAAGTATAAGATCCGAAATACAAGAATAAGATCCGAAATACAAGCATAAGTTCCGTAATACAAGTATAAGATCCGTAAGACAAGTATATGCTCTGTAATATAAGTATAAGTTCCGTAAGACAAGTTTATGCTCAGTAATACAAGTATCATCCTAATACAAGTATAAGATCCTCAAATATAAGAATAAGCTCGTAAAAACAAGCGGCAAGATTTCAGAAGCACAAGTATATGTCGTGGTAATACAAGTATAGGTTCCGTAAGACAAGTATATGCTCCGTAATACAAGAATAAGATCCGAAGTACAAGAATAAGATCCGTAATACAAGTAAGTAAAACAAGGATGTGCTCCGTAGTACAAGTATAAGATACGAAGTACAAGTATAAGTTCCGCAAGCATCACGTACCCCAAGAAAGGTCTAAGCCTCAGAAATCCAACGAGATATGGGTAAGTATCGCTCCACGTGGGGTTCAAGTAGATATTCTCGAGATCCGACAATTATAAGTCCGAGACAAGGCAAGAATAAGCCTCGATATATATGTTCTTCTGGGAGATCACGTATAAGTCCTGATACAAGTACAAGCAGGTCTTTGGGAGAGTTGAACAAGTAGTATTTCTACGGTACTTCCGTATTAGAATAAGTTCCAGAATATCTCTCGTAGGGTACCTACTTCTGCACCTCCAAACAAGTGTAATCCCGTAGTATAAGTATAAGCCCCATGGTATAAGTATAAGCTGAGGGGCATCTAAGGGTACCTCCAGAGGCATAAGTTTTATGAACTCCCACGGGAGATCTGAGATAGATATAAGTACCAGTATGTGTATAAGTACCTCCGTATAGGTATAAGCTATGTAACTATTTTCGGAGATCGGAACAAGTATAAGCTTGAAATAAGTATGGGTATGTGGATAAGTACCTCCATATAAGCATATGTATAAGTTCGCACCGTGATAATGAAATAGATCCGAACAACAAGGTGTTGTGCTAAGGATAAGTATGTATGTAAATTTGTTATATGTTTATTATGATTCATTATAAGTGCATGTGTTTCTATATAAGTCATATGTTTCCCACTAAGCGTAAAGCTTAGCACGAGTTTTTAATCCGTGTAGGTATAGGAAAAGACGTCCGAAAGCTTCCGCATACAGCTGGGCTAGCACACTAGTAGGGGTTCATCACAGTATGTCCCCCGCTCTGATTTGTAAATGTAAAAGTACAGTTTTTGTATATGTAAATGGGACTCAGTATATGTGTATAGATTGATGACACTCACCCTGGTAGTTCTTTTCAGGTATGTAAATGATTTTTGTTATTATAGAAATTGTTTGTATACCCACATGTACAAGTTCACTTCCGAGAAAAAATGTGTAAAGAGTCCCAATATATAGCTCCTGCGCTCGAACTCAATTGATCCATTCGGGTCGGATCGGGAATCGGGTGTGACAACAAGGCTACATAAAATAATCGATTTTGCGGTTTCGACAACTTTAAGAGGTAGGGATCTTTTCCTATTGGTTTATTCTTTGGCTAAGAGCCATTTTAATGGATAGGGATTTGTTGAGGCCTGGATGGCCGTGTTTTCGGTCTCAAAATCTTTGAACCGAGTGAAGGAAATCCCTATTGTGTGGCCATGAACAGTGCCAAGCCTAGGGTTCTAATGCTCACATGATATGTTGTGTGATTTTTGTGTTGTTGGGTGATTCAAAATGAATTGTTTGGATTTGTTATTGGCCCATGTGAGCTAATTTTGGTGTTATTGATTGTGAATTGAATAACATGATTTATGTGAATTAATTTTGTTAATATATACATATTAAATATATTAGCATGAATTGTTTGGAAATGACATAATGCATTCCATATGCACCGGGGCACCCTAAAACGATAGGTGTGAGCGCATGACATGAAAGAAAATGAAAATGGTTGTGAAAGGAATTTCAAGGAAGATTTTCCGACGAATTGCCTTGGAGAGTTGCCTAACAGCTTCATCTCGAGGCGCATTCCATTTAGATCAAGCTTCTGAGAATTACCCAGCACCCACCTCGAAGGGTCAGCTCTTAATATATTTATCGAACTCCTAGAGTAAGTTTTCTGCAATTAAAACCTTTGTTTTGAAAACGATGTTTTGCCTCGCATTTGGCTTAGGCATGTGCAGTGGAGCCTGCGGAGGACTCGAGACCCGGGATTGGGCATGTAGACATTCAAGTAGGATCATATTTGTTTCGAGTGTGCTCTGGGCTGCTACGACACGCGCAGACTTGCTTTTAAAGAACCCATGTAGGAGATTATCGCTACTCGGGTGCACGCTTCACCCCGTCGGCGGATCATTATTTCGTGCACAGTAGGAGTGTTCTGATGACGCGCCGCCACTAAAGGCCGTTGCCAAGAAAGCTCCGATTGTGGCTTTGACATTTTCTTTGTAAAACATGTATTAGAACTCTAAATTTTGATATATGTTTTGGTTAAGAGTAATATAATAACTCTTGAACTATTGTTATATAGTTGGTGTATTTTTTTTTTATGAGTATTGATGTATGGGCCCAAGTGGCCATTTTTACTCATTTTGCTCAGATGCGGACCCTGGTTGCCTGCACAATGTTAAAATAAATAGATTCGTGAGCCCCGTACAAAGGAGACTCCACCCGATTTTCATTAAGTCCCCGAGTCTTAAAAAGTGGGATTCACGGAGTGGTGCTCAAGTTATCCGACATCCACGAATATTCCGGCGGTCGACGTTGTCAACCCGACCCCCGGAAATGGGGCTTCACAAATTTAGACGTGAGCTTAGGTATACGGTCATCAGGACTTGATGGGAATGGGTAGATCATGCATCCATTGTGCATTTGATGATTGATGTGTGATCATGTGTTGTATGAATTGTAAAGCCAGTGAATAAAGACATAGGGAAAAAAATAAAACCTAGGAGAATTTTTCGAGGCTTTACAAAGGTGTAAAACAAGAAAAAAATAAAAAGAAGTAAATTATAATGAATTTATTTGGTTCTACTGAAGACATGAATTTTTTTTTTTTTGTGGCTCGGCAAAGATAGTCAAATTGTCGTAGAAAAAAAAAAAAATTCAGGCAGTGGAGGCCTTAATAGGCTACTGCCCATTTTTCTAGTCTGAGTCACGATACAATAGATTGTATCGCGACACAGGGCGCAGGGGCGTGCAGCAGGGGGCCACAATACGGCCAGCAACCCTGCAACATGGCCAGCAAGGGGCATGACACGACCGGCTCAAGGCAAGGGCGCGTGCGCCGCATGGCTGCGGGCCCCAAGCAGCGAGGTGTGTCATGATACAAACGATTGTATTGTGACAGAGGGGCAGGCTCAAGTCAAGGACATCGCGCCAAGGGTCAAAGGCGATACGGTGTAGCAAATACCTGCGACACGCTGTAAAAGCACCGTGACACGCGGCAGTGCGCTGCCACCTACAAGGCGCTGTGAGGCTGGGTCGTAATACAATTCTTTGCACTGACCTAGGGCGACGACATCGGAAGGCAAGCCGCACGACATATTCCACGACACAACGTGCGTGCAAGCAGACGCCTCCACGCACGGGGTCCCACGACCACCGTCAACCTCATGGAACTGACAGAACCATATATCAACAGGTTCCATACACGAAAAGTAGGAATTGCCACGTCGAGCCCATACATCCATACTCACCGAAATATTATCAACTATATTACAAAAGTTTCAAGAGTTAATTACACTCTCATACAACATGCATCGATCATAATGTTTCATATGTTTTACAAAAAATATACATACAAAGCCACATGCTCAGCTTTCTTTTCCAAATGCTTTATGAGCTGCCTCCTTAACACTCCCTATACCTGAAAGGGGGATCCCATCGACTCAAGGAGCAATGCCCACGCTGATAACTTCCCACGAGGGTTACTCCCACCTATGCAATGCAATGGCAAACACACACATCCAAGTGAATCTTTGATGATTCCTACCAAATGTCTACATGCCTAATCCCATGGCTCGAGTCCTACCGACTCTCTCTCTCTTCACACGCGCCAGGCCATGTATGAAAGTGCAAATCATTTCCAAATCTATTTGTTTTAATTGTGGACAACCTTCCGATATAAATACGTTGGAAAATCCTTGTGTAGAATTTGTCGGGTAACTTCCTCCGAAACAATTCACTGCCTCTCCGACGTGAATTGCTGGACAGTAATCTCCCAAAGACAATTCTTCGCACAATTTTATGATAAAATTATATTTGAATATATAAAAAAAAATCATTGTTTGGACAACCCTCCGATTTTATTTTTCATGCACTCACACCTTCTATTCTGCAGGCTCCCAAAGTGGTATACGAAATGCATTACGCCATTTCCATATAATACATCGCACATATCAAGCATGCATATATTAACAATTTATACTCAACGTGTTATTCAAATATAGCAATAACATATCAAACACATAAGCAACTCCATACAACCTACTCTGGCCGTCTTCTCGAGATCCCAAACCACTTTAGATTTCGCCACTCGGCCCAAATTTGAACTAAATAAACACACCCTGTACCGAACATCCCTAACCATTAACAAGGTCCTTAAACAAGGACTAAACCAAGTAAGAGAGAACCCCTACCTCCCGGAGTTGTCGAAACCCACAAACCGGCATCTCGCGCAGCTCTTGCAAAGGGGATCAACCTCTTGTCTCGCCGGGTTTGACTCGACCGATCACGGCAAATCTCTGGGAGGCTGAGAGTTTCTCTACCTAAACTCTCTTCTCTTCGTCCTTCTTTCTCTCTCTATTTCCATCTCTTTCCCCCATCCAAACGACAGCTGTCAGTCAAGAGACTTCTCCTTCCTACGCCATACGCCAACCTCCCATTGGTCGACTCTGATTTCCCTATCCTCTTATCCATCTACCATACTCCTCCCTCCACCCAAGATGACGCCACGTCACCCAGGTCTCACACTTGAGCTCATGTTTGACTCATTTCAGATGACACGTGGCACCCTTGAGCTACTCACAATGCCAAGTGTCCCGCACCACCCTGTCTCCTCGAAAAGTGAATTTCCGACTTTCTCACCGACGAATCTGACTGGTAGCTGACTTTCGCGAGACTACTCAACTGAGTCTGCTTTCGCTATCCAAGATCTAGAAAATTCCGCATTTTGACCGAAATTACCATTTTATCAATTTTCTAAATTTAAAATTTTCTGGGTCTTACGTAATTTCTTTTTTGCTGCATCGAAGCCACTAATACCTCTTGCTTGTTCATATCGTACTAAGAGGTAATATTAATGATGATTCTTCTATGTTATGGCATCAATGATTAGGTCATATCTCCATATATAGGTGATGAGTGTCCAAAAACACTCATTACATACTCGGGTTTTAGTATGTTTTAGATCTCTTCTATAAATAATTTAGTAGCATTTTCGCTTCATATACTACTAATATGTAGTTTCATTTTTCATTGTAGGTTAAATGGTGGCAAGTTGGAGGCATTTTGGAGGTCATCATAATATGGAAGAATGCGCATCTTGTCCCAATGTCAAAGACGTTGCCGGGCCTATTTTGCGAATCCCGCCATTCGCATTCAGAAGCAATCTCTTTCAAGGTCTTTAAGGAAGAATGCCCTAATGACTGGGGGTTCATACTTAGAGGTTTCAACTGAAGAGAGAAGAGGTTTGATAGACATAGAGATCGACATCTACCTTTGGAAGGTCCGTGAATCGGAGGAAGAAGACTAAGAATCCACCGATCTTGTAGCATTAGAGTTCTTCTACCTTTACCTTCATGTTTTCCTAAACTTATGATGCCACGATTCATTATGTTCTAAACTTACAATCTCGGGTTTTTGGATGTATTTTAGACATGAAGCTTATATTTAGTTGCTAGGATTTCTTATTCTATTATTTCATGGGATTGTGCCTCTTTTGATTCATCCTTGATTTTGTTTACATGTTAATATATGACCAATATTAATGTGGTGGGTGGTTCTCTACGAGATCTGAGAAGGGAGTAGAGAATTAGACGTAGGTGAATTAACCTAATTAGCTAGGTGGTGTATAAATCATCGATAATTGGGGGGCATGTGAAATTCTTGGGACCTAAAGCACCTCTAGTACTTGGGGTTGAACTGAGAAGCAAAAGACCTAGTATTAGTTGGTAGGTTATTTGATCTTGAGAGAAAGCAAAAGACCTAGTATTAGTTGGTAGGTTATTTGATCTTAAGAGAGGCCTGATAATTAAATTAGTCAGGAATCACTTGGGAGAACTTTCCTGAGAAACAATAGTATAAGAGTCTAGTTCAAATATAAGTGGATTATCCAATTGCCTAGAACCTTATTATCTTTAGAAACCCTTAACTTGCGTAATCAAATTTCTAGTTTTGCAATTTAGTATTTTAATTTAGGTTCGGTTCAAATCATTACAATTGTTTGTTTGGATATTACAGAGGTAGGCTAATTTTGGTACTTAGCATCCTGCTTCTCCACGTGGATCGATCTTTTGTACGGCTCGCACACTATATTACTTGACACGCGTATACGTAGGCGAATAGGCATTAATTACATATCTTGTCACATAATTTTAATACAAAACGCAATTACACCTATCAAGTTTTTTGCGTTGCTGCCGGGGAGTTGCGGTGTTTTATGCTAATATCGATACTAAGTACATCTCTCGTACTTCAAACATTTCTTTTAATTTTCTTGTTTTTAATTTTCATTTTTTTTTTTAAATTCTTGACATTTAGTTTTCTTCGTTGAATTTTCAGGTACCATTAGGTTGCATTCGAAGATTGCGAGCTGAAAATCTTATACCATTAGATCTTGAAACTGAAGAGACCTTTAGAAGAATTTGGAGTGATAAGAGAGCAAGAATAATTGAACAGATCAACCTATGTAAATTATGGAGGATTTCAGAGAAGAAAAGAAGTTGGTTATAGAATGGGAGATGGTGTGACACCTGATACTGCACAGATGGACAATGTCCTAAGACCCATAAGAGATTATGCTCGTCCGCCATCCACTACTTAGCTTGTGATAAGAAGACCAGCTATACAAGCTAATAACTTTGAGCTTAAGTCCATCACCCTCCAACCCCTACAAGGAGTGCATTTCATCGGACTTCCCCATAGAACCCCAATGTTCACATTCGAACTTCTTAGAAGTATGTGATACAGTGAAGTACAATGGAGTCAGTCATGATGCCATCCTTCTTCAGTTGTTCCTATTTTCTTTGAAGGATAAGGAAAAGTATTGACTTACCATGGAGCCTCTAGATTCCATCACATCTTAGGATCTGTTAATAAATTTCTAACTCGGTTATTCTTACCAGCCAAGGAAGCAAAGTTAAGGATAGACATCAACAATTTTTTTCAACTAGATGGTGAATCCTTTTATGAAGCTTGGGAGACGTACCAAGATTTTTTAAAGAAATGCCCTAATCATAATCTACCTAAATGGATGCAAGTGCATCATTTTTATAATGGGTTGAGTGTACCTACAAGAACTCTGATTGATGATTCTGCTAGAGGAGCTATTCTGGGCAAGAATGAGGTAGAAGCGTACCAGATTCTAGAGAATATAGCTCTAAATAATTGTCAAAGGCCAGCCGAGAGAGCAGTACCAAAGAAATTGGCTAGGGTGCATGCAATCACAAACTTAGTAACCCAAATTTCTTTACTTTCTAAATAGTTGCAGACTGCTAAATTACAAAATTCTCAACTATTAGCTCATATGGTCCAAGCTACTCCTCCGTCATATGAGTTGCCATCGACCACCCCACCTTTACTGCACGCTAGATAATGAATCCCATGGGAATTAACAATCGAAAGCGTGCTCAAGACGGCCAAAATTCCCTTCCAATCAAAAACTTCAACCCTTATGATCAAAATTACAATCCAGATGGAGGAGTCACCCTTAACCTGCTCATGGAAGAATTCTATCATCGAAATTTATGGAGCAAATGAAACCCTCCCCACCACCTCAGGAGAAGAAGTCCAACTTAGACGTGAAACTAGAGCAGCTAGCGAATATACAGATATAGATGTGGAAATCTCAGCACCAGTTTGAAAATGAGATGAGAACTTTCTTAACCAATCAAGTGGCTTAACTTAGGAACTTATAAGTGCAGATAGGCTAAATGGTTTCTATGTTCAACAAGAGGCAACAAGGCAATTTGCTGTTATGCTTGGTCAAATTTCTAAAACTGCAACCAGAGACATGTTAAGTCCCTAGCAGTTGCATTAAAAACTTTATGTGATCTAAGTTGTTACTATTCTTATTTTAAATTATTTAACTATAACTTGGTTTGCTTACTACAAGTGCACAGGTGAACAAGTAGTAAATTGAATTTTAAGTCTAGATATCGTACCCACAAGGATCGATAAGAAATTTCAAAGATTAAGTATTCAAAATACTCAAGGATATCACTATTTGAACTCAAATTTCTAAATGGTGAATTGACTATTCAATAGAGTAAATATATTTAAATTCTAAATAAGATTATCTAGATTTTAACAACTAGTAGTGATAGGCGTTTATGTGATTGTGTTTTTGAAGATATGCAATAAGAAATGCAATTTGCCTAATCGCACAAGTGTGCGCTCGTCAAGTAATATAGTGTACTCAAGGTATCAATATCGATCCATAGGGAAAACCTTAATCGTAGTGGGCTAAGTACCAAAATTATAATACTTATTTAATATTCAAACTAGCAATTGTGATGGCTAAGCGGAAGTAAAACCAGATTAAATTACTACTAATGTCTTGTGCGCTTCAGACGTGAAATTGATCAAAAGGGTGCAAAAATGTTAGGGTGTCAAGTATCGACATTCCTTACTATGTAATGCTACAGCTCCATCTCCATTATCTAGTATACATGTCTCTCTGGGTTCGCCTTATCTATTATAATTAGTTTCTCAAGGTCATTTAACCTCCCTTTATCACTAGGTTTCTTGCTCCGGCTCAACCCCAAGTATTTAAAGGTGCATGGAATGCAAAGAACCCTAAGCCTCCCCGGGACATCGATAATCATATATTACCAAGTTTACAGGGTTAACCCACCTATGTCTAATTTTTCATTCACTTCTCAAATCTTATAAAGAACCACTCACATATTAAGATTGATAAGAAATTAATATGTTGATTTCAACCAAGCATGAGTTAATGGTAAATGAATATATATATATATATATATATATATATATATATATATATATATATATATATATATATATATATATATATATATATAAGATAATGGAATTATGAAAGTCAACACTTTAACATAATATTCATGTCAAATTCACTACCAACAATCTCTAAACCACAAATTAGAACCTCATGATGTTTTTTTCATTACAAAAGAAAAGCAAGACTTAATAATAAGGATGTAGAAAACTTCAATGATCTGAGGAATGATCTTCGGCCTCCTCGGATTCTTCAAGCCCTCTAAGATGCACTCAAGTCTCCTTTCCTCTGTTCCAAACCCAAGTTCCTCAAACCCTAGCATCAAGAAACGCTTTTTCGAACCCCGGTCGATTCTCCCCGCTCTTTTATAGCTTCTCTCACGAGATAAGGTTTGTTAAGCTTCCTACCGACGTCACGACGCTTGAGTTGTTTGTCGCACCATTATTCTCCGTAGAATCCCAAGGCTCCATCCAAAGATTTTTCCTCTACAAAAACCCCAAAACAACTAAATATTAGAAAAGTAATAAAAACAAAGTCATATATATATATGAAACTGATCCAAATCTCGCTAAATTTCAGGTTTGTAATGAGTGTTTTTAGGCACTCATCAGTAGTTTCTCTGCTACAAACATTGGAAAGGAATTGACAATATGACTATTAGCTTGCACTGTTTAAAAAAACTAATTTGTTATGGGTTGAATCCTGAACTTGTCCAAGGGTATGTTAGTATAGTCTTGACTAAAACCTTCAAACACCATACATTTCACAATTTAGACTACCATGTTCCAAAACCAGGATAGCATGTGTCTAAAAAGCTACTTTTATGATTTGATTCCCTTTAAGACTTGGATGACTTCCAAAACCAGGACTCTTCAACAAATTCTTAGAACTGAAGTTAACTTGCTCCCAAAACCAGGGTAATACAAGCTCCCTTCAACATTATCAAATCATTACTCTGCAGATTAACCAATACACTCATTTCTATTGAAAAGAATGACATATTTGGATTAAAATGAGGCAAGCTCTTAAAATATTAGTTTCATGTACTAAGGGATCACTATTCCTAACCTTAGGAACACACCTCAGCTGTCATTAGAGGGTATCCTAGATATCAAGTGTTGGAATAGATCCTATGGTTTGGTTCATGGAATTAATATATCAAGCAGTAGAAAATAAACATTTGAACTAATTATATCAATCCAGACTTCAACACCATAACTCACATTAAAGCTTTACAAACATAGCAAGCACATCATCAATCCCTTCCCATAAGGGATTTAGCCTGCCATCACTGGATTACACATAACAATGACAAGTTGTTCAAACAAGTCCATTATGATCATAATCAAGAAAATGAAGAAGAAGAATTCAAACAATGTTTTCTGCTTCACTACAAGTTCAGATAGTGAATGTAGCTTGATTTTCTATAATCTTTTCTCCAAAACTCAATTCAGATAAACTATTCTAATGAAACATAAAAATAATGAAAAATAAAGAAAAGAGATAAGAAAACTATTTACAAAACTCTATACTCTACTTTTTTGCTTCTAACTTGCTCTTTACTCTAACTCTAACTCTACATTTCGTTCTTCCTTTTCTACATCCTTTTTTGCACCCTATATCTTTCTATTTATAAATTCAATCTATTTGTGGGCCACAATTCAAGGTAGACTTTAGACTTTAATGCAAGCCCATAAGATGATTCGTTTGAACAAGAGTTATTATGTCACGACATTGATACGCCTCACATGCGTCTTTAGCTTTTTCGTGAGGTTGTCACGACACTCCACTAATAAAGTTGCCTTAGAGATTGAATTTAGATTGTCACGACATTGTCTTTTGAACTTATGTCTTCAATGTTTGTCATGACAATCTCTTCTTGATGTACAACTGTTGACCTTTGGAATTATTGTCGCTACATAAATAAATTTGTCGTGGACACACAACAATGAGTCACTAGCTGGTCTTCAAAGATGTCATGACTTTGTACATTTATGCTTGACATTCATTTAGATGGATGTTGTGACAAGATTTTCAATGTCATAACAATATTCGCTACTTTCTAGTGGATTCTTATCTTTTATCATTGCACATAAGTTGGAAATTTCGATAGTTTGTCGTTCGCTTTTAGTCTTTGTGTCTTTTTGTTACTTTTTGCTTCTTTTGATAGTAATTCCTGCAAAACAATAATTTGGTGAAGATTCCATAATTTTGCATTAAAATGAGCATTAAGGCCTCAATTATGCATGCAAAAATGGACTTAAAACTCTATGAGTTTCACACTCATCAAACTCTCCCAAACTTAAAGTTTTGCTTGTCCCCAATCAAAGAAAATAATCCTTGCTTAACCTCAAGCAATTTAGCTAGACTTTAAGGCCATTTTCCATTCAATAATCATTTTCAATTAAATCAACATTTAAATTCCATGAAATGTCAGTTGTGATATGAATTCTAAACAAACCTCAATTCTAGAATAAAAAAGATTTTCAATTAAGTTCAATTGACAAACAGATAAATAATAAAGTGTAAAAAGTTAAGTTCTTGACCGCTGATTTGTGATTGTGTTTTGGCCTTCCCTCTTTAACAAATTAGCAAGTTAGTTAATATTTTGAGGTACTCTGTAGAAGAATGGAAGCCTCCTCAGATTGACTTAGGTCCTATAGGCTTGTTGGTCATATTATTCTCCACTAATGTAGGTAGAACACCACCTTCAGGATCAAATAGGTATTTCAGGCTTGTAATGTATGGCTTAGGTATTAGGTAGATAACTGGAAATTTAAGGCTCAAGTTTACCCAAAGTGCACATACAACTCAACATTTGGCACTCACTCTTCTCATCCTCAATTTTTCTACTAAAAACAACCTTCTTGTTTTGGTGCATCAATTTGCATAATCTCCATTGTGGCATTTCTTTTGACTACTTTCATACTTTTAATTCAGTTCTTGATACTAGAATCTCTTATCTTTTCATTTTTTTGTTCAAGGTTTTGGGAATGGTGTAATGTTTTGCCTTCTCTTAAGCTTTCTACCACCGTTAGTGAGCTAGGTTAGTAATTCCCATACCAAATAAGCATTAGGGTACTAGGTGTTGAAGCACCCCAAAGAACTTAATGGCTCAAGGGAGGAAGGCTATAAGACAAAACACATTCCCCCTTGATACTTTTGTACTTTACGCCTTCAATACCAGAATTATCTATCAAGGCAATCTTTACTGCTTTCATTTCAATCGATCATCCTTTCACATTCTCTAATCTCATCCTTCTTCACATCACAAATCGTACTCCCCCAAACTGTCTCCATTATCTATTTCATGTGACCGACATTGCAATTGGGGTAAACTAAGGGTTCTTTTACTCGAAGGATGACATTTATGAGGCTTAAGGTTTTCTATTCGATTTCAAGAATGAATCAGGCATTTAGATCAAACAAAGAACTAGGGTATATGCATATGCATATCACCAAGGTAGGCTTGAAAGGCACAAACTTCCCAAGGATGGCCTAAATCATTTCCTCGTTTGTTGTGTTGCCTTTAATCGCCATGAATACACCCAATGCTCTAGGACCTTTGGAGACTAAAACTTTGATGGATGTCATAAAATGTTCCTAATCCAAGCACAATTAGTTGTAAAGGTACGAGTGACTATGTGCATGTTTTCAGGGCTCATTAGAATTGAAATGTTCATGCAAAATAGAATTATTAGCTTTATCAACTTTATTATTTGTTTAAATCTTCATGAGTCTAGAATTTCAAATTTCTAATTATTATCGAGCATCACAACTTTCCAATTCTATTGAGCTCATTCTACCCCTATTCATCTACCAAGAATTTTCTTTTGTATTATTAAGATTGTTTGGTCTTTTTAAAAGATATTGTGCTAGCAGAAGTTAAATTTGATTAAACATATCACTTTAGTCCAAAAATTTAGCACAAGTAACTCATCAACATTTGATCCCACTAAACAATTCAAAATCAAGACTGTGCAGAACAAATAATCAAATACAATGTAACACAATTTCTACAAAAGCAATTCATTCATGTAGAAAGGACAATTTACAAAAGAGATTTTTGGAGATATAATTGGGGATACAAAAGAGACATTCATTTGTCTTTCTTTGGTTTCCTTGATTGAGGTCCTCAGGTTCCCGAGACACCATGCCTAGCAAGTGAGGCCGAATAACATAAGGGATGTAGTTAGAGATGGTGATTTTCGGGGCCGCTTATTTTTATTCTCGCTAAACACGTTGTCATAGCCTAATCTAGCATTTTTACATTACTTTACCAACTCATTCCTTATAGACATTGATCCAAAAGTCTTCCCCATCTTAATTTGTTCACAATAAATAGATTTTAGGTAGTGATTGCAAGATTCCATCTTTTCTACCTAAAATTTGTTTCTAGAGATCAATGAATCATGTATTTTCTTGTCTCTTTCTTCCAATACTTTTGACACCTCTTCATCTCTCTTGCAGTACCCTTTCCAATATGCTTGATCTCTTTGTTTCAATTCAGCCTCCACATTTAATCTCTTCTCTCTAGTTCTTCCCTCCATTTTAAATCTCTTTGTTTAATTGCCTCATCCATAAAGAGATCCCTTTTCCTTGTTTCTTCTTGAAATAATCGGTCTCTTTCTCCAATCAGCTCTCTTCAATTGGATGTCTCTTTCCAACATTCTTTGTTCCATTATTCTTAACATCTCTAAAATCTCTAAATTGTTGCCTTGTTGTCTTGAACTTCCAGCTTAGTCTTTCTAATAAGCTGCAACTTCTGGAGACATCACCCAATCTAAGCTTGTACTTCTTTCCATTTCATTCCTTGTCTTCACCGGGTGGCTCACCACCACCCCTCGATTATCACTCACTGATATTCACTTCAACTCTTTCGCTCTCCTCTTTCTCTTCCTTAAATCTTCATTCAACTTTTTCGCTCGCTACTAGATTCTCGGTGATTGCAAAGTGGAGAGTGAGATGAAAGGTTGCGTGGCATTTCTTCTCTTCATCTGTTAGCAGACTCATCTCTTATAGCAAAGATGAGTTATGATGGATGGATGGGGTATATGAATTTGCTATTCTAATAGCTTAGGATTGATTTTTCTATCATCTTCCTAAAACTAATCTTATAACCCTTCAAAATAGCATAGAGTAGGATTGCTTCTTCCTACCCCACAGTGCACACATGCTTTGAAGGCATCAGCACTAAACTGAGGAAGTAAAACCAAAATTTTTTCTTTTCGCTCAATTGTCCTTTGGCTATAGAGGCATTAGGGCTCTTTTTACTTCCTTTCCACTCCCATTTTCCATCAGTCATCATTTTAAGTATTTTCTGGTAATCAGGGTTCTTCTTCATTTGAACTTAGCCACATCACTTATTTTTCCCAATCCATAAAGATGATTTATGGTGTGCCTATCAAAGGAGACCCATTTTCCTCTCACAAAACACTAAAGTTCCTTTATGTCCCATAGATTTTCATAAAAATCTCTTACTATCAAGTATAGTCTAACCGGCATGTGTAACAAGTCCATCCCCTCTCTTTCGATGAATTCCTTACTGTGTGGGATTATTTCCTTAAACCCCTTTCCTTATTCAATAATGTCTTCTAAGCATCAGCCTGTGCCTCATTTGAGAGGAAGTCATCATCATCACTTCCATCAGCTTTCTTCTTTCCTTCTCTTCATCTTCCTCATTCTATATTTTTCTTTTCCTTTCCAACTTCTACTCTTCTTCACCATTTTTATTTTGAAGATTCCTCCAGGAAACTTCGACACTCAACTATTGTTTCCTATGTTTTAGCCCTGAACTCTCCCATGATTTCATTCAGATTCGCATTAACAAATAAGCTTAAACATTCGACCGAAGGAGATACTTAATGATCGAGATCGAAAAAGGCTCTAGGGTTCTCTAATGGATAGGAGAATGATGAATTTTGAATTTTTACTTCCAAACGCTTTAAAATTCTTCTTTTAAAGGCAAGAGAGACTATATCATGAATTTTAAGATTATTTGCGGACATTTAATTTACTCAAAGCTTAAAGAGTATTGCAAACATACTTTATGTTAACACATGATGTTTTATCATGCAAGACAAGCTAAAACACTGAAATGTCGTGACATTTAAAATTTATGTCGTGACAAAGTCTTGGTTTCTCAAGGTTGAAATAATGTTGTGACATAAATTCTTATGTCACGACAAATAACCTTTACAAAGTGAAACATACTAGAATGCTGAGATGTCACGACATTTTTAAAATGTGTCACGACACAATTTATGCTCTCATCAACTCTAACAATTCCATATGCTGAACAATTCTCATCAAGCTTTAAAGCAGGGCAACATACATCATTTCAAATCAAATAACTCAATAAAATCATGCTATGAACACAATTTGATTTTGATTTAAACAATCAAATTCAAGCATGGTCAATTAAGCTCAGCATTTTCATCACATCAAAATTTAACTATTGTACAATAAAGAAACTAAAACACACCAAAAGAAATAAAGGAAAAACACTAAAAACAGGATAATTAAAGCTGCTGGAAAAGTTTAAAAACAAAATAATAACTCCCCAAACTTAAAACATCGTGATTATCCTCAAAGTTTGAAAATAAGTAAGTTAAGAATAGAGGACTCCTAGATAATCGCTTCGATCACTGAGTTTGGGCCGAGGTGGTTCTCGATGTGCTCCAAAGATATAAGATTTCAAATTCTTCGTTGTCCTTAAAAACACAAACAAAAACTAAAATAAACACTAAAAATAATAAAAACCAAAATACTACACTAACTCAACTAAAAACAAACTAAAATAACTAAAAAAAATTCCTATTTTTGCTTGGGTTGCCTCCTAAGAAGTTTCTCTATTTAGTGTCCTTAGCTAGACATAACTGCTGCAAGAAGATTGTTTAGCAATACACTTCCTTCAAAACTTCTAGTCACTAGATTTCTCCTCATTCATTGCTCCCCCCATGTAGTGCCTCAGTCTTTTACCAATCACCTTAAATTCATTCCCTGAATTTTTCTTCAATTTGATTTCTCTAAATGGTGTTACTGAGATGACTGTATAAGGACCACTCCATCTTGAGTTCAATTTTCCTAGGAAGAATCTAAGTCTTGAGTTGCAAAGTAGGACTGATTCTCCTGCCTTAAACTCTTTTCTCAAAAAATTTCCCGATCATGCCATATTTTAGTTTTTATCTTTGTAAATTTGCATTGTCATGTTTCATTCCTTAACTCTTCTAACTCATTCAATTGGAGTAGTCTCTCTTCTTTTGCAGATTGCCAATCTAAGTTCAGTTTCTTAATTGCCCACATAGCTTTGTGCTCCAATTCAACAGCTAAATGACAAGCTTTTCCAAAAACAATCCTATATGGTGACATACCAATAGGAGCTTTGTATCTCCAGTTTTGTAAGCCCATAATGCATCATCTAGCTTCAAGGGCCAATCCTTCCTTCATGTATTTACTGTCTTCTCCAGTATGTTCTTTATCTATCTATTGGATACTTCAGCTTTTTCATTTTGCTAAGGATGATAAGCCAATCCCATAGCATGTCTCACCCCATATCTGCTCATAAGCTTTGAAAATAGCTTGTTAGAAAATGACTTCATCATCGATAATCGGCTCTCGGGCCCATGACCGTTCAATATGCCTCGACAAACCCCGCAACTGTAATTGCATCATTCCTTGGACATACAATAGCTTCTACCCACTTGGATACATAATCCACAACCAGGAGAATGTATAAGTTCCTAAAAGATGGTGGAATGGACCCCATGAAATCTATTCCCCAAACATAAAAAATCTAAACAACCAAGATTGCTTGAAGAGGCATTTCATTCCTTTTGTTGATATTGCCTATTCTTTGACATTTGTCACACAGCTTGACTCATTCAAAATTGTCTCTAAATAATGTTGGCCAGCAGAAACTAGATTGGAGGATCTTTTGAGTTGTCATTTGTCCTGCAAAATGACCTCTATATTGTGCTGAGTGACATTTTTCTAGGATTTCAACTTGTTCATTTTCAGGACACACCTTTTGATAATTTGATCTGCACCTCTCCTAAATAAAAGTGGGTCATCCCATATGTAAATTCTAGCTTCATGCCTCAACTTCTTTTTCTCACGATATGTGAATTCTCAGGGAACATACCACAAGCTAGATAATTAAACAAATCAGCATACCAAGTTAGTTGAATTTCACTTGAAATAACTGCTCATCAGGAAAACTGTCTTCAATTTCAAGCTCCTTTTTACCATAAACTATTTTTTCCATTCTAGATAAATTGTCTACAATCACATTTTCACTTCCCTTCTTATCTTTTATTTCTACATCAAACTCTTGCAGCAGAACAAACCCATCCCCGATCAATCTAAAGTTAAAGATTCTTCGTCATTAAATATTTAATTGTT
This sequence comes from Tetrastigma voinierianum, assembly GCA_016808115.1. Classification (NCBI taxonomy): domain Eukaryota; kingdom Viridiplantae; phylum Streptophyta; class Magnoliopsida; order Vitales; family Vitaceae; genus Tetrastigma; species Tetrastigma voinierianum. The sequence continues at coordinate 452,614 of JAEQBH010001582.1, forward strand.
GCATGATCTGTATGCACAATAGCATGAGACCCCAATATGTATGATTTGAATTTTTCACAAGCAATGACCATTGCTAACATCTCCTTCTTTGTAGTTGAATAATTCTCTTGAGCTTCATTGAAAGTTTTGCTTGCATAGTAGATGGCCTCAAGGGGTCTTTTCAACTTTCGCCTAACACGCTCCCATGGTAAAGTCACTAGCATCACATGATTTCTCAAAGCTTTTGTTCCACTTGGTGTTGCATGATGTGGACTATTATAAGTTTTGCTTTTATTTCTCAAAGGCAATTTCAGATGCTTCATCAAAGTCAACCAGGTCTTTTTTCAAAGATTCCGCATAGCTGTCTAGCTATTTATAGAAACCAGCATGTCCAAGAAAGCTTATGATTCCTTTCACTGTAGTAGGTGGAACCAAAGTTTTAATCATAGAGATTTTTGCTTGATCAACCTCAATCCCTACAACATAAATTTTATGCCTCAGTACTATTCCTTCTTTCACCATGAAATGACATTTTTCCCAATTCAAAGCTTGGTTCTTCTCTTTACATCTCAGGAGAACCATTGCTAGATTCTGTAGGCACTCTTTAAAGCTTGATCCAAAACTAAAATTCAATAATGAATATCTCTCCCATTACTTTGTCCACCAAATATGAGAATATTGACATCGTGCACCTTTGAAATGTAGCTAGAGATTACACAATCTAAATGACATCCTTCTAAAAGCAAAGGTGCCATAAGGACATGTAAAAGTGGTTTTCTCTTGATCTTCAGGAGTTATAGCTATTTGGTTATAACCAGAATACCCATCGAGAAAATAATAATGGGGTGGCTTGCCAATATATCCCGCATTTGGTTAATGAATGGTAAAGGATAGTGATCTTTTCTAGTGGCAGTGTTTAACTTCCTGTAATCTATACATACTCTCCATCCTATCACAGTTCTTATGGGTATCAATTCATTATTCTCATTTCTTATTACTGTGAAATCACCCTTTTTGGGTACTACATGAATTGGGCTTACCCAAGGACTGTCTAAAATGGCATAAATGAAGCCTGGATTGAGCCATTTAAGGACTTCTTTCCCCACTACCTCTTGCATCACTGGGTTTAGCCTTCTTTGGTGTTCAATAGAGGGCTTTGCATTCTCCTCCATAAGAATTTTGTGCATGCAAATTGATGGGCTGATCCCTTCCAAATCCTCCATTGACCGTGCTTGCGCTTTGTACTTTTTGAGAGTCTCACCACTTTCCTTTTAAGTCGTGTCACCGCTATGATTAATCGGGTTTAGATTTTTCCTTTCCCAAGAATGCATATTTTAAATGCTTAGGCACTTCTTTCAGGATTTGTGACACCCCAATTTCCAGGGGTCCCATTGACAACCGGTCAACCCACATACCTCTTTCTTTAGGTCGTCTACACCTAAGTCTCGTCACTACCACTCAACTACCTACGGACACCGTTACTTGGCACTACTTCCATACATCCTTCATCGAGGACTCCATCTATTCATATTTAAATCTTAAAATAATGAAAAGAAAATGAATAATTATACCTCAGAGGGGTCGATCAATGTCACCCTCTACCATTACTACATACCCTACATCATATTTACAATACCCAAAGGAATTTTATAAAAATCCTGTTATACGAAACACTTTTTACAAAAATGTTACTTACATAGCCACATATGCCTGGCCTCCTTCGCAATCATGGCCTCATCTAGCCGTCTTCATACACCCCTATACTTGAAAGGGGTCCTAATGAACGGGTGAGCAATGCCTAGAAAAATTCCTACAAGGGCAATTCCCACCTAAATGGCGTAATGGTGGCATACATACATCAAACCACATTCCATTGAAAATGCAATCCCATATGGAATATTTCATGTCATGCATGAGAGATGACTCCTCATGCCCATAACCCGGCGTCCTAACCGACTCTCACACATGCAAATGCCAAGGTGAAAACCAATCATCGGGTGTTTCACCCAATGACTTAACCCATTGGCAAACCCTCCACAGCCTATTTAATTTCCACAAACTCTGTGTGTGTGTGTGTGTGTTTTTTTTTTTTTTTTTGGGTCACGACATATCCCACCGCAGCTTCACACGCCTCCGAGACACTTTTGCGAACTCTCATCGCTGGATCCATATGTCTAACCAAGAATAGAATTTGTGTCTTTCACCATAGGGGAGGGATCTACCCCATTTTGCTTCACCCAAACACACTAAATTTATTATTATTATTTTATGCACCCGTGAGTCTCAATTTTGGACGTTGTCCCAATTTTCGAGCTTACTACACATTCACCAAGAATGGTGAATAACTAATACCATGCACACACACCCGACTTGACGTGATGTCCCCATGCATATGAAATGCAATTATGCCATTTCATACTATAACATGGTACATGCAAAATGAGAACTACATGTAACATATTCAACACATGGATAATTATATTTTCTACATATAATTTACATTCATCATAAATTCCATGTCAATACATTCATAAGCATGCATTAACATGATTTTCACACAACCAACTATTATTCAAATTTCACAACACAAAAAAGCAATACGTAGTCTGAATCACCCGACCGCTTCAAAACAATCCCAAAATCTTGTCCAACCGCGCAGAAATACCCTGTGTGGGTCCATTCGACTATCCAAAATAGCGTCCCTAAAATTCAGCCTGCATCATCCGAAACAATCCCAAAAATGAAGTCCCATCGTTAAAATAGTCCTAAATTTATCCAAAGCCATCTCTCAAAATTCCGGTACTTTACACTGAATCCTAAGATTTCGGGATCAAATTTATCGCCTCAAAGAAAACCCTAAGCCATTAAATGACCTTGTGTTAGAAATAACCCTAAGAAGAAAATTTCTCTACCTCGTGGAGTTTGACGAAACTCCAAGATTTTGGTACTCACGCATAGCTCTCAATGCGTGGATCGACTTTTCTTCTCCGATCGTCAGAATGCCGGGAAAATCTCCTTTTTTCTTCCTCTCTCTTACCGTTTTTCTTTCTCTCCTTTCTCTCCTATTTGTTTTCCTTCTTTCCTCATCTTTCTTTCTTTATCCACCGAATTCCTTCTCTCTGCTTCTGCTCCCATCCTCATCTCTTTTCTATTTTCCTTTTTCTCTTTTCTTCATTTTCTTCTTCTTCTTTCTTTTCTCATCCTTCCTTATCCCTTTTGATTTCCTTCTACACGATTATCGGGGAAACTTCACTTTCCTTTCACATGCCACATGTCATCTCCATGTTTTTCTTCCTTATTTCTTCTTTATTTCCTTTATTACATTATTTAACACATGGCTCAATGTGATCCATTTATCCTAAGTGCACCACATGGCTCATGCCATGTTTCATTCCCCTAGGGTGCCATGTCACATCCACATGACCATGCCATGTGTCACTCGACAACCGATGCTTCGAAAAACATGAAATTATGACTATCTCGGAATCCAACGAAATTCGATAAGGTAACTAGATTTTGTGAGACGAATTCAACAGTGGAGTCCGTTTCGTCATTTGAAATCTAGAAAATTTTCGGTTTTCAATCGAAATTACCATTTTACCCCTATTGAAAAAAATTGAATTTTTCCCAGGTCTTACATTCTTCCCCCCTTAACATAATTTTGTCCCCGAAATTCACATCCACTAGCACACACAACACATGCATATGTAGTAATTATTCTAGTGCCACATAGTAGACCACGCACCTTCGTCCTCAAATAGGAAAGGATAGGTGGCTCAGATCAGGTCCCCGAGTTCCCACCTCCTCCACCCTGTAGCCACAACACTTTAACTCAGACGCACGCCTTGCATCAAAACCCGATCCCGACCATCCGATACCCGTCCTCCTTGAAGTCCCGGCTGATCACGTAATCTATCCCCAATCCACTACATGAGCTGGGATCTAGAGGCGCTCCTGAGCACCTGAGACGTGAACACCCCATAAACACCCTCGACAAACCTGGTATTAACTCGATATGCAACTGCCCACCCTCTCTACCTCGGCGCCCAATATACTGAGCAAGCAGCTTCTCGTCGGTCGATCCTGACTACCTCTCTGTGCAGGGCATCACCTTCAAGAAGACGTGATCACCCACCTCAAACTCTAGAGGTTGACGCCCGTCTGGCAGAGTTTTCTATCTTACTCCGAGCCAGAAGAGGTTTCTTCCAAATCAAATTCACCTTCTCATAGGTTTCTTTAATCAGATTCGGACCAGTGATGGAACTCTCTCCCACCTCTGTCCAACAAATCGGGGATCGACATAGTCTCTCATATAAGGCCTCATAGTGTGCCATTTGTATACTAGCCTGATAACTGTTGTTATAGGCGAATTCCACTAAGGGTAAGTGCTCCTCCCAACTACCCTTAAGATCCAGGACGCATGCTCGCAGCATGTCCTCTAAAACCTTAATGGTCCTCTCCGATTGACCATCTGTCTGCGGATGAAATGCAGTGCTCATCGTCAACTGTGTCCCCATAGCCTTTTGGAAACTTTTCTAAAAGTGTGTCGTAAACCTAGGATCCCTATCCGATACTATGGACATTGGTACGCCATGTAGCCGGACAATCTCTCGAATATACAACCTGCAGAATTCCTCTAGTGTGAAGGTCATTTGCACTATTAGAAAATGTGTTGACCTAGTGAGCCGGTCCACTATCACCCATACTGCGTCATGCCTCCACTGTGTACGTGGAAAGTGGGTCACAAAATTCATCGTGACGCGTTCCCACTTCCACTTAGCTACCTCAATTGGCTGGAGTAGCCCTGCTGGCTTCTGATGCTCAGCCTTGACCTGCTGACACGTGAGACACCATCGAACAAAATCTCCAACGTGTCGATTCATTCCGCTCCAGTAATATTGGCGATGAAGATCATGATACATCTTCGTGTCGCCTGGATGCACAACAAATCAAGAGCAGTGGAACTCCCTGAGAATCTCCTCTCTCAAATTTGTCAAATGGGGAACCACAACCCGCCCTATAATCGACGACCACTATCTATGGATGGCCCACTTGGTCACCCGCACTGACCTGCACTGGTCCCCCGATGGACGATATCTCGTCTCCGCCTCGACTCGGCCACTCTGCTCCAGCAGGACGACGAGCCACCAAACCCCAACGCCCAAGCTCCATCATTGTACCTACAACCTAATCGTCCTATAGCTTCGAAAGACCGCCACTCCCGGAAACTACACTAGCCAGCATCTCGTGACTCTCGACCGAAAGTGCATTAATAGCCACTACATTTTTCTTACCAGGATGATAATGAAAAGTGAAGTCATAATCCTCCAGATATTCCATCCATTTGCGTTGCCTCATGTTGAGGTCCCGCTGTGTGAAAATATACTTCAGACTCGTGTGGTTTGAAAACACTTCGAACTGCTCACCATACAAATAGTGGTGCCTCTCACGCCCCTTCCCCGTGTCCCACCGAGGCAAAGCGAGGGGGAGGCACGAGACTGTACTAAGACTCTTTACTTGCATTTTCGCATATCGTGGCCAAGTCTTTATAATCAATTAGAATATCATATGTAAAATACAAATAAAACTACCATCAGAGTGGTGTTCATAATGTCATATACATACACCCTAAGTCCCATTTACATATACCAAAACTCATTTACATTTACATAATCGAAAGGCTTAACCTATTTGCGATGTCCCTTCAAATTCGTATGCGAAGATCATGACGTCCCTCCTCTCTGCACCTACATGGATTGAAAAACCCGTATAAGCTTTTACACTTAGTGGGAAATATATGTCTTATGCATATAAACATTTATAGTAAGTAGATAACAGTAACATATATAAGAATTTTCATGAATTCATATAACAAGCTAATACACTTACTTGTACTTATTACAGACTTATGCTTATTCAGATCTCCCATAGGAGTTACAAAGCTTATACTTATACTTATACTTTTAGCAGATTTTTACTTTTATAGAGGTGTCTGTGAGGTACATCGAACTTACTTATACGTAGGTACTCAGAGTACATTCGTGAGCAGTAACGATGTCCATTACTTTTAATCTTATTCATTATTCGCACTCCATATAACTATTGGAATACGACCAGTAATAAGAAAAAGAGTAGGACATAGCACAATAAGTGGTCCGGTACTCTACAAGATTTGCTGTGTCAGAGCACAAAGTAGGAGGACGGCACTAATCAAAACGGTCTCGCCCACGTAACATAAGTGTCGGGAAGACGCAGGAGTGCCGGGGCTAGCATCAGAACAACAACAATCCCAACTCCCAATCAGGTTTCGCTAATGTATTAGAAGTGCGATAACACTGTAGCGTGAGTGCCGGCACAATCAGAATGTGCCTGCCTACGTAGTCAGGCGTCAGAAGATCAGCGTGAGTGCCGGCACTGGATCGAACGCGCATGCTCAATGCGCAAATGCAAGCGCCGTGAGCACCCAGCAGGAGCGCCGAGGCACCGATCAGAATGTGCCCGCCTTACGTAACAGAGGCCAAGCACCAAAAGAGATGTGCATGCCTATGTCGTAAATGTGTCTCGTGGTCATTTAATACCTGGTCTTAGGCATTCCTACAATTATATGTATTCAGGAACTTACTATCTTCTCATATGGGCATTAAGTTTGCCCACTTCGAACTCGCTCCGCCGAGGCAGCGAGGTACGGTGCATTTTTCACTTAGTTTCATTCTTATTTGGATCCCCGTTAATCATTTATTAGGGTTCCTATACCCTTGGTGTTCGAATTTGAGCTTAACAATGTAAGAATACCAAAATCGTAATGAGTAGTGGTACCGATACCACTGGGACTGGGTAATGTACCATGGAACTACCTGCATATGGCGATTTTCATTTTTACCTCACTTTTCTTCAATACATCTCCTCACTGCATCCTACATCAAAACCAATTTGAATTCTCTAAAACAACCCATAAACACTTATAATGGTGGTTTAGAATTTCTAAACCAAACCTTAGCCATAGAATCCAAGGATTCATACCAAAGTTCACAAATCTTTACAAAACCATAGAAATAGGAAGGATTCCATATCTATTTGATATAAACTAGGGTTTTTCAACCCAACTTCCAACAAATCTAGGGTTAGAATGAATTCCTAACTAAACCCTAGGTTTGGAAACCATAGAAATCCCTACCAAAGTCCAAAATACACATGATTCCATACAAAACCATAGTTCCATAGAGTTCTATACCTTTCTTCTTCTCTTCTTCTTCTTCTTCCTCTTCTTCTCTTTCTCCTCTTCTCCTTTTCTAATGCTTTTTTGCCTCCTAAAAATGAGAGACGTTTTGAGATATTTTTTCCTTTTATATTTAATTTTTTCTCGTTTCGCACTCTAGGTCCCTGTTCCTTATTTACAAATCAAGTTTTGTTATTTCCATTTTAACCCATAGTCTTCTTATCTTATGACTTCTATGTCCCCTTTTTGACAAATTACAAATTTGTCATTGTGTCTTGTAAAATTTATGGGTTTCTCAATTTCCGTGTTTCGCATTTAAATTACGAAAAATTCAAATTATGCCTACAAAATACCCTAAACACGTTGAAAACGACTAGGGTATTTTTCGGGGTGTTATAGCACCAAATCTTTAAGGCAAAGACAATGGCCACCAACCTAAGTCATGTAGGGTGGGCCTCGCTATGATTCTTAGTCGCTTGGAACCATAAGTCACAATCCTCCTGACCGCATTACACACATCCTACCCATCCATGTGAGGCATCACAATACACTCAGATACCTTTGTCCCTCGTTCGGACTACGAATAGGAGTCAGATAAGCCTCCTTTTCAATTCTTGGAATGCCTTCTCACACAGGTCATCCAACTCAAACTTGACCCCCTTCCGGGTCAATCTACTCATAGGTGCTGCTAGCCAAGAGAAATCCTCAATGAACCTTTTGTAGTACCCCGCCAATCCCAAGAAACGATGTATCTCAAAGACTGACTTCGACCTCTCCCAACTCATAACAACCTCAACCTTCTCATAGTCTACTGACACACCTGAAGTCGACATGACGTGTCCCAAGAATTTCACCTCAGTAAGCCAAAATTCGCATTTGCTGAACTTAGCATGCAACTGATGGTCTTTGAGTGCCTGGAGAACAATCCGCAAATGATCATCATGCTCGTCCTTAGACTAGGAGTAGATCAAAATGTTGTCAACAAAGACCACAACAAACTGATCTAAGTAAGGTTGGAATACCTTATGCATGAGATCCATGAATGTTGTCAGCGCATTCGTCAATCGGAAGGGCATCACTGTGAACTCGAAATGCCCATACCGCGTCCTAAACGTTGTCTTAGGGATATTAGCCTCCCTAACTCTCAACTGATGGTATCCGGTGTGAAGATCTATCTTAGAGTAGACTCACGCCCCTCTCAACTGATCAAACAAGTCATCAATCCTCGATAATGGATACAGATTCTTGATCGTAACCTTGTTCAACTGTAGGTAATTAATGCATAGTCAAAGGGTCTTGTCCTTCTTTTTCGCAAACAGAACTAGAGTGCCTCATGGTGAAGTGCTCGGTCTAATAAAGCCCTTGTCCAAAATCCCTACAGTTGGACCTTGAGTTCTTACAACTCAACTGATGCCATCCTATGAGGAGTTATAGAAATGGGCGACATACCAGGGTGTAACTCAATGACAAAGTCCACATCCCTGTGCAGAGGTAATCTTGGCAACTCTTCCGAAAAAACATCCCCATACTCACAAACCACCCGAGGTAGACCTAAACCATGTCTCACCTCGTCCTTTAGAGTAAGGCTTGCTAGCTAAACCATCAACTATCTACTCCACCTGAAATCGTGCACGGTCTGGGGTAAAGCATCATACTTCTCCCCCTGAAAAGTCACCACGAATATCGTCCTATGTGTAGGTAGTAATCCTCATACTATCACAGTCAATGACGACTCGGTGTGCCGTCAACCAATCCATGCTAAGAATGCCATCAAAATCCGATATGTCCACACATGAAGGTCTACCGTGAGCAGAATCCCTAAGATTTCTAACTCACAATCTCAACATATCTAATCAATCCTCACCCTAGTCCCTAGGGGAGAACTCACATGTAATCTGCTTCTTCCAAGGTTCCCACCTCTAAGCTCAAAAAACCTCTACACTAGATGTAGCAAAAAATGCGATGCACCAAAATCAAACAATATCTTTTCCCCAGGTGATAACATAAACATACCCCTTGTATCACGCATTGATCAACTCCGGCCTCGCCCATGGTGTGATGGTGTATACGCCCAGTCCTTGCGCCTCGGCCCGCGGAGCCCTCGCTCTCACCCCAACTTGGTTCTGGCCCGTCTCGAATAGAAAAAGGCACTTATGCAGCACCCTGGGATTGATACTGGTCCCTCTGGCCCTCACTAAGGTGAGAAGGAACAAACTATGTCTGCGATTGTCCCACTGATGACTGGGACCGTGTTGTCCCAAAACCCTGGGATCCTTGTCTCTAAGGGTAATCTCACCTCAAATGTTCGGGCTGATGGCAATGAAAACATGTCATCGGTCCTGTCTGACTGGAAGCTTTGGTCTAGCCTTAGCCCTGATAGCCACGACCCCGTCCCTAAAATCCTCGAGGAGTGTATCTTCAGATCTTCTCAACTGTAAGGTTGATCCTCCTGCCACCAGCACCCGTATCCTGATGCTCCGCGGCATCTTCTACTTCTCTTCAATGGCTGTTGTCTTGACTATCGAGGCCCTCCTTCCATGTATGCTCTGAGGATGATGTGCTTGAAACCCCTGAGGTTACCGTCCCCTCCTCGGGCTCCACCGTCGCACTAGTCCTGTAAGGTAGCAGCCACAATGCTCGCCTGCACAATGATGGCAACTGCAGCGCCTATAGCCTCTATAAAGGCCTGTGGGTCAAACACAGGTGGTGGCTGACTATTGTCCCGGGGACGATCCCTACATCATTTTCCTCAATTTTTCATCTACACAATTCAAATAGAAAATGATATTTATTTTCTTATCTAACTAATAGTGTATATGCCACTACTAATAGACCCCACATCCCGAACTATCATGTTCATTTTATTCTTCGAACTCCTAAGGTTATGTTTTCTAACCCTAGTGTTCTTCAATTTCTATACACATTCTATCATGCATATATTCACACAACCACAATACATCTCCCGTCGTACATATTAGAATGCCAAAGCAATCAATGCACACAATGCCGTGTTCTACACCCATACCCACTAATCCTAGGTATTTGGACACCTAACTCTAGATACTCATCTATGATAAGCCAATTTCCGAAACACTGGTGATTACCCCCACCCGAGCTCTTAGGTAATTGTTAACTTGAGCTCTGATACCAAGCTGTGACACCCAAATTTCCAGGGGTCAGTTGACAACCTGTCAACCTGTGTAATTTCTGTCTTAGGTCATCTTGCACCTAAGTCTTGGTACCGGACCGGTACTAACTACCCATGGACACCGAGTTACTCGGCACCACTTCCATACGTCCCTTCATCGAGACCCATTCATTCATATTTAAATCTAAAATATGAAAAGAAAATGAATAATTACGCCTGTAGGGTTGATCACGAATTCTTACCATATAACACTACATACCCGACTATTTATACAATAGTCCAAAAGAATTTTATAAAACTTTATACAAACTCTTTACAAAAATGCTACCTAAGGCCATGTCTACTCTTCGCAATCACTACTCGTCGGCCCGTCTCCTTATACACTCCCTATACTTGAAAGGGGGTCCAACGACGGGGTGAGCAATGCCCAATAGAAAAATTCTCCTACAAGGGCTACTCCCCACCTAAATGCACATGCAATGGCATACATACATCAAACCACATTCCATACAGAAAATGCAATCCTATATGGAATATTTCATGTCATGCATGAGATGAGACTCCTCATGCCCATAACCCGAGTCCTGACCAACTCCCTCACACATGCAAATGGCAAAGTGTGAAAACCAATCATTGGTGTTTCACCCAATGACTTAACCTATCGATATTAATCAGAATTCAATTTAGTGAGCTTCATCGTCACTCCTCGGGCAGATGGTTCTCACTACTCAGATGACTCGGTCATAGGTTCGCTCCCGCAGACAACCTCGTCGCAGCTTGTTAAACAGAAGCATCCTCGCTACCAACTAAGCTACTAGCTGTTGCAGCGTGGACAAGCCCCTAAGGACCTAAGCCTTGGTGACGGTTCGAATCTCGAGGCGAAAGGAACCCCGTGAGCGTGGGGATATCCTAGTGAGCGAGGGGAGAACCATCTAAGGACTCTGGTGACTATGGCTCCACTCATGTAGCCCCGGTGGGACCTCACAAATAAAAGGCGCTTTTGTAGGTCTCATTCCTCACTCTCGACGAGGTGTCTCATCACAGGTTAGGCATGCTAGCTTCTCCGTGAGAGTCGAACCTGCAGGACATAGCTGAATGGGGAGCACACCACCAACCCGAAAGCACTATCTCGCTGGCAGTGAGAGTGCCCCCATTCAATATGTCCCTTTGTTCTGGGTCTCGAGCTCACGAGGCGAAAGAAAAGTGGCAAGGGACACGCCCCTATACCGTGAGCTGACCACCCCCTCGGAGCGGGCCAAGTGGGCCCTACAAACAACCCTCCAATATTTATTTAATTTCATCAAATCCTATGTGTTTTTTTTTTTTTTTTTGTGGATTGCGAATTTCGTGGTCTCACCAAGAAGTTTCATGCCTTCCGGCACTTTCGTGAACTTTCATCGTTGGATCCATATGTCTAACCAAGAATAGAATTTGGGTCTTTCACCTTGGGAGGGAGGATCTACCCCATCATGCTTCACCCAAACACACTAAATTTATTATTATTATTTTATGCATCCGTGAGTCTCAATTTTGACGTCATTCTAATTTTCGAGTTTCACTAGCTAATTCACCAAGAATGGTGAATAACCACCTTGCACAATAATTCGACTTGAATCGATAAGTTTCGTGCATATGAAATGCAATTATGCCATTTCATACTATAACATGTTACATGCAAAATTAGAACTACATGCAACAAATTCAATACATGGATAATTATATTTTCTACATATAATTTACATCCATCATAAATTCCATGTCAATACATCCATAAGCATGAATTAACATGATTTTCACACAACCAACTATTATTCAAAAATTTGCAATAACACATAAAAAAAGAAGCAACAATACTGCAGTCAAAAAATCAACCTGACTACACCTGTAATAGTCTCGGTATCCGCCTCGAATCGGTCCGAAAACAATCCCAAAAACTCTACCCGGACTATTAGAAAACAGTCCCGAAAATTATGTCTGGACTATCCGAAAATTCCTACACTCAGTCCCAAGATTTTGGGACTGAAATTTACGGCCTCTCATGGCCTTAAAGAAAACCCCAAGCTATTAAATGACCTTTAGGCTAGAAATAACCCAAGTAAGAAAATTCTCTACCTCGTGGAGTTTGACGAAACTCCAAGATTTTGGTACCCACGTGTAGCCTCATGATCATCCCATCTCAACGCATCAGGAAAATCATTCTCCCACTCGCCCCACCCACCCCCGCTGTTTCCTCCTTCTCACCCACCAAATCCCAGTCACCCATCCTATCCTCATCTTTCTATTTTTCTTTTCTATTATCCTCCCAGCCAAGGATTTCCCACACTTACACAGGGAACTCCCACTTTTCTCACATGCCACATGTCATCTCCATGTTTTTTTCTTCCTTATTTCTTCTTTATTTTTCTTTCCCTTTTATTACATCATTTAACACATGGCTCAATGTGAGCCATTTATCCCAAGTGCACCACATGGCTCATTCCCATAGGGTGCCATGTGGCATCCACATGACCATGCCATGTGTCACCCGACACCTAATGCCTCGAAAAACGTGTAATTCCGACTATCTCGAAATCTAACAAAATTAGACAAGGTAACTAGATTTCACGAGACGAATTCAACGGTGGAGTCTGTTTCGTCATCTAAAATTTAGAAAATTTCCGGTTTTCAACCGAAATGACTGTTTTACCCATATTAAGAAAAATTGAATTTTTCCTGGGTTTTACAGGATTAGCCCTTCAGAACTCTTCTTTGCTTCTTACACTTTCATGTCACTGCCTTTTACATCTTCTTCATTTTCCTTACTAAAGTTCAGCACAGTTTCAATTAATTTAGCACTTGCATTCAGCTCTTCCCCATCCAAACTTTCCTTATAGATTGACTTGAGCATGCATTCCTCAAGTGGATCCTGATTCATACATTCATACATCATTTCTTCTCTATCAGGAATTATATCTTCCACTCTCATGCACTGAGCTCCTTCAAAATCAAGTTGTTTCAAACATTGGTTCAAGTTGAATTGTACTTCCTTGTGCTAACTCTCAGAGTGAGTTCTCATTTCTTCACATTTATTAGTGCTACCCTTGTGGCTAAAAATGGTATGCCAAGGAGTAATGACACTTGCTTGTCTTCCTCCATATCAATTACCAAAAAATCCACTAGAAAAATGAACTTTCCTACTTTGACAAGGACATCTTCAAGAATGCCTTTTGGTTGGGTCATTGATCTATCTGCCATTCGTAGGGACGGTGTTATGGGAGTTGACTCCCCCAAACTTAATCTTTTCACCACTGATAGAGGCAGCATATTTATGCTAGCACCAAAATCACAAAGTGCTTTTCCAAATTCATGATTTCCAATTGTGTAAGGTATAGTAAAGCTTCCAGGATCTCGCATTTTTTGTGGTAGGTTCTTCTGTATAATTGCACTGCAGTTTGTAGATAATCTTACTATTCTATTTTCATCAAATTTCCTCTTCTTACTGATTATTTCTTTCATGAATTTAGCATAGTGTGGCATTTAAGCCAATGCTTCAGCAAAAGGGATGTTTATCTCCAATTTTCTGAATATGTTCATAAATTTGGCAAATTGTTCATCCAGTTTTTTCTTTTTCAGTCTTTGAGGAAAGGGTATTGGAGGATGAAAAACTCTGACTTCCTCCTTCTTTTGATTTGTCTCATAAGTTTGCACTTCAGTTTTCCATTTCTGCCGCTGATAGATGTTCTTTCTTTTCTCTTCTCATTACATGCTTGGTTCTGATTTTCACTTTCAGCTTCACTGTTAATTTACCTTTTTTTAGCTTCTTTTCTGACTTGCAACTCTTTACCACTCCTTGGTATAATGGCCATGTAGTCTTTTAGGCTTTTCTTTTTATCACTAGGGAAGGAATCCTTAGACTGGTTTTGCAAAGTTTAGGCCAACTGCCCTATTTAAGTAGAGAAGCATTTTTGTTTGCTTGAGAAACATTTGCATTTGCTTGGAAAACATCCAGTTTAGCAAAATTTTGTTCATGCAGGTTTAGTATCCTTTTGTTCTCAACCATAGAATTCAGCATTTGTTCTTTAAAGGATGGTTGTCTTCTCTACCCTTGATTTTCTGCTCTTGAATTCCCTTATTTGTGTATTTAGAATCCATGTGGAATGTAATTCTAGTGATAGTTATGAATTGGTCTTTGTTCTTGATGATTTCTACCTCCATAAGAATGGTTCTCATAGTCTCAAGGGCTGCGTGTAAAGGTTAGAAAGTTGTCATTGGCTCAAGTTGTAACTTCTATTCTATCTCGTGTTTTGGACTTCTTCAACTTGGTATGCACCTTCTTGGGCTACTCGTTGGTTAGCAATACTATTATGCTCAACACCATTTACGGTCCCTACTTCATTAATTGAGTGACTTCTTCTTTCCTGATTGTTCATTCTAGTCGTGATGGCATCTAAATTTCGCTCAATAAATGGCCATCTCGTTCCGGGCCTATCACACCTCATATTCCCCCGTATCTCGCACGCTCCCGAAGCTTTAGATGGAGCTCTTATCATTTCTCTTTCCAAATTCTCCTCAATGAGTTGTTGCTTTAGCATTTTTCTAAATTCACTCGCATGTTACATCTAATTGCTCCTTTAAAGAGTAGTTCATGGTATGGTAGAAAATGTCCATTTGTGTCATTTGTTCAATTCCATGCATGGGACATCTCTTTAGCAGTTGTTTAAATCTCTCTCAAGCATTATATAGTGATTCATCTTCCTTTTGTTTGAAGGCAATGATCTCTCATGTTCTCTCAAAAGTTAGAACAGGAAGAAAGAATCTACTAAGATGTTTCTCCACCAAGCCTTCTAAATTCTCATCGAACCATATAATTATAAAACCAGCTGGAAGCAATGTCTCTTAGAAAGAATGGGAATAATCACAGCTTGATCACATCAGGATTGACACCATTCATTTTAACTGTATTGACCATCCTTAGAAATCTGCCCAAGTGCTCATTAGGATCCTTGCTTGGATGCCTTATGAACTGATTTTATTGCACCATAGTGATCAGGGTAGGTTTCAGCTCAAAATTATTGGCCTCAATTGGTGGTTGCCTAACTACTGAATATTCTTCTTTTATCAATGGCCTCTAGAAATCTTCCATGGTTCTTTGCCTTTATAAAGGTCCCCCTATTGCTACTACAGGAATGTTCTCTCTTTACTCAACCATAGTTGTTTTCTCATATTCTCTCACCTTCCTTAGATTCCTTAATGTTCTCTCTATTTTAGTGTCTAATGGCAATAGTTCAACTTCTTTGTGTTGTCTTTGCATATAATGAGTACCTGAAATGATAACACATTGAAACCACAATAAGATCACTATGTAGAGTTAATCACAATTTAAGTTGGAGAGATATTTTATTTACTCTAAAAAAATTTGAATAAATAAAAATGTTAAATTAGCAATTTTCTTTTGGTTGAATATTAGTCTATGAATCCCTTGCTTTGATCCCGACAACGGCACCAAAACTTGTTAGGCTTGGTCAATTTAAACCGCAAACTGTGAGACATGTTAAGTCCCCTAGTTTACATCAAAACTTTTGTGATCCAAGTTGTTACTTTTCTTATTTTAAACTATTTAACTACAACTTAGTTTGCTTACTGCAAGTGCACAGGTCAACAAGTAGTAAAGTGGATTTTAAGTCCAGATATTGTACCCACAGAGAACGATAAGAAATTTCAAAGATTAAATATTCTAACTACTCAAGGATATCACTATTTGAACTCTGATTTCTAAATGGTGAACTGACTATTCAACTGAGTAAATATATTTAAATTTAAATAATATTATCCAGATTTTAAGAGCTAGTAGTTTCTCTTAATTTGGAGTAAACACTGAAAGGACCAAGTAATATGACTATTCGTTGCACTTTTGTCTCTTAAAAAAAAAAAATTCATGGGTTGGAATCCTGAACTTGTCCAAGTGGGTATGCCAAGATAATTCACTAAACCTTCAAACGCCATACATTTCACAATTTAGACTACCATGTTCCAAAACTAGGACATCATGTGTCTAAAAAGCTACTTTTATGATCTAATTCCATTTAAGACTTGGATAACTTCCAAAACAAGAACTCTTCAACCAATTCTTAGAACTGAAGTTAACTTGCTCCAAAAACTGTGGTAATACAATCTCCTTCAACATAATCAAAAGATTAATTCAATACACTCATTTCTACGCGATTAAAATGACATATTTTGTTTAAATGAGATAAGCTCTAAAATATTAGTTTCATATACCGCGGATCACTATTCCTGCCTCATGAACACCTCACCGGCTACTGAGGGTATCTTGGATATCAAGTGTTGGAACAGATCCTATGGTTGGGTTCATGGAATTAATATATCAAGCACTAGAAAATAAACATCTGAACTAATTATATCAATCCAGAATTCAACACCACAACCCACATTAAAGCTTTGAAAACATAGTAATCACATTATCAATCCCTTCCCATAAGGGATTTAGTCTGCCATCACTGGATTACACATAGCAATGACAAGTTGTTCAAACTAGTCCATTATGACCATAATCAAGAAAATGAGGAAGAAGAATTCAAACAATGTTTTCTGCTTCACTACAAGTTCAGACAATGAAAGTAGCTTCATTTGCAACAATATTTTCTCCAAAACTCAATTCAGATAAACTATTCGAATGAAAAAAGAAAAATAACGAAAAAGAAAGAAAAGAATTAAGAAAACTATTTACAAAACTCTATACTCTACATTTTTTGCTTCTAACTTGCTCCCTACTCTAACTCTAATTCTGCATTCCGTTCTTCCTTTTCTACATCCTTTTCTGTGCTCTATCTCTTTCTATTTATAGTCTAATCATTGTTGGGCCGCAATTCAAGGTAAACTTTGTGGACTTTAATGCAAGCCCATAAGATGATTTGTCGTGACAAGAGTTATTATGTCACGACATTGATGCGCCTCACATGTGCCTTTAGCTTTGTCGTAAGGTTGTTAGGACACTCCATTGATGAATTTGCTTTAGACACTGAATTTAGATTGTCGTGACATTGTCTTCTGAACTTGTGTCTTCAATGTCTGTTGTGACAATCTCTTCTTGATGTGCAAATGTTGACCTTTGGAATTATTGTCGCGACACAATGAGTCATTGGCTTGTCTTCAAAGATGTCGTGACTTTTTCGTGAAATTTATGCTTGACATTCCTTTAGGATGGATGTCACAAGAAGATTTGGAATGCCACGACAATATTCTTGCCGTCTCGTAGGACTCTTCTTTTATTGTCGACATAAGTCAAAAGTCGTGACAGTTTGTTGCTTGCTTTAGTCTTTAGGCATCTTTTGTTGCTCTTTTGCTTCTTTTGATAGTAATTCCTGCAAAACAATAGTTTGGTGAAGATTCCATAATTTTGCATTAAAATGAGCATTAAGCCTCAATTATGCATGCAAAAATGGACTTAAAGCTCTATGAGTTTCACACTCATCATCTACCTAGTACTTCAAAATTGAACCCAAGGAGGGATGGAAAGGAACACTTCAAGGCTATAACTCTTCGGAGTGGGAAGATGATAGAGACAAATATCCATGCTCACAAAGACAAAGGAGATGCAATTGAGGAAAATGATAAAAAATGCTTAAACTCCTATGCAGAATGAGGAAAATAATATTGAAACTGTGGGAAATACTGGAAGGTCATCGAAAAGTTTAGTTGAGAACACTCCCATGAAGGTTAAAGAATCCCCCATTGAGGAGAAACCTAATGTACCTTACCCCTAAAGACTGAGGAGGAGGCAATTGGATCAACAATTCGACAAGTTTATGGAAATCTTCAAAAAGCTTCATATAAGCATTCCATTTGCCAAAGCACTTAAAGAAATGCCAGGGTATGTGAAATTTATGAAAGATATCCTTACTAAGAAAGGAAAGTCAGGGATTATGAAAGAGTTGCCTTATCTGAAGAGTGCAGTGCTATATTGTAGAAGAATCTGCTCCCTAAACTTAAGGATCCAAGTAGCTTTACACCTCGCACTATGTGGAATTCAATCTTGAGAAATCCAGTGAATTTGGGAGCTAGCATTAACCTTATGCCAATGTCAATCTTCAAGAAGTTGAATTTGGGAGAGGCACGTCCAACCATAGTTACCTTGCAGTTGGCAGATAGATCTCTAACTCACCCACGCGGTATAATAGAGGATGTTATGGTAAAAGTGGATAAATTTAACTTTTCGGCAGATTTCATCATCTTGGACATGGAGGAAGATAAAGAAGTCCCAATCATCCTTGGAAGACCATTCATAGCCACGGGGAGAGCTTTGATTGATGTGCAAAAATGAGAATTAGGATTGGGAGTCTAATTAAGAGCTCACATTCGTGAGTCTTTAGTGATATAAACATCCTAGCATGGTAATTATAAATACAGCAGTGTATGTGGATTGAAAGTGTCTAACCAATTGGGCCATTTAGGAACCATTGGAGACTAGCCTAATTCATGAAGACCTTGCTTCCTATAATGATGACACAATTAGAGAATATGTGAATTGGATGGATTCCTTTGGGTTGAATAAAAGGAAATACTTTGAATCTCTATGAGCCAGCCCGAGTCGTTTGACTCCGTTTGTTGAACAGCCACCCAGTCTTGAAGAGAAACCACTTCCCACCCACTTAAGTTATGCTTTTCTTAGGGAAGCATCCACACTACAAGTCATCATATCATCTTCTCTTTCTCATGCTGAGGAAGTGTTTCGTTTCTAATTTCAAGTAGGTGTTCGGAATCAACAAAATTTATAATTCAGATTCTAGTAATCGACGAGCAAAGCTAATAAGTAAGATAGTGGCTCTAAGTGGTCGAACACAGGATGGGTTTTCTTCGTGAGAGAGGGGTTGTGCTCGCATTGAAATGGTGTTTTCCTTGGATTAAAAGGATGAGCGGAAAACAGTGTGTGAATGGTTGCAAACCGAAATAACTCGGCAAAGCAAGAGTAACTCAAGTCTTCAGTCACCGCACTTTAGTGTTCAAGCCAACTAACATGTACTAGGGTCTATCTGCTTGCATTTGGGAGCATGACATATAGTCATTTCCCGAACCAGATCTTCTTTTAGTTTTAAAACCTAAACCCTAAAAGCTTTCCTTTTTGAAAGATAACATTTCATTAGGCAGCAATGTCCCTAACAGTTAAAACATATCTCAAAAACCCTACCCCACGACAACTAGCAGGAGACAACTGAATCGAGCCTCAATGGACGAAAGGAAATAACCATTGAACCCAAAAAAGCTTGCCAAAATACACATTAAAGAGAGGGCGTTAAGAGATTTTAACCCTGGAAAACTCAAGTACGTAAACCCTAAATGCAAACATGCGCAATATGAGAACATGCGCTTAAACCTAAAAACGACACTCAAGGGCCTTCCTTCAAGGATCAGGAGATTAGCTAAGAACCCTTGATTTGTCATCAAGGGTGTTTAAAACCAAGAAATGCAAGAAAGCAAGGGGGAAGGGAGGAGAAAATCACCCACACAAAGCAGGAGAGGAGAGAAGCTTCGTGTCGACCGATTGATCGAATGATAAGATGTCCTTGATTACAAGCATGGTTGAGCTTATATAGGCTCAAGAAGAGGGAAATTACAAAAGTGTATTGAAGAATCAAATTACAAAAGGGCAAACTTGTACATTAAACCACTGCATCAAAAAGGCCAGGAGACAAAGAGAGGTTGCGAAAATTGGTAACCTCGTTGGGCCTCTCGTGAACCTCGCGAAATTTGCAGGTTGCCAACTTTGCAACCCCCCAAAATTTTACGCTTGTTCTTCATTCTTCAATAAATTCGCTCCAAATTTCCACTGATTTGATCATGAGTCTTCGAATTCAGCCAGTTCATTGTGCTCTGAAATAAATTGAGGAATCATGAGGCTTTGACCTCGCAAACTACTAAAATAGCTACAAAATGTGATCGTGAGCAAACCTGGACTCGAATATGTCAATTGGAGTTATCAAGTCGATTAGTACACAAAAAGCGATAAACCCGCTATAAACGCCTGGCCATTGCACTATTTGGGTACTAATCAGGAAGACAGATTATTGACAGTGCTCAAGGAGAATAAGGAAGTAATCGAATGGTCCTTAGTCGATGACAGGGAATCCACCATCTATGTGAATGCATGGAATACCCTTGAAGATGACAATAAGCCTTCAAGTGACATCGGACTTTACTATCAAAAATCTCTAAAGGTCCTAGAACTTGATGCATTATTATTCAAGGCGAAGTCTTAGGCATTACAACCAACAGAAAATGATTTAGCCATCCTTGGACAGATTGGGACTTTCAAAAGCCTACCCTTGATATGCTATTTGCATACTTTAGTACCAATTTTGAGCCCAAGGCCGCTTCGGCCATCAGATCCACAAAGAATAACCTTAAACCTTCCTTGTCCACCTTACAAAGAAAAGAACCTCCGACCCACTCAAAATTGCGCATCAAAGTAGCAAAAATGATCAAGAGGAAAATTTTGGGGGAGTACAAATTTGAATTAAAATGAAAGAAAGAGAATTAAGGATGGAAAAGAAACACTGAGGGTATTACTTATAGAGGTGCTCAAATAATAAATTGAGAAGCTAAAGAAGAATGACAGTTTTAGAGGAGTGAGTTTTGCCTTGTGTACCGCTTTAGTTCGAGCATTTAAGTCCTTAGGGTGTTTACACCTAAAATTCTAATGCCAATCGGGTATGAGAGTTACTGACCCAAAGCTTGTTAAGGGGTAGTAGAACGCTTAAAAAGGTAAAAACACGCACCACTCCAAACCTGGAAACAAAATAACAGTGAGCTTCGGAGCACTGAAACAAGTGGAAAAGAAAGGCCACATGAGAATGCAAAATGCACCATACCAGGTTTGGTTGTGCTTGAAAAAGCTACTTTAGTAGAAAAATAGGATGAGCAGTGAAGGCAAAATGTTGAGAAAGTGTATGCAGTCTGGGTAAACTTGAGCCTAAAAGGTCCAGTTATCTACCCAATTGCCCTAGCTATACATTACAAGCTCAAAAGACCTATTTGATTATGAGGGTTGTGTTATGCCTACATTAGTGGAGAATAATATGACCAACAAGCCTATGGGACCTAAGTTACTCTAAAGGGATATCTTTCTGCATAGTAACTCTCATAAGGCTACCTAATCTACAAATTAGTTATAGAGGGAAGACCAACACATACTCACATAGTCAAGAATTGTATATGTTCATTAACTATGAATTACATGCTGTATTAAATGATCTAAATTGAATTTTTTTTAGGATTATGGAAATGAATCTCAATTGGAATTGATGTCACAATTGAAATATTACTAAGGACAAATTGATGAGCTACTTGCAAAGATGATTTAATTGAAAAATGTCCTTAAAAATTTATTTTATTGTTTGAGGACAAACAAATAGTCTTTTCTTTACTTGAGGACAAGCAAAACTTCAAGTTTGAGGGAGTTTGATGAGTCTAAAACTCATATATTTTTAAGCCCATTTTTCAAGTATATTTCATGCTTAAAAGTTCAGTTTAATGTAAAATTATGGAGCTTTCACTGATTTATATTTCTGGAAATTAAGGAAAGAATCAGAATTCATCGAGGAAAAATAGCAAATCAACATTATGTGAAAAAGGGCCCAATGTGTGACATCAGTTTCGATTTCACGACATTGTGATGAGAAGATCTTGACATCACTACCAATGTTGCGACATAATGGTGACATCGGTGAAGGGGAGAAGACAAAGATAGTAATGTGCGAACATCGATCACGGTATTATTGCAACCTGGTATTGTTTGGGCATCCGCAGCTCCAATGTGTGACATAGGGAAGAACCTCGGCGTTCAAAACGTGGAACGATAAATGTCGCCAACATCACCACGACACGGCTACGACATTGGCTACAGTGAGAAGAATTGAAATGTTCAATGTCACGACATCACAACTTTATGTTGCGACATTAGCAAGGATTGTCAAGTGGTATTGTCAATCTGATTGACTAATGTCACGACATCACTACGACATAAAAACAAAACCTCATCCAGTGAAGACATCAGCTGAACAATGTCACGACATAAAAGCAATGTCGTGACATTAGATCAAAAACCTTGAGGTGAGTTTTGGTAGATCGTCATCAGCGACATGTATGACATCATTGAAACATCAATGTAATGTCGCGAGATCAACAATAGTACTAACAGGCAATGTCGCGACATCAGCTGAAGTGATCAGAATTGTAGAAGTAATGTCGCGACATAAACTCAGTGTCGCGACATCAGATCAGTGTCGCAACACAAGAAAGGCAGTGTTGCGACATCAAAGTTGATCTATAACACTGCATCTCAATGTCGCGACATCATCGTGACATTGACTGATCATTGAAAATTGATGACTACCGGCGGGGCAATGTCATTTGACATCAGTTGACCCACGACGTGACAACTCCAATGTCGCGGCAATACCGACAATCCACCATGACATCAACAGCTAGGGCGCAATTTGGGTTTTTCGAAGTGTGGTTCGCCTCGTTTTTAGGGCCCAAGACACAGCCTATAGTAAATATCTTAGGGGAGTAGTGTCTGACTTCAGTAGCCTTTCATCAAATATTTTTTTTTTTTTTGTGCTTTTTAGGAGGATTGAAGTCTCATTGTATATATTTTTCTTTTTCTTTTTTAATTTTCCTTTTTAGTTTGTTTTTGGATTTAGTTTTATTATTGAAGCGTTGATCTAAGCTGGGATTAAGTTGGATGAATATATTTCAAACACATTTTGTCTGAACTTCAATGGAATCTGGGAATTTTTCTGGAATTCATTTATTTTCAGTTTTGATTACAATGTCAATGAATTTGTATGATCAACTAGTCATTGTCATTTATGATCCAGATTTGAAAGGCTAAGCTCCCTCTGGGAAGAATATGTTGTTAGGATTATTGATTGCAAAATTTTAATGATGTTTTGGGTATGAAAAATGGAGTGATTTAACTGGTATTACTTCTACATTGAACTGTTCTTAATATCAGTGTTTGGTACCCAAAAAGAGCTGTATCATTGCTCTAATTTCCAGGAATCCCTTTTAGTGACACATAGATGGACTACCTGAGAGCAAAGAGAAGCCACTTGGGGGTAAATTACACTAATATTATTTGAAATAATTTACTCTTTGGATCACTCTGGTATATCAATGGTGCAGATCTAACCTCTGACTTCAGGGTTCCTTCTTAGGTGACAGCAGGAGTGTGTTCACGAGGCATATGATCCACCTACTGATCTTGCAGTTTAATTCTAAGAGGTTTCATCTCAATTGAGAGGAACAATCTTAACCCTATGTTAGCAAAGATTCTAATCAAGGGGAGAGGGAATTCCAGTCTAATTGATGGCTGAGGTACCATTTAATTTGGAGAGTACTTGCATTACCTTGTCTATGGGGGCAAGCAATTTTCAGTCCTAAGAGATGATTGTGAAGTATTGAGAAGGAAAATTAGTCAGATCTTAAAGAGGATCAATTTATACAAGTAGCTCTTCAGACCCATTGTCTAGAGATAGAGCTTGTGGTAAAATTTGAAGTGAAATGCGTGGTGTTAGGAGAAATCCATTGCTACACTAATTTGCTCTTGGAAAGTTGGGGCCCATGTCCCATACTTTATTTGTTGGAACTTGCAAAGTGATGGCCACAACACTATTTTCATTCCCATTGTTATTTCAGTCCAGTGAACTCGCTAATCATGTATTTTAGAATTTCATTATTTCTTTGATTCACTTTACTTTAGAAGTTAAATCTATCCTAAAATTTAGAAGTTCAAATAGTGAGGAACTTAAGTAGTGAGGGTAGTTAATCTTTAAATTTTCTAATCAATAATCGTGGGAATGATATCTGAACTTAAAAATCCACTTTATTACTTGTATGACCTATGCATGTGCAGTGAGTAGACCAAAAAAAATTTAAATTGAAAATTATTACTTAAACAACGAAAACATATTTTATATATATTCGGGGAAAAACAAGTTTTTGGCATAGTCATTTAGGGGATTGAAAAGTCTTTCGTAGCAGTGATAAAAAATGAGTTGGTCACATTTTTTTGGTCTAATATAATCAAACAAGTTTATGGTCACCACTATACCACGACAAGTTATTGATAGTAAGTCTAATAAAGTTTTCCTAACCCAAGCACAATCAGTTTTCAAGGTACTTAAGACCATTGTGTTAATTTAGTCATTTTTTGAAATGTATTGTTCAATCAAACTAGAATTAGTAGCCTTACTAGCTTTGATTTCAAATTTAGTTTTTCAGAATCTAAAAATTTAGTTTAATTATCCTTGACATCACAACTTAAAACCCAGTTTTAATTTTTCAGGCCATTTGCATTTTAGAGTTTTGCCTTGTTTGGTTTAAAACAGATTGTTTTGTTATTGCTCAACTTTATAGTTCATTATGATTAATCAATTCAATTCATTTGATCAACAATAATAACACCAACATCTCAACAATTTTCTACCATGATCATCAGACAAGCAATCCACGAGCTCTCTTCGAAAATATACAGCAGCATCAAAGAATTTTCAATCCTGTTCAACTCTTGCAACATTCTTACATTCAACACACTGAATTCTCATTTATTCAGAAAAACAAACACAAGCTCATATTTATTATAGTTCTTAAACATGTAAAATTAAAAGAAAATAAAAAGAATAAGAAAATTCTACACACAAAATTTAGAAACTTCCTTTTTATTTATAGAGAGAAGAATTACACTGAGGATTACAATGAATGAGAAATATTGAGAGAGATAGAAAGAGATGTAGGGATAGAGAGAGAGATACATAAGAATATAGCTTATTTTTTTCTTCTTTGGTATTTTGATGGCTTGAGATTGACAGGTTCGAACTTATAGCTGGCATTAGAGAGTGTGAATTTAGGGATTGAGGGTTCTGGTTTTTTAGTTGAGCCACCCTCACCTTTGTCAAAGAAGTATCATTCTTGTGTTCTAATGTGCTGCTTGATGAGCTCATTTTGCCTTTGCCTAATTGAATTCAAGGACTACTCAAACTCACCTTGGGCTTGATACATTTTTATCATGTTCTGGTTCACCAGATCATTGCTCTCTATCCACAGTTTCTCCTTGTAGTTCAAGGTGGACTCTAGCTCTTCATCCCTCTTATAGATGGTAGCTTTGATTTCCTTCTGGTGTTCCTTGTAGAGGTACCCACAGGCTTCTACCGTCTGGAGAAGGTTCTATTCCATTTCTTTTTCCCTGACTTCCATAAGCTTGATCAGCTTCTGATTTCTCTTCAACTGATCAATGACAAAAACCCTTTCCCTTCATTTCAGCTTAGCCCTTAATGCTCGATCCCTCTATGCGAGCTCTTCTTTCCATTCCTCATCTCTTTGTTAGAGACGTGCTGCTAAGTTTTCTTCTCTTGTTCTGTTTTCTACAGCTTGATTCTCATCTCTCCATCTCAGTTCTTCCTTGAGCTGCTCATCCCTCATCTTCATTTCTTCTCTCATCTCCGTTTGTAAAGAGAACAACTCAAAATTGCTGCTCTCTTGCTCTTCTATTCTTCTATTCCATTTTTCTACTCTATTCTGAGCAGACACTGTTTCTTCAGCACTAGGGGAGAACACTGGCTGCTCTGGGTAGTCTTCATAACCCCCCCTTTCTTCGGTGTCTAGTTCTTCCTCAGCTACAAGGGTTGCCTCCCTTGGAAGTTTTAGAGCTGCTCTCTTCCTCTTTCTTGCTCTCTATACCTCTTCACTTTATGCTGAAGTTTTGAGGACCCCATTGACAGTGAGAGGAAAGGCTCTTGGGCACTTTTCCTCTGTCTCCCTGAATGTTACTATTAGATCGATTTGTGATATAGATAGACCAGTGGACAAACAAGATCATATATATACAAATTTAAGGAACTATTACCAAGGACTATTATCTAATCCTTGAAACGGTGCCAAAAACTTGTTGATCAATTTTGTATAGACCAAACTGTGCAAACAAAGTTATGACTTTGCCACCAAAGGACTATTATCTAATTCTCGGAAACGGCGCCAAAAACTTATTAGACCAAATGTGATGAAAATATGTGTTTGTCCTTTTTGTAAACTGGATTCATTAAAAATTTTGATTGTTCTTAATCAACTATGAAGTGCCTGAGATCATACAAGTAATAAGTGGATTTTCATTAAGTCGGATATGTTCCACGAGTTGATGATGAATCATGAGTAACTACTAACTACTCCAAGATTCTTACTATTGGAACTCCAATATCAAGATGATTGGAAAACAAATAAAATAATATTAAAGTAATTTCACTAGTGTACATAAAATATTAATAAGAATGGAGTTGAGAGTTCAGGTGAGGCGACACTAGGACATGCGACCAATGAATAATTGTCAATTTACGCATCGTCGAGATCTTAGCTAAGCCATAAGTTGGAAAAGTGAATTTGTCAAGATACATTGTGATATCTTTGTATTTCTCTCTTTCTCTTAACCATACCTTTCACTAATTAGATATTCATGTTCATTTCGACTCATGAATCTAATTAGTACTTATAACATATAATCCTCTTTCTAAGATTTGGTATTTTCCTTTTCGAGTACTTCACACCCGAGATCTCTTAGGGTGAAAAATTCTTACCACCAATAAACCAGATATTGCAAGCATTCTCCAATTTAGATGGCACCTCATCCTTCAATACTGATGAAATTCTCCATCTCCTTGATTAGATATTTGCTAACACGGGATCGGGAGCTCAACTTCATCCGGAGAGGAGAAACCTTTGAGTGATTAAACTGACACGTCATCAAACTATCCTCAAACCATGAGTAAGTGTAATGTCGCAACATTGGAGTTGTGATGTCGTGAGATTGGAGTTATATTCTAAGTAACTTAGTGCAATGTCGTGACATTAGAGTTTTGATGTCTCGACATTGGCTTGATGTCGCGACGATGTCATGGTGATGTTGCAACATTGTTCAGATTTACTAATTGGCTTCACCCGATGTCGTGACATTGACATTGCTATGTTGCAACATTGCATAGGTTTTTGAGTTGGCTTTTCTAGATGTCACGATATTGGAAATATAATGTCGCGACATTGACTTGATGTCGCGACAATGTCGCGACATTTCTTCAAGGTCAATCTTGGTGTTGCTCTTCTATAAATGCGATGTCGCGACATTGACATGTTGATGTCACCGGCGATTGGGACAATATCGTGATAATTTAGCGACGTGGGAAATTGTTGGAATCGGTGTCGAACATTCTTTATCGATGTTGCGGGCATTAAAAGGATTTTTTCCCTTTTCAGTAGAATTTTTACTTGTTTCCCCATTTTTATTTCTGATTTCGAGTTCATGCTCGTGAATATAAATACATGATATTGAAAAATATCTCGATTGAATGAGCAGGTAACACTGGAAATTTTCAATTCAATCCAATTCGACATATATTCATTGTATTGCAAAAATTTTCACACAACTATTCAACGGGGACAAAAGCTACTATGTAATTTCAACTCCAAATTACACTCCACCAAACTTAGTATATGCATCATTTTCATAGAACAATAATGGAAGTAGACTCCCCTTTGTAGTTAACTCTGCATAATTTAATCTGGTTGGAGATGCTTAAAAAATGGCCTCATATATCCTTGCAGCTTCATTATCCTGACATTCAGTAGATTGTGATTAAATAAATTGCAAATAAATTCTAACAAATCTACTATGCTTCTAAACTATTCAAAACACATTGAATTGAACAAAATCACACTAAAAGAAAATGGAAATTGCTTGGGTTGCCTCCCAAGTAGCTGCTCATTTTTATGTCTTCAGTTAATAATTATTTCTATGTGTTCTCATTTCAGCAATTCTATTGATCTCTTCAAACTTGGGACTGTTCTTCATTTGGTCTTCCTCCCAAGTAATGCTGAAGCCTTTGACCATTTACTTTGAATTCATCTCCAGAATTGGTTTTTAGTGTCACTTCTCTAAAATGGAGTAAGCTACTTGACTCTTGTGTATGGACAACTCCGCGTGTTGACAAGTTTTTCTGGAAAAAGTTTTAGTCGAGGTATGCAAATAGGTTTAGCTCTCCTACTCTAAATTCTTTCCTTAAAATCTTCTAATCATGCCACTTTTTAGTCTTATCTTTGTAGATCCTGGCATTATCATAGACTTCATTTCTTAGCTCTTCCAGTTCATTCATTTGGAGTAGTCTCTTCCTTTAGAATCTTTGAAATCATAGCTCATTTTCTTGATGACCCACATAGCTTTATATTCAAGCTCAAGAGGGAGATGGCAAGGTTTTCCAAATCATGTATGGGGACATTCCAATAGGAGATTTATAAGCAATCCTTTAGCCACTGTCGTCTTCGACTTATTGACTAGTCTTTCCTGCAGGTGCTTACTGTCTTTTCGAATATGCCCTTTATCTCCTCGTTGGATATTTCTACTTGTCCATTTGATTGAAGGTGATAAGTCAATCCCATTACATGTCTGATTCCATATCTGCTCATGAGTTTTGCAAACAGCTTGTTTGCAAAATGGCTCCCCTCATCATTAATGATTGTCCTTGGGGCTCCAAATCTGCTCAAGATATTTCTTTGAATAAACCCTACTACTATGTTGGCATCATTCCTTGGACAAGATACAACTTCCACCCATTTGGATACATAATCCACAGTTGGGAGAATGTATTGATTTCCAAATGAGGGTGGGAAAGGTCCCATAAAATCTATCCCTCATACATAAAAAATCTGCACCACCAGGATTCCTTATAAGGGCATCTCATTTCTTTTGTTTATATGTCCCATTCTCCGATATCTATCACAATGTTTAACCCATTCAACATAATCTCTGAATAGAGTAGGCTAGTAAAAACTTGATTGGAGAATTTTTTGGGTTGTTCTTTCTTATGCAAAGTGTCCTCCATATGGTGATGCATGAATGATTATCAATTATTTCACCTTGCTCGTCGCCCGCACACATCTTACGATGATCTGATGTGCCCCTTTTCTACAAACAATAGTGGGTCATCCCGTATATACTCTAGCATTAGTTCTCGACTTCTTTTCTCTTGGTAGCTGGGAATTTGGTGGCATGATTCCTGAGCTAAATAATTAACAACTATCAACGTAATAGGAGTAATTGGGTAGGCCACGAAAAAATTTGCTCATCGAGGAAATTTTCTTCTATTTCTATCCCTCTTTCCTCTTCAGTAAGTTTTTCCATTCTTGACAAGTGATCAGCTATCACATTGTCACTTCCCTTCTTGTCCTTTATTTCTAAATCAAATTCTTGTAGCAGTAGTACCCACTTGATCAGTCTTGGTTTGCTATCTTTCTTTGCCATTAGATACTTAATTACTGCATGATCAGTGTGTATGATGACATGGGACCCTAAAATATATGGTCTAAATTTTTCACAAACAAATACCATTGTTAGCATCTCCTTTTCTATAGTTGAATAATTCTCTTGTGCCTCATTAAAGGTTTTGCTAGCATAGTATATTGCTCTTAAAATTTTCTCTATTCTTTGTCCCAAAATTGCTCCCATTGCATAGTCACTGGCATAACACATGATTTTAAACACTTTGTTCCAATCACGATTGTTGCCAAATTAAGAACTATAACCAATATAGTTTAATTTCTTCGTGTCTGAAAAATGCATGATTCATCGAGAATCAAACTTTGCATCCTTTTCCAATAGTCTGCATAATGGTTTGGAAAATTTTGAGAAGTCCTTTATAAATCTTCTATAAAATCGAGCATGTCCTAGGAAACTTCTTTTCCCTTTTACTATTGTAGGTGGCAATAGAGTTTTTATATGACGAAACCAAAAGCGAGTTACAGCTTCTGCTTTAGTTCTTATGAAAATTTTGTGTCCTAAGACAATTCCTTCTATTAGTATGAAATGTCATTTCTCCCAATTCAGAGCTAAATTCTTGTCTTGGCACCTTGATGAGTAAAAAACTCATTGATTTTTAATCCATTTTTCTGATTAGTGTTACAATGTAATTACTTCTTCTTATGCAGAAATGTGGAGATTTTACCAAATTTATATTTTGCATATTTGTATAGAAGAAGCTGAGATTCCAGCAAGAAACCAGAAGAAAACAATATAAATGACCAAATAGCTAGGTCACGACAGACGATTGGTCGTGACAAGGAGTCTATCGATGCAGCGATTTTAAGTCACAACGATTGATAATGTTACTCTGACTCTTTATGAACAAAATGCTTCAAGTGTGTCATGACATCCTTGTGATCAGTCATGAGAGAGAAACATTTAAGACTTCACAAACGACGTCACGACAGAGAATCAAGGTCACGACACCGAAAGAAGATAACTTAGGTCGCAACGAAGAACTAATGTCACGACAAGGAATTGTTGCTAAATGAACTGACAAAGTCTCCACAAGGCAAATTATTGTTGCTACAAAAAATAAGCAGAAGACACCAGTGAGGTCGCGAAATAGATTTCATGTTGCGACATTAAAATGAGTTGAACAACTAAAACATGTTGTGATTAAGTTTGAGCAACTGTGACAAGAATAGGGTAAGAAGGGCCACCACTTAGTCATGCCACACTTTCTAGGTCTCGACCAAAAAAAGAAGTTGAATTGAGTGGAAACTATTGTTACTAAAAAATGAGGTTGCGATGAGATTGGAAGAAAGAGCGTCGCTGACATGCTTTTTAGTCACGGCCGAGGAGTGCGTGAAAAAGAAACTACCTTATCGCGACCTAATTTTCATGTGACAAAGAAAATAAATAAGATCCGACAATTAAAGTCGCAACTTGCATGAGGCGAGAGAAAAGCGAAGATATGATGTTCGCGACATGTAGAGGGAGGTTGTGACGAGGGGATCAAATTGACACAGCGATGGTGTCACGACATAAAAAAGTTGTTGCGATACAGAATTCAGTAAAAGGAAAGATAGTCAGGTCACGACATGAAATTGTGGTCTCGACACAAACACTTGGAGACTAGAAAAAGTTATCTCGACGAGGATCAAAGTGGCTAGCACAGTAAACGCATACAGCATAAAGAAACTATTCAACACATAATTCAAAGAAAGGAAGAAAAGCCGTCGCGACATGAGATTGTAGTCGCAACACAACTACCTGGAAATAAGAAAATGTGGTCACAACAAAAGTCATCACTACTAGCAACGAAACGTGATCACGACGAAGCAATTCCAGTCATGACTACAACATGATGATTCTCAGGAAACATGATAAGTAAAAGCAGACAACAAGATTTGTCAGGACAATATATGACAAAAACAAAAGAGTTTGAGCAAGTCACCACAAGAATCATGTCGCGAATTACTCAGTTATGAAACTAAAGAACAATGTCGTGATGTAGTAACATCGTTGCACCAAGATTGCAAAACAAGACAAAAAGAAAGTTGTGATGTGCTTCTTCCCGAGCAAAGGAGTCGGGCCATCCAATTCAAAATCCATTCAAGCCTCGAACTGCCTAATTGGTTGGAAATGTACAAATAGGTATTCAAGCCGCACAGCGGCTCTTCGAACCCGCATCTTTCGTATCAAATAAGACCCACCTGTATAATTTTAGAGTAGATTTTTTTCTTTTCTTTTCTTTAATTTTCTTTCTCGATCCTAAAATAGTAAATCGCTGTAATGTTGAAGCCGGATTTAATCTTTCATTTTTTCGAATACACCTTAATGAATGAATTCAGATCATCTGAATTTTGTTTCTTTACTCAATCGCAACTCCTCGCCGTGTATTTGACTCACGTTCATTGTCGCTGTGATGCGCTGATGAGCACGCCACCAACCAGGATTTGTCAGCACTACAGCCTTTTCGTGACATAGAGAGAAGCACTAAATACGCATTTATTTTATTGATGTTGTTCTTAAATTGATTGTTCTCAATAGTAGAATTGAGTATCATATCAAGGATTGTTTCATGACTTGATTTCCAGGAGGCCCTCTAAGTGACATAGAGATGGAAATTCCTAAGAGCTTTGAATCTTCAATTTGTGGGTATGCTAGAATTACTATCACAGGAACTATTAAGCTCGAGAGTTCACTAGATAAATTTCATTTCACTCATAGTTGAAGTTGAAGGGGATTATTTATCAATTTAAATCATCATAGATTTCACCTTAATATGATGGGAAAGATTCGATCCCATGTTAATGAAAGATCTAATCATGGAAAATAGAAAAATCCAATGACCAAAGGATGAATCATCAACTATTTTGTAGAGGTTCTGCAATGACCTGCATCGGGATGCAAGAAATCGCAGCCTTGGGAAGAAATGTCGGGTATGAAGTATTTGAAAAAGAAAATACTCAAATTTTATAAAGAGTGTTCTAATATTAAGAATAATTAGATCCATGTCTTTGAAAGAAGCAGGAACCTCTAATTAGTGAAATGTGGAGAAATCCAAGCTGCATTATTAGCATTCCTTGACAAATCCAGATCCAAAATCGTGATTGAGAGAATCAATGGATTATAATGCGTAATTGACTATTCCACAAAGAAGTCATTAGTGTTCATTTCTAGTACGTGAACTCGATCTACCTACTTATTTTGTTAGTTTTAATTCAAATTTTCTTTTAATTAGATAAACATAATATAAGTAATGATCTTCTATTCTAATTCTAGTTTTTAAACATTTACAAGGAGGTGCAAATAAAGGTGGTTCTCGAAAGAAGTAGAGAGTTGATTTTAAAATTTCGCCAATTTATGAGGGAATGATATCCGGGACTTACATCCAAGTTTTTACTACATAGATGACCTGTGCACTTCAGTAAAGTTCAGACTAAACCCGCTTATACTTCAAGAACATAAACCACTTACTAAAACAATTAGCTCCACTGTCCAATTATAGGGGAACTATAAGATCGTATTATAGAAAATAAACAGTGAGCCAGTTTATACACAAAACAAACAAACAAGTTTTTTTATGGCGCTGCTGTTTGGGGATTGAAAGAATTTTAACAAACTGGCTTATTCATATAAAGAGGAAATGCTACTCTGACATTTTTCTTGTTTTAAAAGAAATTCACAAAAATAGTTTTGATAGTAGTGGCTGCATAAGCTATTGATATTTTAGAGAGCTCAAAGGATATATGATTTTTAATATAACTATTTCTAATTGATCTCAATATGTTTACATTTCAGGAAGTTATTTCATGCATAGGAAGCCAGAATCAGATATGTTTCCCTTAGATACTGAATTGGAAAGAACATTGAGGAATTTAAGGAAGGTCAAAAGTGCGTAAACAAATAACAGCAGCAGAAGAAAGAATAAATGCACAATGAACAAGAACAAGAAATAGAAGGCCTCTATTCAAGATACAATGGAGGATTTATGGAGACCAGTTATCCAAGAAGAATATTCAGTAGTTAGACAAGCGCTAAGGTAGGCTAATAATTTTGAGTCAAACTACGATGATCATGGTGCAATGTAATCAATTTATCGCCACCTCACTGAAGATCCAATGAGCACATGGGCAAATTCCTTAGACGGCCAACACAAGAAACTAAATGGTGTGAGACTGTAGGTGACCCAACCACATCTTCTTTCCTTCTGGTGAGAGATATTGCAACACATATATGAATCACATGGCTCAAGAATACATGGGAAGAGTCAGGAGGCTCACTCTAGATTTTTTTCCATCACTTACAAATGCAAAGAAGAAGTAGATCACAGGTTCAAACAAGGGAGGATGAAAGCTATATACCGCTGGGAAATACAAAGTGCCAAGTGAAGAGGTGTATGTATGGTATAGACTAAGACCTAAATGGATATTGTCTACCACACCCTGAATGATACCTCTAAGGGTATCATAGATGTAGCCCATTGTAGTAATACAGAAGAAGTGCAAAGAAAGTGAAAAGGAAGGATAGAAGACCTGGCCAAATGCAACATGAAAGCTCTATCTAAATCTTCAAGATACAACAACGTAACAAAGGGGGAGCGAGTCATCGAGCCAAATAAAACAGATCATAGGGAATCAAAACTTACAATAACACAAGAGGAATCAAGAGAAGAGAATGCATCATTTCATAGAATGGAGTAAAGGTAGAGATGGAACCAAAAGAAGTGTTGAGGGACCAATTGATGAGGATCCCTATCAAGTTGAGGAGTCCAATTATTTGAATGAACAGAGAAGCTACCATTTCAAGCCTAACCCCAACTTGCCTACACACTACACACTAACACTGAGGGGCCAAGTGAGAACTTCTCAGCATGGTGGAGGAGCATCAAAGGGCTCAAGATAAAAAGGTTTTCAAGAAGGATATAATCCATCAAGGTTCCACAAAGATCAACAATGCGAAAACATAAACGAATATCAAGGCCGTGAGGGCTCATCCTTTACAGCAAATGCCAGCCTTCATGGGGGACAACAAAAAAGCCGCTAAAACCTCCATGAACAAAAATTAAGGCGGAGTCACGCAAATTAACACGTTTTTTCGGCAAATACGCCAATTAAGAACTGAAAATGACAGCAGTACCGCCTCAACCCCTGCACCGAACAAGGATGCTTCCCTAAAGGGACACCCAAAAGAACCAAGGATCGGGACAGAGTCCACCTAAGGAGTGGCAAGGAATTGAGCAACAGTAGAACATAAATGAAAGAAAAGACTGAGCAAGAAAAAGATAAAGGAGCAGGAAGAAAGAATAGAAAGATGAAGCTTAGAGCTGATTTTTAATCAGAATATGCAAAAGAGAAGTCTGGAAACCTGAATGAAAAAGCAGAAGAGTAAGGTTCAAGCCTACACACTTGCGCCTTCCATTAAAGACTTTAAAGGCAAAGGAGGAACAAATTTCAAATTTTAATTTTCAAGAAGATAGAAATTAATGATTCTTTGAAAGTGCTATCACTCAACGCCAAACTATGCAAAATTCCTCAAGGATATAATTTCGAGCAGTTAAGAAATTGCCGATGAAGGAGTGGTGAGCCGACCGCAAATATGCGCGGCGAAAGACCGTGAATATCACATCAAGATGAAAGACCTCGCGCTACCATTCCCGATAACAGCCATGAATTCGAGAAAGTTTATGACTGTGCCAAAGATCAACTTATGCCTATCGCTGGCAAAGCCGGTCGGGGGAATAACCAAATGGTAATTACAGATTTGCAAATAATGATATGTCAATGGCAACAAACCGTATATCCAGGATGGGCCGGTTAAGGTGGAAATTCATTTTCACCGCGGATTGTTGTCATGAAATGGAAGAAGACATTACGTGTTCCTTTGCTATGTCGGAAGACCTTTAAATAATCTGAGCCGTCTGATTGATGGCTGCACAGTGAGCCGACTTCTCGATGGGAGATGAAAGCACACCCTAACCTCAACAAAAGCCGACGCCTAATAAAGAAAATCAGACTAGAAAACTTAGTCCATCAATCTAGAATCGAACTCGACAAATATTCATCATTCTATCAATGAAAATGATGTGAATTTCAAAGATCTTCAGAGTGTTGATTATGAAACACGTATCTGGGCCAGAAACACAAAAACACCGAATTTGAATGAAAACACAAATTCATTCAAAGAAGGAAAAGAAAGAAACTGAAGAAACCAAAGTGTATGGGTTGATATTGAAAGAATCACTAATATATAAACATTCTTTCTAGAACTATATACACTCAAACCAAGATTATATCCTGGTCATGATTGGATCGAGAATGTGAAGAAATGTAAATCGCAAAGATTCATGAAAGGGAAGTAATTACTGTCAATTGAAGATCTCAGGTATCAATTCTTATTCGCACGACAAATTTTGCTGTAAGATAATGCAAAGACTTCAATCAACACCAAAGGAGACCTGAATCGCAATGAAATATGTCATAAGGAAGTGCTGAACAGCTAATGTGAAGCTTCATTTATGCAATATCGTGATAGTTTGGCAAATTGGTTTATGTGGTTCCTAAGAAGGGTGGATTCACCGTGATCGTAAATGAAAGGTATGGGAATCGATTCTGCAGAATCGTATAGATGGAGGGTGTGTATAGATTATAGAAAATTGAATACTACAACCATGAAAGATCATTTTACCCTGCCTTTCATTGATCAGATGCTTGATGATTAGTAGACATCTCACTGTTTCATGACACTTAAGATAACCAAATTATATCACCTTGGTAACCAGAGGAAACACTTTTACATGCCTCTATATACTTTTTTGTTTAGAAGAATGGTTATGCAATGCTCCCCGCCACATTTCAAAGATGGCGATGTCTATGTTCTCGATGGTAGAGAGGTTATGGATATTCATGACACTTCACAACAGATCCGCTGGAATATCGTCAAAAATTGGGACAGATTTACAAAGCAGACAATTGCTTTCACTCAGAAAAATGTCATTTTAGTAACAAAAGCGGGACCATCGCCCACTTCATAATGCAATAAGTGACCAAGCAAAAGTTTCCATCATAAAGACTTTTACTACCTACAACAAGTAAGGAGTACAGTTTTTCGACATGCTAGTTTCTATAAGAATTATCATGATTTCTCAAAAAAATTGCAAAACCATCAGATATTAATTCTGGAAAAGATGCCAGTTGACTTGATGAGGTCCCCGCTTAATCTTTGTCAAAAGATCAAACTCGATTAGTTTAAGTCTTATCACGCTAAACCAGATTTAATAAAGGGAATTGAGATTATGGTGATGCCAATGATTATGCAATGGGAGCTATTGCATTTAAATCCATGGGATGCTTAGTAATACATACTATTTTTAAATCTTTCAATGAAGCCTAAGAGAGCTACCTTAACCATCAAAAGGATGTCGCCATAGTATTCGTGATGTGAAAATCTGAAGCCCCAAGTATTGATCCTATGTCATCATCCATACCGATCATGCCGCAATTAAATATTTGATGGCAAAGAAAGAAGCGCCAAGACCATCGATGTATTTATGCTGTCAATTGACCAGATCAAGGACTGTAAGCGTTGATAATGTAGTTAATCACTAATAAGAATTGAAAAGACACTATAAAAAGAAGAGGGGAAATATAATTTAGCGTAAAATTTTCCCAGATGAGCTTTATTCCAGTTTGTCATTCCAATTCTGGGTGATACGACATTGCTCAATTATTCAGCCTATGGAGTAATGTCACCACTCGCCACCAAAGAAAAAGAAGTTAAGGACCTGACAAGGAGGGTTTTATATATGGGGATGATCCATTGTTATTCAAAAGAGAGCTGATATGATAACTTGGAGGTGCACAGAAGTAAACAAGGCAGCATCTATATGAAAGTGTTATGCATCACTGCTATGGAGGAGATTTAGAGGGAGACAAACCCGCCTACAAAATTCTCCAATCAAGTTTTATTGCCTACCATATTCAAAGACCGTTTTGAATGGGTGAAACTTTGTGGGATCAATGTCGAGAATGTATTAGCATAAGACATGAAATGCCCTGCAAGGTATATTGGTATAAAATTTTCGGATGTGTAGGAATGACTCTCAGACCATTTCCATCTTCACTTAAATCAGACATATCTTACTATGGACTATGTATTCAAATGTCACAACAACTTGTCCCAAAAAATGATAATAAGAAGTTGTGTGGGATTCTTTACAGAGAAATAGTTTTAGCGCATTTTGGGGCACCCGAATCATCATAAGTGATGCTGGAGGGAGCTATTTTGCAAACAAGGTTTGAGAAAAACTCATGAGCAGGTATGGAATTAAACACATAATGAGTTTAGCTTATCATCCTCAAACAAATGGGCAAGCTGAAATTTCCAATAGGGAGATTAAAAAAATTATTGAAAAGATTGTAAGTACTAGCAGAAGAGATTGGTCTTTAAAGCTTGATGATGCATTGTGGTCTTATAGAACTGCATATAAAACTCCCATTGGTATGTCCCCATACAAAATTGTCTTTGGTAAACCTTGTCACCTTCCTCTTGAATTGGAGTACAAGGCTATATGGGCCATCAAGAAATTGAATTTTGATTTTAAGGCCAAGCGATAAAGAAAGATTGTTCCAATCGAATGAATCGAAGAGGTGAGAAATGAAGCTTATGATAATGCCATGATTTACAAGGATAAAACGAAGAAATGGCATGATTAAAAGATTTTGAAGAGGGAATTTAGCAAGAGATTCTCGGGTCCCTATATTCAAGGTTCTATAACAAATCAAGTTTCAATAAACTGGTAAATCAAATGGGAGGGTCCTTTATACAAAGAAGGGTGTACAACTTCGGAGCAATGACATTGAAAACTAATACCGGAGAAGAATTCAAAGTGGAATGGTCAGAGATTAGCACACTGGAGGAAAGATAATCAAGGATGATTCTCTGGGAAGTACCTAGTTAAAGAATTTGGTTTGAGACAAAAGAATCATATGCCAAGTCCAAATAAGGACTTAAAACTACAATTTTACTGGAAAGTAACCCATACAATAGTTTATTTTTTATGCTTTATAGTCAATTAAATAAATTTTGAAATGGTACTTTGGTTTTTTTGCTTTGGCATTACAGACGTGCCAAGGGTATAAACAAAAATGGAGTCTGAACTTACTACTTGCATCGCACACAAGACCACAGTGGAAGTGGTTATGGTCTTCTATCAATATTTATTTTAGAATGCATGATTGGAAGTTCTCAGAATTGATTTAAATTCAATATTGAATCTTATGCTTTGATGAGTGCTTTGTTGAACATTTGAATGATGAACTATTCTTGTTTGAATTGGGTTTCTTGAATATTATACCTGTTTTTACAAGTGTGCCTGGAGTGGATTGAGCCACCAAATGAGACCGGAAGTCAGAGGAAAATAGGAATAAAAATTATTCTTATAGAGGACTGCAAGATTTTCTAGGGTCATTTATAGCCTTGTGAGCACACTACAAAGCTTCAAACTCTATAACATAAAATTAAGAAAATTCCTTCATGTCACAACACAAGCCTTATTGTCAAGAATAAACTAAGGTCGACATTTGCTTTCTGGGTCACACTGTATCGTGGAACCTAAATGATCGGTAAGGAAATAAAGGCTGATGGTAAAAATTAGTCGCGACTGTGAAATGACTAAAAGAGACAGCATGTCATGACATTAATTCTATTGTCAAACCATATTTTAGTCGTGATGCACTCAAAGTAGGTCGCACCAAACTGTTCCAAATCCCAATAAATTTAGGTTTTAACCTTCTCGATTTAAAGGCCAAACATTAAATCGACATTTATCAAGAGTAATTATTGTTGGGGATTGGGTATTAATGTCATGAGACAAGACAATAATAACATTGAGTCTATCCACCATAAAGGCTGGAAATCCTAAGAATACCTGCTCCTAAAACTTCAATCCAAATTTACATCCTCACCAACTTTCGCCCTTTCTCTCTTAGAACACCAAAACCCTAAACCCAGTTTCCTAAAAGGCTCAACTCCAAAATTTCACTCATGGAAGAAAACCAGAGCCCTGTTCCGAATCTTAATGAGATGATCAATGAAATCATGAATTAGAGACCGCCGGGGAGGATAGTTCACCCGGAACCTCAAACCTGAGATACCGCAAATGCAACTAAAACTCAACCTATAAGAACCAATGAGAAGAAAGTGGCAAAGAAAGATAGAGAACAAATGAGCATATTAAGAAAATGAACCGAATGTGCATAAAAGTGATCATATCTCCAGAAGCTCAAGCTTATGGAACAATCAATGGCTTCATTAAGGGCCTCATCGGAATGTAGTTAAAAGCTTATTTCCTTTTGCAAAAATAATAGAAAAGAAGGGCTGGGAATTCTTCTCAGGCGCATTGCCGGTTCGGGGTTTCTTTCGCTGCAAGGAGTTCTATGGGGCCACAGGTAGATGAGGGAGGACCTTAGATGCCTACTGCATGGGTTCCTTCTATTACATAAGAGAATTCAATCCAAGGCCTTCAATCAAGGAACTCGCTACGGTTCAAATTCAAGCTAGTTGGTTGAAAACCTGCACTACGGAAAATCATAACTGCTGACTCCGGTCAAGGGAAAGTGAGTGCTTACTAAGAAGAACCCACACCATGCTATCAACAGGGTCTCCAACGTAGGAGGTGCTGTTTGGGCTTAATTCATAGCCTTGATAATTCCAATCTCAAGTATCAGCCTAGTGGAACATGGCCATAATCTTATATGCCCTTCTGAAGGGATATAAAATTAATGTGGGAGGTTTAATTGGAGGCTCCATCAAAGGATACCATCTTAGCAACAAAAGAGGACCGATCCCCCACCTAGCAACCATTAGCCGACTGTGCATCCTTGCTAGAGTGAAGGGATCATGGGAAGAAGAAGAGGTATGCTCTCAAGCTCCTTCTAACCCTCGACCAACAAAGGCCTTAAATAAAAAGGTATGGGTATTGTAGAGGTAGAAGGTGCTTGGCAGAAGAAACGAGTAACAGAAATAAAATTTCCTAGAACAAACTCCTCCGTTGTAAGAAAAGAGATGCATTATGTAATGAGCTCACTAAGTCACCATACCCCTGATATGAGAGACACTTCTCGCAAGATGCAAAGAGTCTCCAAAAGGAATGGAAGGACCTGCCAAAACAATGGATATGTTAAGATCGATGAAGAAAGAAATGGAAGAGAGAAAGAAGTGGGAGCGACATCAAATCGAGAGAAGAATTCACAAAGCTAATTTTAAAGAAAAAGCAGCAATGGGAGCAAAATTTGAAGCAAAAGAAAGAAGAATGGAAGGAAAGATGAAAAAGGAGAGAACTACGAAAAGATGAAGGCGGCTTTGAAACCTTATGATAATCGATTCAACG
Organism: Tetrastigma voinierianum; assembly: GCA_016808115.1. Classification (NCBI taxonomy): domain Eukaryota; kingdom Viridiplantae; phylum Streptophyta; class Magnoliopsida; order Vitales; family Vitaceae; genus Tetrastigma; species Tetrastigma voinierianum. The sequence goes on from JAEQBH010001582.1 coordinate 493,688, forward strand.
GAGATGCAAGAGTGGCAGCGATTATGAGGAAGAGAGACGAGAGATAGAAATGATATGTTGAAAATGAAACCTTGAGTATCTTTACAAGAAGTGATTCGAGGAGTTTGGTAAGCTAATGAAGGAAGAGACAGGAAATTGGAGAAGGCGATGATGTATATAGGAGGAAAATCTGGCATAGGAAGCAGTTTGATCAACCTTTAATTTATCGAACATCTTTGAGTTGTATTTTGAGTTGGAAAGCTTACAGTGAATAAAGTGGGTCGAGGAGTCGAGATCGTTTGATCACTTACGGTGGGCCACACAAATGATATATGCACCTACGGAAAGAAGAACCCCTTTGACGAAAAATTACAGATATCACATTCCCAAAATTTCCTCCCTATTTAGCAAGCTTTGACATTGATCCTCCAAATATCATACCTACCAAATCCTATAAGAGAAGAAAGCTAATTCTCACCAATTCTTCTTTCTTCCCCTTCTCTAATTGTAGTCTGTTTTCAACTGAAGCACAGTCTCTAAATTTTTCAAGCAATGCTCAAAATTGGATTCATAAACTGAGAAGTCATCCATAAAAATTTCCATAGCCTCTTCCACTAAATCTGAGAACATGGATATCATACACCTTTGGAAGGTGGAAAGAGCATTACATAATCCAAATGGCATCCTTCTAAAAGCAGAGGTGCCATAAGGACATGTAAAGTAGTCTTCTCTGATCCTCGAGGGCTATGGCAATTTTATTATACACAGAGTATCCATTAAGAAAAGCAGTAAGGGTGTCTAACTTGACTTGTCGACATTTGATCGATAAGGGCAAGTATTAGTGATCCTTTCTGGTTGTTGTGTTCAGTTTTCTATAATCAATGCACACCCTCCATCTTGTCACAGTTCTTATTGGAATCAATTCATTTTTCTCATTTTTGATTACTATGAATCCACCATTTTTGGGGACCACATGAACTGGACTCACCCAAGGGTTGTCTAAGATTGCATAGATAAATCCTGCATTCAACCATTTTAATACTTCATTTCTGACAACTTCTTTCATCACTGGGTTTAGTCTTCTTTGATGTTCAATTGATGTTTTTGCATTCTCCTCCAAGAGGATTTTATACATGCAAATTGAAGGACTGGTCCCTTTCAAGTCTTCTACTAACCAAGCATGGCTTCTTTATATTCCTTAGAATTCTGATCATTTTCTGCCCATTTTCTACTATCAAATCAGCTGCTATGATTACAAGTTGTGCTCTTTCAACTCCTAAGAAGGCATATTTCAATTTTTTGGTAATTCCTTAAGAATTAACCCTTCATAACTTTTTCTACTTCTTGTCCCTTCTCTTAATTGTTGCTTGACTTTTTTACATTGATTTCTTTTAGACTGGGTACTGTTTCTCTAATTTCAAAACTAGAATTTAGATATTCAACATCATGAGCCTCAATATACTGAAAGTTCATCTCATTCTCATTCATTGAAGTCTGGTTTTTACAATCATTGATCGATTCAAGCTGATGGGAACAAATTATTCTACAATCTTACTTTCATCATTGTCCGCAGTCGGATTGTTTGGGCTTTGATTTCATATTGTCTTGTTGCTTCATCTCTATTCTAAGGTATGTTTCTCCTTTTCTTAACACTCTCCAGGCGACTCACGTGACCGGGAAGGCCTTCTGAGAAGTAATGGGACTTGTGTGTCTTCTTCCATGTCCATTACTACAAAATAAGGAAAATAAATTTTCCCACCTTGATGAGTACATCTTCAAGGACTCCCTCTGGTTGAGTCATAGTCATATCATCCATCTACAGGGTCATAGTTGTAGGAGTAAGCTCCCCCAAACTCAGTCTCTTTACTACAGATAGTGGCATCAAGTTGATGTTTTCCACTGAATAACATAAAGCCTTCCTAAATTCAAAATTCCTTATGGTGTAGGGGATGGTGAAGCTGCCAGGATCCTGTATCTTCAAAGGTAAATTCTTCTGAATTACTACACTGTAGGTGACTGTCAAGTTCACCACTTCTTCAACAAATCTCCTTTTCTTACTCAGAATATCCTTCAGAAACATTGCATAATTAGGCATCTGAATTAATGCCTCAGTAAAAGGTATCTTTATCTTTATCTTCTTGAACATGTCCAAGAATTTAGAGAACTACTCTTCCATCTTTGCTCTTTGCAACCTTTGAGGAAATGGAACAGAGGGCATATATGCTTGCACCACTTCTTTCTTCTTCAAGTTTCTTTCCTCTATTGGCTATTCTTGTTGTACCTTTTTCTTTCTACTCGCTTTAGTCTTTTCTAAACTATTTAGCTTGATTTCTTCTTCAATTTATGCTTGTTTTTATTTCCCAGTCTTTCTCTTTTCATTTTCTTTTTATTTTCAAACTCTCTGCTACTCCTTAGAATCACTGCCATACAGTCCTTAGGATTCTTCCTGGTATCACTTGGGAAGGCATCCTTTGGCCCGAATTACACATTGCTAAGACAGTTGCCCCACTTGTGTCTCAGTTTTTAGAGATGCATTAGTATTGGCACAGCAGATTGTGTTGCACGGAATCTTTGCTAGCTGTTAAAATTTTGTTCATGATGTTGACAGTCTTTTGTTCTCTCTGTAATTTCGACATACGCCATATTGGGACCTCGATTGGCCACGATTCTTAGCTCTGGCCCTTTCTTGTTGTTGTCCCATGTGGAGCATACTACTGTGATAGTTCTACATGTCTACGACCTTCTTTATTAGCTCCTCCATATGAGAAATGCTCATGGTTCCTCCCGATCTTTGGTGTGTAGTAGGTTGGAAGGTTAGTGTCGCTCGAGAAAATTGTAACTTAATTTCAACGCGAGCCTCACTCCCTTTGATAGGGACCCTCATGAGCAAGTCCCTCATCAGTGATACTCTTATGCTAATTTCCATCGACTGTTCCCACTTCATGCATTGAATGCATTATTCTATCCTGGTTTCCCAACTTGTTCATCAATGCATCAAGCTTTGCCTCACATAAGTCATCTGTCGGCTCTATTACACCGCTTCCTCTCGATTACACTCTGCTCACTGTCTCGGATGGGCTACATAGTTTCTTTTAGCGAATCTTGATAAGTGGTTTGCCTCTTCAATGCTCTTTCTCTTGAATGTGATGAGTCTTAAACTCATCTTATTTTTAATCCATTTTTACGGCATGTTTTTAGCAGTTTCAGATATATTTTATGCCAAATTATGGAATATTCACCAACTTTTTGTTTTGCAGGTTTTATTGGAAAAGGAGAAAATTCCAACATAAAAGAAGAAAAAAAATGGCAATTACAGCACTCTTTGTTGCAACATAGTTTTTGTTTGTCGCGACAAAATTTCAAGCATACTAGAACTATGTTATTCTGACCCAATATTTGTATCCCAATGAGAGTCGGGTGAACTCGGCGAGAGAGTCTACATCGCTGACAAAGAATTTTATGTCGCAACATTGTTGAAGAAGAATGTAAACATTACTATCGCGACACTCTTAACTTTGTCGTGACAATGATAAAGGCAAATGGCAAAGAAATTTTGTTGCGACAATCTTTCCTCTGTTGCAACATAAAAGGCCGAAGATTAACATATAAACTCTATCATGACAAAAGATAGCTCTGTCATGGCAGAAAATGGCAAAAATATAACACAAGTCAGCTGAGACAAGTGTTTTTATGTTGTGACAAAGTTTTTCGACATGGAACATTTCGAGGAAGAAGAGCCATGGCGGCGAAAATCTGTTGCGACGTAAAATTGAGTTCCTGACATGGGCGATAGAATCATGTGGCTACGAAAATTATTTGTTCTGACGAAGCAAGCGTCAGTGGGTTGAATCCTTTAATAAAGCCAAAGTTGAAGAGCAATGCAAGAGGAATGGCGACAAAGAAAAGTCATGTTGCGACATAGTAAAGAATAGAAGGTAGAAGCTCTATCGCGACAAGGTAATCTCTGTCACAACAATAAAAGTTGTGGTGATAGAATTAACGTTGACAAAGAAAACTTCGGTCAGCGACCAAGAATCAAAGCGAGTTAGCGAGTCGAGCATGTCGCAACAAAGTTTGCCGTAATACTTAGAACAACTCGGCCCAGCGAAGCAAGGACAAAGAAGAAAAGTTTGTCGCAATAGCTCTGTCATGACGAAAATGTGCGATCAAAAATCTGTAGCGACATAGAAAACTCTGTCACGACAGAATAGACAAGCTTAAGAGAAAAATGCTTCTCACAACAAAGAAAATTATGTCATGACAGTTTCTAGAAGGAGAAGTATATAAAGAGCTAGGTGCAACAAATTTTGTGTTGTGACACAAGACCTTCTTGTTGCGATAAGAACAAGACTATTGGATCAAGCGTTGCGACATAATCGAAAAAGCTCGAAAGAGCAGTCGCGATAGAAAGCGTATTTACGACGGAAGGCGGCTAAAAGACTAAAAACTCTGTCACGATAGAACTTTTTATGTCGCTATAGAGCAACCAATTTGGGTCATAAATTTGGGGATCCACAAGTCTTGAAGTGCGATGACATTGGGAAATAAATGAAGCCTTGACTAGAGGGTCTGTGTGCCCGGCCAGCGATTCAGACTTTGGGTAGTTGAAGACTCTCTATATTTTATTTTTATTTTATTTTATTTTATTTCCATTTTAGTAGATTTAGTTTGAGAGTAGTTTTTAGTTAGTTTTCTTCTGATTTTCTAGAGTTGAACACTGAAATGTAGTGCAGCTTCGAGCTGGAATTTCTTATTAAATTTTCTCGTTCATTAATGTTTTGAATAAAATGTAGTTTGGAAAATTTATGGATTTCATTTATTACAGTTCATTTACACTTTCAGTGAATTTACCTGATCAGTTAGTCACTGATATGAGTGAACCGGGTTTTTGAAGGTTAAGCTCCCTCACAGGAATGGGTTGTGATAGTCATTTTTTACGCTGAAAGTGGAAGAACACCTTAGTTAAATTCTTAAATTTATTTGATTGGTATTATTTTAACTTAATTGTTCCCGATCTGATCTTATGTACCGAAAAAGTATTGTATTTAAGCTCTGATTTCTAGGAGGCCCTCATTGACACGGAGATGGAGAATCACAGTGAAGAACAATTGCTGGTAGACTAATCTTGTGGAACTAATGAACTGCGAAGATTACTCGAGATCGCCAAATAGCACTCGTGGTTTGAGGATAGTTTGTTGAGTATCGATTTAATCACTCGGAGGTTTCTCTCTCGATGAAGAAAGGATTTGATCAGTGTTAGTAAAGATTTAATTAAGGAGATAGAAGGCTGTGATGATGAAGAATGAGGTACCATCCAAATTGGAGAAGGCTTGCAATATCCTGTCATGAGGCAAGAATTCTTCAGTCCTAAAATCACAGGTGTGAAGTACTTTAAAAGGAAAAAAATATAAATCTTGAAAAGAGGATTATATCTTACAAGTAGTGATTAAATTCATGAGTCATAAATGAACATGAATCTCTAATTAGTGAAGGTATGGTTGAGGGAGAAATTGAACTATACCCTGATGTCTTTAATGAAATTCAGCTTTCCAACTTATGGTTTAGATAAGATTGAAAATGATGCAGAAAATTGACAATTATTCATTGGTCTATTTCCAAGTATTGTCTCACTCAGTGAATTCCCAACACCATTCTTATTAATATTTTATGTACACTAGTGAAATGACCTTAGTATTATTTTATTCTTTTTCCAATCATCTTAATATTGGAGTTCAAATAGTAAGGATCTTGATTAGTTGGAGTAGTTGGTTTTATGATTCATCCTCAATCCTCGTGGGAACGATATATGGACTTAATGAAAATCCACTTTTATTACTTATGCGATCATTGCACTTGTAGTGATTAAGACGATCAAAATCTTTAATGAATCAGGTTACAAAAACGAGCCCCGAATTTTCATAACAATTTGGTTAACAAGTTTTAGTGCGTTGCGGATTAGATAATAGTCATGGTAGCGATTACATAATTGTATATATATATATATATATGATCTTGTTTGTCCACTAGTCCATCTATATCAAAAAATTGGTCCTAACGAGTTTTTTTGGCGTAGCCGTTCAGAGGACTACATAATAGTCTTTTGGTGGTAGAGTCATACTTTGTTTGGAACAACTTAGTCTATATTTAAAGGTCTTAACAATGCTCCATAGCAAGCTGCATCTATGATCCCCTTGGAGGTGTAATTCAAGGGATGGTAAAAGGTGTCCATCTATGTGGTAAGATCAATGCCATGCATTGGGCATCTCTTCAACAACCTCTTTTATCTTTCCCAAGCATTGTAAAGGCTTTCATTTTCTCCTTGCTTAAACACAATAATCTCTCTTCTCCTCTCTAAAGTGAGAGCATGAGGGAAAAATCTACTCATGTATGCCTCCACTAGCTCCTCCCAGTTGTTCACTGATCCATAAGGCAATGACTCAAACTAAGTTGTTGCCACATCTCTCTGTGAAAATGGAAAGAGTTGCAACTTTATTACTTCAGGTCTCACCCCATTCGATTTCAATGTGTTGGCCATTCTAAAAAATCTACCCATATGCTCATTGGGGTTTTCACTAGGTGACCAGTATACTGATATTGCTACACCATTGTGATAAGAGCTGGCTTCAACTCAAAGTTGTTGTCCTTTATTGCAGGCTGCTTCACAGCAGAATATTCATCTCTGATGATTGGTCTCTAGAAATCTTACATCGTCCTTTGCCTCTAAGGTCTCTCAATTACCAAAGTTGGGATGTTCTGATGTGTTTCTTGTTGCTCTATCATGACTGCTGATTCAACACTTCTTACTTTCTTCAAATTTCTTAGTGTCCTCGCCAATTCAGTGTCCAGTGGTAGCAGTTATGCTTCTAGTTTTCTGTGCATGTGATAAATTCCTAAAATGGAAACACGCTTAGATAAAGAGAGATAAATAGATAACATAAATATATTATGATATGCTTTCATAAAAGATTGGTAGCTAAGTCAGCTACTGCAGTTAAAACTAATTTTGAATTTTTTTTTTGATAAAAATTAAAAGAAAAATGTCCAAACTAGCAATTTTCTCTTTGGCAAGAATATTGATCTTTAAACTTTACTTTCATTTTAAGTCGGCGTGTATAAACTTGTTTGATTATATGAGGCCCAAAGATCACATTGACTCATTTTTTTTAGCACTGCTACCAAAGACTTTTCAATCCCTAGTAGTCATGTCAAAAACTTGTTTGATTGAATATATATATATAAAATATGTTTTCTGCTGTTTAAGTAATAATTTTCAATTTAAATTTGTTTTGGTTTACTCACTGCAAGTGCACAGGTCATACAAGTAATAAAGTGGATTTTTAAGTCTAGATATCATTCACACGAGGATTGATAAGAAAATTTAAAGATAAACTACCCTCACTACTCAAGATCCTCACTATTTGAAATTCCAAATTTCAGGATAGATTTAACTACTAAAATAAAGTGAATCAAAGAAATAATGAAATTCTAAAATACATGATTAGAGAAGCTCAGCTGGTGAAATAACTGCAGGAATGAAAACAATGTTGTGACCATCGCTGCGAGTTCCAAATAAAATATAAAGTATAGGACATGAACTTTGAGGTATGCAGAGCAAATTAGTGTATGATAGTTTCTCAACACCACATTTGCTCTCTGGCTTACCACATACATCTCTAAACAGTAGATTACGAAGAGCTACATATATAAATTGATCCTCTTTAATATCTAACTGTTTTTCCTTCTCAGTACTTTATGGTCATCTCTTAAGACTGGAAATTGCTTGCCCTCATAGACAAGGTAATGCAAGCACTCTCCAAATTAAATGATACCTTAGCCATCAATTAGACAAGAATTCTCTCTCCCCTTGATTAGAATCTTTGCTAACACAAGGTTTAGATTGTTCTTCTTAATTGAGGTGAAACCTCGTAGAATTAAACTACTAGATCAGTAGGTGGATCATATGCCTCGGGAACACACTCCTACTGTCACCTAGGAGGGAACCTTGAAGTCAGAGGTTAGATTCTTCACTAGTGATATTCCATAGTGATACAAAGAGTGCGTTAGTTCAAATAATATTAGTGTAATTTACCCCTAAGTGACTGCTCTTTGCTCCCAGGTAGTCCATCTTTGTGTCACTCAAAGGGATTCCTGGAAATTAGGGCAATGATACATCTCTTTCTGGGTACCAAACATTGATATTTATAACAGTTCAATGAAAGAGTAATACCAATTAAATCACTCCAATTTTCATAAATTAATAATCCTAACAACATATTCTTCCCAAAGGGAGCTTAGCCTTTCAAATCTAGATCACAAATGACAATGACTAGTTGATAAGACAAATTCATTGACATTGTAATCAAAATTGAAAGTAAATGAATTCTAGAAAATTGCTTGGCCGCCCCGAATCCAGGGGTCCTTTGACTGCAGATCCTTTGTGGAAAATCTATCGTCTCGCCTTCACGGGACCCATACACGAGTAAAAATGGCCATAGGCTACTTACCACAGTCTCTCATCAAACATATACCCAACTATATTTCAATAGTCGAAGTTATTTCATTACTCTTATCTGAATACATATTAAAATCTACAATTCTAATACATATTATCCGCCAAACATCAAAGCCCTTGGCTAAACTTTCTTCAAAATCGGCCTCTAAAGTGAGCTGTCTTCTCGAACGCTCCCTGTACCTGAAAAAATATTCCCTCGACAGGTGAGCTATTACTTGATGGTGGAATCACCTAAATAAGGTTACTCCCCACCTAAGTGCATATGAAATAGTCAATATAAACACACGCTCAGTAAATATGATCCTGAATGTCTCATGCATTTCCATGTCTCGAGTCCTCACCGACTCCCTCACAGTACCCTAAGCCATGTATGAGAAAACACCATTTTCAAAACAAAACATTTGTTCTTGAAAATAAACTACTGAATGTCGGTAAAATATGGGACTACCCTCAGGCGGAATGAGTTTGGAGAACTTCAAACAATCATGGTCCTCATCGTGATCTGATGGACGTCTCCCAACCCGATTCTGGGAAAATCATCTGGCAGAATTCCTTTACGCAGCCATATTCGTTATTCGAAATTCATGTCATGCACTCACACCTAATTTCTAGGTTGCAGTGCATATGAAAATACATTATGCCATTTCAACACAATTTATACAACATACAAATACATCATCATGCATATATTGATATAAATTAAATCCATGACAAAATGTTATATTAATTCTCAATCCATTACACCAAAAAATTAGCTCACATGGAGGGGCTAATTAAGCAAACACGAGCAATTCAATTTGAATTACTTAACCAAACACATTTCTCACAAAATATTTCGCAGACACTTCTTCACATGAGCGATTGAAACCCTCTGATTCTTGTTCGCGACGATCACCCGACATCGGTTCCGCTTTGTAGACCCGAAATCCAATGGCCATTTCGGCCTCATGCACATCACAACATAATTTACTGGCACCGGTGCTACTAGCAACCCAAGCGGTCCGTGGTATCACAGGCTATCCCAAGCAGGCTCTAAAATTTCCACATTACGGTCCCGAGTTTTGGAGACCAGATCAGCAATTTATTCGAGGCCTCCAAATCAACTCAATCATCAACAAAACACTTAAACAAAGTGTAACTCAAGTAGAATAAAACCCCTACCTCACGGAGTTTGTTGAAACTCCAAGAAACCGGTGCCCACGCGTTGTCCTCGATGCGTAGAAATACTTTCATGGCGAAGAAATCAAATGGTCGGATCACCCGTGATCTTAGAGAGAAGTCACTCACTCTCTCACTAAAAACCCAAAAACCTAGCCTCTATAATTTCCTCCTTCCCCTGCACGTTTCCTCTTTGCTTTTGAAGAAAGAAGATGATCACTATTTGAGGTTTTGTCCTATTATCGTTTAGAATTCCAAAAATGCCATCCATGTCCATTCTCTTGGATTTTGACACGTGGCACAATCTCGGTCATCTGTTTCCATCCTCTCTCTACTCATGCAACATGTGTCACATGAGTACATGTTATTGGTGACTTTTGTCACATCACATGTCGTTCTGACACGAAACCTCTATGCTCGAGCGAAAATTACGTCTCGAAAATTTGATGAGTGGGTGGTAGCTGATTGAGATGATTCCAGAGTGAAGTCTGTTTCATCATCCGAGATCTAGAAAAATTTCGAATTTTTACCAAAATTACGATTTTGCCCTTTTTTAGAAAATTGGAATTTTTAGGGGTCTCACAAAAATTCCAAGATTCCATTGAAGTTCGGACATAAATAAAAGCTTGAAATACATTCATCCGATTCGGAATCCGAGTTTAGATCACTGCTCTGATAATAAAACTAAATCCAAAAACAAACTAAAAAGGAAAAATAAAAAAACTTGATGAAAGGATGTTAGAAGCTGCGCACTACTCCCTAAGAGCTTCTATTTATAGGCTCAAGTCTTGGGCCCTAAAAATGAGGCGAGAATCACGCACTTCTAAAATCCCATAAATTCTAGCCTAGCTATTGATGTTGTGGTGATTGTCGTGGTGATGTCGCGACATCGGAGTTGTCAATGTTGTGGGTCGGAATATGATGTCGCGACATTGAAAATCTATTGGGCAGTCATCAATTTTCGTTGATCAATCAATGTCATTGATGATATGGCGACATTGAATCTGATATTAATAGATCAACTTTAATGTCTATCTTGCCTTTACAGTGTTTGACATTGACTTGATGTCGAGACATTGAGTTGATGTCGCCACATTACTTCTACAATTCTGATCATTTCAGCTGATGTCGCGACATTGCCTGTTGGTATGGTTGTTGATGTCGTGACATTACATTGATGTTTCAACGATGTCGTGGCGATGTCACAACATTGGTAAGTCAAAATTCACCTCAAGGCTGCTTTAATATGATGTCATGACATTGCTTTGATATCGCGACATTGTTCAGCTTATGTCTTCAATGGATGAAGCTTTGTTTTGATTTTGCCATGATGTCGTGGTGATGTCGCGACATTGGTCAATTTGATAATACCACTTGACAATCCTTGCTGATGTCGCGACATAGAGTTGTGATGTCGCGACATTGAACATTTCAATTCTTCTCCATATGACCAATGTCATAGCGCATCATTGGCGATGTCGCGACATTGGATGTCTAATGTGGATTTATTTGTTGAGAAATTTATACGATGTAGCGGCCGTTGAGTTGTGATGTCCGCGATTATTTTGGTGTCGCAGCAATGTCTTGAAGATGTCCGCGACAATATCTTTGCCTTCCGCTTTTTCGGTGATGTCGCGGCTATGTGCAACATTGTAGTGATGTCAAGACCTTCTCATCAGTGTCGCGACATTGGAAATCTAATCTCGCGACATTGGCCCTTTTTCTGCACAATGTTGATTTATGCTATTTTTCTGTTGAATTCTGCTTCGTTTCCTTTTCCTACAAAACATAAATCTGGGTGAAAGCTCCATAATTTTACATTAAACTGAACTTTTAAGCCTTAAATATACTTGACAAATGGGCTTAAAAATATATGAGTTTTAGACTCATCAGACGCCCAACGACGCTTGAATCCAACCATGAAAAGGTTATTCGGGAAGAAGTTCTAAAATTGTAGATCACGGTTGTTACCCTATCTTTTGTGATTCATGGGTGAGCCACATGCGAGGTAGTACCCAAGAAAGGGGGAATAACAGTGGTGAAGAATGAAAACAATGAACTTTTGCCCACAAGAACATTCATAGGGTAGAGGATTTACATCGATTACCAGAAGCTGAACAAGGTGACTAGGAAAGATCAGTTCTCGCTCCCATTCATTGATTAGATGCTGGACAGACTTGCAGGTATTGAGTACTTTTGCTTCTGGATGCACCGTGTCGGGTTATAATGATTGTTATTACCACAAGACTCACCCAGAAAATATCCACTAAGCTATCATGCAGCATAGCCGCCTTTAGAAGGATGCCATTCCCAGCCCCTTTAATACGGAAGCGTTCCAAAGATGTATGATGGCTATTTTTTCTGACATGGTGGAAAAATCTATTGAGGTCTTTATGGATGATTTCGTTGTTATAGGTTCTTCCTTTGATGAATGCCTTGAAAATTTAAGGTTGGTACTTAAAAGATGCATGGAGACCAATCTTGTACTTAATTGGGAGAAATGTCTCTTTATGGTGTGAGAAGGCATAGTTCTAGGACACATAATTTTTGGAAAGGGCATTGAAGTAAACAAGGCCACGATTGAAGTCATTGAAAGTTACCACCCCTTATGTCAGTGAAGGGTGTGCATAGTTTTCTTGGCCATGTTGGCTTTTACAGGCGATTTATTAGAGACTTCTCTAAAGTATCAAAGCCTCAATCTGCTCTTCTCATGCAAGAAGTACCCTTTGAGTTTGACAACGCTTGTATGAATGTCTTTGAGTCATTAAAGGAAAAATTAATCCCATCCCCTATAATTTCTGCACTAGATTGGGAGCTCTTGTTTGAGCTAATGTGTGACGCAAGCGACTATGCATTCAGTGCTGTTTTAGGTAAGAGAAAGAATAAAGTTTTCCATGCCATATATTATGCCTGCAGAACATTAAATGATGCACAACTAAATTATGCCACCATAGAAAAGAAGTTATTGGCCATTGTATTCGCATTTTATAAATTCAGAGCTTATCGTATCGGGAGCAAAGTCACAGTTTTCACATATCACTTCGCAATCAAGTATTTGATGACTAAAAATGATGCTAAACCTAGACTCATTAGGTGGGTGCTCTTACTACAATAATTCGATGTGGAAATCAAAGATAAGAAGGGCTCTAAAAACCTAGTGGTCGATCATCTTTCAAGATTGGAAATTCCGAAAGAGGTGCATGAAAATCAAGTTCAGATTGATGATACATTCCCCAATGAACAAATGCTAACCTTGTCGCATGCTAAACTTTCTCCCTGGTTTGCAAACATTGATAATTATCTTGTAGCCGGTATTGTTCCATCTGAGCTCAATTTTCAACAAAAAAAATTTTTTTGGCAGAAGTGAAGCACTATTTTTTGGATGAGCCCATTCTCTTTAGACAATGTGTGGACTAAATTATTCGGAGGTGTGTGCCGGAAAGTGAAATAGGAGAAATTTTGAAGCACTGTCACTCTTTGGAGTGTGGAGGCCATTTCAATGGATAAAGAACAGCTATAAAAGTGATACAATCAGGCTTCTATTGGTCCTCTTTGCTCAAGGATGCCCACTCATTTGCTAAATCATGTGATCGATTTCAAAGGATAGGCAATATTGGAAAAAGAAATGAAATGCCTTTGGCTACTATTCTAGAGGTGGAACTCCTAGATGTATGGGGGATTGACTTTATAGGGCCTTTCCCATCCTCTTATGGCTACAAATACATACTACTAGCAGTGGATTATGTTTCAAAGTGGGTGGAGGCTATTCCAACCACTACTTGTGATGCCAAGATAGTATTGAAGTTCATCCGGCAGAACATATTTTCAAGGTTTGGAACTCTAAGAGCTGTGATTAGTGATGAAGGTAGAGTTGTGATTAGTGATGAAGGTTCACACTTTTGCAATAAGTTGTTTGCATCTCTTTTGTCTAAATACAGGGTGAAGCATCGGGTATCACTTGCATATCACCCTCAATGCAATAAGAAAGTGGAAGTGTCAAATCGGGAAATCAAGAAGATATTGGAAAAGATGGTGAATGTGACAAGAAAAGACTAGGAAAATAAGATTGATGACAACTTATGGGCATACCGGATGGCGTTCAAGACTCCTTTGGGGATGTCTCCTTACAAGATTGTCTATAGGAAGGTGTGTCACTTACCGGTGGAATTATAGCACAAAGCTTATTGGGAAACTAGGATGCTAAACATGAATTTGGCAACAACTGGGGGAGAAAAGGATGCTTCAACTGAACGAGCTTGAAGAATTTCAATAGGATGCTTCTAAAAGCTCAAGAATATAAAAGGAGAAGACCAAGGCTTGGCATGATAAACACTTAGTGAAGAATGAGTTTAACCGAGGCAACAAATACTGCTTTTCAATTCAAGATTGAAATTGTTCCTGGGAAAGCTCAAATCAAGATGGTCTAGGCCTTTTGCGATCACATAAGTTTTTCCTTATGGTAGTGTAGAGTTGGTACATCTAAAAAAAGGTACTTTCAAAGTAAATGGGCAAAGATTGAAGCCCTATTTTGGGGGTCAACTTGAAAAGTACAAGTTTTCCACAAGTTTGAAGCCACCTTGAATAGTGCATTGAAGCATTGATCAAATCCTTAATCAATTCCTATTTGTGGACACCCGTCATTGAGATGCAGCTTAGTCGAGCTAACAACGATAACCAAAGAGCTACTTGGGAGGCAACCCAAGCCTTTTGAAGTTTTTCTTTCTAAATTCAGTCTTAGTTGTTTTGTTAGTGTTTTGGCTATGCTTTTAGAAATTTAAGTTTTCTCGGAGTTCTTAGATTATAATTTAATTGGTTTGGTTTTTTTCGTGTTTTTAGGCTTTGAGGTTGATGCGACAATGGTAGGGTAGCTTGAGAAACCAATTATAGGCCTGAAAAAATGTGGCACATCATGTTGAGGGAGTTTTCTAACACTTAGAAAAACTTTGCCAAAATGCTCCCTCAATGTCGCGACGTTGGTCTTGACCCTGTAATGAAGTTCTCTGGAACGTCGCGACGTTGGCTTAAAAGAAAAAAATATGCCCTTTGTAACGCCGCAACATTGTATCTCAACGTCGTGACGTTGGTTATTCACCCCCTCTATAACGTCACGACATTGGATTTCAATAGACGAGCTAAGGAGAAAAATGAACATCGTTCTCAACCACCACCGTAATGATCATTTAGATCACTAGGGGAGTTTTCTACACCCTTATTTTATACTTCATGCCATTGAGGATAATGTCCATTTCTAATTGGGGGTGTGGGTGATTGGGTTAGTGTTCTATATATTGGATCTCGATTGCTCAATTATCACTACAAGGAAAGAGATAATTAATGACATTGTTAATGCGTCATGGAAGAGTTACAATGACATTTTCCTAAGTGTCATGGTATATACTGACATTGTATCTATTAGGCAGCAATGACGCTTCTAATAAGCACCATCTTTGGATAACGTTAACAATGACACTCAAGAAGCATCATCGTTGAGCATTTTCAAATAGAAATGAGACCCGTAACAATGACGTTGAAAATGAGGGTGATTGTAAATATATTTTATCAATGACATGCACTCTGTGTGTCATCTTTGATTGACTTTACTTTTAACATTTTATATTATAAATAATATTTATATCCCGATATTAAAATAAGGAATTCTTATATAATGAAATAAAAATTTAAAAGAAACTACAATCAAATTGAATTTTTACTACTAAAAAATCTTCAAATATTTGTGCATTATAATTTGGTTCCAACCAATAATGTAAACACTTATACATAATAATCCCAAGTCATATCCCAATTTCTATTTTTTCAACAAAAGACCAAATATTGATACAATCTTCATATTTTTTGACATCACCTCCTTGAACATAATGATTTCTCGTCTTTTCGCCAACCTCTTTCATTTGAAACCTGAAAACAAATTTGGAGAATAGAAAGCCTCAAAATTATATGTGCAACAACAAATAAGTATAATTGGAACTATGACTTTCATTGAAAGAAAATGAACATTAATTAAAATTAATATAAAATGAAAAGTATATTGAGAGAAATAAACATGAGCTGAAAGAAAAATGAAGTCATTCTACATGGAATCTATCGGGTTTATGACTATGTAGATATAACTGAATTGTGATATCAATTTTAGGAAAATAGTAGAAAAATAGCAAACATGTTAATAATTTTCATAAATATAATATGACATCCATGAGAATTAGAGATGTAGATGTGGGAATTTCATTGGATAGCCAACACCATGATCACATCTAATACAAATTTTCCTTCATCACAAGTAGTTTGCAATAATTTCATTCTCAACTTGTGGGAAATTTGGGTTATACCAACAATTGACTCATTTATGTAAATAAGAAACTAGTGTAGTACACTATTTGGTTACGAAGAAAATTGTGGGAAAACAAAATCAAAGAAAGGAAATTAATTAAGCAAAAAAAAAAAAAACACTCAACTTATCTTAACATAGCCATTTAGCTTGGTTAGGGTAAGTTCTGCATTTCAAATGAAAACGCCATAAAACACAAAATACTAAATCTTCTAAACTTCTCATAATTCTCCAAAACCAAACAAAATAACAACTCAAAGAACTAATATATAAATAAATAAATATATATATATATATATATATATCAAGAAATGAACATAAAGCTTGGATGAAATCGACAGGCGTATATTGATTAAACATGTGAAATTGGAAAGCGATTTCATATTAGCAAAATAAACCAAAGAAAAGAGTGATGAAAGACTTTGAAAACTCAAAGGAACCTCCTTATATAGAAAGATTGTTCAAGCCCTTTAGAAAACAAAACAATAACATTTTTGTTTGGGAGTTCAGAATACTCTAAACAAACTTTATTTTATAAGAAAGTCAATAACATTTTTTATTCTTCCTTGGTTTGCCTATCAATAACATTTTTGTTTTGTTTTTTTTTATTAAAATGTTAAGGTTAAGAGCTACTTGCTAATACGACAAACCCATTTGCACCCTTCTCAAATTTATTCTAGGTATTGCCTTTGTTTTGAGTATGGAATAAAAATCATATTACACAAAGTTGTTATGCCTATGGAATAAGAATTGAACGTACTAGATTACTCTGGTATGAATGAATTTTTTATATAAAATAAATAAATAACATAAGTTCATAGGAGTATTTATTTTCTCTATGGTATTTTCTTTAGGAAGGAGTGCTAGGAAAAGAAAGAAAAAGTACAGGAAAATATGACTTTCCTTAGTTGGGTGCAATTTTACTTAACAAGATTCTTTGTTGTTGATAAGACACCCTAATCATCACCATGTCAATAATGTACTAAAGTAAATATTCAAATATTCATTCTTCTTTCTATATGTTCTTTGTAGTTTTCTATTCACATTTGGCAATAAAAGAATTTTTATTTTCAAATATAGATGCAAGTAGCAGACAAAATGCAGTTCAAGTCATAAATTCAAGGGGCTTGCAGAGCCTTTGTTCTTTACTGTTGGTGCCTTCGTGAAAATATCTCTTGGATCACGCTTTGTTCCATGATTCGAAACTTGTGATTTAGGGTTTCCTCCAGTCATTAAATCTTAAGCGAATTATACTTTTTTTGTTGATCTTCCCAACAGTGATAGGCATGCATGCCAGCGTCCTCATTGATAAACAAACAAATAAATAAATTACTTGATTACCAATCAAAATAAAATAAAATAATAATTATAGAAAGATACAGTAATTAATGAGGAAAGAAATTTATCCATGGACTTAAAAATTGAAAATCATGATATGAATATCTTTTATGTTATCAACATGTAAGTGAACATTCTTTTTGATAGATAAGCATGTAAGTAAACATATCTTAAAATGATGGTAAGAAGCATAAAAACTCTATGTTATTAGCATGTATGTTCCCTGGTCTACCTGCAGAAAGAAGAAGAAGAAGAATTGAAGAACCAAAATCCAATTTAGGTCATTTCTTTCTATCCAAAAATTTAACAGACTCATATATTAAAAAGGGATAAATTTTCTGTAAAATTTTGAAACTTGCTTCAAAGTCTAACCTCCTAGATTTCAGAATTTTCAAGGAATCAAATGAGATGAGACTGACTTAATAACATCAACCTTTACAGGATTCTCATGGGAATCATCACTTTTGGGAATCAAACTGATCGAACTTCACTAGGGATGTTGTCGAAAATCCACTTAGCCCCCTCATCAATCAATTCACCTCTTGAAATCCTCTTTACTGTAGTCCTCTAAGAAATCCACCATGACCATTAAGCTTATTCTCGTCTTCTCTAACAAGCCATGGTCATCAAATGGTTTCTATTCGCAACAATTTATTTGATTTCCATTCCTGCTGGAAAACTTTGGTTATCTTTTTCTATTTTTTTGATGTCTTTATTCCATGGCAGGAAATGTCAAAATTTCTCCACAGTTTTCCTTTTTGTTTTCCCTATTTTTTTTTCTTTGCCATTTCACAAAAAGCATCACTCAAAAAAATATGCAAGAGTATTAGAATTATAAGATATAAAATGAATCTAATTATCAACATTAATACACTCTAGAAATCCAGATCATAATGAAAATCAGTTTGTTTTATGTATAGTTATAGTACCAAGCAAAAAGAAACAAATAAATATTTATAAAATAAGCATAAGGTTAGAAGGTACCAATTGACCTTTGAAATAAAATTTGTTCATGACTTCTTATTTTCAGAGCAGTCTTTGTTCCTATATGTTTTGCAGCACGCAAAATAAAAATTGGAAAGGAAACCATGGTTTAAGTAAAACAAATATATGTTCTCCAAGTAAGAATAAGCATACTTAAGGATAACATTCCATGCTAATTGTAATAGATTCAACTTCAAAAATCTATAAAGACTCTATGGACTAGATTCCAAAATTTCTAAACAAGGTTACTCTATATACAAGTTGCAAACCCTAAGTCATTATATAAATGTAAGAAAATAAAAAAGAAAATGTGATAAATTGAAGTTGGAAAATTTTATTACCTTCTGTGTGTTGCCAACCCATAAAGTTTCGAGGCCTCCGGAAACCTATTATGCACCTCTTTCGTCCACCGTTCAAGGTGCTTAGTAATAGTTTATGTTTCCTTGTATAATGTTGACCAAGATTCACAACTCACATTTTCATCATCAAAACAATGATTTCAAGTCATTGTACAAACTAATTCAAGAATTTAGCATAAAAGGAAAATAAAAAAATAAAGAATTAAAAATGGGGGTACTGCACTTCATGCTAAGTCTTGTGATAACTTGATTCTGGGAATATGTATCATTAAGAACTGGCAACCGAATGCTTTAGATCCTGAACTTTGACAAGAAGCAGAGATACTTGACAACCTCTTTAAACTCTTAATAAATCTTAATAAACATTCATCTAATTTTAAACATTTTTTTGCACATTATTTTAGAGATAAATTTTAAAAAATCCAAAGGCATATGAACCTATATTTCTACTGATGAAATGGGGTAAAACCATAGACTAAGACCCTATACTAAGAAAATGGACACATAAAAGATATAACCTCTAGAAAATGAACCCATAAGCATAAACTTATTATGATTATGTTTTCAATCCTTACATTTTTTAGCTTAAATAGCCAAATATGAATCCGAGCTTTTTACAAAGTGTTAAAAATAAACCAAAATTAGTCCAATGAAAGAAAAAAAAAAGGTAAAATCCCATAATGAAACCTTAAAAACTTAAGAAAGTATACAACTAAAAAACACAATATACGTTGGGGCTGAACAAGCTATAGGACTTCGCTTTCCAAAAACACGGATATCGAATCTATTGCAGATGAACCATGAGAAATTGAAAGAAAAAAAAAATAAATAAAAAATCAATAAAATTGAAACGAAATGGTGTGGAAATAAAAATAAATAAACAAAAATTTAGACAAAACCTAGAAAAAATAGAATTGAAGGGAAAAACGAACTAAATGTACAATGTAGGCTGGGGTGCATAATCCTCTAGACTTTGGTGGTTGCCATAAAGCTATAAGTTTGGAGATCTCTTCCTTGGGCGTTGAAGAATTAAGAGCATATTCTTCTTCTTCCCGAAAAATTTGAAACACTCTAAAAGCTTTCTCATCCTTGCCCCCTTCTTCGGTTTTGTTCCTCAAAATCAACTTTTTCTTTTTCTTTCCTGGTATCCCTATCCTCTCAATTACCCTTCAAACGCCCTGTCTGAGAACTCCACCTTTGTTACTTATAGTGATCCGGCCCCTACTTTCCAAAAGCTTCATGCTTGGTGACTAATCTTGCTCTATCTTCTTTAATGTCACCACTAGGGAAGCCTAAAATCACATCTCAGAAAATATCCCCTCTTCTCTCTTATTAACCCTCTTCATACTCTCTTCTCTTCAGCAACCCAAAAATCATTCTTTGAAAAAGTATGGTTCTGTAGCCCTTCTTTTCACCCTCTCAGGATCATTCCCTCAAATAGTCCTCACTTCTTGCTTCTCCTCCCAAATACCCTATGAAACCCAAAAATCAGCAACCTAAAAAAGTACGATTCAATAGCCCTTCTCTTCTCTGCTCACTTGCCCTCTGAGATCATGTCTCAGTAATTCCTCCAGCAATTATACTCCTCCCGAATACCCTATGGAAGATGTTGCGAGGTTTATCGGGTTCTCACAATAGGAAGGTAAGGCTTAGGAATCAATTTTTTTATTAGAAAATGATTATAATAGATGGTGACACTCAAATAAATGACAAAGAGTTTTGATTGTTACAATGAAATTCAAAAAGCGTCAAGGTCTTCAAATTAGTGTTATTCCAAACTTAAATATAACTAAATAAGTCACATATAACAATGACACTTCTAATAAACGTCATAAAAATAAAAAAATTACATCAAATAATGACGTTGCTAGTTAAGCGTCATGATCGTCTAATCACAAATAAAATGATGACATCTTTCTGGAAACGTCATGGAATGAAGCGTCATAAATATTGATTTTTGTAGTAGTGTATTGTCATTATGTGCTTTCCATGATCAAATGGAGCTTTGTTATGTAGTCTAGTTTAGAGTAATTTTTATGTTTTAGGTTAGTCTTTCTTTAGTTGTTGTTTTTCTTGTTTGGTTCATGTTTCGTGCTTGCTTGTGCCTTTTGTGTTTTTAGGTGTGTTTAGTGTGTCTTGAGTGAGTTTAATGCCATTGATTGCTAATAAAAGCTCATGTTGAACACATATTATTGAAAAAGGCCAAGTGTAAAGTGGAATTGGACCCTTAGGTTTTTGAATGATCTGGAATTGTGTGCTTGCATGGTATGAGTGACTTAGCCTAGTTACCCTCTATGTGCTTCAAGAACCTATTTCTTAAGGAATCTATCACACACACTTTTGATCTCCTTTGTATACCTTGGTCCCGAACCCCTTTGACCTTGAATTCAACTAACCTTAGGGGATTTTAACCACCTAAGTGATGAGACACCTAAGCAAAAGAGGATTTCCATTGAGCCCTAATAAAAAAGAGAAAAATACAAAATCAATAGAAAAAAAAAAGGTGAAAAGAAAGATAAAAAATAAAAAGAAAAGAAAAATGTCAAATAGAGTTCGTGAATTAGAATTGGTGGAATAGTCTAATCGGAATCCCAGGCACAGTCTGAGGGGCCTTTCAAAGCCTAATATAGGCAGTGGCGGAGAGTGATGACTTTACTACCCTACATGGGACAAAAGATGGATCCTTCCCACGAACTTGGGCCTTTGAGTTTGGTAGAGTGGTTGGGGTGAAGATAGGATTAAGAGATTAATAAAAGATGGAGTGCTTAGTACTTTAGATTATATTGATCTCGAGACTTTAATAATGGTACATTAAGGGTAATAAGACAAATAAAGTCTAGAAGAATCTTAGATAAGGATTCGAACATATTAGAAATCCATACATACCAACATAATGGTATGTCTAGATATGGGGTCAGTACCTAGTCGGAAATATTTCACATCACTTTCATTGATGATTACTCCGACATATTGGTTGCACGTAAGCGTGTAGCTAGAGCGGCTTACGAACCAACAAAATTTATAGAGCTTCGGCTTCTACTATTGTAGCCTAGCTGCTACAGTATAGTGGCTCTAGGGTCGAACACAAGGATGGGTTTTCTTCGCCTAAATGATTTGCAGTGAGATTAAAACCGGTGAATTCAATTTGGATTTTAAGGTTTGGCTTAAGCGATGGGGTGAATTGTTTAGAGCGAAAGTAAGGCAGAGTAAAAATGGCAGGAGAATACTTTAAGTGTTAGGTAACTGGGGTTGGATTCCTAGGGCAATTGAGGGTTTCCAGGGTCCTTTCCTCACGTTAGGGAGGATGACCTATAGTCATTTCCCAAATCGGATCTTCATTTAGCTATAAAAATTGACCCTTAATAAATATCCTTTGAAAAATGGCATCCACTAACCATTAGTGCTCTTGATCATTAAAACACAAGTCACCTTGACTCACCTTACAATGGATCATAAAAGATAACTAACAAACATCAATGGATCTAACATTAAGCATCCAATGAGCCCAAAAGATTACCAAGTAATAACCATTCAAGATGACTCAAAAGGGATCAAAACCTAAAGTTAAAAAGGGAGAACAATGACGGTAGTGGATACATGCGTGAAAAACATGGAACCCTCATTTTGCCCAGATCTGTGCCAGCCTTCTCCTTCAGGGTTTCTAGCCACTCTCCTCGAGTTGTCATCCTTGGAGGGTGTTTGGTTTCCCGAATGAGAGAAAATGAGAAAGTGAAAAAGAGCGGGAAGAATTTGAAAGCTTCCACGCCCTAATTATTAATGAGCAAAGGAGATATCCACAGTTCACGAGTGTTTGATTGGGCTTATATCTTTAAAACAATACAAATTACCAAAATCAACAAAAGCAATTAACTGTTACAAGGAGAAAATGGGAAGAAATCAAAGGAACAAAAAGGCAAAGATTCAATGGGTGCGAGGAGCGGTGGCGGGGTTGAAAAGTGAACGATTACCGCGGGGACTTGAACCCAATGCGCGAAATGGGCGGTTTCACAACAACTGCAGCGATCTGCAAGTTATGAAATTTTCGCAACCTTGCAAAAATTCCTGTAGTGTTCCATTTTTCTCACTTTTTTTTTCTTCTTTCCTTCTGAGATCTGATCTGCAATGATGATTGACTCGATAATTTTGGCATCTTGCAAAAACTACAAAATTAGCCACAAAATGCAATTAGTAGAATAGTAAGGACCTTAATGTGCAAATTGGGTTAATTACGCTGATTAGTACACAAAAAGTGCTCAAAACCTACAATAAACAGGGTTCAAAATAGCACTTTTTAGGCACTAATCACATATGTATTGTACTTGCTTCATAACAAATATGAAGCATTGAATGCCTTCAAAGTCTTCAAGGCTGAAGTTGAGAACTAGTGAGGGAAGTAAATACAAATAGTGAGATATGATAAAGGTGGTGAATAATATGGTAGGTACATTGAGAATTGACAAGCACTTGGTCATTTTATAAAGTTTCTTCAAGAGCATGAGATAGTTGCCTAACACATTATTCCTGGTTCTTTAGACCAAAATGGTGTAGCAGAAAGAAGAAATCAAACTTTAATGGACATGGTGTGAAGTATGCTTAACAACTCCAATCTTCCTAAGTTTTTGTGGACTGACGCACTTAAGACGACTGCATATATATTAAATTGTGTTCCAACTAAGGTTGAGTTATGGAAAGGTTGGAAATCGAGTTTGAGACATATGTGCATTTGGGGTTGTTCATCGGAGGTGAGAATATATAATCCACATGAGAAGAAGTTAAACCCAAGGGCACTTAGTGGTTCCTTTATTGGTTACACTGAAACGTCTAAGGGTTATAGATTTTATTGTCCATCTCATTCAACTAGGATTGTGGAATCAAGAAACTCCAAGTTTCTTGAAAATTACATGATTAGTGGGAGGGATCAATTCAGGGATTTAATTCTTGTTCAGGATCTTATAGAAACTCAACCTTCCACGTCATATGATAGATTGGTTATAGTTCATAACACTCCTCAAGTTCCAATTAGTGTTGAACAACCAATCGTTGAAGTTCCACAAATTGTTGAAAACTTTCTAGTGGATCAATAAGTTTAGGTCTTACCTAATAATCTTGAACAAACAGTTGAACCACAAGCTCCTTAGAGAGAAGATGATCCAACATTAAGACGATCTACTTGTGACAATTCCTAATGATTACATAGAGTATCTACAAGAAACTGATATTGGAGTCGAAAATAATCTTGAAACCTTTTCATAAGCCATAAGTTATAAGGAGTATGATTTGTGGTATAATGTTATGAAGGATGAGTTAGATTCCATGAAGGGCAATGAAGTCTGGGACCTTGTCGAGTTGCCTAAAGGGGCGAACACTATAAGAAATTCACGAGTTTCACCAGGCAAAAATTCACAGCGAATTACGTTAGTAATTATCGACAGATATCGGCCCAGAATAAAGCGTAAGTATTTTCCACAGTTTTACCACCATTCTTGTGAATGCCTATAAAATTACCTACGAGTGTTTAGTAGGTAATTTTCGCGTGGTATGTAGGCTCGACTTTTAGGTACCATTCTGAAGCGGAATACCTACAGTGACGAAAGTGTTACGTAGGTAATTTCAGTAGCGCCAACTTTTAGGTACCATTTACCAACGGAACGAAAATTTACCGACGGAAGTAATCCGTAGGTAAATTTTACCTATAAAGAAACCTCACAGTTCTGAACGGATAGTCTTAGTAGGTAAATTGCTTATAAAATTCACGATTTATCGGAGTAGAGTGTTAGTAGGTAAATTTTACCTATTAATTACCTACAGATTACCGACGGAATTTACCGACAGATAGTCTTCCATAGGTAAATTACCAACCAAAATCATTTCTCTCGTATTCTTCTGAGCACTGTTGGATGATTTCTAGCTCACATTATCGCAAGTGGAGTGATAGAGGTTGTCACACCCCGATTCTCGGTCCGACTTGAACTGCTGATCCGAACCGAGTCTAGGGCGCGAGACTATATACTGGGACTCTTTACCTGTTTTTTTTTTTTCAGACATTGGTGGGCCCCGAGTCTTACAGCCTAAGTAAAATCATATATCTAAAGATACCAACATAAAACTACCGTAGTGGTGTTTACGTCATCATATACATATAGTCCACCACAAAGTCCCGTTTACATATACAAAAGCTGTACTTTTTCATTTACAAATCAGAGCGCGGAACCTGCATGTAGTGAACCCCTACTAGTGTGCTGGCCCAACAGTATGCGGAAGTTTTCGGACGTCTTCTCCAGTACCTACACGGATTAAAAACCCGTGCTAAGCTTTACGCTTAGTGGGAAACATATGACTTATACAAAAACACATGCATTATTTCTCATTTATAGGGAGCATATAACAGTAATAGATATGTAGTAATATATATCATAATTTTTCATCAATTCATACAGCAGCTTATTCTTGTATTTAAGATCTTACACTTGTATTACATAGCTTATTCTTGTATTTCGGATCTTATACTAGTATTACGGAGCATATATTTGTCTTACGGATCTTATACTTGTTCAAATACTCTTCTTGAATCATTTTCTTTCTTTTTTCGCATTTCAGTTTGTGATTTCACATATGGCTATAGAGTCAACATTCATGATAGATTCAATTGGCCAGATCACATCACATTTGTCATTCGGTAGCAATGTGATCTCATTCAATGTCTGATCTCACATATGACTATAGAAGTAAGAGCATTTCACAATGAGATTCGAGTTAGTGAATCCTTATCTGTTTGTCATTCAGTAGCAATGTGATCTCACAATCAATATTGCAATCTCGCATATGACTATAAGTAGACATTCTATGATTCGGTTAGTGAATCTGTCACATTTGTCATTATTGAGCAATGTGATCTCACATTCAATATTGCAATCTCACATATGACTATAGAAGTCGACATTCACGACAGATTCAGTTGGTGAATCCTATCCTGTTTGTCATTCTGTAAAACCCGAGAAAAATTCAATTTTTCTGAAAAGGGTAAAACGGTAATTTCAGTTGAAAATCGAAAATTCTCTAGATCTCGGATGACGAAACGGACTGGGCCGTTAAATTCGTCTCACGAAATCTAGTGACCAAAAGTTTCGTCAAATTCTGAGACAATCGGAATATTTTACGAATTTTTGGGTGATAAATCGCCAGTGACTTCAAGGGCGAGATTTTTACGAAAATCTCGGAAGTCAGGAAGTGGCTTGATTTAAGTTCATTTACAATTAAGTGAGCGAAAAATAAAAATTTAGGGAGAAACGGACTGAATGAGACAATATAAGTTATGTATTCAAAATAATAATAATAATAATAATAATAATATAATAATATTATAATCATAATAAAATGGAAAAAAATCAACATCAAAAGGAGAGAGAGGGCGTGCGTTGGGAGGAGGAGGCGCGTGGAGAGAGAGAGGTGTTGAGAGAATTTAATTTTTTTAATTTTTCTTCGCTTCCTTTTTGGATCTGAATCGGACCGCGGGTTTAAATCGGAGATTTGAAAGGCAAAGTTGATCTCACCTTGATGAGGCTACGCGTGGACACCCAAGTTAGGAGTTTGACAAACTCCGTGAGTTATAGGTTTATCCTACTTGGGTTTACACTTTATTTAAGTGTTTTATAATGTTTCGGTTGTTTTGATGCCTTGAGCAATTTTTGATCGGTCTTAAACTGGGACCGGGTGTTGGAATTTTTGGAGAATTTTGGAGCCCATTTGGGCCGGTCAGTAGTATGTAGGAAATTTGTTTAGGGTGTTTTTTATAATTTATTGAAATATTTTTGGGAAATGAATGGCTTGAGTTGTGTGGAAGTAATGGGTTAATGCATAAGTTTGATGTGTTAACATGATGTCCTAATTATATGGAATATAATTGTGTGTATAAACCTTTGGAATGAGATTGTGATTTGCTCAATTATATGGAAATATAATTGTGTGTAAACCGATAGAGATGAGATTGTGAATTGCTTCGAATGAGCTAATTTGGAGTGATGTTTGATCAATATTGAATAGCTCAAGTGAGCCTAGTTTGGGTGATAGTTGATCCATATTTAAATTACATGTGGTGTGAATGTAATTTGTGAATATATGCATAATTAATATATTGTATAAAAATGATTGAAATGGCATAATGCATTTCCTTATACCTTCCAGGTAACCTAGAATTTAGGTGGCAGTGCATGACATGAATTTATGAAAAAGCGAACATGGTTAAAGGAATTTCACATGATTTTAGGAGAGTGGGTTGGGAGATGGGCCAACGAGATCATTTCGGATGAGACCATGGTATTTGGCGAGCTCACCCGACCAATTCGCCTCGGAGGTAGTCCCATATTTTTTTTTTTTTTTTTTTTTTTTTTTTACCGACACTTCCCGGTGGTTTATTTCAAGAACAACAAGTTTTGTTTTGAGAAAATGATATTTTTTCTCATACATGGCTTAGGCAAGTGTGAGGGAGTCGGTGAGGACTCGAGATAGGAATGGGCATGTAGACATTCAAGTAGGATCACGTATTTACTTGAGTGTGTGTTTAAATTGGAGCATTGCATATGCACTTAGGTGGGAGAGTAACCCATTTAGGGTGATTCCACTACTGGGCGATAGCTCACCCTGTCGAGGGAATATATTATTTCAGGTACAGGGAGCACTCGAGAAGACGGCTCTTCTTAGAGACCGATTTTGAAGAAAAGCTGGGTTGTGGCTTTGATGTTTTTGGATAATATGTATTAGAATTGTAGATTTTAATATGTATTTGTATTAAGAGTAATAAAATAACTCTTGGACTGTGGAAATATGGTTAGGTACATATTTGATAAGTATTGATGCGAGGGCCCAAGTGGCCATTTTGCACAAATTTAGTGTCTCGTGATACGAGACGTATAGATTTTCCGCAGGTTGACGGGTAGTCAACGGACACCCTGGGTTTGGGGCGTCACAATTCAGTAGTAATGTGATCTCACATTCAATATTGCAATCTCACATATGACTATAGAAGTCAACATTCACGACATATTCAGTTGGTGAATCCTGTCTTCTTTGTAATTCAGTAGCAATATAATTTCACATTTAACAATTACGATTACCTTCATGACGAATTCAATTGGTGAATCCCGTCATGTTGGTCGTTCAATAATACATTTCAAATCAATTTACTTTTATGCAATAAATTCACTTATAGTTCAAATACACGCACACATGCAGATATTTGACAACATTTCGAATACTAATAATTCAAATCAATATATAACTTAACCACATTATGTGTTCATGACATATTGCCTTTCATGTTCATGTTCATGTTTCAATTCGTTTTTATATTTCATATCATGTTCATGTTTCATGAACATATCTATACATATTGCATTTTCTATATTTTTCCTATTTCATGCATGTTTGTTAACCGTACCAAAACACATGTTTGCACATTTATGCATTAGTTATGCATGCAAGATTATAACGTTATCCTTTGAAGGACCTCTTATCAATCCTCATTAAAATCGCCATAAAACTTGTTGTGACCAAAATACATAAACAAATTTATGACACTATTACCAAAAGGAATATTAACTAATCGGGCAGTGCCATCAACATTGACATCATACTATCATAACCAAAATCATCTTAGAGTAGAAACTGATTTAATTTATTTGGTTTTAATTACGAAGTGCAAGTGCAATTCGTGAAGTAATAAAATGGATTTAAGTCCGGATATACGATCCCACAGAGATCTGAAATTTTCATCAACTACCACGACTACTCGAAAATTAATACTATTTGGACCATAGAATTGATATGGGTACTTGGCATGAAAATTTGGGAAATTAACTAGTTCAAGAGAGTAGACATTGAATGGCGAAATAAAACAAATGAAGGAAGGAAATAAATTCTGAGAAATGAATGCGAACGAGTTATCATAGGAAGACATCAAGAAGCGATTACTTAGTGAGCGATCAATTCACGTAGTTCATCTTGAATTAATTTCTTAATTATCTCTCTCAAGTTTCAAAATCTGTCCAAGGCAATTGTAGTCGCATTTGGATCTCTCAGCTCCACATTTCGTTATCTCATTCTTCTACAGTTCTCTCTGAATTCTGAGGAGCGAGATAACTACTTTTAACAGAACTTCCTTAAAATTTGGATATTTTCTTTTGTAATACTTCATACCATTTTATGAATTTGTACACCTTAGCTCCCAAGTTATCGATTGACAAGGATATACAACTTCCAAATTACTCTTCCTCGAAATTAAAAATAGATCTGACCTTTCCTTGATTAGATCTCAGCTAACACGGGATTGGCCTCACTATCCGAATTGAGGTGAAATCTCTGCTTGTTTAAATAGATAAGTCGTTCAACTCGTTCTTGATTTCAAGTGAGAAGAGGATTTATCTAAGTGAACTTACAAAGCTCAAAGGATCCCTAATAGCAGGTTAGTATACCTTCAAAGAAATGTACATTACTCCCAGGATTGTCTTTCCTGTGTCACTCGGGAGGACCTCCTTGAAATCGGAGTAATGGCCTTGATTCTTAACGGGTATAGTAAGCCCGATGTCGAATCAAAATCAATAAACCCATAATCTGAAGTAAATTCGTAAACCGAAATGAACAAGATGCTGCAAATTACTACAGGAAAGATCAATTCTGACTACAACGTTTACTAAATGGAAGCTGGGTTCCTCAATTATTGAATCTGAGAGCTGACATCGCCACGATCAAAAGAATAAGCGCGGTCGAAGCTAAAATGTCAGATCGGAAATTTATGCGGACTTGATCATTCAGTAGTAATTTGAAAAATTGAGTGCATTCGGCCTCGGTAAAAGCGATAACATTGAATCCACGAGAAAAGTAATAAAGCGAAAAAATGCAGAGACAAACATACAAAAAAAATAAGAAAAGAAAAGAAAGAAAGAAAGAAAAGAAAAAGAAAAGAAAATAAAAGTGAAGCCTAGAATTTTAGATCTCTCCTTTGATGCGCCTCCGACTGCTTTACTATTAAGGTATTTAACGTATTTATAGGGTTTTCTAGTTGGGCCCTAATCCCAATATAACTTTCTTTGTGGATTTCGAGTAGCCGGACGAGTTCTTTGCTCGGTTAAGTCCTCGGTTCTCTTATCGCGTTATGAACTCATGTCGCGACATTGACTTAAGTTCTGCATCCTACATAGACTGGTCGTTCATGTTGTCACGACACCACGCTATGCTTTTGCAGGTTTCAGTTGATCGCTGGCGATCGCGACATCATGGCCTTGTCGCGACATCCATTCTAGTCGTCTGCAGTCTTCAATGGTTGTTCCTGATGTCGCGACATCAGGATGTTGTCGTGACATGGGCTCAAGTCTCCTGCACCCTTCCACTGGTTGTCATGATGTCGCGACCTCAGTTTTCATGTCGCGACATCGCCCTAATCTTCTTTGTAGGCGCCTTTGGTTGTTTATGTCGCGACCTGGAGTTTACGTCGCGACATCATTCCTTTTAATTTACGCTCCTCCTTGGTACCTGTTGTGTTTCTTGCCGGCCAGCATCAAATTCCCTTCCTTTCGATGTCACGACTTGGTAGATGTCTGATTATCGCGCATCAATGACTCGGCCAGTTCTTTTTCATTTAACTCTGCCCAGGTGGCGCACTTTTATTCCACTTATTTACGCATTTTCTCTTCTTTTCTTCTTTCTTCATTCCTGCCTGCTAATAAATGGGTGAGTTTCTTCATATTTCTGCAAAGTAATTGTCTCTTTTGATATGAAAATTAAGCAGAAAAATGGACTAAAAATAGATGACTTTTAAGCTCATCAATGTTGCATATGGAATTTCATATACTTGTACAGTATGACACCTATGTATTCACACATCAATCATGTATTCTTGTTCCTCTATGAATCATTCCAATTGAATCATCAAAACTCAAGTTATGACATTTTAATGCCAAACTAGTCATTTTTCCCATATTACACTAGGAACAGTTTGAAATACCCATTTTCAGGGGTCTTAACTCCATACCTGACACTGGTTCTTTGTACTCCTTTGAAGCTAAGGTGCTAAGGTTCTTCTCCAACTGGAATCACCCAAATCGGAGCACCGAAACTCAAGTTATGTCCTAAACAATCGGGACTACTTTATGTTCAAAACTGAACCAGAAATTGGCTTGAACATAGCCCCACTTTGAGTGAATTTCTGGGCCAAATAGTGTCAGAATTTTAAGGTACCTATTCAGGAATATTTGTTCTCCTTGAAGTCTAGTTTAAGTATCCACTTGAATCACTCAAATCGGATAAGAAATGACCAAGTTATGGCCAAAATACTAACATTGGTCCAAAACAGAACATTGGGTACCGGTACCAACTTTTGGTCTGGGGTACTGAGCCAAATCAAAACCACTATGGTACCGGTACCGCACTGTTTGAATACGGTACAGATTCTCAGGAATATCCAGAAATTGTGTTTCTTCCCTTTTTCCATATGTTTCCACCCAAACCAACTCAATACTCAATCTCTCATCAAACCACTCCCATTATCCATCTCTTGTAACCTCTATTCTCTCAAATCATCTTTCAATACTTATCTTACTTCAAAAACCTTTCATGAATTACTCCCAAACAACTCTAATATGGGTCATAACCCTTACATAAAAACCAAACATAAGGATTAGTTTAGGGTTTATTTCTAACCCAAACTCCATTACTTTGCGATTAAACCATGAATCACAGCCTTAAGGGAGGAATCATTTTTATTTTTTACCATTTAGGGTTTTACCAGCCCCTACTTTCAAAGAAATCTAGGGTTGGGATGAAATCTAGCAAAAGCCCTAGGTTTGAAAACCATGAATCCTACCATGGTCTAAATACACATAATCCCATACAAAATTCGTAATTTCCATACAAAAATCCAAAGATCCATACCTTAAACTTGGCTTCTTATTCTTCCTTCTTCTTCTTCTTCTTCTTCTCCTTCTTCTCCTTCCCTTCTTCTTCTTTTTCTCCACCGTTTTCTTTTCCAAAATGAGACCAAATTTGGTCTTAAATCAAAGATCTCTCCTTAGGCCATGTTTGGTTCCCAAAACCCCATTTTTTCGGATTAAGTTTTCATTTATTTCACTTTAGTCCTTAAGTTCTTCTCTTTTACCGATCAAGTTAGGCATATTATTTCTATTTAACCCACTAGCCTTCTTATTTTGCAACATATATCCCTTTTTTGTAGAGTACAAATTTGCCCTTGTATCTTCATACAAATTAGGAGTTTTCGAATTTCCATGTTTGCATTTAAATTACAGAAAAATTCAAATTATGCCTACAAAATACCTAAACATGTCGAAAACGACTAGGGTATATTTTGGGGTGTTACAGAGGTTTCACAATAAGATGATGATTTCTAACCTATTAAATATAAATAAATCAATACTTAATAGAAATAAAGTATTAGAAAAAATAAACAACTAAATGTAATACTAATGACATTATTTTCTTTGAACCTAATACTATTAAGCATCATTAAAAAAAAGTTATATTAAACACTAAAAAAAAAACAAACGATGGCGTTTTAGTTGGCATGATGGGTTATTAGAGACTCAAATTGAATTATTAAGATGGCAGTAAGTAGACATTTAGGCAACGCTTCGATAATTATTGCGAAATATGAAGCTTTGAGAGATGGTGTTTTGGCTGCAACGTACAATGTTTTTTCAGACTTAGAGGTTAAAGGGGGTTCCAAAGTAATAGATTGTTATCATAAAAAAAAAATGTTTATTTACATTGTTCAATTATTTTGCAAATTAAAGATATTTGGAAACTTTCTCACAATCTAAATATTTACAATTGTTGTCATATTTATAGAGAAGCGAATAAAACTACGGATTTTTTCAGCTAATAAAGGTATTGGTAATACTAATTCAAATATTTAGTTATTGGAATTTCTTAGGGATGTTAAAATTTTTGATTTTGAAGATTATTGCGGATTATATTTTAATTGAATCTCTAAGTTTTCTTGTCCATAGTCTTATTTCCAAAAAAAGAAAAAGAAAGAGTAAAAAAAACAAATGCAACCCGATTTCTTTTTTAGTTTTGTTCCAAATCCGCTCTGCATGATTTTAGGGTTTTGTTATTCGGAATGCATTTGGATCAGTGGATTTCCAAGGTCAAGGAAGGCCAGCATCTCTTGGAAGACAAGGTTAAACTTCTCTGCGAGTATGTACGTTTTCTAGGGTTTTTCTTCTTTTCTTGTTTGCTCCTCTGAAATCACCCAAATTTTGATTTTTTCTAATTATGTTTTTATTTCTCTGGTATTTTTGTAAGTTATTTTAGATTAGGGCATGAGATGACAAAACTAAATTTGGTAACTAATGCCGCAGTATGGCATGGTTGCGGCAAACTTTAGGGGTTTTTTTTAAGAGCTTTGTTTCCATATCGTTTCTTCCATTTTCCTAGTAACCAAACGGGGGGCAAGGGATTTAGGCTCTCTCCCATTTTTTGAAAGCAAACTGGATCTCTTTGTATACATCCATTTGTAAGCATTTGTTTGTATCATCTGTTTTGTATCATATTGGATGTATAGATGGAGGGATTATTGGCTCGTTTCGTACAATAATGTAATAGAAGGAAAATTATGGATTCCTCGAAAATTAGATGTTTGGTGAAAGGGGGTCCTGCTTGTTCATTATAATTGTTACAATCGCTCTTTCTCAGGATTCTGCATGTTCAAGAGGCTAGGTTTAATCCTTCACTTATCTTATGAGAGGAAAAAAATTTATAGAGAGGTAACTAAAGGGCCTGACTCAGACCTAGCTTTGGAAAAAATCCAAGGTATAGTCTTTTGAATGCTAGAACCAGACCCAAACTTAAAGTGTAACATGGAACATAATGGGTGGGAGCCTCTAGATACGAGGAAGCTCCTCTTGTTAAGGGGTTCTTCTTCATTCTCACACTTCCTGGTTGACCAGTTTTCTTTCAACTTTTTGCACTCTCCAATTGGATGTGATATCTAGTAATTCCTTTTATTATGATTATGGGTTAGTACAATTGATCTTAGATGTTGAATCTGGATATAGCATTTCTTAAATTACACCTAGAGGGGCACTGATATGGTGGAACTAACCTTAAGGATGATTATGTACTATCTTGCCATTGTTAAAGGCCAACCGATGTGGATGGCAAAATAGAGGAACCAGTGATGAACATTCTGAATAAAGGAACCAATGAAGAGAAAAATGGTGAATGCATCATATGTGAGGTAGTTTGAGATTGAGGTTCTTTGGTGAAACACATTGCAAATTCTGTTTGCCAATGTTGAGAAAAGCCATTTCAGTACTACTTTTAGGTGAATAAAACTGGAAATTGTACTTAGAGGATGATTCGTGCCACAGTAGGCTGAGCTAAAATCAACAAAATTTATATACACCTAAGTTCCTACTCTGCGCAGTAAGTCGAGAGCTCACTGCTTGAGTATAATTAATTTGGTCGAACACGGGGATGGGTTTCATCCTGAAATGGTTTGCATCGGTGCACGAAGGTAAGGCTTTCTATTTGGACTCTTTGGAATTATGTTTAAAAGCGGTGGGAATGGTTTGAGCGAGAATTGTAAAGCGAAGTTAAAGGTGAAAAAGTTAACTTTGAAGAATTAGGTCACTAACTTGGCAGAGTTAGGGCAAGCCATGTCCTCGGGTTTTTATCCTCGCGTTATGACAAGCAACCTATAGTGCAGCATAACCGGATCTATGACCCCAGCTAGCAAGCCTCACCAGTAAACAATCTATTTAGAGTATTTGTATAGCATGGAGTTGTGGCCCCTTACTATTTAAAACCTAACATTTAATATCATCTCGGAGGCTGTAAGACCATCTAAAGTCACAGTCCTAAAGCATGGAGAGTATTGGCCAAATCAAGTAACATTAGTACTGTGGCCTTCCCTAATTTTGAAACCTAACATATAAATATCATTTTAGAGGCTCGTAAGACCATCTAAAGAATCCACATTTTCTCTCTCCTTTGAATACTACCTTTGGATTCTAAAGCATGGAAATATTGGCCAAGTGTGTAATTCAATGTTATACGACCATGTTTTGAAAATATAGGGCCATAAATACACTACATGTAACACATTTGAGGATAACACTCTTATTTGCCCCACCACCAAGTTAGCTTCCTTCCTCTTCAAAGAAAGGAGCAGCGACATCTCTTGAGTTGTCATCTCGAGGTGTGTTTAATGATAGGGAAAGGAGAAGAAAGAAGAGAGAGAAGAGAGAGAAGAAATAAAAGCAAAACCTAAAATAAAAGACTTTGTTACAAAATAAAACTTACAAAATATCTTCCTCCACAGTTATTTTCCTCCTCCTCTTTTGGTTCACAAACGAGAGGGGCTTATAAAACCTCCTCAAGGTATGAAAATACCAAAATATAAATTGGCTAAGTTATGGGACATTCGTAGCCTTCAAGTTTGGAGGCGGTTTGCGTATTACAAAACATGGCGGGGCATCAAATTTCGCTAGGCTGAGGAATTTAAGCTAACTAAGCGAATCACCATTCAGCGAGGAAACAGAGAATTTCGCTAGGGTGGGCGATTTGGCTAGCTAGCGAAATTATTGCTAAACTAAGCGAAATTTTTGTGAAGCGAATCAATTATTTTGGCTGAGAGACGGTCTGTGAGGAATTTGGGGTGGTCTGCGAAATTTGGCATTTTGGCTTAGGTTTAAAGATTTTAAGCTAAGGTTGCGAGGAATTTTATGGCCTTAACGAATTTAAGCAACTTAGCGAGATTCACCGCATTGGTGATCTTCCTCTGTGGCTGCATTTGCATCATTTCTTCATTTTGCCTTGATTTTCTCATTGATTCTTGGGTTGGTTGATGGAACAGGACTTGAGTTCAAACTTCATGATTCATCATTCATCGACATTGAACTCGAAAGTCAAAGCTGTAACGACCAATACTCTCTAAATGGCATAAGTATTACTAAGATGACTAGAACACTTCAATTGGTATAAATGACATGATTAATGTAGCCTCAAAGCCTATGTACCAGTTTAAAATTTTTTTAGGCATTAATCCCTTTCCCCCAACGAAACTTGCTAGTCCTTACTTAATGCAAAATAAAGAAAAAGGAGATGCATGTGGTGATTTCGCGAAAAGGTTATGATTCAAAAGGGTATATGTACATATAAACAATACCTTAAGTAGAAATTAAATCAAAGTTTGTATTCCGATATGAAAGAATCAAAACCATACAGAACAATTCCAGTTAATGTGGATCCAAAATTCTCAACGAATTTCCACAAGAATTATAATGATTCTTTGTATGGCAGTTAAGCTAATGGCGCAAAATTACCACTCCCAACTACTTGACGCGCTTAAGTTTGTTATGAACTAACTAGATGGGGCTGAATTACCTTTTCTTTCTTTATTCATCTACATTGTAGGGTCTGATACTTAAAATCGACTTAGCCAAAGTCAGCGTTATGCGTGGTGCCAGTAGCTCCCAGCAAATTCTAAGGTTTAAGGCATCAAGCCAAAGGATCGATTGACCCACTAACTCTAAGAGCTGCCGGACTCGAATGACCCGAAGAGTCAGCACACGAGTCATTAAACTTTACCTCACCCCAGTAACGAACCTTCATCCCGACTCAGTGATTAAAGGCTTAGGGCATCGAGGTTTCAAAGGCTTTAAGCATTTACCATGAGCATTCTCGGGTTTCAAAAACCAAAACTTCACGACTTTATTTTCTTTTTCGTCTTTTCTTTTTCTTTTTTCTTTTTGTTTTCTTTTCTTTTCCTTTTTGGAAGGAAATGACATTGGTCTTCAGCTTGTGAAATAACACAAACTTCATCTAGGTTGCCAACATACCTAAATGAAACTGCATGAAAGAAGGCACACAATTTCCTGACCTATTGGAACAAGTATTTGGAGTACGGTGTGTGAAATAGCATAAATTTCAAGTTAGGCATCTGGGAACTAGTGACGAAAATTTAATTCGAGCATGGAAGTTGTCCTACAGCATATAGACAAAAGTGATTCGATTTCTCAACATGAAGCAATTCAATTGTCAATTGCCTTAATTCAATTGTTCAATTGAAAAGAGAAAAACACATTTAAACATAGTAAGCATAAAACAGTATGTCTGGCTTTGTATATATATAAACTGAATAGCTTTTGATATAGCGAAATTGGCTAATACATGAAGTAAGCTAAACAAAAATATCACTTTGCCTACTACTAAAAACAATACATAAATCCCTAATCCAAGATCGGTGGCGGTTGATGATAAAGGCGTAACTAAGCAAAATCAAAGAAACTAACCACCTCCTTTCTTTGTGGTAGGTGGTGAGTGAGCTTCAAGCTGCTGCTGCTGCGTGAGAACATCCAATGAAGGCTGCCATTGAGTGGTGGGCTCCTCTGCAGGCGGGGATCACGAGAAGACCCGGATGGGGTCATAGTAGAGTCGGCATAGAATGGCACTAGGCCAACCTCGATCTGGGCGGCTGTGTAGGCGCAGAGTAGTAGAATTGGCATCCGTCACGCAGGCTATCTCTCTCGAGCTGGCATGGACGTACTCCGGTGAATGATGTGCTGAATAGGAAGGCAGGGAGTATCTGTTTGAGTGGCGGTGTAGTATGTGGAGGATGGAGGTGAGCGATACGGAATGGGAGTCCTCTGTACCTCGGGCTCAGGGGCAGGCATATCATCTGTGTGGTGGTCCGCAGCCTCCTGACCCGGTACCTCCTCCTGGTCCTGTGGTCGTATATGGAATGAGATGGGCATAGTCATAACCCGGTCTATTGACACTACATGTAGGCATCTAGCTCCATCTCTAGCACAGGCTCCTCTTGGGAATCCCATGCGCTCGAGAACATAGCATAGGAGTCGCGGCGCCGTAATGGAATGCTCTGCTCGGAGTCGAGTCCTTCCAGGTGGACCTTGCTCATAGCGTAACAGGGAAGCCATCACCAGCTCAGAGGGGCTGAACCAAAATCCCCCTGAGATCCGGTAAAGCGCCTCCAGGATGGCTCCCCTCCTCTGCACATAATGCTGCAGAGGGAACAAGCTGGTACGGAGAAGATGGTCAATGGCGACACATCCAGGCGGGAGCTGCCTCCTGTAGATCTTTGGACCAGCGGTGATGTCTCGGCGGTCACTGGGACCATCCTGTGGCGGGTGGGCCCAAGCTCTGTAACCCTCCCGGTGTGACCCGGTATCATAATCCATCTTCTTGAAATCCTCCGGTAGTGCAGGTACACAGGCGGTCATCTATCTTGGCTGAATCTCAGTGGATGAAATCTGTCTCCACGGATGTGTGGAGTGAGGTAGAAGCCCCAGGTACCTCTCGGATAATAAAGCTTCTTGAGAGTCATGAAGGGTAGGAGTGAGTACTCCTCGATCAATCTCAAAGACTCCCGGTATCTGGGGTCAGCCCTCAATGCGGGGATGTCATAAAATGACTCCTGATGAAACTCTCTGCGGTGGAGTCGCACATTCCCCGGAATGGGGGTCCCTACGAATAGTGGCCTCCGAATCCTCGAGGCAGGCGACAACTGTGGTGATGAAGTCGCCTCCTTGTTGGAATCTTGGAGATGGGGAGGCCGAGAAGATGATGACTTCGCTGGACCCGATGTGTGGGGCCGCTTGGGCGGGCCTCCTAACTCTCCTCGGGTGGTACGGGCGATGGGGCGGGATTCGTCGCGTGTCTGATAACGTCGGAATCCACGAGGCTTTCCCTGGATCTTGCCTCCCCCAGGATGGTGATGTCTGAGGAGTGGGACCGGAGGCGGGAGCCCTCTCTCGGCGTCGCTGAATCTCACCCGAGGCGATGGCGGGACCCACCCGATCACGAACCATACTCAGAGCTATGGCTAAAACTCAGGAAGAAAGTTAAAAACAGAAATATAAGCTGCCTTTGCAATGCGGAGCAGGCTCTGGAGGCTCTTGAACCACCTGAAGCAGAAAGCGGAACGGGGCGCTCATGGCTATGTTGGAATGGCCTGAACTAACCAAACAAGGCTCGAAATGGCTGGATGCTAAGAGCGGGGCACCGGCGAGGCCAGACCGGGGCACGGCGTGTCGCTCGGTACAGGCGGTGAAAATGGAGCCGGGGGCTCGTGCCAGCGTGGTGAAGGCTCCTCACGGCTCTTGGGGGCTCGAGACGAGAGGTGCAGTGTTTGGGGCTCGAAACTCTGAGCTGGGAGTGCAAGCCTTTGGCTGCGGCACGGGCGGTGGGGCGGCGAGCGGTGGCTCTTGGGACTCGGGCACGGCGTGACGAAGCGGTCGGGAGATGCGAGGGCTTCGCTAGGAGGGAAGAATGTGAAGTGGCCTTTTGGACCTCCCTCCGAGCTTATATAAGCGGTTTGGAGCAGGCAGTCCTCGACCAAATTTTCGCCATTTTGAGACGAATTTAGCTCAAGCCAGATTACATTAGTACATTAAAAAATTAAATTATTAGATAATATTTAAAATAGAATTATTATTAGAAAATTTAATATATGTCTTTGTAATTAAAATTTAAAAGCACAACACAATGCTCATACTAATTAAATTACTAGAAAATAGAAAAATACTAAGTTCAAAATTTTTGAAAAATACTTGAAACTAACCACAATTACTAACTTGAAATGAAAATAAAGCGTGAAGCTGCAATTCGGTTTGAAAACAGGAACAGTTCAGTTTCAAATTACTCAAGGGGTTAAGGAGATGATCCTCGAAAGCCCTACTTGATTCTGGGCTAATTCAGCAGTTTTGGAGTACTTAATTGTTGATCTGCTCCTCGTGTATTTGTTGAATTGAGCAATTGGTTTCTTTGAGTGGGTGTTGATGCTTAGAATCGATATATCTTCATCTCCATGGGTAATTACTCCTTGCATTTCTTGGACCTTTGTGTTGTCACGCACCTGATCAGTTAAGGTAACTTCATCAAATTTGATTTTCAATTTCTAGCAACTCATGTTTGTTGTTCAAATGAAGATGTTCAACTCCATGGTCATGTTACCAAGGTTAGTGCATGACTCATTCGGCAATTGTGTGCATTGGCGGTGGCAGAAATGGTCTTCTAAGATGATTGGTACATGATTGGGTTCGTGCAATTGGATTCGGTGTCAAGTACCACAAAATCTTTGGGTGGTAAATTTGTCTATCTTCACTAAGACATCCTCGACTATCGCAGGGATTTTCAGCGATCTATCGATGAGGGTATGATGTTGTTAGGTTTAAGTTCACCTAGACCCTAGCTGCTTGTATCTTGAATACGGCATTAAATTTCTGCGAAACCTCAATCAAAACAAGGATTTTTCTATGCAATTCCACGATGTGATTGAAATTGTGGGAGATCTGGATCTGTATTTGTGAGAATTATTTGCTTTGAATTATAATAACGATATATTCGGTGAAATGCTCTCTTAAGCTACCTCATCCACGGTAATACAAAAGATCACTAAAATATATAAGCGGTTTGTTAGCCGAGTCAAAGTTATGTGGCCTGCCTTAACCTCCTTGGGTGCACTGGTGAGTTCTTCTTTGCCTCTAGTGCAGATGGGTCGTGTCGGTGTTTCATTCGAAATCTCACTGGGATGCCGGTGAATTCCTCGGATACTGGCGGGCCGATTGGTCAACCTCACCGCCCTCTAAGGTGTGCTAACCTCATCATTGAGTATTGGATTAATCTGCTCATAGATGGTTTGGGAAATATTGTGGATGACCTCCACCTCATTGCTTAATGATGCAGTAATTGCGTCTATAGTTTATCAATTTCTTAGTTATTTGCTCTCTGCCCGTATTCTTTTGTTCAATGTATTCTCTACAGTATCATTCTTTTTGTGCCGAGTTCTGCGCATTGATTCCTTTTGTTCCTCAACAAGTTGCCCACCACCTTACTTAAATTCAAAATGGCTTGTTCTCTTGGAAGAGGATGGTGGTTGTTGTATTGTGAGGAAACCAAGGCGAGGTTTGGCACACAGGGAATTTACGCCAGGGAAGGGGATTAGGTCTCCGATACAAGATTAGAATTGATTCTCCGGTGGAATTGTAGGTATTACCATATGGAGCATTAGTTGTTGTGGCTTGTATTGTCCCTACGGTGTTTGCACATTCGACATCAAATCCTTCCTTTGCGGGGCCATAGGACAATGTTCTGTTGGGTGTGCGAGTTAGAGAGTGGTGCAAGGATTAGTTTGTACGGGATTTTCGATCCTTGCATGCACCTCTTGGAGCTATTGCCTTCAAGCTCCTCTACCTTCCTAGCTAGGGTTTGAAATCCCTGGCTCTCATTTCTATTTCTTCGAGTGATTACATACATCCCACCTTTGGTTGGTGGTGGTCTCATCACATCAATTCTGGGATTAGGCTCATCCCGACCTCCAGAAGTTTCAGCCACGTAATTTAAAATCCATGGCTTCATCGGGATGTTTGTAAAAGTCTCCTCCACATAGTTTCTAGATTTGCCTCATGGCGGGGGCCTCACCATAGAGAGTGGTTCACCAACATCAAGTATCAAACCCATGATGTGGGCATGCACTGATGGTTTCCATAAATCTTGACACTTGGTAAAATCTCTCACCCGTCCACAGTATAAAAGTATAAATTTGTCTCTTCAAATTGTTGGTCTTATGAGCGAAAAACTTCTTGAGGAGTCGACTTGGCTCGGCCCAATTTCTCTAATGGTTCCTAGGCCTCAATGAGTTGAGCCATATCTTGTACTTGTCCTTTAGAGTCAATCGATACCTTTAGCTTAGTGAATCATGTCCATCATACCTTCCTTAAAGGTAGTACAAACCTCCTCAAAATCCTAATGAGTGTATGGATTTTCATTTTCCATACCATGATATGTAGAGGAGTAGGGGTACAAATAAGGCCTCACTTTGCTGCTTCTTCATTGGGAGGGAATGATCTGAGGATGGGGCACTAACTCTGGGAGGTGGATGTGATCCCTCATGGTTCTATAGGCATTTAGTTCATGGGGAGTTCCTGGTTGGCTCTGTTGTTCCTCGGTATGGGATCCATGGTATCGATTTAATTTTAACTTCACCTAGCTAGGTCAAGCTGTGTACTTATCCTATGCAATCTACGATGTCTCTATCCCATTGTGCATAAACACACATTCTGAAATTTAGAGACAGAGCAACAAACAACTTACCCAAAAAAGATTAAAATTAACTAATAACAATAAAGCCCGATTTGAATGGCTTGGCTGAATCAAAAGCGAAACGGTCACGATTCTTTAATTGCTAAAAGCGCGGTTCCTACTTGGCCCGAGTTGCAAAAAGGAGTAAAAGGTTACCTTCGCGCGATGTGGATCACAGTACTCTTCAACTTACCATTTGTAGTTTTGGCACCATCCCGACAGCGGCGCCATTTGATTCGTGCCACACGGTAGGCTGAGCTAAAATCAACAAAATTTATATACACCTAAGTTCCCTACTACGCCGTAGTCAAACTCTTGCGATATAGTGGTCTAGGAGTCGAACACGGGGATGGGTTTTCATCCTAAGAAATGGTTTTGCATCATCGGTGCACGAAGGTAAGGCTTTCTATTTGGACTCTTTGGAATTATGTTCAAAAACGGTGGGAATGGTTTGGCGAGGTGTAAGCTAAAAATTCAAAAAAAAGAATGCAAAGATTAACTTTTCAGAAGGAGTAAGGTCACTAACTTGGCAAGTTAGGGCAGGCAAGTGTCCTCTCGGGTTTTATCCTCGCGTTATGACAAAACAGCCTATGGTCACTGGCATGCTTAGGATGCACATATTTAACTAGCAAACCTCACCACGTGAAACAACTCTATTTGAGTCAATACATGTAACTTATGCGATTATGGCCCCTTTACTATTTAAAACCCTAACATTTAGCTCTCCTCATCTGAGGGCTCAAGTGAAAGCTTACTCACAAGAATCACGGTCCTAAAGCGGAGAAGTCTAACATTGATCAATGACATTAAAATGCCCCTATGCAACCACTATAATATTGAGAAACCACAACATATAAATATCCATTTTTAGAGGCTCGTAAGACTATCTAAGAAGAATCAAGGTACCTCTCTCCTTTGAATGTGCTTTGGTTCTAAAGCATGGAAGTATTGGCCAAATTAATGACATTCAATGTTGTATGCAACCATGTTTTGAAAATATAAGGGCCATAAATACACTACCTCCATTTTAGTACAAGAGGACAGCATGTGACACATACCAAGTTAGCTTCCTTCCTCTTCAGAAAGGAGGCCGCGAGCATCTCTTGAGTTGTCATCCTCGAGAGGTGTGTTTGGCGGTAGGGAAGGGAAGAAGAAGGAAGGGAGAAAGAAATAAAAGCAAAACCTAAATAGACTTTGTACAATATCTTCTCCGCAGTTGTTGCCCTCCTCCTACTTTTTGGTTACAAAGCGAGAGGGACTATATAGGC
This sequence comes from Tetrastigma voinierianum, assembly GCA_016808115.1. NCBI lineage: Eukaryota > Viridiplantae > Streptophyta > Magnoliopsida > Vitales > Vitaceae > Tetrastigma > Tetrastigma voinierianum. The sequence continues at coordinate 536,738 of JAEQBH010001582.1, forward strand.
CTCGAGGTGGCAATCTGCAAAACCTGCTGAAATTGGCTAAGTTATAGGACAATTAAGTAATACACACACACCAAGTTTGGAGGCGGTTTGGCATTAATTACAAAACATGTGAGTGCGTCTCAAGCTTTAAACAATTTGAGGAATTTCGCTAACTAAGCGAAATCTGAGCCTAAGCGAAAGCTCAAAGAATTAAGCTAGGGTGGGCAATTTCGCTAATGTGAAGTTCATAGCTAAGCGGTGCAATGACTTAATCCGGAAATTATTTTATTTGGGAATAGTCACTAGCGAAATTTAGGTGATCTGCGAGGTGGCATTTAAGCAGGATTGTGAAATTTTATTTCAGGTTAAATTTTAGCAACCTTATAGGCCTACCATAACAAGCGAAAATTCACACACATTGTTGATCTTCCTCACATCTTCATTTGCATCCACATTTTCTTCTGTTTGCCATTTTCTCATTGATTCTTGGAGCAGTTTGTTGGCTGAGACGCAGTTCAGGCTTCATGATTCATCATTCATCGACATTGAACTCAAAAAGTCTTGTAACACAAAAACAGCCAAAAATACTCTCTAAATGGCATAAGTGTTACTAAGATGACTAGAACACTTCAATGTGGTATAAATGACATGATTAATCATAAAAAGCACTCAAAACCTATCTAATATAGGGTTCAAAGGTACTGACATAAATCAGAGTGTTCACCATTAAATTGTATAGTATAGGTACATTTGGATACCACATTTATGTTTTTCTTATTCTTTATCACTTACCATTTGAGAGATCCTTATAATGTTTGCCTATGGTGAGTAGATTAATGGTTGTCTTGATATTAAAAATCTTCATATAGGAGTATTGATGTAGTTAAGTTGTCCTAACACGAAGAAGGCTACTTCTACATGTGTTTAATTAGCCACACTAGTATAGCTACTATATATATCTTTGGTGTGCATTCACCACATGGATCTTATTGATTGGAAAATTTAGGGGAAACCATGGCGTTGGTTGTGCAACTACCAAAAGGAGGTCTGACAAAGAAGAAACCTCACGAACAGGAGCAGTAGTTGTGACAAGGATGGGTGTCGTAGGCGGTTGGTCATGAAACAGGACATCTTCTACAGCAATTTTGCTTGAGGTGTTAGCTGTTGTGAAATTGGGAAGCTAGAAATTTTGATTGCTCTCATTTTCCAACGGTAATTCTTATTATGATTTTCTTTTTATTGTAGTCACTTGCTTGGCCAGTTCTCAGAAATATGATGCTATACTGTAGAGAAGAATTGTTGGCAAGATCAAGTCTTTCCGCGAGATGGATGGTTGCGCGAAAAACTTTCCAAGGATGGGCAGAGTTCATACTTATACATGCTCCCTTCTTGCGGAAACTATGTGGCCAGATGGTGGAATTACGAAGATGTATTACAATAGGATGGAAGTAGAGGATAAACAGATGTGGGTTTTGATTGGCGACCAATAATGGGTGGTATGAAGGAATGAAATTTTTAGAAGAGCTTATCTTGATAATCTTGAGTTCCCCCGAATACAATCAAGACGGGACCAATTCCTAGATAAATCTTAAGCAAGGGTGATACACATACTTGTCTCGTTTCTGTATACTTTTAGATCATATCTTTGCCCCTTTTATGTACTAAAGTCTCTTGGGAATTCTTACGTGATGAGAGAAAATTCAGAGGACTCCAGAGCCGGCAAATGCGGCTTTAGAACCTCGATGGGCCGGGAAGCAGTGTTTGCATTGCGTTTTGTCTAGATGGATTACTTCTTTTGGATTGTTCATTGTTCCTTTAGATTAATAGAATCCTCTTGAATGAGTCTCTTAGCGAGGAAAATAGATTAAACTCAAACCCAAAATAGAGGTCCATGAGAACACCAGCCCAAGACGAAAGAAGCGACACTCTTCATTACCGCATCTATTTGTTGTATTTTGATTGCTTTGTACAGCCTTGCCTGGTTGTTTGTGGCGAGAACGGGTTCGCGATGCCATAGAGCTTTGAGGGTCTCTTATAGGAAGATGAATCCGTATGTGTGCCTTTTACCTGCTTCGGACATGTGTATAATTTGTAAGTTAGTCATGTAATTAGTAATATTATTTATTATTATTTAGTGAGATAAAAGCGGATGGGTGTTAAATTTTGGAAATGGTGTTTAAAGCGTATTCTTCCCACCATTTGTGAGGGGTGGATATGGGCTGAGTATTCGATATCTACCACTTGTGCTACCGTGACACGTATATTGAATGCATCACATCATATCATCGAAGTGAAGGCGTAGTGTTTTGCATCTAATACTCAGTAGTGCTGGATATTATGTTTCTCATATATTATTCAGTGTTATATTTATTTATTGAATGATTTGACGGTAAAGTCAATTGAAAAAAAATATATTTCCCTGTACAACTCAAAATCATTTTCTTTTCACCTTTGTTTGTGTCCCATCTGGGACCTCCTGTCTCCGCGCTGCCGGCCCAGTGTCAAGGGAAATTATTGTTCAAATGTTGCAATATTTTCTATTTTTTGAGAACTTGCGAGGACATGGTGCTTTGTGGTGGCTTAAGATGCAAGCAATCCTTACCTATTAGTGTTTAGTTTTGTTTCTTATCTAGCATTCATTTCGGTAGGTCTCCAACTTGAAGTGGCTTGAAGTTGTTGTCTATGATATAATTATTGGTGCGAGGTTTGAGAGGCTTTGTGGCATGTGGAGCACTTTCCGCAGGAACAATGATCTACCAAAGCACGGCTCATGGGATCTTTGTGGTTTGCTAATTCATCTATTGCTTTCATTTTTTTTTTTTTCGTTTTTCTTTTTCATCTTCTACTGCCAGATCAATTTTCCAAACTTCTTGTTTGATGAGAATAAGTAAACTCCTTTGAAAGCTTTGTTGTTATATTTAGCTAATTTGAGATTCTGAGAATAAGTAATGATATTGGGGTCATGTGAACCTAATGTTTTGCTATCGTAAAAGAGAAGGCAGCCTGTGAGAGTGGGCATTTTGACGAGTGTGTGAAGTCTACAATACATGAATAGGCTCATATCTTGGACCCAAAGTTTTTATTACCTTTGTTGACACTCCCCACTTTAGAATTTTTTTGAGCATTTTACTGTCTAAGTTATCAGCATGTCATTTTGTTTCTTTTGTAGTTTATGGTAATGTAATATTGAAATATGATTCTCATTTAAGCGAGTGCGATGGATTTGTTGTGGGTGGAAGGAGCTGGGGTCTGTTTTAGGAATTAGAGCATGCTAAAGGTATACTTGCATCAACTCAACAATATCATAAATTCCAGGCCCCTCTTTGGGTGTCAGCTCATGTCTTCTATTTTGGTAGTTGTTGAGAGAAAAGGAATTTTGTATTCGTATTAATTTACAAAGGAGGAAAAATACATACATATATATATATATATATATATATATATATATACTCTAGTGTTAGGGCAAAAAGAAAACAAAGTTAGTGTCTATCTAGGAGACTAGAGAGAGAAGGAAAAGAATCACAATCCTATGCAAATGCCTCCATTGCCCTTAGTTGCTCCTTCTCAATTGTCTTACATAAAAAAGCTCCTTAATCTTGTACATTTACACAATTGCCACTCATACCCTCTTCCAACACATTTGTTTACGATGTCATACCTTCTTTTCTTGTTTTACTAACTATGTTTGGTAGCATTTGATCATTCCTGGTATGTTGTGATAAGTATTTCTTTTTTTTTTTGTCTTGTGTCTTTTAGGAAGCCTTAGTCTTATTATTTCTTGGTTGTTTAATAATTTCTTGCTCATTTTAGAAAAAAGAGGTTGAGATTTATGCAGGGTATGGGTAAGCTTCACTTGTGATGCACATCCATGGCGAGCCTCACCTTAATGGTATTGTCCCCAGTCTTGTTGTGCTTGATGCTGCACCACCATCGTTTATATTTTGGGTTGGAAGGAACTTGATTTTACTGTTTATTTTTCTGGTTATTGTTTTTGTTTGTTGTTCTTTTGTTATATGTTATTGCAATGATTATTAGAGTCAAACATTGTTACCTATCGAAACAATTAAGTTCAACTATAGCTTTGTGAGATGAGATTCAGTTTGGTTTAAGGTCTTGGACCAAACCCTGATGGTTTACTGATTCGAGGCCCTTAGGGCCCTTTGAGTTTGCTTGGTCGTGCTGTGGCCTTGTATAGGATCAGTCAGATTAACGCTCAAGTTGGTTCGAACATCCACAGTTATTAAAAAAAAAAAAAAAAGTTCAATGTTATTAACATAAAAATGGGATCATTACAAATCTGAGCATATTATTGACTAGTTGGATCTTTATAGTCCTTTACTCACCCCGAGTAGGGCATTTATCCATCTTCAGAGAACTTATCTTCTTTAAAGGAAATCACGAACTGGAGAATAAACCTGTCTTTTAAATTCTAAATATTCTCTTGATTTCCTTTCTGAAGTGAATAAATATACGATTTATGTCTCTAATTCAATTTACGAATATGAATGACAATTCCTAGCAAATTTTAACACACAGTACCTTTATCGATTCAATATCATTTTAATTTTTTTAATGCATAGTATGTATATGTTCTATATATGTATACACACATTGACACACACACATTAGAGCTTTATATAATAGTTATATCAAGTATGATATTTGAATTCAGGTCCATCGCTGCTTCGTATTCTAGTCCTTGGTGTATCATTGAGGGCACCTCAATATATTTTCTCTAGAAGTACTTCTGGAGTTTGATCTTCGATGATTGATAGATTTTCATTACTATTTCAAATGTGTATTCACAAAAAGAAAAACCTACTAAAACTAGTTTTGAAAAGATTTCTGATTAATAATTCTAGATTTTGCCTTTGTAGAGCTTTTCCACAACATGCTTCCAGTGTTGCTTTCTCTGAGGCAAGTTGGGATAATTTATTTGTTTAGTTCTTTGATCGATTCTCACAAAAGTCTCATGTGGATTATTTCACAGTGAATGATCCTAGAGTTTAATCTGATCGCTATGATTGCTGTTGCATCCCGTACCCGAAGCACTTATAAATGCGATTGTAAACTAACATTCTTTGGCTATCATCTAAGCAGTCTTCGGTGTCATTCTCTGTATAGAAGGGCCTTAGCCGATCACAGGGTTTAGGGAAGATGAATTACATAAATCTTGTCATATTTCCCAAGGGACAGCAGAGTGCGAGGCTCTTATTGGTTGTTTTAGTGAATCCAGGTAAGTGTGGCCTGGTATTTTTCTTTTATTTATTTTTCTCCAAAACCATTATATCTTGATATCACCTTGATACTTGATAAAATTTATCTCTTTTGTTTGACATTTTATCTGTTTAGATATGTCTCGACATGTGAAATAGGAAAATTTTATATACTATTTGAGATTTATATTAAAACCCATATAATGGTTGCCTCTATTGAATAAGAATTTATATTATTTATTTAATTATGTAGATTTTACATTACTTTGGTTTGTGGTCAGTTGTCTGCTTATTTTCTTTTTGCAATTATCTTTAGTTCTTAATTTAATTGAATTGTCTCTCTACATGTGTGAATTTAGAAAGCTAAATGAATACTAAATACCTGGGAGGTTGTTTGTTCACACACATACAAAAAATGGCGATGGCAGAGACTTTCATTAATGAAGAGTTCAAGATGTTAATGTAAATTATTCTATGTGACACTCATATATGTCTTATCTTTCATTTAGTTGATAGTTACAATTGAATATGTTTATGTATTTGCGAGATGCACTATTGAGGCTAGCGAAGAGCAATGACCTGAAAACAATGAAATAATATGTTTTCTAGATGTTGTGAAATGGAACCAGCAAAGTCGGAGTTAATAGGCTTTGGCTCCTGAGCTACACAATAATGCGATTTTTGGCTCTACCTCTTCTTACATCGACATTTAATGTTTCTCGACAAAATGTGGAGTAATTAGTATCAGGGATTAATGATCAGATTTAATACAATTAAGAATCAGCGAGAGATGACTACAACTATTTTTAAGGCGTTTTGGATGAAATGTCTAAAGGTGTGATTAGAAAATGCTAAAATCTCACCTTCACAATGCATAGCCAGGGTAATGAACATCAAACATCTAGTGATCGCACCTCTGATGATGCTAATTTATCCCATGGAGTAGTGAATTGTTTAAGTACTTTTTAGCTTTAATGTTTTTAACTATTTAGGTACTTTGTTTAATACTTCCGAGAAATATTTAGGTATTTTTTAATACATTTTGACCTATTCAAATGTGTGTTTTTTTTTTTGTTGTTAGGATATGTCGGTGTTATATTATTAGCGTGATTATATATATAAATTTGCTTTATGAGAATCATAAAATGTGTTTTAATTAGGTTTTAAGGCAAATTACTAATTAGTAAAATATGTCTCTTCCCCTGCCTACAATTCTGAAGCGCATACCTACGAAGTGGTGAATAACTTCCTCGATTGTCGTGGATTACTATAAAATCTGCTAACTAAATGCGGAATCAGGACATACATTACTAAATGGTGGAAACAATTACATCGGCCTTAATACCACCTAAAAGAAATTGATTAAATAATTCTGGAAAATGCATTCTACAAAATTCATAGCCAATTGCCCAGATAGAATCTGAAGCAGATGCCTATAAAGTGGTAATAATTCCTCAGCGAATTAACACGAAATCTTACAATAAAATAGCTACAGGAAGTATGTGCGTAGCAAATTATTGTGAGAATATCGTATAATGCCTATAAAAGTGGTTGCGGTCACGTTACCATACAAACTCATAATAAATCTGCGGTTTTTCGTAGGTAAATTCTTGCAGATTTGTAAGTTTTGTCGGTATTTCGTCCCCACTTTGTAGATTTCCCTCAACTTTACCTACCATTTTTCCACAATTTACCGATGAAATTTCCATAGGTAATTTACCTACGGATTGATTTTCCGTCGGTAATTTATTTACTTACGCCACTACAACCTACGAAATATAGTTGTTGGTATTCCATAGGTAAATTTAATTACCGACATAATTTTTTATATTACCTACAGAATTTTCCGTAGGTTAATTGTCTATTTGTTGTAGTGGAGACCATTGTGTATAAAGGGGTCTTTAAAGACCCAAAGGACTCATTACTTCACGACATTAAAGACATACTAAGCAGTATACTGGGTCACTTTCAATAAGGGGATCGGTACCGCCGGACTCTTTCTCTGTCTGAAAAGTTCTATTACCGTATTGTTTTGGCATTGTATTGCATTTTACCCAGTAAGATTTCTTCTTGGATGTAATGGCATTTCTTGAGTGATCTAGAAGATGAGGTATATATGAAACAACTTTGAAGGTTTCTCTTTTAGGAGAGAAGATAGACATTGGTTTGATAAGCAATATAAAATTTATATCTGATTTAAGGAAACAAGCCTCTTACTCCATTAGTAATTACAAATTTCATGGATTGGTTCCTCGTTTGGTTTAGTGACCAGGTGGATCAATCGTATACCCGAGAAGGTGAGTGATCACCTTTCTTAATACTAAGACATGGATATTGCTTTACCTTCACGTGGGGAATGATGCATGGTGAGCAATTCCTCAAAAACATTGATGAAGGATATGGGTGAGGCATCTTATGTCATTGGCATTTTAGGTCTATCACATGAAACTTGTGTTAACAAAGTTTTGGAGAGATTTCGGATGAAGGATTGTTCACCAAGTGTTGCTCCCATTATGAAGGCGATAAGTAAAGTCTAAATCAATACCCGAAAATGATTTTAAAGGAACCAGCGAGAATATCTTATTCATGTACTCAGGTAGTTGGAAGCCTTATAACATGCTTAGGTTTTGTACAAGACTTGATGTGCATTTGCAATTGGAATATTAGGCGATATCAAACGTAATCAGTATGGACCTTTCAAGAAACACAAAGAAGTGTGATGTCTATAAGAGACCTAAAAATTCCTTCTTATGTATAGACAGATGGACAACTTGGATCTGGTTAGCTATTATAACGTAGACTTTTGTTGGTTGTGTTGATTCTTGTAAAATCAATATCTTGTTTACTACTTAGGTGTTTGCTTGTTGGAGAAGTGTCAGAAGACTTTGATTTTACTTCTCTTATGGAAGCCCAGGAGTTCGTCTCTTGTTTGAGGCTACTTCACAAGGTATGTGGCAAGGTTTCGTTTATGGTCTTAGAGTTATGGATTATATTTCCTGAGCCATTAAGGATTTTACGTGACATTCGACAACAATGTTCTTAATAAAATGAGCGAGAGTGGAGTAACTCAGCTGTCGGCATCAAATGTAGCCACTACAAGGAACATGTTAAGGAAAGAAAGTGGTCATTGAGCATATCAACACTGAGTTGATGATTGTTGATTCTTTGACTAAAGGCATGCCACTAATGAAATTCAAGGATCATGTAGACATAATAGGGATTGTTTTCTCTTTGTAATTGTATATATACTTTCAGTTTATGAAATTCTTATGCAATTGATTTATTTTCATTTTCATGCACTTAATTTATTTGAGAAAATATATTTCATTTGGATTTAGAATAAACATATTTCATTTATTCATTAAGTTTTCATTACCATTAAGCCATGAAACTTCATCCTTAACATTTATAGTTGATAATACTCATGTTTGGAGACCTATCTCTATGATTCATGTATTTTGTTACTCAAAGATTTTAATTAATGATTGCACCAAGTGGGAGAATGTAATGTTTCATACATCTTGAAGTTGTGAAATGCTTAGTTTAAAAGTTTTGAAACTTTGAGGTGGTAACAATCAGGCATCGTTTCAAAAACGAAGTGTCTGAAGGTTCTTGATAGGAAAACCTATAAATAGTGTGATGGGTCCTCTCTTGTGCTCTCATCAGAAAAGAAAAAGCTCGTTTTTCATGTTACCATCATTTAAATTACTTTTTTTGAAAAGTCGTGGCACTAAAATCAGTAATGGAAGTAATTTGGATCTAGTTATATTAAGCTTCATGTTTCCATATTAGAAACATGTTTAGGATGATGGTATATGTATGTATCTCCCACGATCGAAAGTTTATAATGGTAAGAACACTCTTTTTAGAGAGAGGAAATAGCATGAAAAGTTCTCCACTAAAACCTTACGGCAAAGGATATCGGCTGTGATTCTAAGTTGGTTGAGGCCTGCGATGTTAGAATTAATCCCAGAAGTACAAACAAACCTTAAATTTTAATTAAGTTGTACCATTGAACTTATATGGGCTAATTATAGGCCCAAGTATGTAAGTGGATTCAATGGGCCACTAAACCCTATCATAAATATAACATTATATTTAGATTTAGGGTGACAAACTAATTTAAGAGGGAAAGAGAATTTCTCTATGTCCCAGATCTGAGAACAAAAAGGTGTTGGATTGTTCTTAAAGCCTACACTTTGTGGTCAAGATCTACTAATCGGTTATTTCTTAGAAGATTTACAAATTAGTTCTATTCCGATTAGTATGTATTTTTCCAGATAAATGAAAATATAATTTTTATTTCATTGTTCATGGTTTTGCTTCAAGCACGCGAATCATAGATTTCTACAGAATGTCCTCGAGATTCCAAATATCTGGGTATCATAGTGAGAGTTTCAGATTCTAAATTTGAAATCTTGAGATTCATAGGTTAATAAAAGAAAAGTCACTTTTTATTTGATCTACTTTCTCGACTTCATTTTGTTAAAAAAAAAGGTCATCAATTTTATTTGTTCGGTATTTAGAAGAATTGTTTGCTCTTTTGATTCATGCATGTAATCTTATGTTAATGGCTAAATAATATTGTTTTAAGTAAAAATATGCTTTGTCATGCATGAAAAGGTCGACTAGAACTGCCCTGATATATAGGTCAATATAATCTGCTTGGGCGCACTAAAGGTGGTTGGATATTGTTGGTACACAAATGCATCTGGTGAATAGTATGCTTCATGTAATCCTTGATGCACAAATCCATTTTGTGCGGTAGAAGCATTTTAACAAGATTTATCTTATAATAGATAAATGTTAAATAGATAAATAATTTTAATTTATTATGAGGAATTAAATTATTTTTTAACAAGATTTATAAAAGTTAAATAGATAAATAATTTAATTTATTATTATGAATTAAATTATATTTTAACATGATTTATCTTAATAGATAAATGTTAACAATAAATAATTTGGATAATTAGCACAATCCATTGCTTGGTTGATTTTCTTTACTAGTCATACCTACTATTTAACTGCCAGAATAATCTCAATTTTTTATGGCCCCGTATCAGAATTCATTCTCGAGACACTGATAACCAGTTAATAAGTTAAAATAATCATATTGTAGTTCTCTCCTTTATCGCCAAATGTCAAGGCCTAGTATATTCAAATTTTTTTATTTTTATTTGAAAAAAGAAAATTTTACCAGCCCTCTCTCCCTCCCTCTCCATCTTTGACCTCCTCCATCTTTACTTCAAAATATAAAATTCAAAAATATTATAATTTAACCCTCCTGGGTTTTCTATTTCCTATATGTTTATTTCTCTTTCATTGTTTGATAATGATGACGATGAGGGTTTTTTGATATTTAGAAAGCAATATCATCTTCTTCGTGGCTTCTCAGGGATCTCTTCAGGACCTAATTGCGAAGATTCAGAGAGCTTGGTGGTGATGTTTCAATCTGGAATGGCAGTCCATCAAACGCTGCTATGTTTTGATCCGGGAAGTCAAATTTGGTGCTTTTTTTAGGATTCTTGATTTATTTCTTACTGGTCTTTGGATACTGTGATTTGGGTTTTACTAAAACTCATTCGTTCTTTTTTCTTGACTTAGGTTTAGATTGCAGGGATTTGGCTTTTAATTCCTTAAATATGTTTATTCTCCGATGACTGTGGCTGGATTAAGATCCATATGTTGCTACTTTATTGGTTGTTTAAATTTGTCCTAGCTATTTTGCAATGCTCTAATCACATTATTACACGAATTCAAACCCTTCACGTCTTATCCTCTTATCATAATCAGGTTTGGTTTTAATGGTTTTTGTGTTTTTTGTATCAAAATTTCAAATTAAAATCAATTAAAATATTTTCTGTATCATGAATCCATTTGGGGACTTTAGTGCATTTCAGGGATCAAAACTTGAAAACAATATTGTTTCATAACAAAGAACAATTTTTGTAATAGAAGAAGAAGAGGAATGAAAAAATCATAAATAATTGAGTTTTAGTAAGAAAATAAAGAAAGGACACGTGGCATAAAATTGATGAAGGGGAGGTTGGGTTGAAGGTGAAGAGAGAGGGTGGGATAAAATTGAATATTTAAAAAAAAAAAAATTTATTAGATAGTGACTCAGGTATTTTTAACTTGTTAAGCTAGTCATTTTCAATAACGGACCAATAGAATAAAGGACCCTTAAACCTAACCTGTGTTATTATTCCTAGCTAATCGCAAGATACGGTATCAATTGTTAATATACAAACTAAGTAATTATTCCTTTGCACATTCTAAATAATTTAATTTATTATTACAAATTAAATTATATTTTAACAAGATTTATCTTATAAATGTTAAATAGATAATTAATTTAATTAATTATTATGAATTAAATTATATTTTAAAAATAATTATCTTTTAAAGGATAAATGTTAAATAAATATATAATTCAATTTATTAATATAAATCAAATTATATTTTAACAAGAACTATCATTTAATGGATAAATGTTAAATAGATATATAATTTAGTTTATTAATAAAATGATGAATTTAACCAAGATGTGTTGTTGATTTAAGGTATTTAAATTATTAAATTAAAGTAAACAACTTAAATATGCAAGAAAATTATATCTAATATGTTTATAGTGCTTATTCCAGAATTAGTTTGACTATAGAAATGCTAAATTTGAGAAATTTTAGAGATCAAATTAGTTGAATTTAAGAATAACATACTATTGTCACACCCCTACTAGTAAAAGAGAGCCAACTTGAGAATGCATTATATAAACACCCTAAGGGTTTATATAGGGAGGTGGGAAAATTATAGAGACTTAGAGAAACTTCCATTCCAAGAAGAATGTTAAGGGCTCTAAAAGGTTCCAAAGAAATTCACACTTGTTTGGAAGAGTATGGAGAGTAAGAGATTATCCTAGAGTCTTCTAAAATTCTCTTGCATATACTTGCACATAGTAGAGAATTCTAGAACTCTCTTGATTTGTAAGGAACCTAAATCTCTTGTATATACTTGTACATAGTAGATAATTCTAGAACTCTCTTGATTTGTAAGGAACTTAAAAGGTTCCTACACATCTATAAAGTAGAGATAGAGCGGTATCCCTTTATTTGCCAAACCAACAAAGCTGTAAGCTTCAAAGTATTCTATAGTTATTCCTTCAATAGAGTTTCTTTTCTTCTAAGTGTTCTCTTATGAGTTTTCTTAGCACTAAGCTACGGGGTAAAAGCCACATAGCAAGTAAGGTAAGTGGAAGATTAACTTAGCAACATCAAAGGGGCTAGTTGTCTAAGTGCTACATGGAGCTTAGTGGGGACACTAAGTCCGTGACAGTTGGTATCAGAACTTGGTTGCTTGTGGGTGTAGCTTGGAGGATACAATGGCGGGCTTTCATGTGGGGGAAGTGTGCGAGAAAGTTCGGGGTAGGGACCTTGACCCTCCCACTAAGGGAATAGGGAAGAAGGATAAGTCTCGTGATGTCCTCACGAGCTTGGACGTTTGAGTGGCCAGGTTGGAGGTTGTTATGGCAGACACTAAGGAGGGGATGGACTTGATGGAGCAAAGCATGGAGAAGGTCATGGAGGATCTCAAGGTACAAATCTAAGAACTTCAAGAGGGGATGCAAGGCTCACTGATCCTAGTGGTGTCGCATGAAAAGTTCATGAAGGTCCTAAACATGCTTGCTCGCTTGGAGTCAAGGGTGGAGGTCTTGACTAAACACGAAGAGAAGCGAATGCAAAAGGTGGCCATTTACAAGACAGCATTTTCGGTTGGAGTCATGGCCACTAATGAGGCACCAAGGGTGAAGGTGCCAAAGCCACACACGTTCAGTGGGAAGCGAGATGCTAAGGAGCTAGACAACTACTTGTGACACAAGGAGGGATACTTTGAGGCACTAGCATTAACCGATGAGGTAACTAAGGTATGCATTCCTACACTCTACCTCACCGATAATGCAACTCTATGGTGGCATAGAAGGTTCATGGACATAGAGAACAGGAGATGCACCATAGACAAATAGGAAGATTTTAAGAAGGAGATAAAGAAGAAATTCTACCCAAAGGATGTGGATTACATGGCATGTAAGAGATTAAGCATCTCAAGCACACGGGGTCGATCCGATACTATGTCAAGGACTTATCTTCCCTGATTCTTGAGGCTCCTGGTATGGATGAGAAAGATCTTCAACTCTGAAGTGGACAATCCACAAAGCTGGTCCGAGCAAGAGTTAAGAAGACATGGTGTCCAAGACTTAGCCACGACTACGGGCAAAGAGCTTCAGTCACCGTGGATTTTCGGGAGGAGAGACTTTCAAGACCAAGCCACCATTCACTGGTAGCCATGCTGCATGGGGAGACAAGGGATACAAAAGCCATGGTGCTACCACAAGGATCAAGGCCATTTACGAGCAAAGAGGGTAAGGGTCAGGATGTCGAAGAGGAGTTCGCCAAAGACCAAATGCGTTTTGCGCGATGGCCCACACTAGGCACCGTGAATGCTCTAAATGAAGGCCCTCAACGCTATGATCAAGAGGGAGACCAACAAAGAGGGCGATGCTCAAGATGTGGTCAATGCATCTATTAAATGCCCTCAAGGCCAACCAAGCCAAGGAGCTTCCTCAAAGTAAGGGACTCATGTATGTGGAGGCCAAGGTGTATGAGATGACCACCAAGGCCATGGTAAACACTGGTGCCACACACTACTTTCTCTCAGAGGAGGAGGCAAGGAGACTCAAGCTCCAGACATCCAAGTAGGTAGGTTAGATCAAGGCAATTAACTCCGCTACCAAGCCATCACAAGGAGTAGCTCGTGGGGTGATGATGAGGATCGGGCCATGGGAAGGCAAGGTCGACTTCACAGTGGCACACATGGATGACTTCAAGGTAGTGCTCAAGATGGAATTCCTATGCCAGGTAAAATTTGTGCCCCCACTTTCCTTACGTTCAATGGCTTTCTTAAAGGAGGAGGCACCATGTATGGTCCCCACTATCACTGAAAGCAAGAGCAAGACCCCTATGCTGTCAACTATGGTAATGAAGAAAGGGTTGAAGAAGAATGAGGTGACCTACTTGGCGGCTCTCAAGGAAGACACAGTTGATCTTATGGGAGATCCTATGCTTGTGGAAGTCAAGAAGGTGCTAGATGAGTCCAAGGATGTGATGCCACTGGAGCTACCTAAAAGGCTCTCACCTATGAGGGAGGAAGACCATAAGATCAAATTGGAGTTAGGAGCGAAACCCCTTGCCATAGGGCCCTATAGGATGGCACCCCTAGAGTTGGAGGAATTGAGATGAGGCAACTAAAGGAATTGCTAGATGTTGGGTTCATCCAACTATCTAAGGCTCCATATGGTGCATCGGTCCTATTCCAAAAGAAGCACGATTGATCATTGAGGATGTGCATTGACTATTGAGCACTCAACAAGGTGACGGTAAAGAACAAGTATCTCATTCCTCTTATTGCTGATCTATTTGATCAACTTGGTAGTGCAAGGTACTTCAATTAGCTGGATCTAATGACGCCCTTTGGTCTTACTAATGCACTAAGCAGCCCGTAATTTCATGAGCAAGATATTCCATCCTTCGCATAAGTTTTCGTGGCAGGTCTAGATGATATAGTGCTATCAATAAAGAACACCTTAGATAAGAATATTGATCATATAAGGAAGGTGTGTTCAAGTTATTGAGGCAAAATAAGCTCTATGTGAAGAAAGAGAAATGCTCGCTTGCTTAAGTGGGAATCAAGGCTTCCTAGATGGCAAGTTGATGATGGATGAGAGTAAGATAAAGGCCATCCAAGAGTGGGATCCCCCTACTAAGGTGCCATAGCTAAGGTCTTTTTTAGGCTTAGTCAACTACTATCGACGTTTCATCAAGGGGTATTCAAGAAGAGCAGCTCCACTAATGGATCTACTCAAGAAGAGTAAGGCATGGATGTGAGATGAGAGTGCCAGTGTTTTTCCTTTGAAAACTCAAGAAGGCAAGAATGGAGAGGCATGTCAAAAGCACCTACCACACCAAAACATTTGAGGTCCACACTGAAGCCTCTGACTTTGCTATTGGAGGGGTTCTTATATAGGAAAGGCATCCCATAGCCTTGAAAACACAAGCCTGAATATCACAAAGAGGTACTCACAACCCAAGAGAAAGAGATGACGGCAATAATCCATTGCTTCGCAGACACGAAGACACCATCTGTCAGTCACACTTCAGTAAAGATAATGTTGCTACTTAGCTACTTCTAGGCCCATAAGAAGCTAATCCCTAAGCAAGTGAGGTGGCAGGACTTCCTGGCTAAAATTGACTACACATGAGAGTACAAGGCAGGCATAGCTAATCACGTGCGACGCCCTAAGCCACAAGGTGGAGTTAACATCTATGACTAGCCAACCCTAAGGAGAGATGGCGGATCTCATAAAGGAGGGGTTGCAGCATGATCTAATGGCTAAGAGTCTCATCACCTTAGCCCATAAGAGAAAGACACAGCGGTTTTAGGTAGAGGATGGCCAACTCTAGATTAAAGGGAAGCACCTCTATGTGCCTAAGTAGGGAAACATCAGAAAGAATCTCATCAAGGAGTGTCATGACTCTAGATGGGTTGGTCACCTAAGGCAACGACACAGGGCACAGAGTCACTCATTATCGGTCACAAATATGAAATATGCAGATTAGGGATCGACTACACAGGTGGAGCAACATCAGCCTAGGGGACTATTGGAGCCACTACATATAGCGGAGCGACCTTGGGAGAGTGTCACTATGGACTTCATCATCATCTTACCTAAGTTTGAGGGATATGATCTATCATAGTGGTGTGATCAGTTCTCAAGTATTAAGCATTCATAACGGATCCTAAGGATTTATCATCGAGAGACAACCAAGTTATTCCTTTATAACGTGGTGAAGTATTGGAGACTACCAAAGTACATCATTAGTGACCGAGACCCGCACTTCACTGGGAAATTCTGGACTGAGCTCTTTAAGTTGATAGATTTAGAACTTCACTTCTCAACTAGCTTTCGCCCTCAGACGGATGGGCAGACATAACAAGTGAATGCAATACTGGAGCTATACTTGAGGCACTTTGTGAGTGTCAATCAAACTGGTTGAGCTAAGTTGCTAGATGTGGTCCAGTTCTCCTACAATCTACAAAGGAGTGAGACAACAGACAAGAGTCTGTTCGAGATAGTCATGGGGTAAAAACCAATGACTCTTCACACCCTAGCCAAGGGGTACACAAGGAAGAGTCTAGTGACCCACAAGCTTGCTAAGGGATGGCTCAAGCAAGCTGACATTGCTCACTCATACTTAGAGAAGATTACTAAGAAGATGAAGAAGAGGCGTCATACGGAGTTCCAAGTTGGAGATCTAGTCCTTGTCAAGCTCCTTCCACAATAATTCAAGTCCTTTAGGAAGGTGCATAAGGGACTCAGAGGATATGAAGGCTCTTTCCATACTATTAGGTGATTAGTACCCAGTGCTATTTCGGTTCTATCAGATAGTTTTGAGTGCTTTTGCGCACTAATCATGTCAATTAAGCCAATTGAAGTGTTGTGTGTGGTCACTTAGGCATCACTTATGCCATTTCGAGGTTATTTTTGGTTGTTTTGGCAGGTTTTGCATACCTTTGGGAATTGACACGAGATGTGTTGAATAATGAAGATCGAAACTATTTTCCACCATCAAGCATGTCAGAATTCAAATAAGGAATGGAGTGCGCCAAGAAGAAACGGCGTGCTGAGGTCTGTGATGCAAGATAGTTGAAGAACAGCAACCCGCAGATTTTCGCTATGATTGCAAAATTACCGATTGCAAAATTAAATATAGCTTAAATTCGCAACCCAGCCAATTGAGAAATTTCCGTCAGTTAGCCAATTCCCGCTTATGCAGCGAAAATCACTGTGCCTAGTGAAATTCTTTAATTTCGCTATCTCTAAAATATTGCTAGGCTAGCTTAAATTTCGCTTAGCTAGCTTAAATTGGATCGTGCATAGCGAAATTTTGTGATTTCGCTTATCTCGTCTACTAAGCATAGCGAATTTCGCAGAGCATAAATTTTCGCCGCCATAAATTGTTCTCGCTCTAGCGGTAAATCTCCGCCTGTCATACTTTTGTAATTAATGCTACCGTACTTCATTTTGGTATTACCTCCTTGTCCCTGTATTAGCCAATATGTTAGCTTGTATTTTCATACACTGGTGGGCCTATATAAGCTCCCCCAAATTGTGTAACCCTAAGCAATATTTTGGCACATTTTCATTTTATGTAAATATCTCCCGCAATGGGCCAGGTTTGTTTTTCTTCTCTCTCTCTCATTTTCTAGGCTACCAAACAACCTCGAGGATGACAACCAAGAGATGTCAGGCAAGCCTCTTAGCTTTGAAGAGGAAGGTAGCTAAATTTTTGGTTGTGGGGGTAGTTGCAAGCTGTCCTCAAGTGTGTTAAATGCTACAGCACGTATTTATGGTTCCCATCTTCTCAAACTAGGGTTGAAATATCACGACGTCATTGCTTCACAATACTTACCATGCTTGTGATACAGCGTATACTTATCGCTTGGGGATGTACTGCTGTTTTTAGATGGCCTTTACGAGCCACTCGAAATGAAGTTGAATGTTATGTTTCAAACTTAAAGGAGCTTAGATGCATATTAATTGTGTTGACTCAAATGTGAGTGATTCTAGGGTTAGGTTTTCTAAATAAACAAAGATCCCGCTATGGCTCGACTATAGGTTGTACGTCATAATGCGAGGATAAAACCCGAGAGACACTTGTTTCCCCATGTTATCAAGTTAGTGACCTAAATCTTCAAAGTTACTTTTCACACTTCACTCGGGGCTTTTTACAGCTTATTCAATATCCAAACCATCACGACTATTTTTAAAACAAATCCAAAAAATCCAAATTGCAAAAAGCTTCACCATTTTCAACACCGACGTTAGTCATCCATGCGACGAAACCCATCCCCGTGTTCGACCCTAGACCGCCATACCCAAAGAGCTTGACTACGGCGCGGGAGGAACTTAGACTACAAAATTTTGTCGATTCCGAATCGCCCTACCGTGGCACGAATCAAATGGCGCCAAGGTCGGATGGCGCAAACTACGCCGATAAGTCGGGCGTACTGCGGATCAACATCAGGCGTGGAGGTGACCTTTAACTTTTTGAATTTCTTCATCGCTTAACCGTTATCACTTGCGCCAATCGCGACCGTTTTTGTTTTTCATACGCTTTTTATTTTAGCTAACCATAACCCTCGCAAGCTCGCTTCAGGCTATTTTCTTTATCTCGCCAGGTAACTGCGTTATGCACCACCAAGACATCGTAGATCGCAAAGAACTGGGAGCACTAATCGAACAAGGCAAGTGAAATCAAGCAGCTAATAGACCAAATGGATCCTCAATTAGAACGCAGAGTCTGTGCACCAATGAATCCAATGCACTTTATAGATCGATGAGGGACTCACGATCCACCCTCCTAGAGCAGCCCCTTCCCGCATCGCTACCTCCCGCTGAAGATGTAGCAGTGGAGGCCTTATTTAGTACCCCTACTCCCACATATCATGGTATGGAAAAATGAAAACCATACACACACATATGGATTTTGAGGAGGTTCGCATAACCTTAAGGAAGGTATGATCGACATGGATTGCTAAAGTCGAAAAGCATTTCCATCGACCCTCAAAGGACAAGGCCAGACGGCTTAACTCATCGAAGAGTGGCCCAGAACCATAAGAATTAAGAGCCGCATGAGTTTTTAAAAAATCTCAAGTGTTTGCAAGACCAACAATTTGAAGAGACAAATTCTGGCACCCTTTTGTACTCAAGATGGCGAGAGGTTCTACCGTTGTTTGAAAGATTCATAGAGACCATCAGTACGTCCACACCACGTTTGATACATGGATCGGTAAACCACTTATGGTGGTATGCCTCCAAGCCATGAAACAGCTTATTGGAAACCATGTGGGGAGATTTTCTGATAAGCATCCCATGAAGCCATGGATTTTCAACTATGTGGCTGAAACTTCTAAGGGTCAGACAGAACCAACCCGAGAGAAATGGAAAGAAAAATGCCTTTAGCCAACCTTAGAGTGGGATGCTGGACCACAGAGACAGAGAAATGGAAATTCGTAACAACCTTAATAGGAAGGTGGAGGAGCCAGCGAAAAAGGCTCCATGGCGCATGCAAGGACTGAAACATCACAAGAGCCAAACCCATTCACCGCCTTCCAACCCACAGTAATCCAGGAGAACATGATGTGTGCTCCATCAATGAAGGATTTGATGTCGGCAAGAAAATGTTGTAGGTCAATACAAGCCACTACAACCTAATAATACCCAATATGGTAATACCTACAATTCCACTGGAGGAATCACTCCAACCTCTCTATGAGACCTAATCCCCGGGCCATGTACCCCAACCGCTAAAACCACGCTTTGGTTCCACCTCTCGAACCACAACCACCTCCATCCTCATCTTCAGGAAATAAGCCATTTTAAATTTTGGCGTGGTGGGTAACTTTGTGGAAGAACAAAAAGGGACTAATTTTGCACAATTGGCACAAAGGATTGATACCAGGTAGAGAGCACACCGAACAAGAGAATAGGATGGGCTTGAGAGCAATCTAATCAGAAAATAGACAACTTGCAGTCTAATCACAAAGATCAACAAAATTCTGAGGCCAGAGAGAGGAAGGTTCCTTCCCAAACATTGCCAAATCCAAAAGGAGTCCATAAGATAGGTTTATTCTAGTACCTGAAATGGATGAGGTGAGCTATAATTATACTAAGGAGGGAAAAGAGGTTGATCAACCAATGCCAAAAACCTCAAACTGTGTTATAGAAATGGAGCCGTAACACATTTTTCCCGGAAGAGGACTCAATGAAACACCGCATGCCACCCATTTCCACAAGCACTTAGAGGCAAGAAGGTATCTCAATGCTACAGTATCCTAGAAGTCCTACTAAGGCGTGAAAGTAGCACATACCTCTTTTAGACATAATCAAGCAAGTCCCTGCACATGCAAAATATTTGAAAGATCTTTGCACAATCAAGAAGGGATTAGGCATTGAGAAGAAGGCATTTAACCCAACAAGTCAAGATAATCCAAAGTAAGAACCCTCACAACACAAGGATCCATGTGATCTCCCACAATTTCAAAGAATATCAAAGTGGACTTGTATAGACAACCTTACTACCTAGGAGCTGGGAACTTCATCGCCATACTCTGTATGGGCGCTTAGGTTCAGAATTTAAAATCCTACCAACATCACACCGCTTATCACGATAGATCGCTGGAAATCCCTAAGGGATACGAGGATGTCTTAGTGAAAATAGACAAATCTCTACTACCCGCAAGATTTTGTAGTGCCTCGACATCAGCCACCAAATGAACCCAATCATGTGCCAATTATCCTAGGAAGACCATTTCTAGCCACTGCCAATGCAATCATAAATTGCCGGAATGGAGTCATGCAACTTACATTTGGCAACATGACCTTGGAGCTGAACATATTCCATTTGAACAACAAACACCAAATACGAAGATGAAAATCTAATGGACTCATGAAGTTGGTTCAAAATGGTCAAGATGCAGAAAGCTAAGTGTACAGGAATTGCAGAAAATGACCAACCAAGGTGCAGCAAGTGTGATGGAATTGCCATCAGTGCCCACTGAAGAGCAATTGCTCAATTCACCATCAACCAGTGAGAAACAAGTCACCAAGGGGAAAACCAACAACAAGGATTCAGTTTGTGCCATCAAGCCGGTTTGAGGAGACTATCCTCCTCTAATCTCTCCTTGAGTAATTTTGTGATATTGAACTGGTTCGGTGTTCCCAAAAACCGAATTGCAGTTCAACAATTTTTGCTTTTTGTTTTAATTTAGTCGATTTTAATAAATTCAGTTATTTTTAGAAAGTTTCTTAACTTAGCAGTTTTCCATATTTAGTAACTTTGTTTATATATTGTATTTTTTATATTAAATTTAATTATAGCTTTATATAATAATTTTTATTATAATAATCTTTATTTTCTACATTATTAATAATTAACCACTGGAAATTGATTCAAGAAAGGTGAAGGTGTTTGGCCTAAATTCATTTATAATAGTTAAATCATGGAAGTGGACTTTCACGCCTTCAGTCTATAAAAGAGGGAGGGGTCGCCATTTAGTCACTTCCATATTCTCCCTCCCATAGCGGCTCCCGAGTCACCTCGAGCCTCCACCGCCACCGCACTACCGCACCACGTATGTTTAGCTTTGGTATGCATGTACTAGCTTATTTTGGCTATATCGCAGCTATTCAAGATATATACACACTTTGCATGTACTTTGCGGACTCCAATCTTATGTAATCGTTTTGTCTTCAATTGGACAATTGAATCGCTTCCACCGACAATTGAATTGCTTCTTTAATTGACAATTGAATCGGGCTTTTAAATGGAAAATCAAGCCCCGTCATTACCTTAGCGCCGAAAGCAATTCCATTTGAGTCAATTTTCGTCATTGAAGGTCCAAAGAAGCTCAACTGAAAGCATTTTTGAGCTAATTCACACACCGGCACACTAGACAAATGACAGTCAGAAATTAGAGGCTCTTTCTTGCAAAGCCGGCCTAGTGCATGTTGGCAACCCATAACAGTTTGTGTTACCCATATATGAAGACCAATGTAGTCTTCCAAAAAGGAAAAGAAAAGAAAAAGCAAAAAGAAAAGAAAAAGAAAGAAGAAAAAGCTGGGGTGGAAAAATAAAGTCGTGACACTTTGACTTGAAACCCGAACACGGTCCGAGGGTATATGGCGAAAGCCTTTGAAGCCCGATGCCCTAAGCCTTAATTGGTCAGAGTCATCGACGAAGGTTCGTTATACGGGTGGATAGGGCAGAGTTTAAACGAATTGTGTGCTTGATTTTCAAGTCATTCGAGTCCAGAGTCAGAGGAGTTTGTGGTCAGTGATCCTTTGGCTTGATGCCCTAAACCTTAATTGGTTGGGAGTCATCGATGGACCCTCGCTACACCTGACTTTGTGAAGTCTGATTTAAGCATTGCACTTACAATGAATTAATAAAGAAAGGAGAGGTAACTATCCCTATCTAGGTTGTTCAACAACTTAAGGCCATGCCAGTAGCTAGGTTGCGGGGAGGGAATAATTTTGCAAACTTATTGGCCGATCCGTTATATTTGAATCATTAGATTTCCTGTGGAAATTGTGCTGAGAATCATGGATCCGATGTTGGCCCCAA
This sequence comes from Tetrastigma voinierianum, assembly GCA_016808115.1. Taxonomy (NCBI): domain Eukaryota; kingdom Viridiplantae; phylum Streptophyta; class Magnoliopsida; order Vitales; family Vitaceae; genus Tetrastigma; species Tetrastigma voinierianum. The sequence goes on from JAEQBH010001582.1 coordinate 559,176, forward strand.
ATTGTTCTTGTATGGTTTATGTTCTCTGCGCTTCTAAGCCAAAACTTAGTGTCAATTTTTCATTTTAAAGGTAGTGTTTATATGTTCATACACTCAATCATAAACTTTTCGAAAATCACGCATGCATACCCTTTAGTTTTTGCATTAAGCAAGGGACTAGCAACGCTTCTGGCTGGGGTGTATGACCTAAAAAGTGCTATTTGAGCCCTATTCGAGATAGGTTTGAGTGCTTTTTGCGCACTAATCATGTCAATTAGTTTCACCAGCTGCTAGTGGTCTACTTAGTGATCACTTATGCCATTTCGAGGTTATTTTTGGTTGTTTTACGTGTTTCGCATACCTTGGGGAATTGACATCGAGATGTGTTGAATAATGAAGATCGAAACTATTTTCCACCATCAAACATGTCGATTCGCGGAAGGAACGTGGAGGCGCTGATGAAGAACGATGCTGGGAGGTTCAGATGCGCTGCAAAGGAAGAACAGCAACTTGATTTTTCATATGATTGCTGCACGCCGACGCTAAAAATTTACAATATAAATAAAATTTAACTTACGAATTGAGAAATTTCGCCAGGTTAGCTAAATTTCGCTATGTAGCCGAAAAATCATCGCGCCTAGCGAATTTTTAATTTCGCTTATCTCTTAAAATATTCGTTAGGTTAATAAATTCTCGTTAGCTAGCTTAAATTGATCGTGTATAGCGAAATTTTGTGATTTCTCGCTATCTCTCAGCCCACTGCTAGGCCAGCTGAAATTTCGCTAGGCTACTAAATTTCGCGCCTAGCGAAATTGTTCTCGCCCAAACAAATCTCCGCCCCGTCATACTTTTGTAATTAATGCCAACCGACTTCATTTTGGTGTATTACCTCCGTCCCTTGTATTAGCCAATATGTTAGGCTTTCTTGTATTTTTCATACACTGCGGCCTATATGTTTCTCCCTCAATTGTAACCCTAAGCAATCTTTTGGCACATTTTCATTTTATGTAAATATCTCCCCGCAACCCTTCAAGAAAGCTTCTGTTTTTCTCTCTTCTCTCTCCTCTTTCTCATTTTCAGCTACCAAACAACCCTCTAAGGATGACAACTCAAGAGATGTCAGCTGGCTCTTAGCTTTGAAGATGGGCTAGTAGCTAGCTTGGTCAGGGGGTAGTCAGCAGTCGTCCTCATGTGTTAAAATGCTACGTGCATCGTATTTTATGGTTCCCATCTTCCTCAAACTAGGGTTGAATATCATTTAATGTCATTGCTTGGCCAATACTTACCATGCTTTAGGATACAAAGGCATACTTATTGCTGATGTAATCGTTGTTCTTTAGATGGCCTTTACGAGCCACTCAAATGAAGTCGAATGTTAAGGTTTCAAACCGAAAGGAGCTATAGATGGCTATTACCCGGGTGGTTGACTCAATGAGTGATTCTAAGGTTAGGTTTTCTAGCTAAAACAAAGATCCCACAGGAAGCTTGGACTATAGGTTGCTTGTCATAATGCGAGGATAAAACCCGAGGACACTTGTTTCCCCCATGTTATCAAGTTAGTGACCTAAATCTTCAAAGTTACCTTTTCACACTTCACTTTCAGTTTTTTTTACAGTTATTCAATATCCAAACTACTCACACTGTTTTTAAAACAACCAAAAATCCAAATTAAAAGCTTCACCATTTTCAACACCGATGCGAGTCATTCATAGGATGAAAACCCATCCCCGTGTTCGACCCTAGACCGCTATATCAAGAAGTATTTGACTACGCAGAGGGAGTGAACTTTAGACTACAAATTTGTTGATTCCGAATCACCCTACCGTGGCACGAATTTCGCTATCTCTAAAATATTTCAAGAAGAAGCGAAATTCGCTTAGCTAGCGAAATCGGTTACGGGGCTCATAGCTAGCTTAAATCGATCGTGCATAGCTAAATTTTGTGATTTCGCTTATCTCGTCCACTCATAGATATTAAATTTCGCTAGTTAGCTAAATTTTCGCCGCCTATAAATTATGCCCCACAGAATAAATCTCCCGCCCTCACATACTTTTTGTACTACGCCAACCGATCATCGGTGTATTACTGGTTCCTCAGATGAGTTTAAGATAGCTTCCTTGGGGCCATACATCGCGGCCTATATAAGCTCCCCTCAAATTGTAACCCTACAATCTTTTTGGCACATTTTCATTTTATGTAAATATCTCCCGCAGCTTCAGTTAGGGTTTGCTTTTCTCTCTTCTCTCTCCTTTCTCTCATTTTCAGTTACCAAAACAACCCTTCTGAGGATGACAACTCAAGAGAAGCTTCATGTTTCTTAGCTTTGAAGAGGAAGTGTATAGCTTGGTTGTGGGTAGTTGCAGTTGTCCTCATGTGTTAAATGCTACAGTACTCAGATTATGGTTCCCATCTTCTCAAACTAGGGTCAATATCATTTAACATCATTGTTGGGCCAATACTTACCATGCTTTTAGGATACAAAGGCATACTTATTGCTAGATGTACTGTTGTTCTTTAGATGGCCTTTACGAGCCACTGAAATGATGTTGAATGTTATGAGCTCCAAACTGAAAAGCATTATAGATAATAATACCAACACCTGCAGATGATCAAGAAGGTTTGCCAAACAAAGATCCCAAGTATATTTGACTGATAGGTTGCTTGTCATAATGCGAGGATAAACCCGAGGACACTTGTTTCCCATGTTATCAAGTTAGTGACTCAAATCTTCAAAGCCACTTTTCACACTTCACTACTTTACGCTATTCAATATCCAAACCACTACGACCGCTTTTAAAACAAATCCAAAATCCAAATTAAAAAGCCACCATTTTCAACACCGATGCGAGTCATTCATAGGATGAAACCCATCCCCGTGTTCGACCTAGACCGCTATATCAAGCAAAGAGCTTCTGACTACGACAAAGAGGGAGGAACTAGGACTACAAATTTTATTGATTCCGAATCACCCTACCGTGGCACGAATTTCGCTATCTCTAAAATATTTCGCTAGGGCTAGCTTAAATTGACTCCGTGCATAGCTTAAATTCAGATTTCGCTGATTCGCCCACTTCGTCAGATATAAATGCTGAGGTTGGCAATTCTCACCGCCACAACGTTCTCGCCTAGCGAAATCCTCGCCCCGTCATACTTTTGTAATTAATGCCAACCGACTTCATTTTGGTGTATTACCTCATTCCTTGTATTAGCCAATATGTTAGGCTTTTCTTGTATTCATACATCATGGCCTATATAAGCCCCCTCAAATTGTAACCCTAAGTAATCTTTTTGGCACATTTTCATTTTATGTAAATATCTCCCAGCCTTTTGTATTAGGTTTGTTTTTCTTCTCTCTCCTCTTCTCTCATTTTCTGTGCTACCAAACAACCCTCTTGAGATGACAACTCAAGAGATGCTTCGCTGTTTCCTCTAAATTTTGAAGAGAAGGTAGCTAGCTTGGTTGTGGGGGTAAAGGTGTGTTGTCCCTATGTGTTAAATGCTATAGGTGTATCAGATGATGGTTCTTATTCTTCTAAACTAGGGTCAATATCATTTAATGTCATTACTTTAATAATACTTACTATGCTTTAGATAAAGTGTATACTTATTGCTAGATGTACTTGTTCTTTAGATGGCCTTACGAGCCACTGAAATGAAGTTGAATGTTAAGGTTTCAAACCGAAGATTTATAGATGCATATTACCCGTGCTGACCAAACAGATGATCATTTGTGGGTAATTAGGTTTTAGCTAAACAAAGATCCCAAGTATGGCTCGACTATAAAGCTGCTTGTCATAATGCGAGGATAAAACCCGCCGAGGACACTTGCTTCCCCATGTTATCAGTTAGCGACCCAAATCTTCAAAGCTACTCTTTTCACACTTCACTTTCGCTTTTTACGCTATTCAATATCCAAACTACTCACACTGTTTTTAAAACAAATCCAAAAATCCAAATTAAAAGTTTCATCATTTTCAACACTGATATGAGTCATTCATGGATGAAAAACTCATCCCCTGTTCTAATTTAGACCGCTATACTCGCAGTGAGCTTCGACCACGGCAAGAGGGCGAATTTAGGACCAAATTCTTGTTGATTCCGAATCACCCTACCGTGGCACGAATCACTAGGACGAGTAGGCAAGGTGTCCTATAAGGTTGAGCTACCAGCAAGGTTAAAGATTTACCTTATCTTCCATGTCAGCCATCTAACTCAGACAGAAGGCATGGAAGATCCAAACCGAGGTATATCTAAGAGGACACTATTTGGTGTGAATTATACCTACATTTTGAGTGTGTTTTTCGTGTATTTATATATAACTCAAATGCTAGATTCACACCTTATTCATCAATATTACACTAATCCTCCATTCTACAATGTTTTGCAGATAATGAATCAAAATCAAGCAAAGGAATAGCTAAGAGGCAAGAAGGCAAAATTTGCAGCAGAAGAACTCTCTCAAGTTCGCCTAGGCGAAGGCCAACCTTTGCCTTAGTGAAAAGGTTCTCCTAGGCAAAGGACATAGCTCACCATGGCGAACCAACACTACTAATTGAAAATTATTGAAGAACCACCCTCGGGTTAGCCTCGGCGAACCAAACCTTCTCCTAGGCGAAGGGCCATCATAAAAAAAGGGCACATGTCTTCGCCTAGGCAAAGAACGCCGCCGAGACAAAAAGTGTACCTATTTTTAGCCCAATCATCGCTCCATCTCCAATAGTATATCTACTATACTTGTAATAAACCAAAAAGGAGAACCCTAGCGAGGCGTGACATACCCCATTTCTAGGTTTTCTTCTGTTTAGTTTTTTTAGGTTTTTAGCTTTACTTGATCTTGAGCTCATCTTTGGAGCTGAATTGTAAGGACAGAAAGGAGATCGATATGATCAGAACATAACCTGGGTAACTTTATTGTAAGGACCGAAAGGAGACAAATAGAGTTCCTAAGGAATGATTTGCCTTAGAACCAGTACCACATTGTTTAACCTAGAAGGGCTGAAAGGAGAATAGGAATGAGGTGTGAGAAATTGAGGGGAGACGGGAAAGTGTAAACCTCATATTGGGTTCCTTGTGTAAGCACGAGAATATATTCATTTTGATTGATATTTTATAGTTATAAGTCATAAACCCATCAATGGAGACAACCGGCCCTAGTGTTAATCATTAAAGTTTTCTTTCACTTCACTTCAATCATTTGCTGATTTCCAAGAGTGAAGCATTTTAATTAGTTTTAATTCTAGTTAATCATCATCCCAATCAATCATATCGCTTTATATAGTAAAAATTCTCTTATAAATGGTACTTAATCCACATTTAAACCCATTTTTCCCTATGGGTTCAATACTTGGGTTTTTAATTAAAAATCCACTATATTACTTGTGATCCGTACACTTACAGATTTGGTTGTTTTCAATCAGTACTATATATGCAGTAACAATCGAACAAGTTTTTGGCAAACTACCGGTGGAAAAGAGCTACATGAATAGATTAACATACAAAGAAAAGAGACATTTACTAATTTGGGCAAAAATATTTTTTCTGCAGTACTTTTATTTTATTTCTCTAATTTTCATTTTTAGTTTTAAGTTAGTTTCATTTGTATTCAGTTTGTTTACTCTATTTTCGAGTGTTATTTTCTGATTTCAGGTACCAATTGTACATGGACAGAAAGTCCAGCGCTGAACTATTGCCACTCGATTCTGAAATAGAAATAAATTTGTTCAAAAGAAAGAGTTTTTAGTCGCTTAACATGTAAATGGAGGATCGTAATAAAGGACAGATTTAGTGAAGGTCATGCCGAAATGCCTAGACTTAGAGAACCGACACCGAGAGATTGTTGGCATCCGATGATGAATGAAGATTATTCAGGAATTCGCCATTAGCCTATTGATGCCAATAATTTCGAGTTAAATCTTGCATTAATCAATACGGTTCAATAGCAGCAGTTTAGAGGTAGCCCTACGAAGGATCACAATGGACACTTGTCAAATTTCCTGCAATTAAGTGGCATAATCAAGATGAACGGAGTGGATCATAACATGATGAAGGTGAAGCTATTTCCTTTTTCTCTAAGGGATAAAGCAAGGAATTGGTTCAACAATTTGATGTCTGTTCAATAGATACTGGGGACTCTCATTAAGACTTTCTTAACCAAGTTCTTCCCGCCACAATTGACTTCACAGTTTAGAGTTGAAATCATACAATTACAATAAGGTGATCAAGAAACACTTTATGATGCATGGGATAGATTTAAATAGCTATTGAGAAGATGCCTACAGCATGGGTATGAGTTGAGTGATCAAGTTCAAATATTTTATAATGGTCTTAACTACTCAACAAGGGCACTCTTCGATGCAGCATGTGGAGGTTCCATCATTATGAAAACAGAAAGAGAAGCTAACTTGATGTTTGAGGAGATGGCCAAGAATAATTAACAACTTTCTTCTAAGAGAGGTGATGGTAGAAAGCAAGGGGGAATCCATGAAATTGATAGAATATCATCTTTGGAGGCAAAATTGGAAGCTTTGATGACCATATTGAATCAACAAGCTCCAAAGGACCTGACTCTTAGGGAGATTGCATACATGCAAACCTAGAATGCTCTTATGGAAAATACTCCACTTTTGATTGAAGATGAAAATTATGTTAATAATAGGAGTTATACGTTTCGCCCCAATAACAATTTTCCATCTCATTACCACTCCTGGCTGAGAAACCATGAGAATTTGTCTTATAGGAATCAAGCGATTGTTCCACATGAGCCCCATCATCTTAGCACCACCATGGCACCTCCGGGTTTCCAAAATCAAGGAGCTTCGAGCTCAAATTATCAAGGGAACACAAGGAAAACTGGAGTCAATGAGCTGTTAGTGGAAATGAATGAGATGAGAAAGAGCAATGAGTCGCGTCTTATACAATTGGAGAACAATCAGCTCACCTTTGGCATGCATATTAAAAGCTTAGAAAATATTCAAGCAACTATGGGAATGTGCATGAAAAATATGGAGCACAATCAAGCTTAACATAGGTACATGAATGAAGAATATGGAAACGAATCAGGCCAATCTTGAGGCATCTCTCAAAAATCTGGAAACTCAAATGGGTCAATTGGCTCAATATGTGAGAGAACATCCTTCGAAATCATTTCCAAGTGATATTGAAACCAATCCAAAACAATGCATGGCTATCAATTTAAGAAGTGGAAAAGAGCTTGAAGAGTGGAAGAAGAATTTAAATGAAGAAGAACAACCTGAAAATAGAAATGAAGAAGATGAAATTGAAGAAAAGGAATCTAAAATTGAGAAAGGGGAAGCTGAAGTGAACAACATAGGAGAGAAGCAAAAATCTGATCAAGTTGTCTTGGAAAAAATAACTTTTCCCGACAACTCTCCTGCGTACACTCCACCTTTATCTTTTCCCCATAAATTCAGAAAAACCAAGCTGGATACTCAGTTTGCAAAGTTCCTAAACATATTCAAGAAACTCGAGATCAACATTCCATTTGTTGATGCTTTGGCCCAAACGCCTAATTACGTAAAATTCATGAAGGAGATAATGAGCAACAATAAGAAATTAAAGGTATATGGAACTGTGAACCTCTCCGAGAATTGCAGCTCAATCATCAACGGAAGCTCCTAGAAAAGCAAAAAGATCTAGGCAATTTTACCATACCTTGTGTCATAGGGGAGCATACATTCAACAAGGCATTGTGTGACCTTGGTGCCAACATTAATCTGATACCATATTCTGTGGCTAAAAGGCTGAATCTAGGGGAAATCGAACCGATAGCTCTATCACTTCAAATGGTGGATCGATCAATGACTTCACCCAAAGGCATTATTGAAGATGTACTCATAAAAGTAGACAAGTTCATTTTCCTTGTGGACTTCGTTGTGTTGGACATGGAGGAGGACAAAAAAGTACCTCTCATTCTCGAGAGACCTTTTCTAGCCACAAGTCAGGCACTTATTAATGTAGAAAGTGGGGAATTGACTTTAAGAGTCAGAGATGACAATGTACAACTAAGCATCTATCAAAATGACAAGCTTTTGAAGAAAGAGAATGAAGGGTGAATGAGAGTAGAAGTTATACCCATGCATGGAGTTGGGAACATGAAAGCAGCCACTAAAGAAACAACTGTGAAAAGCTTAAGTGGTAATTCAACTGATGAAAAACAATGGGTACAAGAGTTGAATTCAAGCATAAAATCAATGTTGACCAAAATGAAATGGAGCTATCTCTGAAGACAGTGGATGTAAAGCATTTATTAGTTGAAGGAACTAAAAAATCAACTGCTAAGAAGATAAAGAAAATAAAACACAAGACCTCCATCCAGTCAAAGATTCTCATTTCAACAAGTATGGGCAAACATAACCAAGAACCCATGAATCATCGTTGATTTACTTTCATCGTTTCTTTGAGTACCAGCAGCGACAGGCTTCGCTTAGCTATTGACACTTCAAATATGTATCTCTGAAGGAGGCAGCCCAAGTTTTGTAAGAATCCCTTTCTTCCATTTCTTTTTCATTTTTGCTCTTGGTTTCATTTTGCTAAGTTTGGGGATTCTTTTTTTATTTTATCTTCTATTTTGTTTTGTTTCGTTTGATGTATTTATTGAGTTTTTCAGGTTTACTTAAGAAGACAAAGTCGAGGTTTACCTATTTGAAACTGAGTTTTTGGGGTGGATTAAAAATATGACATTTTTCAAAAGGAAAGAGAGAGCCATAGAGTCAAACTTATTTTAATAAGTTCAGTGTAAAGCTGAGAACAAAAGAGAGAGCCATAGTTTTTGAAACAGTGTTGTTCTAGGGGTTCTAGTTTATTGAGCATAGTGTTCTAGTTTGCCTAGGGCCTTCTCGCGCTAGGCGAACTCAGAATCATCGAAAGTGAAACCCTTGGGCTCTGCTCAAGAAGAAAACCTTTGCCTGTGCAAACCCTACCCCCTCCCCCACCCCTTTTTGTCAGAAAAGCCTCTCAGTTCGCCTTGAGAAGACCTCTTCACCTAGGCGAACCCTAAGAGGCTTTGGGCATGTTCTTGGGTTCGCCGAGGCAAAGCTACCTTCACCTAGGTGAACCCGTGCGACCCTTCATATCTTTTAGTGAAGACACCCAAACCTAGGGCATTATAAGTAGATGCCAAACGTCATTTTCTCCACTTCCCTCACCATTTGGACCCTCTCTTCCCTCAGAAAACTTGACATCTCCAAACCATCCTCCTTTCTCCATGGATCCCAAGAATATAGTCCTAGTGAAAAGAAAAAAGGGCGGGATCTAGTTCGTAGGCACCTCCACTACTTCCCGACAACCCCGATAAGTTCATTACCCGGGATGCCGAAAGGCTATATCACGATTCGCTCTTCAATAGGACCTTTGTTCCTGAGCGAGGTATTCCGAACTCCAAAGTCTACTTCAACTTCGTAATCCAAGAAAATGGGTGACCAAAACTGTGCAAGCATCCCTCACTCAGAATAGCTCCAGTCGTTCAAGAATTCTATTCCAACCTTCGGGGTCGGATTGGTTCCACAGTCTACGTCTGAGCAAAGTGGGTTGACTTTAGTGCAGCCATGATAAATAGGTTGTATAATATGGAGGACAATGACAGTGAGACCTACAAGGCGCTATTTCTGAATACAGATTATCAATAGCTCATGAGATCTCTCACCAGGGGACGGGGTGAATGGAAGCGCCATCCTTCTACATCAGAGGTGATGACATTCCAAATGAAGGCCCTCAAGCCTGCCCCAAAGGCCTGGTATAATTTTCTTTGTGCCAAACTCAAACCCAGCCTCCATATGTACACAGTAACCAAGGACAAGACGATCTTGCTTTATGCAATCGTTCAAGACATCAGATTTGATGTTGGCCATGCTATAGAGAGTGGGATTATCAAATCCACCCAAGGGCGTTGTACTAGAGCCCTTATCCACCCCTCTCTCATCACCTAACTATACCGAGTCAAGTACTACTTGAGTTCGAGGAGAACTCGCCATCGGATCCCATTATCGCTTCCGAAAGCAAATGATGGAGTCAAACAACATGGCTAAGGAAGAAAAAGACGGAGCAATAATGAGACAGAAAAGTGAGGAGGATTCAGAGGAAGAGAATCCAAAGGCCGACCTTCTAAACGAGCTCCTCAAGCGAGTCTGGCTAGACTCCCCAAATTTCACCAGATGAGTCGGGGCATAGGCGCCAGATGCAGATCGACATGCGGCGCACATCATATATGGTCATCATGATGCAATTCTACCACGGAACAACATCATCATCAGTTGCGCCACCACAACTCCACCACCATTCCAAATTCTACTTATCCTCCACCAGGCTGCAGCCATCGACTACCCTAGTGCTGGGACCGCTTTTCGACGAGGATCACCGATTCCTGGCGGGGGTATCTTTCTTCATATCATGACTCGCTCAGACCGAGAAAGTTCTAGTTCCAAGTTTGGGGGTGTTTTCCCCGTATTCTTCTGATTTTATCATATTGGTGCAATCTAGTGCACCTTAAACACTTTGACTATTTCCTATTTTTGGATATTTTACATCTTTTGCTTTATTTAGTTTTTTTAGTTATTTCGATGCTTAAGTAGTTTTTATAATATTTTTGGTTTGTTTGTTAGTTAGTTTTTAATTGCAATGTGGGAATGTTTTGATTCATTGATTGGTTTATTTTCTGTTTGAAATTATTTGATCAATGTTGCATATATTTCTTGGGCTGAATTGTTGAAGTTTAATGCTTTCCAATTAGTGATTCATCCAAATGCCACAATGTAGCAAACTTTTGAAAAATTGTAAAAAGTTTTGTTTTGTTTTGTTTTGTTTTTTTAGGTTTACTATGAGACATTTGGCATGCCTATGACGAAATCTAATTGTGTTGTTCTCGACATTTGAATAATGCAAGAGATAGTTGATCTAAAAACCAAATTGGTTGACCATACAGCTTTACACTTACTTTAGGTTTGCACAAACTTATACACAAGTCTCTTATACCCTTGTTTGCCAATCATGCTTGGTTTAGAGAAAAATTAGATATCAGAATATTTGGATCTCAGAGCAAGATTCCTTAGAACTGTTTAATTTCCATTTGAGGTGAAATCCTAGGTGTCACAATTTTTGGGAAATGATATAGGCCATCCTTGGAATCAATTGAGCCTTCTTATCCTACTCTTGGTTGCTGTATTAGTCCATAGTCACCCTTATTTGGAGCCATAATAGCTTCATATTCTATCTTGAAAAACTAAGAATGAACACCCTTATCCTTTTTGTTTTATCCTTCAATCAAGAACCCAAAGCATCTCTCCCAACATGTCACTTTATAAAGTACAAATCATGAGGAGGACATGTGTTTGGTGGGAATTCTTGAATGAAGGGAGTTGCATAAGTACAAAATGTCAAGGAAGGGTTGTTTGAAAAGAACAAGAAAAGAAAAACAGTTAGAAAAAATGAAAATAAGAAAATAACTCAAGGAGGAGAAAATTTAACCTCGTAGCCTTCTTACCTTGAGCTACTAAGTTCGTAGGGGTGTTTTAAAACCTAATACCCCAAGACCAATTGGTCTAGGAGTTATTAACCTAAAACTCGTTACATAGGGTAGGTAGAAAACTTATAGATGTTGAATATTGCACTGCTCCTACCTCGATGTTTAGAAAAAGCAAGACTTCTTGGTGATCTTTGAAGAAAAATAGAAACAAACAAGTTTGGGGATGAAGCAAGGTGAAGAGCACAATGATGCGAATGGGGTTGAGTTTGAATGACTCAATTTGAAACACATTAAAATTTGAGAGGATGAAGCACAAGAATAAAAAGGAAAGTGTGCCAGTGTTTTCAAACCAACCTAAATGAATTACTTAACTATCCTCTCACCCTAGCCACACACTATAAGCTTGTAAAGACCTATTTGATCCCAGTGGTAATACTCACATTATGGAGAATGGTATGCCAACCAACCTATATAAAGTCTTCTGGCCACCTACATTCATGGAAATTCTTTAGGAGTGAGAGATCCTTCACTGCATGCATTCTCCTGTTTTCATCTAAACTGCACTTGGTTTAATGAGGGTGAGACTGCACACACTCAAGATAGAACCTTGATCTAGGTGCATTCAGCTTATGGTCAGCCCATTAATTTTAAAAGAACACTATCTTGAATATTATTCAGGTGTTATACTTTACAATTCTTTAAGGCAAACATTGCAAATTTATATCTCTCGATGGACTCACATTTTATTTTTAATAAATTGGGAATATGTGTCTTTGTTTTTGCTTGAGGACAAGCAAAATGTTAAGTTTGGGGGTGTTGTTCAGTGTGAATTATACCTACAATTTAGTGTGTTTTTCGTGTATTTATATATAACTCAAATTCTAGATTCACACGTTATCAATCAATATTACACTAATCCCCTATTCGCACGTTTTGCGTATAATGAATGAAAATCAAGCAAAGGAAGATCTGAAAGGCAAGAAAGCAGAATTTGCAGTAGAAGAACTTTCTCGAGTTCGCTTAGGCAAAGGCCAACCTTCGCTTTGAGGAAGAGTTCCCACCAAGCCGGGCGGATTACACCGCCCAGCATTCCCAAAGACCGGCTACACCTGGAAGACACCCAAGAGTTACCCTGCCCCGCCCCGGCGAACCAGTCCTCCCAGGCGGCTTTTCTTCGCCCAGTGAAAGGCCACCACATCGTAGGCACGTGGCCCTCGCCAGGCAAAGCTCCTCGCCCCGCCTAGCGAAAAGAACGCCGGGCTGAGGCTGCCATATGTACCTATTTTTAGCCCATCATTGGCCCATTTCCCAATAGTAAGGTCCCATAATTTGAAATAGACTAAAAGAAATGAGAAACCCAGAAACAGGGGTGACATACTCCCATTTTTAGGTTTTCAGGGATTAGTTTTTTTAAGGTTTTTAGTTTTACTTGATCTTGAGCTCATCTTTGGAGCTGAATTGGAAGATCCAGCTGCTAAGGGATACCTTGTACAAATATGATATTTGCTGTTTCGAGGTCATGCTATGAGTGGCCAATTTTCTCCCTGTGGGCTGGCTGCTGGAAATTAGTGGCTGACTTATGGTTTTTATTGGAACGATTTTACGGAATCTATGTCAGGTTGAGGCTATATGGCTGTGGTTCGCTTATTATCCAGGTTTTTATCTGATAACTGTGGCATACTAGAGGGTGAAGTCGAGACTTGTAGCTGAAAGTGGCCCAGAGTGGCAAGGGTAAAAGTCTCGCCTGGGGAAGCATCCCTTTAGGAATTTGATTTCACCCTCTAATGTTCTACAATTTAAAACTCAATTAACTAGGTCAAGAGATCTAGGAAAATTATTAGGAATGCCTAGTAATACAGGTGGATGATAAAAGGGATGATCATTCCAACCTTATGTGAAAACTGAAGCACCAAAAGGATTGACTGAACATAACTCCTGGGTACTACTAAAGGATCAGCAGATCATTTAGATTTCTCAAGGACCATCGGTTTTAGAACCATGATCACATTGTTCAATTTTAGAAGGGCTGAAAAGAGAATAGGAATGAGGAGGGAAACGAGGAGTCATAGTGGCAAACCCTTATATCTAGCTTCCCCTGTAAGCACGAATATATTCATTTTGATTGATGTTTTATGGTTATAAGTCATAAACCCATCAATGGGGACAATCGGCCCTAGTGTTAATCATTAAAGTTTTCTTTCACTTCACTTCAATCATTTGTTGATTTCCAAGAGTTAGATTATTTTAATTAGTTTTTAATTCTAGTTAATCAACATCCCAATCAGTCATATTCGCCATAGTGTAATTCTTTTAGTAATCTGGGTAATTTAATCCCATTTAATCCATTTCTATATTCAACATCAGTTTAATTTGTGCCAATATATTAATGCAGATCCGTTCACTTATGGATTTAAGGTTTTCAATCAAAAATTTATATAAATGCAAATAACCGAATAGGAACGAAAAATGGTAGTCACTTCTTATGATAAGGAGGCAGACTAATGAGTGGTCGTAAACAGCACTACTAACAAGTGAAGCTAGTCAAGCCAATGACTTAATGTAAGTAATTTAGAGTAGATCGAGAAGTTTCAGTAGGAAGATCATTGTCTTCGCAACATACCGTATCACGCCTTCACTGTAAGAGATCCCACTTGTCAACACAAGTATAAATGACCCTAAGGGGGTTTATATAGGAGTGGGAAAATTATAGAGACTTAGAGAGACCCCATTCCCAGATAACAAGGTCTTGATGAAGTCCACACTTGTGTAAAGAGTATGGAGAGTAAGAGATTATCCTAGAGCCTCTGCAGACCTCTTTGTATATACTTGTACATGGTAGAGAATTCTAGAACTTCTATTGATTTGTAAGAACCTTAAAGGTTCTACACTTCCATAGGTGGCTGGGTAACAGGTGGTGGCCTACTCTTCCAAAACCACCAACGTCGAGAGTTTCTCAAAGCATTGCATAGTGTTCTTTCTTCGATAGAGTTTCTTTCTTCCAAGTGTTCTCTTATGAAGTTCTCGAAGTATCTAGTTTAGCATATCAAGCAAGGCAAGTGGAGGTTTGATTAGCAAACATCCATGGTATATCTTAGGATTCATATGTTTGACCAACGTAAAGCTGGACAAATGAGGATCCTGTTATGGGACTCCATTATGGTTAGTTAACAAATATTTGAGCAGAGCTAAACCAACCCAAAGTTAGGCTCTCACAAGGAATATTGAAATTAAGATCAAGAGGTGCATACACTTTAATCTCGAAAAAAATAACCATCAAAGAATCTTATTTATTTTCAAGAGTTTTAAAGTTATATGTGTCAACATCCTAACTAAGATAAATGACTTTGGGATTAATTAGACAATAGATCTTATTAACTTCCTTGAGAAGTTATATTCCAAAGTAGGATGAAAAGTTCTCGTAAAGCACTTATTCGTACTGATGTGTGTAGTTTTGAGTGTTATATTATATAATACTTCAAAGATAAATTTCATGGTATAATTATACATGTCTTATGTTGTAATGAAACATACTTACCAACACCAATTGCTTCTCAAGATAAATGTTTGTCTTTCCAAGATTAATCAATAGCTATAGAGATCTCGCTTATAGTTTTGCATGATTGTTTATTTGTGTTAGATTCTGAAAAATTACAATTTCGCCTTGCAAATTATGAATGATACTATTCCATTTCTTTTAATAAAACTTTTGTTTCTATTATGAAAGAAAAGGGAAGTTGTTACATGTGGTTGATGAATAATCTATATCATATTGATCGTGTTGTGATTCAAGTTAATAATGGAAAAATTCATTGAAAAGAAAAAGATCCCAAGATAATTGAACTAGCAGACACTAAGGCTTAATCACATAAATTCTGAAAAGAATAGAAAGACTAGTGAGTTATAGGCCATTAGCCACTTGATCCAGCGCAACTACCACTATATCAGAACTGTATTCACAAAATGACAAAAGATCCTTATCGCGAGTTGTAGTTGAGGGATGTTTGGATTTGATACACCCATATGCAAGTGGTCATGTAATTTCAAAAAATACCCCCAGCGCTTTTTATAACATGTTTAGGGTATAAATAAGTTAAATTGTATTTTTTCCAAAATTTATATTATGAAAGAACAAAAAAATGATAAAACCCAATCATACATAAATTATAATTGGTAAATGTCAAAATGAGGGACCAAGGGGCATAAATGAGTAAGTGTATATGCCAAAATGGAAATTTTGATGAAATGAAGTGTAAATGAAAGACAAAGAAGGACCAAATGCAAAAATGGGAAATGAGCAAATGTGAGAGCCAACATACTGAGAAGGATGTGGATTAAGACCAAATTTTGGTCGTAGAATGAGAGAGTTCTCATTTAGGTAAAAGAGAAGAGAAGGGCACGATTAGAGAGGGAGCCAAGTTGGTATGATTTTCACTATCTTGGGTTCCATTTGATCAAGAAAAAAGAAGCTAGAGTCAAGCTAGTGGAATAAATCAAGAGATTTAAGGTATGAACTAACCCTAACTTCCCCTAAATGTTGTGTTTCTATTTTGATGAAATCCCCAAATCGGAATAAATGTAAAACCCGAGAAAACTAAATTTTCTCGAGAAAGGGTAAAAGCTGGTAATTTCAAGCGAAAATCCAAGAATTTTTTCAGATTCATATGAAAAATGGATTTTTACACCATGAATTGTCTCTCGAAATCTAGCCACCCTATGGAATTTCGTCGAATTTCGAGATAATTGGATTTCATGTTTTTCGAGGCACCGAGAGTCACGAGTGACACTTAGCACTTGATGAGTGGCTCACATTAAGCCACATGTCAAATAGAGAACAAGTCAAAAACAAGTCTAAGCTAGTCTATATGACATGTGTCACCACATGATTGGATGGAAATCCAAAGTTATGATAAAGATAAAGGAAATCTAAGAGGGTCAATGAGAGGTCGACATCGGTAAAAGAGAGGACACTCACTCGACCCATGTGGACCAAACCAAAGCTGAGAGGAAAAAGTAGAGAAGGTGAAATTGTGAGAGAGAAACTCCACCTTTTCAAATTTCCGAATAATCGGATCGCCGCCGAGGAGCAAGAGACAGTGCTACCCCCTCAGAATTTAGAGCTCAAGCCAGATCAAAACTAGAGTTTTCGACAAACTCCAAGAGGTAGGGGTCCCTCTTCTACTTGGTTTATTTCTTGTTTAAGGACCATTTAATGGCATGGTTTGTTTTGGAGTCGTGAGTGGTCGTGGTTACTCCCAAAAATTTGGGATTAAATACAAATTACGGGACTGTTTTTGACACCCACGATCGATGGGACTGCCTTTGGACAGCCCAAGGTTGTTGTTTGGGACTCGCGGGATACCAAGTTGAAATTATGGACTATTTGACAAATCAAACATAAGTTTCGGATTGTTCATATACTTCTGATCGACCTTAGACTTAAATTTTCCATGTGTATTGTTTGGGTGTCATTGATAAAATGAATAACATGATTGGTTGTGTGAAAATTATGTGGTTAATGCATGCTAAATTGATGTATTAACATGGATTGCTTGAATTGATATGTGGGTATGAATTATTTGGAATTTGTATGCATCTTAATATAAATGTCCAAATGATGCATGGATGAATATGCATGAGTAAGCATGCACATATAGTTCTCATCATATATGCAGCATGGTATGAATAGGAAATGGCATAATTGCATTGTATATGCACGAGAACATCGCATGACACTAGTGTGAGTGCATGGTTGAGATCGACATTGTGTTTAGTGTTCTATGGTGTGTCATGGGTACACGGTTGTTAATCAACACTGCGTATGGTGTTGATTGTGGGCTCGGTTAATGGGACAACCAAAATGAGTCGCACTGGTTAAGGAAATGGTAAAGGATAATTATGTGTCGGGTATCAGCAAATTGGGATAGATTCCCCCTAAGGTGAAAGACCCATCAATTATGGTCAGACATAGTCCCTAGCGGTGAAAGGCCGTAAAAGTGTCTGGGTTTGTGGAGCCCGCGGTGCGACACCAAAAATCCACCACCTACAAAAGGAGCATGGTTGTAAATGAAAATATGAAATGATTAAGAATAATATTTGGTTGTCATCAGAAATGAAAGCTACCTCATGACTTTATAAATAGTACGTGGAGAGAGCCTGCAGACCCTGACACGGGAAAGGCCGAGTCACATTCTCATCCACGGTAATGCAGATATCTCGAGTAGGGATATGCATACCTTGCTTGAATGTGTGTATGTTTTCCATTGCATGACACCGGCGCGGGGAGTGAGTCTTGTAGGAGAATTCATCTACTGGGCATTGCTCACCCCGTCGTGGGAAAACATTTTCAAGTGCTGAAGGTACACCAAGAGGTGGACATGTCAGAGGAATTAGTTGAAAAAGGGGCCAGACTTGGCATTGTGATGTATTTTGTAAAAATCTGGGTAGAAAACCCAGTTTCTGTATTGTATAAGGAACACTGAGTTGTAATTAAACTCGTTTTTTATGACAAATACATTTTTGGTAACTTTTTCAAGTTCCAGTGGCCTTTGTAGTAATAAGGCAAATTTATGTTGATTTTATAGTATGCTCAACAAAAAAAAAAGGTGCAAGGGATCAAATGGAGTGGGCTACTACCCATTTTAGTTGCGGTTAAGCACACCGCCGCGGGTGTCGCTGATAGGAGGGGCGCGGCTCGCCGGGCGTGCATCGCCCGCTCTCGCACGGTCAGCGACCTCGCGCATTGCCGCCAGCGCGGCAAAGCGCAAGCTGCGGAAGGCTTGTCACGACCGACCTCGGGTTCTCTATCGCGATTGCGGAAACCGTCGCGATGCAGTCGCTCACCCCGTGTCATGATAGTTTTGGCAGTCGGGTTTTAGGCGTGTCGCGACACTATTTTAGTGTCGTAATAGTGATGCTGCGTCGTGGGTTGGTTTCGTATCGTGATGCGGCTGGGTCAGTTCAAGGTGTCGCGGACCGAGCGCGCACTCCATCGCTTCATGGCTAACGCTGGCACAGAATACGCACGCAGCCATGCATGCGATGTGGTTCCGCAACAGCTGCAATGTGTCGGCACTACGGAGTTACCATTCATGGGGGGGACTATTCATGAACACCGCTCATCTAAGACCGTTAAAAAAATAAAAAAAAATATGACCCCCGGGAATTGGGGCATCACAATAAAAGTGTTTTAAATGGTTATAGATAAGTTTTGAGGTTGTTTTGGGTTAAGTTTCAAAATGATTTTGGGTTATGATTGGTTTTGAGGAATTTTTGTATAAAAGAAATGTTGGGGTTTTGGGGGAGATACTATCAAAATTTTCCAAAACCCATGTTTTTTTTTTTTTTTTTTTTGCCATCACTAATCCAAATTGAGTGATTCAAATTTCTAGATAAACTATACTTCTATGAGAACAAATATCCTGAATAAGTATGCAAATTCAGCTCTATCGACCCATAAATTCATCAAAGTGAGGCTCTGTTTTCGGGCAAATTTTGGTTCAGTTTGGTACAATTTTGGTGTTTCGGAACAGTTTTGGTATTTAGACCATAAGTTGAGTTTCACTCATCCAAATTGTGTGATTCAAATTTCTGGGTAAACTAGACTTAAAGGAGAATAAATCTCCTTGAAATAAGTGTACCAAATCACCCCATTGCACTCAGAAATTCATCAAAGTGAAGATCTATTTCGAGCAAATTGCTATGTTTTGAAAATAGAGAAGTCCTATTGTTTTGAACATATCTTGAGTTTACAGCTCGACCTGGCGATTCCAATTTCGAATAAAATAGATTTATGGGGGAACAATGGACTCAAGGAAGATGGGTAAAATATGGCCTATTTATTCCCATGTAAATTTACTCAAGGAAGTCAAGGAAACAACCAACTGAAACCTAAATAAGCTAACTAATATTGTTCTCAATTGTGATGGATTAGGGGTTGTGATGAGGGAAGTCGACTCCAAGAACTGGATTCGATGATAGGAATCGAGGATTGACAACCTTTTGAGCTTGTTCTTCATATACCCTTTTCTTATTTCAATTTTTGTGATCGCTGTTGAAATGATTTTCAAGAAAAACCGCATGCAGTTTGTTTTAACCGATTTGGGGAAAAATTTTATTTCAAATGGCATTGCCATAAAATTGCATGAGCATCAAAAAGCATGGCCTGATATAAATGTATATACAATATTGTAAATTACTATGACTGGGTTTTAATGCCCTTAATAGAATGTTATCCGTCATATTCGAGTTAAGGATAGATTGGTATACCAATAAGGGTCAAACTAGCAAGATTGAACATCATTTATAGTGGCATACCGACCAGAGCCCAACTAGGACAAAGATCTAGAGTACACACAATGATTTTTATATAACCAATCAATAGCCCAACGGGACCGTACTGTGTTATAAAATGTTTTTTATACCGGCCTACAGCCTAGCAGGACCATGCTAGTGATTCCATTATCCTAGGCACCGAAAGAAATGGTTAAATTCGTTTAAGGGCAAAATTATAAGTAAATGTGTGAAAAGCATGATTTGAGTTTCGAATGAAATATTGCATATGAAATTGTATACTTTGAAGTGATTGAATGATTTGCGAATGAAAGTATATGAAATAAGCACATATATATAATGTATATTTCATCGACTATTGAAATTGTGCCAAAACATTGTTTCAGAAAAACTGCATATTTGTGTTTAATTGAAATGAAGAGAGAATTGTATAGAACCACTAAGCATGAAAACAATGCTTAGTGCGTTGTTTTTATCATCACACAGTTACAGAGTGACTAGGGACAAGTGCAAAGACCGCAGAGTTTAAAGTCATCGTCGAATCATGCGGAGTATAAGTAAACGCTCTGTCTCATGCATACATTTAATCCCATGACATTATTTGATCCTTTTTGTAATGAAACCAAAAATGTATAAGTTTCCATGGGAAGAACATATTTGATTTATTTGCGGAGATGAACTCTGATAATGTTTTGTAAATGAAAAAGTTGAAAGGGCCATATTGAATGAAAGTGTCAGTTGACAAAACGGTGGGCCCTCTTTGTAGAAATCATTATCATTTATTTCTACAGTATTCGAAAATATATATATGGTAAATCTGGTTCGCATCCCTAGATCCGAGTCGGTCTCCGGGCCGGGTTAGGTACGAGGGCGTGACAGGTCATTTAGTGTCCATGCAAGAGGTGGCTATGAGTATTTCATCACTTTTACTAATGACTACTCAAGATATCAATATGTGTATCTAATGAAGAAGAAATATGAGGCCTTGAATAACTTCAAGGAATTTAAGGCTGAGTCAGAGAAAAAATTAGGAAGAAACATTAAATCACTTCGTTCTGATCGAGGTGGTGAGTACGAGTACATGTTTATTAAATTCATTTCTTTCCTCAAGGAGCATGAGATTTTATCTCAGCTTAGTGCTCTTGGAACTCCACAACAAAATGGAGTGACAGAAAGAAGAAACCAAATCTTATTAGACATGATAAGGCTAATGATCAGTTTTTCCACATTACCTTTATACTTTTGGGGATATGCCCTAGAGACGACAACTTACATTCTAAACATGGTGTCATCCATGTCGACATCAAAGATACCCATGGAATTGTGGACAAGTTGAAAACTTAATTTAACTCATATCCGCATATGGGGTTGTCCCACTTATGTATTAAAGTAGTTGCTTGACAAATTAGATGCAAAGTCAAAATTGTGTTTGTTTGTTGGACATCCAAAAGGTACAAAGGGCTACTATTTTTCCAATAAATCTGACATCAAGGTATTTGTGAGTACAAATGCCAAGTTCCGAATCCCCAAGTATCCAAGATAATGTTATATATTGATCCAACACCATTAATACCTTATATTGATACACTAAATATGACATCATAGTGGGAGGGTTATTAGACCACCTATTAAGCTCACGTTGATTGGAAAATCATCTTTAACAATCCCAGAGTCACATGAGGATGATCCCACAGATTACTACAAAGCAATTAATGATAAGGATTCCATCTTTTGGAAACAGGCTATGGAATCAAAATTAGAATGTATTCTAATAATGTTTGGACTCTTGTAGATTTACCCTAAGGGATTAAACCCATTGGTTGTAAATAGGTGTACAAAAAAAAAAAAAGGAGTAGATGGAAAGTTTGAGACACATAAAGTCAAGCTGGTTGCAAAAGGTTATAATAAAAAATCAAGTTTTGATTATAAGGAAAAAATTTCACTAGTGGCAATGATCAAGTTCATCAGAATACTTCTATCTATTGCAGCATGTTATGATAATGAAATATGGAAAATGGATGACAAGATAGCCTTTCTTAATAGCTATCTTAAAGAAAACATTTATATGATCCAACTAGATGGTTTTGTTACCGAAGGTCAAGAGCACATGGTATGCAAGTTGCATAAGTCCATATATGGACTTAAGCAAGCATCAAGATCATGGAACAAATGTTTTGATCAGGTAATCAAGTCTTTTGGTTTTGATCAAAATGAAGAGGAACCTTGTGTATATATAGAAAGATGCAAGATGATATAGTTGTTTTCCTGGTTTTATATGTAGACAACATTTTGTTGATTGGAAATTATTTTGAGATGTTATCAAATGTAAAGATCCAGTTAGCTACTCGATTCCAAATGAAGGATTTAGGAGAGGTGCAATATGTTCTAATTATTAGATATACGAGATAAGAAAGAACAAGGTATTATAGTTTTTCAAGAAAATTATATAGATTATATATTGTCTAAGTACAACATGTAAGATTCCAAAAAATGGATTTACACCTTTTAGATATGGAATCAATCGTTCTCAAGACCGGTGTCCTAAGACAACTGAAGAGAAAGAATACATAAAGACGATACCATATGCTTCAGTAGTTTGTAGTTTTATGTATGTGATGTTATGTGCTAGAACAAATATGCTATTCAATTGGAATAATTAGTAGGTATCATTCTAATCTAGGTGGAAACATTGGATCCTTTGTGAAGCATATATATAAATGTGCCTAAGAAGAATGAAGGATTACATGCTAGTTTATCATGGCGAAAAGTTAACCATATAGGATATCTTGATTCGACTTTTAATTGGATCAAGTTAAAAATCACCTCTGGATATGTTTTTACATTGGGTGGAGCAACTGTTAGTTGGAGAATTATCAGTAATCATGTGTTGATTCAACTATGCATTTGAATGTGTGGTAGCATCAAAGGTAGCTATGGAAGCAATATGGCTTAGAAATTTCCTTATGGAATTTGGAGTCATAGCTAAGGTTGTTGATCCACATGATCTTGTCTTTGTGATAACGTTAAGGGTTAACTCAAGCCAAGAACTAAGGAATCATAAGGAAAGGAAAGCACATCGAGTATCACCTAGTTCGAGAGATTGTCCAAGAGAAGACATCATAGTAGAGAAGATTGCATCTAAGGATAACTGTAGATCTTTTATTAAGCACTAAAGTGTTTGACTCTCATGTATTCAACATAGGTCTTAGATTCACTCTCTAGTTTTTGAGTTTCATGGTTTATAATATAATTAATTTGCATTAATAAAATTGGCTTTTCAGTTACTTCAAATTAGTGTGTTCATTCAGGCCAAGTTCAAGCACATTGTACATGTCACGGGTATGTGGCGGATGCCTGAGAGAACAGAAAATATGGGTTCCTTGTGTTTGAGGTTGTTCACGACAATTCATGAATGTTGGCAATCCATAAGTAGTTGTGGTATGATATCTTCCTAATTATTGGGAGTAGTTTGTCACAGCTACTAGAGTGGATCTCTAGGATATCATACTAGTATGTACTTGGTACATTCTGACTTTTAGTCAGATGCGAATTTGAGGAAATCCACCTCTAGATATGTTTTTACATTGGGTGGAGTAGCTATTAGTTGGAGGAGTATCAAGCAACCGTTTATTGCTAATTCAACTATGGAAGCTGAATATGTGGCAACATCATATGCGACTAAGGAAATGAATATAGCTTGAAATTTCTTATGAAATTAGAAGTCATAACTAAAATTTATTGATCCTATGATCTTATACTTTGATAACAATGGGGCTTTTGCTCAAGCCAAATAACTAAGGAATTATAGGAAAGGCAAGCACATCGAAAGGAAGTATCACCTAGTTCAAAAGATTGTGCAGAGAGGAGACATCATAGTAGAGAAGAATGCATTTGAGGATAACCTAGTAGATCTTTTTATTAAAGCACTTAAGACTAAAGTGTTTGACTCTCATGTATACAACATAGGTCTCAAATGTACTCTCTAGTTTTTTAGTTTCATGGTTTATAATATAATTAATTTGCATTAATAAAATTGGTGTTTCAATTACTTCAAATTATTTCGTTCATTCAAGCCTAGTTCAAGCATTGTACATATGCAGGTGTGTGTGGATGCCTGAGGACCTGAATATGGGTTCCTTGTGTTTGAAGTTAATTTCACGATGATTTCATAAATATTTAGCGATCCATAAGTAGTTATGGTATGATATCTTCCTAGTTATTGGGAGTAGTTTATCACAGCTACTAAAGTGGGTCTCTAAGATATCATACCAGTATGTACTTGGTACATATCTAACGTGACTTAGGAGTGCAAATCATCATATACTATCTTTGGATGGTTTTGCCCTTAGATGCTATCTCACATGGGCTCTTAACCCTAAGGGTCATTGGAGAGTTAAGGGAGTAAGTTGTCAGTGAGGTGCTCATGTGACATCTATTAGTGATAGTCACTCAAAGTAGTCTTGAATGACCTGCCCCAACTTATAAGTCTTTGCTTTGACCAGGACTTGTGTCTTATGATGATCCACAATTATAAAGGCGATATACAACCGGGTACCTTAAAAGGTGATTGATCATAGTTGTCCTTAGCTAGAGGCGGCCCCACTCCACTTGGGAGTTTGAGACAAACTACGATTCATAAATCAAGTCAAGGGTAAGAAACTGTAGCCTTAAAGATGAAATAAATAATTTCAATGTTTTATAGTATAATGTGCGAAATTACTTAGTATCAATGGGGTGGTGTGTGAGTGATTAGTAGTGCATGGTAATCCTCCACAATGATTTAATTGAAAAGTTTTATTTTAAGGAGGAGCAATTGGTCTACATAGTGATCTGTAAAGTATTGTGAATTATGTCTTATTAGTTTCACGGGAGCCAAAATTGGAAAGTACCATGGATCCTTGGGCAAACCCATTTGTAAGTGGTCAGTATTATGAGCAGTTTATGATCTATACGAGCCTTCACGTTTGCTTTAGGGCTAGTGGGAGGATGTTAGAACTAAGCTCAGATAAGCAAACTAGAGTTTTAATTAACTTGGACCTTTGTACTTATATGGGCTAATTATAGGCCCAATATGTAAGAATAGTTCAAACAAAACCCACTAGTATATTATAAAAAAGATTATATTTTGGTTTGGGATGACAGATATTAAGAAGGAATGAGAAATTTCTTATAGTAAATACAAGTCTTAGCAAAGGCATTGGATTAATTGCTTTGAGTCCACTACTCAATGACCAAACTAAGTGGAGTTCTTTTTGAAAGATTCATGGATTATTTTCATTCTAATGAGTATATATTTTTCCAAATCAATAAAAATATATTTTTTATTTCATTGTTCATGTTTTTGCATCTGTTGCTTATGAAATCATAGATTTCTAGAGGGATGTCCTGGGATTCCAACAACTGGGACCCATCCAGAGAGAACTCCTCTAGGATATGCTTCCTACTCAAATCATGATGAAGCTCGAGTCTATGCTGCTTCGCTCGGATGATAGAGGACAATATGGCATATGTTAGGGCTTATCCACTGATGGAAACTTTTCAACTAAGACTACATACAAGTCATTCTTTTCTTCTCAGAATATTCACAGAGATAGCTTAGGGAAGACTATTTGGAAAGTCCAAATTCTTGAAAAGATTTGGACCTTCTTCTGGTTTCTCTATCATGGAAAAGTCCTAACGAACATGGACAAATTGAGAGGGACCAAAGTCAATCCCTACTGCCAATGTTGCGTGACAGAACAGGAAGACTTAAATCACCTATTTAGGATGTGCATAAGGGTTAAGAACTTATGGCAAAAATTGTGAGGTGATATAGGTTGGCGAATTGATCATAAACATATTTTAAGATTAGAATCAATACAACCTTACCCTCAAAAACCATATCGATGAGCATGTTTGGAAGGAAAGATTCTCTCTTTGTCTTTGGTGGATTTGGAAGTGGCGAAATAATGAGGTCTTCAATGACTACCAGATCACTTTGGAAATATAAAACCCAGGTAAAGTTGAATTTTTTTTCCCAAAAATGGCAAAACGGTAAATTACCGCTCTAGTACAGGCTATAGACCTGAAATTTTCTAGATCTCGGATGATGTGGACCTCTGAGTAAGTTCATCTCTCGAAATCTAGTTACCCTTCAATTAGTGAATTCAGAGATAGTCGGATTTTTCACGAGTTTCAAGGCGACGGGTGTTTGATGAATCCTAAAAAACGGGATTTTTAAGGAAAAATAAAATCTCGAAAGTGGAAAATAAAATAAGTAAAGTTCATTTAAAATAAATTGAACTTGAAACGGGACGAAATAAATTATTTCAAGGAAAAAATGAATCTAGTAAGTCAGGGACACATGGCGCAATGTGGGCTAAGTATCCTTAAGTGACAAATAGGGCTAAAAGAGATGGGGGTGTTTAGAAAATCACTTCATTATGATTTTCTAGTTCTACCGGAGAGAGAGAGAGAGAAAGAATCAGCGAAGCTTCTCTCTTTGATCTCAGAAGTTACAGTAGGTGATCGAGCCAAGAGTGAAAGTTCATCTACTCGTGAAGGTTATCGTATATACCAAAAATGAGGTTTACACTGTCTCCAAGGGAGGATATTTGGGAAATCAAGTTTTGGGACTCAAGAGGCTGCGTCAATTACTATTGAATAATCAATCACCTCATAGTGGTGGTGATTGGGCTCAATGCCATTAGCGAAGTCAAACATAGTCACCTTTGTTAGATAAAATGGTATAAACTTGTGTCGAATAATAGCAAGAAGGGCTAGATACTCCGTCGGGTGAAAGATCCGAACTGGTTCAAACAATCCAATGGTGAAAGTCCAAAAAATGTTGGAAGGCGTGCAGAGCCTGTGGTGAGATGCCAAAAATTTCTTTGCCCACGAAGATAGTTTGTAAATGGAAATGATCATTTGAGGTGTAACATCAACTTTGGTTTACAAAAATTTTGTTTGAGTGATGTTCGATGTAATCCATCAATGGCCAGTTTTATCACACATTGGTGTTACCATTGTGTGGTGAGAATCAATGTAAAGACTTCGGTATAATGGGAGTCGATAAAGACTTCCGGGTATGGTGCATGAGTGAGTCTCAGTCTCATTTATGGCATGGCGCCAAAGATTAACCCTAGATTGCATATATCTTGCTTGGAGATGCGATGTGAATGTGAATATTTAAGTGTAAACATTGCATGTGCATAGGTGGGAAGTAACCTGTGGGTTACCTCTGTAGAAACACGGCTCCACTATCAGAATCACTCTTTAGTGTGGAATGAAGCTGTTGACAATCTCATCTAGAATTCGTAAGGGTAAGGAAGTCGGATTGTGGCTTTATAATTACTTCTGTAATTGTTTTATATTATTATTTTGCTGAATGTTGGCATGTAATAATATGTTAAGAGTTGAACTCAAAAAACTATTGCAAGTTTTGTGTGAAATTAAATTCTAGATTTTAGGCTCTTGCCTACTTTAGGCAGGTGGGCTTCTCCTTAGCTAACAGGCAATCACAGTAGATACAGGGTTTGCGCCGGGGCAAACCAGGGTATTTTAAATGTTTCTGTGTGTATTAATCACGGGATGGTTTCGGAAGAGCTCTGGCAGGAGCCTTTGCCAGTTTGTAAATTGATGGATCCCGATGAATGGGACGTATGATGGTATTGGGTCACACAATATCCATAGGGACCCTATCCAGTTTGTAAATGATGATCCTGATAAATGGGATACAAAGGTGTGGTATTGATGAGTCAAAAAATTCATTAGATTTTTAATTCATTTTTCTGAGTATGTTACGAGATAAATGTGATTTAATTGCAGAAAAATGGATAATTAACTCAAATTTCATTTCTGCGGGGAAAATAATGAAACTCAATCTTAGCAAAAAATCGGTAGAAATCGACACAACGGTAGAATTGAGGTCACTATTTGAAAAGTTAAGTCGCGGCCGGGAATGCTCGGTTGCCGATCAAATTCCAAAGTCATGACATCCAGCAGATTCAGTTTGAAGAAGAAATAGAGAACTTTAGCAAGTGTCATTGACGAAGAGGGTTGCGACAAAGCGTGTTCGAGACTAAAGGAAATAATCAAGGAAGAAATTCGTCACGATGCCATGATTATTGCGACACCACTACGAAGGTCGCAGCGGATCATGCATGGAAGCCAGGAAGTTTGCAAAAAAGAAAGGGGTTGCAATATTTTTGAATAAAACCAGTACCGGTCGACATCATTACGATGTCGCGACATACAAACGGAAGATTTAAGTGCAACCAAAGATAGGAGTTTGGAAGGAGGAGTCTGGCACGTAGCCAAATGACTTGCACAGTGACCCGTTGCTGCAGTCGAGGATCGAGAAATGATGTAGCGACCGCTCATTAAGGTCGACTGAAGAAAAAAACTGACGAGAAGAGAAATTGATGTGACATATATGGTCCACGACTGAAAATGCGATGGAAGGAGGAAATTGGTTACCCAGCGTGGGCGAGGTTGCAACGGAAGAAAGAAAATGAAAGCAAATGATGTGCGTTATCACCATGAAATCAAACATAAATTAAAGATATGAAAGCAGAAGACCACCAACACGATTGCGACTAAGGAATCAAAGTCATCACATGGTCATTATACAAACGACCAAAGTGGTATGACCTAAAGCCCGATGTCGCAACTTTCGAAGCTGGAAGAATAGTAAGGCAAATTATGTCGCATTGTATAAGCGGTCGCGGCATCGACAACTGAAGGAATAATGTGACCAAAAAGTTATGACCTGATGTATAAACCACGTTAATGTTTACAGATAGCGGTTTCTTTAAAGAAGTGCAGTTGATCTGGTCAATCCCAAGACGAGTCCCATCAACCGGCCATCTTGGTGCGACGCCGGACTGATGTTGAGCTTTTCTTTGATTTCCACTGGCATTTGCAGGATTCGGCCCGAATTCTTTTAAGTATAAATAGTGTTGGAAGTAAATAGTTTTCTCGTCTTCACTACCCGAAGGGAGAAGAGGAAGAACTTCAGTGTATATTTTAGAGTAGATTTTATTTTATTTTATTTTTTTATTTTTGGTTTGAATCTATGACTGTGCGAGACAAGTAGGCTGATCTTGAGTTCTATTGTTTTATTAGTATTCTTGCCTGAAAATTTATGAAATCTAGGCAATTTACAGATTCATATTTTTCTGATTTATTTAATTTGGTGATTTATTAGTGGTTATCCATTTCTGTGTGATCTTGAGTAATCAGGAAACATTCACTCAGTTGATTTGTTTAATTCAGTCCTTTCTTACTACAATCGTGAGTATTATTGGTTGGTGCTGCTTGTGGTGTCGTTTTGAATGGATAAGTTCCCGTGGTAGTACTGTACAGTTGAGGGAATGGTCTTACCTGATATCCGGGATGCCCTGCGTGTGAGGCAGAGTGAGAGTTAGACATTCTTTACGGGTATGTTCGACTACCATTGACCAGCCTGATGGCGAGCTCACAGAGTTCATTTGATACGTCCCTATTCACTCATAATTGCAATTGAAGGGGGTGTATTTAACAATATAAATAATCGAGAGAGTTCTGCAACCAATCTAGGTAAGTTCAATCCCGGAGTGTTAGCTTAGATCTAATCGAGAGGATAAACCATAGATGCGGAGTTGAGCCACCAATTAAGTAGTAGAAACTTTGTCATAAGAAGGTAAAGCAAAAGTTACCTGTCAACCGAGGAAATGGGTGTGAAGTGAGAAAATGCCCGGATCTTGCAAGAGAGTTTGGAATACAGTAAATTTGGTTTGATCTTGTCTTGAGAGAAGCAAGGATATCAATCGTGAATACGGAGAGATCGATTCAAATAATTAGAAATCTTGGACCAAAAGTATATCCATACATAGAGAGAGCAGGCGATGGGTTGATCTTTGATTGAAACGTTCCATTGTATTTCATTGATAGTTTTCGTTTCTCCGCGGTGATTCAATCCATTCATTTGTATACAATTTATTTTCATTCATTTACTTTGTTTAGTTTTAGTTTGAACATATTCAGTAGAGGATTTTTAATTTGTGTGTAGATAAAACCTTCAGCTATGAGTTTGAGTCAGATGGTATAAATTTTTTAGTAGTTGGGGTGGTTGATGTAATTCTTTGTCAATCTACGTGGGAATGATACCGGGACACATTGATTCTTACTTGTATGACATGCGCCTGCGTGTCATAGATTGAACCCTTTTACATTAAATGCTGAATATTAAGAGAAAATTTATTTTATCAAACACATTTATCCAAAGTAACATGGATGCAAGAGAAGTGTAAGGCTCTTGTAGCTATGTTAATTTGAGGGGTTTTAGTCTATATAGAAAAAGGCAAACAGGTATCAGGTCACATGATATCCACAGGTCTTCCGCTAGTTGATGGTTGATCAACAGACCCCCGATTTTAGAGCATCACAGCTTGGTATCAAAGCATAGGTATGCGATTACCTAGGGCTTGATAGGCATGGGTCTAGACCATTGCATTCATTGTGCATTTCTTGTTTGGTGCTTAATATGTTGTATGATTGTGTGTTGTGTGTTATGTAAATAGTATACATGGTAAAGCATATATGGAAAAGAGGAACACTAGGGTTAGAACACATAACCTTAGGGGTTAGAAAAAAGGATGAACGGGATAGTTCGGGATATTAAGGTCTATTAGTAGTTGGCACATGCACTACTAGTTATACAAGGAGAGAGATCTTAAAGTTTATACTTGATCCCTATTTCTTTAGGATACAGTGTAAGACTTAATTTTTATCTGACATATGTAGATGGCTAGTTGAGGGGAAGAAGGCAGGGGCGGTGGGGCGGAACAAGAACCAATGCCACAGCGCTGAGCAATGAGAAGGCTTTCATGGAGGCTATTGGTCTTTACTTGTTGCTACCATTGCATGCGGTGTTGTGGCTACCACCATTGTACAAGCTAGTGCAGCGTGGAGCTAGGGAGAGGCCGAGTGGCCTCAGGCTAACCTTGGTGGGACGAGTGGGCCTTAATCATTGGTTCGACCAGTCGCGAGATCTTGGAGGCTATGGAGATCACCTGTGCCACGAGGATAAGGCTAGGTTGCATTCAACTGAAGGCCGAATCCCAAGTATGGTGGATTAGGTCAAGCTGAACTTAGGCAATGACATGGAAAGGAGTTCCATGAATCTTCATGGATAAATGTTCAGTGTCAGTGAACTTATGCAAAGCCACAGAGTTCCTAAGTGAAACAGAACGATAGCGGTGCTCGAATCACGTGGCTGGGTTGAGTTTAGCCCGTTGGCCCGTGATTATGTAGCCACAAATGTGGCCAGTGAGAAATTTTAAGATGATTAAATTATCCTGGGGTAAAATTAATGGGACTTCTCTGAACATAGACAGTGGTCAAAACTGGCTATGGCCCATTGAGAGAGTGGCAAAGCATGGAGCATCAGGGATGTGGTGTGAAGATAGAGAAGGAGAGTGACATGCTACTACAGCAAGAGAAGTAGAGGGACCACTCCTGAGGATTTCGAGGGGCGAGGCGCATTTATCAAAGCGAGCTAGAAGGTGATCATCCCGGTGGGAGGGCTTGAGCTTCTGCTAACCGGGGCAGAGGACATGTGTTTCCTGGCCACGGTTTGGGTATGAGGCCCAGGATTGCCCTTAGAGGTAAGGATCCCCCAAAGTTAAGGATGCCCAGGTCAGTCATGAGTCAGGGCGATTCATGATCAGTTTGTTCTTTACTGCCCCGTATGACTGGGGGCAAATATGATCTGAAAAGTTACCTGTGAGGCATTCACCACTTCACAATCTGATAGGATGGGTTAAGGCATAAGTTGAGATCAGACTAGGGCTCTGAGCCGGGACTTCAGGACTGGGCGTCTACATGCCATCTGACTTGGTAAGCTTGGTCAGTCGGTTATTCAAGGTACATTTCTACTCTCTCACTTATGGGCAAGAGTATTGTTTGATTTTAGTGCATCGCATTCATTCATTGTTGCATCATGTGTAAAATATTTGGGCTTAGAGGTTGAAACCTTGGAAGAGCCGTTACATGTGAGTTCTTCCCTAAGAACTAGGGTGAACGTTGATCAGATATGTCTAGGTTGTGAGTTAGAGATCTCGGGGATTCTACTCACTGTGGACCTTAAGGTTATGGACATGTCAGAGTTTGATGTAATCCTTAGGATGGGTGGTTGTGACTGCCAAGTCGTCATTGATTGTGTGATCGTGGGAGGTTACTACCTACACATTAGATGAGGTTTATCTTATGTTTCAGGATAAGCCTGATACGTTACCCCGGCCAGGTGTCATGACTCTGGGATGGCACGGGCTGGAGTTGATGGTTAGCTATGCCTTACCTTGGAGGACGAAGCGAGATGGGAGTTGGGTCTCGTATAAGTTTGTAAGTATTAGGGGTGGTTTTCCAGGATGAACTACCTCCTCTGGAGGAGTTTGACTTCACTATTGAGTGGCACCCTAGTACATCACTATTTCTATGTTTCTGCCGAAAGAATGGCGCTGGCGAGTTGCGAAACTCAAAAGTCGATTACGAGGGGTGGACGAGGATGTATTAGGCAGGAACTTCACCTCGAAATTGCTTTAAATTGTTTTCAAGAAGAAAGGACAAGACCCTTCAGCTATGTATAGACTACAGGTAGTTAAATAAGTTCACTTATCTAAGAATAGTGCCCCTTTGCCGTAGATTGATGATTTTACTTGATGAAATTTGAGAGGGCGCGTGTTTACTCTAAAAAATTAGACCTCATAAGTTACCATGAGTTGAGGAGTTGGGAGGCGAATATCCCCTAAGACGGTGTTTAGAGGGGATTACGTATGGGCATTTCAAGTTCACGTGCCATTCCAATTGAATCAACCAGTAGGCATTCATGGATCTCATGCATAGGGTGTTCCAATCCTATCCACAGATCGGAGTTCATAGTGGTCTTCATTTGACATTGATGACTCTAAACTCATCTATTTTTATCCATTTTCTGGCTTCAATTTTGAAGTTTATAATTATTTAATAAATTATGGAATATTCACGACTTTTTTGTTTCACGGGTTTAATAAAAAAGAGAGACAGATTCCCCGCAGAAAAGCCAAAAAATTAGCGAGGCGAAATCCTCTAATCGACCACGGTTTCAGAATGTCATGATAGAATCCCAAATGACCAGTAGGAGTTATGTGGCAACAAGGATGAAACTAAACTCAAGCCAGAAATGAAGACGTCGAGACATAATTTTTTATAGATTGACTGATTTCTATCACGACAATGGATTTTTATGTCATGACAAAGCTAGAGAAGTTCATAAAGAAGAATGTTGTGACATTCAAAACTCATGTCGTGACACTGATCAAGCACATGGCAATGAAACTCATGTCGCGACATCTCACAACTCTGTCATGACATAAAGAAATGAAGATAAAAGCTACGTCATAGCGGAAAATTTTATGTCTGGCAAACTAGCAAAACAATAAAGACAGGTCAGGAATAAAGTCTCCCGATAGAGAATTTTACGTATTCTGATGTTTTATTTCCAATATGACGATAAGACCAAGGCAGATTATATGTCGCGACAAAAGAAAACTATGTCGTGACATAACATTCAGAGTCAACAATGAAGGATAAGAGACTTTGTTGCGACCGAGAATTTTTAAGTCGTGACACACATGACATGAGGTTGAAGTGAAATCTGTTGCAACAAAGGCGACTACAGTCGCGACAGAAGTTGAGAAGAAAGACACATAAACTTATGTTGCGACACAGTAAAGAAAACAAATCTCTGTCGCGACAAAAGAAGATTATGTCACGACAATAAAAATTCTTAAGTAAAGAGATTTACGCGTAACAATAGAAAGAAGTTTTATGTCAGCAGCGAAAATGAAAAGACATAAGATCAACGAAGATTAAATATGTCGCGACAAAGACTTTAATGTTCTGTAAGCAGTTCATCCGACCGGGATCCAAAGGCGATTAGGTCGCGACAAAGAAAAAGTTTGTCGTGACAAGCGAGACCCACACAAGCTGTGAAAACTGCAGCCAGCGACAATGTTTTGCACCGATCCGCGACAAGGTTGAAAAGAACCCGCAGAGTATCTACATGACACTCTTTACTCACATCCACGTGATGAATAGAAGAACTTAAGGCAAAATTCTATCACAACAACTGGAAGCGAGGTCACGATATAAAAGAAAATAGAAGACTCATAAACTCTGTTGCAACACAAAAATTCTATGTCGCGACATAAAGCAGCGCAGCTGAAGGAAACTTAGTCACGACAAAGAATTTGTTATCGCGACACACTATTCAAGTATTCAATCTACAAGGTACCCAAGAATTGTCGCGACATTGCCAACTTATGTCGTGATAGAATTTGAGAAGAGAGCATAAAAATATGTCGCGATAGAAACTACATGCCACGACAAGATGTTGGCGACGGGTAACTGATCTGACAGACTTTCTATATTCTGATGAAGTTCTTCATTAGGCCATAATTTTTAGGGATCCCTGATTAGTGCCTAGAAGTGCGGCCCGTCATTTGAAAGGGTATAAATAGGCAGCATCTAGGGCCTTTGTCGCGCGCCAAATGAACCGGGGAACTACTGGTGTGAGAACTCTTGTATATTATTTTTCTTTTATTTTCTTTTTCTTGTTTAGTTTAAGTACTTTGGTAGTTCTTGTTGGGA
Organism: Tetrastigma voinierianum; assembly: GCA_016808115.1. NCBI lineage: Eukaryota > Viridiplantae > Streptophyta > Magnoliopsida > Vitales > Vitaceae > Tetrastigma > Tetrastigma voinierianum. The sequence continues at coordinate 593,569 of JAEQBH010001582.1, forward strand.
TTGAACGACAATACGGTGTGAAGTTTGGCCAGGTTTTGTTGTAAATTTTGTTTTCATTATTGTGATTAAATGAATTTGGAAATTTTCTTAAGTTCAACTAATTTTCAATTAGGTTGCAATTTCAATAATTACACTGATGGTTATCATAATATTTGTGATCCAGCTTTGAAAACTAAGCTCCATCTAGGAATGAATCGATGTTGATTATTATTTTACGCCAACTTGAAAGAAAATCATAGTTGAATCTTTGATTTATTTAATTAAGGTATTGTTCTTGAAGCTCTTATTGGAGATATTAGTAGCTTGTACCCAGAAAAGGAATGTATCTTGCTTTGATTTCCAAGAAGCCCTCTGAGTGACACAAAGATGGAGATTCCTAAGAGTATGAAGAAGTTACTTGGGGGTATGTTAGACTAATATTATGAAACTACTGAACTCTGACAGATCTCTTAGATAGATCACTAACTTACTCATGGTGTGAGGATAGTTGGATGATGTATCAATTTAATTGATCAGAGGTTTCCCCTCAATCTAATGAGAGGATTTTTATCCCGTGTTAGCATAGATCTAATAAAGGAAATAGAGAATCTTATCAAATTATAAGGATGAGTTACAAATTAGATTAGAGGAACTGATAGCATATCTTGTGCGCCCAGGCGAAAGTCTACGGAATCCTAAAAATGGGACCCAGTGCAGAAACCTTGTCTGAGGGGTTCTGTTTGTGTGTTGGACCGTGTGTGGAAGAATAATGGATCTCTAATTAGTGAAATGTGGTTTATGGATAAATCCAAACTATACTACCTTGCATCTTTGACAAGTTCAGATTTTCAAACTAATAGTGAGCTATGTTGGAAAATGATACGAGAAATTCACTCAGTGTTCTTGATCTTCAAGTGTGTTTACCTAGTGAACTTTCCAATCCATTTAGTTGAATTCTTTTCATGTAGTTATAGAGATCTATCTAGTTTTACTATTGCTTAAGTTTAGAAACAAATCATTTTTAACTTTAGAGTTCAAATAGTAAGGATCTTGAGTAGATGGGGTACTTGATTGCCGTTTATCATCAATCCTGCATTAGGAATGATATCTAGACTTAATCATTTGTACTTGCATTACTGTGCCTTGATGATTTAAACCAAAATCAATTTTAATGGGTCCCTTTTTCAAAAAATGGCTAAACACATATTTTTATCAAAATTTAGTCAATCAAGTGTATGGCATTCTAGCTAGGCACTAAAAAGCCTTTGGATGGAATTGTTAATTATTTCATTAGATTTGGTCGATGTTTAAAAATCAATGAAACAAGTTTTATGGCACCATTGCTAGGGATTGAGAAAAATATGAATTTAAATATCAATATTCCAACCAAAGAGAGAATTGTTAATTTGGACATTTTTCTTTATTTTATCATAAATTTCAGAAAATAAAAAAAAAATTTGTTTTTGACAGCAGTAGCTGAGTAAGCTATTCAAAATTTTTATGAACTTAATTGGACATAGTTGTTTTCCACAAATTTAATGTGATCTCGGTGTGTTTCTATTTCAGGAAGATCACATGCATAGAAAACCAAGCAGAGCTGCTGCCTTTGGATACAGAACTGGAGAGAGCATTAAGAAATCTAAAAAAAGTTAAAGGTGTTGAAGTAGCAAATATGGCAAATCAGAGATAAAGAATGCAACCTATTCTAGAAGAATAAAAAACTGAGAGACCTCAGAGGCAAATGACTATGGAGGACTTTCAAAGGCCAGTGATTCAAGATAGATACTGCATTGTAGAATAAACATATCTTCAAATAACAATTCAGTTAAATGACTAGTCACAATGGTGCGATAACACGATTTCTTGGCATCTGATGAAGATCCCGATGAGCATATGGGAAGGTCAGAGGATGGCTAATACAGTTAGTGAATGGGGTCGGACCAAAAGTGATCAGAAGGCACAAATATTCCATTTTACTAAGAATGTGGCGTGACTTGGTTGAGTCACTTGCCAGGTTGATGGTGAACAATTGGAAAAGTTGTTTGGAGGCTTTATGACGATTCTTCCCTCCACTTTCACTTCCCAAGGAGAGGAGAAATTATAGTTTTCAAGCGGGGAGAGGATGAAAGTCTACAATGAATGGGAAAGATAAAGATTCTTGAAAAGAGTACCCGCAGATGGAATAGATCTGACCCTTAAATGGATATTTTTATCATCTTTATGAATTATACCTCGAGGGTATAATTGATGCGGCTTCTTTAATGGAGCTTTTAACAGAAAAGAGTCCTGAGAGCAAGCGGTTGATAGAAAGATCTTGCAAATCACAGCATGGCTCCGTCTAAAACTTACGGGCTGTGGCTGATTGAAAGAGTGGTATCATGAGTGACTAGAATGTGCATTTGTGAGAAAGCAAAGAATTAGATGCATTGATGAGCAAAATGGGAATCGAGGAGAGAAGAATGCACTCGTAGTGAAGTGGGAATAGTTGATGAAAATGAGAAGAGGAATAGTGTTGAAGGACTAGCCCATGAGGTCCTATCAGGGTTGAAACCGGTATCACCCAATGCTACTAGAGTTACAATTTAATGACCTCGACTTGCCCGACTCATTACACACCAGCACTTTCAGGAACCATGAATTTCTCATATGGTGGAGAACGCAAGCAGATCTATGCAGGCAAAATTTTCAACAACATATGTAGCAGCTTGGGTTCAGCATTGCTTGACAAAGGAAGTCAGAGAGAAACGAAAATCGGGAATGAAAATCTTCTTCCTTTGAAGAGCAGATCTTGACTTTCATGGGAGAGAAAACAAATTTATTAAACATCCACGAGTAGAAATTTGCTAATCTAGTAGCATTTCAAACAAACCACATTTGTGTTTCAAGGCTATCTCAGGCCTCTTTGAAGAATGGAACAGTAGAGACGACTAGCCTACGTATGAAGAATCAGTCCAAGGATGCATTTCCAAGTGACATAAGGAAAAATCCAAAGGATTCTATGGTAGTTACACTAATAATTGGAAGAGAGATAGAAGGCAGAAAAGAAGAATAAAAGAAAACTAAGGAAAAGAAAGAAGAAATTAAAGAAGAACTAAAGCAGTACAATTCTAAAGTGGCTGAAGAAGAGAGAAGTGTAAAAATGCAACAAAAACAGCAAGCTAAAGAGAGAGTTCTAAAGAAGAATAAAGAGGTTCAAGCCTACAAGCCTTAAGTCCCATTCCCTCAAAGGCTACAAAAAGCTAATTTAGAAGAGCAATTCTCCATATTCTTGAACATGTTCAAGAAAATGGGCGATTAATATCCGCTTTTGGAGGCATTAGCTCAAATGCCTCCCATTATATAATTCATGAAGGAAATTTTGGCAGAAAAGAAAAATTGCTGAAGAAGAGTAGTATTCTCATGAGTACTTTGTAGTGCAATTGGTAAGGTCATACCGAGAGAGATGCGGGATCAAGCAGCTTCACTATTCCATGCTCAATAGGGAATTCTAAGATGGGAAAAGCATTGTATGATTTTGGAGCCATCATCAACTTGTTGCCTTTATCTGTAGTTAAGAGATTAAGTTTAGGGGAGCTCACTCCCACAGCCATGACCCCTTTAGATGTGAATGGAACCAGCTCAACACGAGGTATTCTTGAGGATGTGCTTATCAAAGTGGAAAGCTCATCTTTCAGTGGACTTTTGGGTTATCAATATTGAAGAAGACGAGCAAGTCCCTGGCACATTAGGAAGATCCTTCCTTCTTCTGAGGCCGGCTTTATAGATGGACTGACTTTAGTTTTAATTGATTTTAAAATATGTATAACATTACTTTCTATGTTGTGACATAAAATTAAAGGAATAAACCACTAGGCTAGTTTTTGTCGCAACATTTGTGATGGCCTGACTGATAGTGAGCCTATAAATATATCATGTTTGAAACTGAAAGGCGCGCCCCGTCGACCCGATCAGCGGCTCGGCCTTCTTCACGAGCCTCTTCCCTCTTTTGAAAACCATAGATCCCCCAAAACCCTCTTTTGGCAATGTCTAAGCCTTCGAACCTGGTTCCGAACTTAAACGAAATCATGGAAGAGTGTACTAAGAGAGAGGAAGAAACAGTCCAAGAGACTCTAGCAGAAATAGAAGAAGAAGAAGAAAGAGTTGAAGCCAGAGTAGAACCTTAGCAACCAGTGGAGGAAAAAAGAAAGAGGAAGGGCTAAAGAAAGCTGGAAACAAAACACGAGTGAAGAAGCGGCAGTGGGTTTAAAGTGGCTTATGTCGCTAGAGACAAGCGCCAGCATAAGATTTCATAGGCGAGAGGGGCTTCAGTAAGTGGATCTCCCTCTTCCAAGAAATTGTTGAGAAGAGAGGATGGCTTCTCTTTTATGAGCACAAAGCCCCTGGTTTCGTAGATGTAGTCAAAGAATTCTACGCTAATATGGTGGGTATGAAGACAAGACAGTTTATATCAAAGGTAAATGGATCTCGTTCAACAGGGAGCAGATAAACTAAACCTACAATCTGAATGAAAGAAAGAATGGTTCGAAATTAAAGCTGGTCGAGAACCGGATATGCAAGAGATTGTAGACTGTGGTGATGGGCGAGGAAATGGAATCTGACAGAAAAACCCACCACGAGTCCCCATTGTAAGGGTGGGTTGTATTTGAACAAGCGAGTTTGGTTTTATTTCATTTGTTCGATTTATTGCCAACAAGCATAGAATACGATTAGGGAGAAGGGTGATATTGTTTATATGCCATCTGAGAGATTCTGAGTTCGGTGTGGGGAAAATCATAGAAAATCAATCTTTGGTTATTAAAGGAATTGAATCTGGGGAGACTAAGTACCTCACAGCAACGATGCTAGGATGTGTATCTGGGTGGTGTGGAAGGCGGAGAACAGAAGAAAAGCGCCTAGAACCTGCCCACTTGACATTGGCAAGAGAGATCACGAAAGACTGGAAACGAGAGGCGAGAGAAGCAAAACTTGAGAGAGATAATAGAGATGATGTAGAAATACATCAAATACATATTGAAAGTGAAGCTTCGGAGAAACAAGCGAGAGGTGAGCCCGGTCGGCCCTCTCCGCATAGAGTGAGACAAGTCCATCGAAGCCGCCTGACTTGAGCTCGAGGCATAGTGGCTGTGCAAGTGTAATCTGCTAAAAACAATGAAGCAAGAAATGCGAGAGAGGGATGACATGAATCCAAGGCGAGAGATGAATATATGGATGTAGAGCTCAGAAAAAGGGATCATATTCTGGAAGAAGCCCTAAAGCATAAAGATGAAGAGTGGAAGAGTAAATGGAAAACAAGAGAAAGATAACTGAGTGAAGAACTCAGAGCAAGAGAAGATGCCTTAATCTTAGATCAACTTAGGAGGGATAGTGAGCTAATAAAAATCATGAAGGAGAGAGAAGATGCCATGGAGAAGAACTTGCTACAGAAGGAAGATGCTTTTGGGTATTTGTACAAGGAACATCATAAATAAATAAGACTTCTAATAGAGAAAAGGGACAAGGAAATGGAGGACACCCTAAACTATAAGGAAAAATGTTGGAATGAAAGCTTAGATATGATCAACAACAACTTGATAAAAATGTACTCTGCCTAGGGTGAGTTTGAGGGAACCCTGAACTCTATTGGGCAGAGACAAAATGATCTCATCAAGCAAATGGCCCTTTCCATGGGTGAGTGCACGTGTGAAATGAAGAGGCGTGATCCAGCGACCCGCAGTCAGTTCCTAGTTTCTCTCCTTCTGATTGGTTACAAGTTGAACCAGTGAAATGCATTCCTCTATAGGCATGATAGAAAAAAATAGCTTACCGTAGTTTCTTCCCTTTTCCCTCTTTGTAACCAAATGCCTTACACTTAAATACTTCAATAAAAATAATAATAATAATTTGGCAAAAATTGGTGTTCCTCTCATTTTTCATTTCTTGTGTGTTTATTGTCTATTTCCTTTCCTTTGTGTTCAATAATTAGAAATTGATGAGATTTAGTAAATAGCTTTGCTAAATAATGAAGAACCCAGTTTTCTTGGTTTAAATTTATGAATAGTTGTGAACTGTTTGGTAGACTTGGAATGATTGTGGAATTGAAATGTTGTTGTGTTAAGCTTCTCTGAATTAAATGGTCTAATGTAAATAAGCTTTGCACTTGTAAAATAGCATAGCAACATATTTAGGTACCAAACAAAATTTTGATAGATGAATTAGGGTAGGATGCAATGAACTAAAAGAAAGTTGCTGAGTATTGATAAATGTATTTGAACTTGAGAATAAGGAAGATTGCAAACCAATTGATGGAACAAATAAGACCTGTAATTATATTTTGTAAACTAACGGCAGTCATTATGAACCCTGATAAACACTACACATGGTCAAAAGTATCTTTGAAACAGATTGTGCCAAAGATTAGGGACATCTTCTGGGATCAATCACAGTTAAATTTCCAAATGTCCTAGAACTTGTTAGATTATTAGTCAAGGTGAAATCCTAAGCAATACCACTAACAGGAAGTGATATAGGTCATTCTTGGAATATTGAACCTAAGCATACACCTTAGTTCCTTATTTGAGCTAATAGTCTACCTCATCATTAACCAGTAAATAAAAAGCCTAGATCCTCCCTTGAACATAATCATATAGTAAAAAACCCTTATTTGCCCAGATTACATGAAAAATACATCAATGATAGAAGAGGACAAGTTTGGGGGAATATTATTTCAAAGCACAAGGAAGGATAAGAAGGGTTGAGACAGAAAAATCAATTGAGATGAGAAAAGATGAAAAGAATGAGGAAAAGAAGTTGTGAAAAGAAAAGTGTCAAAGTGGAATAAGTTTGGTCTTGTAGCCTTCCTCCTTGCAACAATTAAGTCCTTAGGGGTGTTCAACATCTAGTACCCTAATACTTAATTGGTATGCAGGAGTTACTAACTAAGTTCGATTAAGGGTGGTCGAAAGCTTAAAAGGAAAAACATTGCACTATTCAAAAAACATGATAGAATGAAAAGTAAAAACTCTAAGATAAAAGGAAGAGAGTTTTACAGTGTGAATGTGAGTCGAAAAACACCATAGAGAGAGTAAGCGAGAAAGATGCACCAAAACAAATGAGAATTTAGAGAGTTGACATGAATGGAGAAAGTCGAGAATGCATATGAAGCGGTGGCATGTCAAAGTGTACAAATGAAGTCTAGTGAAATTAAGCCCCTAAATTAATCTTATTACCTACCCAATTACTCAGCTCACATTGCTAGCCTAAGACCTAATTGATTCTGAAGGTGATATCACTTATTGAGTGAGATCCTCTGCCAATAATATTTGGGACTTTGAGAATAAAGGAAAGCATACTCTCCAGAGTAACCTCCCGGAAGATTCAGCAATCCTGCAGGGAAGAAGAGAAGAAAAGGAGCAAGTCTGCACTCTGATGAGATTGGGATAATTGAATTGTATGCACAATAGAAATTACTTGGCTTTTTAGTGAACTTAATTAAAATTCTTCCTAATTCTGTATTGAAACAAATTTAGAAAAATAATTTACCTTCATTTATTTTCTAATTCCAATTGCAGTTCTACAAAAATGTCCTCAAAAATTAAAGAAGCTAAATTGTTTTGAGGACAATAAAGATTCTTTTCTTTTTGTGAGGACAACCAAAACTTTAAGTTTGGGTATAAACTTGTTTATTAATTTTTAAACATAGACCAATCGATGAAATAATTAACAATTCCATCCAACACTAGTCAGGTTGGAATGTATAAAACTTGATTATTCATTTGATAAAAACCATGTGTTTAGCCCTTTTTTGAAAAAGGGACCATTAAAATTGATTTGGTCTAAATCCTTTGCAAGTGCACAGGTCTTACAAAGTAATAAAAATGGATTTAAATTTTGATATCCTGTTCCCACAGTTGATGATAAATCTAAAATCAAGTACCCATACACTCAAGTTCCTTACTATTTGAACTCAAAGTAAAAAAAAATGATTTGTTTCTAAACTTAAGCAATAATCCCAGCTTAGATGAATCTCTATAACTTCTGAGAAAACCATTCAACTAAATGGATTTGGAAGGATTCCAGCACCGGGTAAAAATAACAGGAAATAGAATAAATGTTCAATTATGAATTTACGCATCATTTCTTATAAGTTCAATATTGATTTGGACCCCAGACTTGCTCAAAAGATGCAAGGTGAGCATAGTTGGATTTCTCCACCACACCATGCATTTCACTATTAGATCATATTCCTTTTGGATACATGAGTTACAATCAGTTACTTATATAATAGAAATCTACTCTAGATTTGGTGTTTTCTTTTTAGTACTCCATACCCATTTCTTGGGCTGAAACTTCTTACCCCTACAGACGAGGGATATTGCAAGCCATCTCAAGCTAATTATTAACTCATCATATAATTTGATAACATTCTCCATTTCATAGTTCGATCACATACTTCTCACTGCAGGATCAAGATCCTCTCATTAAGATTCGAGGAAAACCTACGATCAATTAAATTGATTAATTCATCGCCCATGGTGAAGCTAATGTAAAGGCCCATAAGCACAACCCATCTCTGCTATAGGTAGCCACAGCTACAGCATAGTGGATTCAGGATGAAGTCACGAGAGATGAGTTTTCTTCGTGGAAATGACTTACAGTGAGGCTTATGCTGGTGGTTTCTCTTTGGATATTGGGGTTGTGATAAAAGGGGTTGGTTTTAATGGTTAAAACTGAAAATAAAATAGATTAAAATATGGAAAGAGGTCCTTTGAAGTATTAGGACACTAGGCTTAGGTTCTATTGGCTTAAAATGAAGAGTTTCAGGTGCTACCTACAGCATTGGAGGATAGCATATAGTTATCTCTGAATCGGATCTTCATTTAGCTAAACTAACCTCATAATATCTTTGAAAATGAATTCCTTTGTATTAATGGTCTCGATCGGTAACCACGTGTCCCCTTAAATCACCTTCAATGGCTCTTAAAGTATATATAACCTACATGGATTTAACATTAAGTATCCAATAGACCTTGAAAGCTTGCAAATAATGCCATTCAAAGTAAGTTCAGAGGGATGAAAACCTAAAGTTAAAGGGAAGAGCAGTGACGTGTAAATACTGCCTGCGTTGAAAAAACTAGAAACCCTTAGTTGTGTGGATCACTTTACCAATATTCACTTGAGAGAAAAGGGTTTTAGCCACTCATCCTAAATCATCCTCATAAGGTGTTTAGCAGTGAGAAAAGAAAGAAAATAAAATGAAAGAAAAGCAGAGAACTTCTTGAAGTAAAGAAACTTCCCAAACCTTAAATAATCAAAAATTATTTAAAAGAATACTATTTGAATATTTATAAACACATAAATCAATACAAATTACCAAAGTGTAAATAACACTATTATAGGAGGAGTGGAAATGTAAAAAGAAACCAACAAGTCGAATATGGTAGGGTTAATTTGCAACACTTTTAATTCTTTGCAAAGTTATCTTGCATCTTCTTTTAAGTTCTGCTTTGTACACTCTGGCTCTAAATTTCTGCGATTTCTTCTCATGCTGAAGAGCGATCCCTATCTTGATCTATAGCCTTTAAAACAACAAACTTTATAAATTTGATTAGTTGCCTCTTTAGAGTCCTTAACATACTAGCGGGTTGACCTGATGGCTGGCCGAATCAACAATATTTATATACCTAAGTTCACTCTCTTTGCCGTAGTAAACTCACTGCGGTATAGTGGTCTAAGGTCGAACTAACGGGGATGGGTTTTTCCTCACAAAATAAGTTTGCGTTAGAGGCGTAGGTAAGGCTTTCTCATTGGACTCATCTTTGAATTGTGTTTCAAAAGTACATAAATAGTTTATTGAAGTGCAAAAGTGAAATGGTAAAGCTGAAATTTAAAGTGAATAAATTAAACTTTGAAGATTTAGGTCACCAACTGATAAGCTAGGGCAAACACATATCTCGGGTTTTATCCTCCTATGTGAGTCAACACGGGATGCGGAGTTATGGCCTTTGTTTAAAACCTAACATTCCTTTATCATTTCTAAGCATTTGGTAAGACCATCTAAGAATCCACGGCGCATCTCTCACAGAACCTTTGAGCCCCAAAATGTGAAGTATTGGCCAAAACAATAAAAGTCGATGTTATTTAACCACCAATTTGAAGAACACTAACATGTAAATGCTACCTCGAGGCAAGTAGGACCATCCCCAAGGCATAGTACGTCACTAATATTGGATCTAAAGCATGGAGAGTATTGTAGAGACAATAACATCCCATGTTAATACAGCTGAATTTAATAAGGGTACATAAATACACTACCAGTGACTTTTAGTCTGAGAAGACTAACCTATGAACCCACATAAGCTATTCCTTCCTCTTCAAAAAGGAGAGCAGTAAGCATCTCTTGAGTTGTCATCCTCAAAGGTGTGTTTGTGATAGGGAAAGTGAAAGAAAGAAAGAGAGAAGAAGAGAGAAGAGAAAAATAAAACAATTGTTGCAAGCATTAAAGAAAAAAGACTTAAATCCTTAAAAAAACTTGTATTCCTATATCTCCTCTTATTACCAAGACATGAAGGGGTATTTATAGGCCTCCTCAAGAATGAAAAATACTAAAACCTAACAACTAAAGCTAGATTACCAGATAAAAATGATTCTTAAAAATGGCGTTTGCATTAATTACAAAGAAACTGCAATGAGGCATGCATTTTAAGCTAATTGAAATTTTCATAAATGAATTTAAGCCAAGTCTTAGCGAAATTGAAATTTAAACACAAAGAGATTCTTGTACCCCAGTAAGCTAATGAGGCTGTACCTTCATGAAAATAATGTGACGGCCCCGATAAGACTCGCTAATGATTGGTGTTGCGAAATGGGTTCGTTCGCAAAAATTCATCATTTTATTGAAGCTTGCAACAGGTTGCGAAATTAAACTTAACTTTACACAAGCCCGATTCGCGAATCATTTCTTGAAATTACGTAGTTGAAATTGTTTCTGCAAACAGTTAACGAAAAAATCTCATTTTCTTTGTTCTTATGCCTCATCCTGTCTTCCAAGCTTGCATCGTTTCTTCCATTTTCCTTTGTTTTTCCATCCCATTTTGGCTTGTTGATGGCGAACTAAATTTCCGACCTCATGATTGTCATTTGCATTGAGGTTTGAAGTTCAAATAATATTACAAAAGTCTACAAAGCAACCAAAACTACCTCAAAATTGACATAAGTGTTACTGGGTAGAACACTTCAATTGGGATATATGACATGATTAATGATCAAAGGCGCTGAACTATCTAATATAAGGTTCAAAATTGCACTTTTTGAGCACTAATCACTACCTAACCCAGCGTTGCTAGTCAGCAATGCAAAACAAAAATTGAGATGCATGTGTTCGAAAGGTTGTGTTTCAAAGGTTGTTATATATATAATAACATTACTTTAAAGTGACTGGTGAAATCGAAATTTGTAAACGATATGGAAAGAATCAAAACCTTTGAACAGATTACAAGTCAATCGTGGATCATAATTCTCAGCACCACTGAAATTCACAATGGTTCTTTTTGTACTTCGGATTAAGCGATAAGCGCAGATGCACTCACGACTGCGCGACATGGCCTTAAGTTGTTGAGCGACCTTCAAGATGGGATTTGTTACTGCACCACTGCTGCTATTCAATCTGTAATGGGTGCAAATACTTAAAATCAGACTTCACGAAGTCCATGTGGGGTCCTGATGACTCCCGATAATTTAAAGGTTTAGAGGCGTCGGCCAAGAAAGGATCACTCATCCACCACTCTAAAGACTACCCCGGACTCCGAATAGCTTGAAAATTAAGCACCTGACTCGCTAGATTCACCACTATCACCATGTAACGAACACAAAATCGATGACTCCCAACCAATGAAGGCTTAGGGCGCGGGTTTAAAGCTTCGCATGCCCCCTCGGGACTAGTCTTTCGGGTTTCATGAAGCTCACAGTTTCATGCACTCTTTTCTTGCTTTTCTTTTCTTTTCTTTTTACTTTCTTTCTTTTTCTTTTCTTTTCCTTTTTTGGGAGAATATGACCCAGTCTTCAATATGAATTAACTCAAGCCTATCCTGGGTTGTAACAACTGCCTAAGCCAAGTGGCAAAAGAAAATTTCCACAATTTTATTCTTAAGAATAATCTACGAATTGGTGAATTACAGTATAACATAGGGGAAATTTCCAAGTTCGAACCATATGAACAGGTGAACACAAATTGTTTCAAGCATGAATTAATTTTATATAAAGTGACAAAAGTAGTTCAAATTTCCATAGCAATTCAATTGTATTGAAACATTCTAATTATCAGATTAAGCAATTCAATTAATCGATTGAAAGATAAACATTACATAGTGAAAACTGCAAAACTGATATTTACAAATTACCTTTAACCAACTTCCCATATATAATTTGAGAATTGCTTAAGGCTCGGGAGGATCAATGGGAGGGACTGCTTCACTTCTTTGGCCTCTTTCCTGCAGGTTTCACTCTCTGTCCATTGACTTTAAACACCTTGTTATCATCACAGTTTGTAATTATACCGAACCGTTTGAATATCTTTGTTGGACTATAGATGGACATGTGTGGCCAGCTTGAGCTTACAAAATAGATGGAGTTTGGAGTCACCATAAAAGAACTTGGTCTCCTCTTTAAAATCTATTCACAGATTTATCATTTGATCATGCCATCTTTTCGATTTTTCTTTATAAATCTTAGTTCAAATACGGCATCATTAGTATTTCTTCCAATTCATTGAGATCAAAGGGAGCCTCTGATTAAGGCTTTATAAATCCAAATTCGACTTCTCAAAATTACCCCGCATTACTTTACTCGATTTCCAGAAGGTGGCTTCATGCCACAGAACCCGATGGATAAAGGACATTCGAGTTGTCTTGAAGGTATTCTGTAAAGCCACATCACTTGATCAGCTGGTTGGTAGACCAATCACTTTCTGTTAGTGCTTACCACCTTCATTAGTAGATGTGAATCTCACTGTTGGCTAGTTCTACTTAACCACTTGTTTGAGGATAGTAGGGTGGCCACTTTAATCATTTCACACCATAATACAATGTGAGTTTCAATGGTTTGTTAAGAAAATGAGGGCCTCATCACTCAATAATAGTTTGGTACTAAGCCACAGAAAAAGTCATTGTTTTAAAAAATTTAATTACCACCCTCTTGTCATTGGTTTTGCGAGGTGTGGCAATTTGGAGTTTATTAAGCTCATGAGAATATATGTATTACCTGTGGCAGGAAAGGTCCCATAAAATCAATACACACATCGAATAATTCAACAGCTGGGAATTGAGGTTTAAGGCATCATATGGCAGAGATAGTTTCCGAAACCTTTTCTTTGTCATATACGACACGTTTGGTGTCTTGCCCAAATCAAGGCAGGTAGCTCCATTGCACCTTATTCTTTGTTTTACAGGCTCAAATGACCACCTGAACCTCTCATAATGGTTTAAATTCCCTTCTTGTTCCTCTTTAGAATTACATTTCTGATGTTGGTCTGCATGGTATTTGAATAAGAAGTACCGATGTGGAATGGTTAGCGAAAAAATACCCTATCAATAACCTCATTTGGGATTTCTCTGTAGTGAGGAAATTGTGATGTGGGCATGCCAGGGCTTTCCATTTTTGCAGCTAAGGGATTCTCCGGGAAATTCATGTTAATAGGAGGAATTTGCGATATCAACCATTTCTAGTTAAATGACCAGGATGATGCCACCACCATTTCCACACCTTTGCTATCTCCTAATTTACAAGAGTTGAACTCTGAGTATGAACCGCGGATGGTCTTGCTTTTGCATTTTGTTTGGTTAAGGAAGATATTTTGAGGCGAATGATGCATCAAAATGTTATATCATTGGGCCGAATATATTAGATTTATCTAAGGCATATACTATTTACTTGACAACTCCTACCTCGATTAGTGGTATAATTCCTCTGTCTTAAATTCAGGAGTTTTGCCATAGCCCACCACAGGGTTTCAATCTTCTCACTTTGGCCAATCAAAGCTCTATGTAATATCTTCTTGTCACATCACCTCAAGCTAGTAGCGCCAGTTAGGTGCTTTCGAACTATTGGGCGTGGTCAATCAATTCAGTTCTTCAAAAACTCATACTAGCAAATTTTCTCTAAACAGATTGCAGCATCCTTCTCGAAACATCTGAAGTTTAGCTTGATTTTGGAAAATCTTTAATGAGCAGATCGGTGAAACTGCATATTAAAGGTGTCTAGTATTTCTCATTTGTTAGTGACAGTTTGGAAATAATGTCGACCTTTGCTTTATCAACTTCAATTCCCTCTTTAGAAGAATAATGTTGTCTCATTCTTGGTTTACCCTCCCGTATTTCTCAGTTCGCACCAAATTCTTGCTCTGTACTACGCAAGATGGCTTCAATTGGTTCAACATTCTTCAAATCACCCCATATCTTTGTGATATCATCCATATGCACCTCCATTATCACGGCTCTACCATATTACTTTGAACATCGCGGCGCCACATCGTGAAAAAGTGGCTGGCACCACCACAGCCCAAAGGCATCCTCCTATAAGCATACGTGCCAAATGGACAAGTAAAGTAGTCTTTCTTTTGATCTTAAGGGCAATTTCAATGGAAGTACTTACGAATACCATCATAACATGGAAGGGTGATAAACTCATAGGAGTTGATGGAGTGAGCAGCAATGGGAGCTAGTCTTTCGTGTCCTCATTGAGCCTTCTATAATCTATACCACCTCTCAGCTGGTTGTAAGTCGGGTAGACAATTCTTCACCCTTCGTTTTCAGTTGTTACTCCTGATTTCTTAGGCACCACCTGAGTTGGGCTAACCCATGTGCTATCAGAAATGGGATAAATGATGTCTGGCTTGGGTGATTTCAAGACCTCTATCGAACTGCTTCCACGCAGATGGGATTCCTTCTCGGGTTGAAATTTACTCATAACTAAACTCCTCTTCTAAATAGATGATGAAGTGCAATATAGACTGGGTTTATGCCTTTGAGATCAGAGACCTCCATCCTGATGTGTTATTCTTTTGAGAAGGTCTGAGAATTCTCCTCTTGTGCGATGTGGTTATGATGAAAAATCTGGCAAGGCCTTTAACTCATTTACCCAAAAAATATACTTTAAATCGTGGGGAGGGGTTTGAGTTACATTATGTTGATTGAGGATTGTGGGTTCATTACCATTCGATGAGGCAAATTTCATTCTTCCTTCTCGGTGCCACGTGCTAAATAGTGCTTTTAAATTCATGTTGCTCTACAGGCAATGGGATAACATACGAAGTTAATATGTTTGCACTTCTTTGTTGGTTAGCTGTTCTTCCAGGAATAGGTATCTAAATCTAGGTTATTAAAGTCGTGCCTCATAGAGTGCATATGCTTTTACCCGTATGAAATACATATTAAGGTTCCAAGGTCATGTTCCAAATGTGAGTTATGATATTCGATAATTGATGAATTGCATTTGAAGTAATAAAATGATCTCCTAATATGATGGGCTTTGATTAGGACCCTCTTACATGATTGTATCAAATCTGTGAAATCTGGGATAATAAACCGCCATGTGTAGAACATCTCAATGGTTCCTTTTGGTATTTTAATGGACCTATCTGGCTGGCGAAATTAATGATGGAAGTGGGTTCCAGTTCACCCCAGGCCCAATTGTTGTACATAGCATATAGCCTTGAGATTCACAGCTCGAAGTGCTGATGCTTTCCTCCCGCGCGATGCCTCCAGTATTCAGAGATGGCGGGACACATGGATCTTTATACTTCCTTTGAGTCTTGCTCTCTATAATGCTTCTTGCTCGATTAAAGGCCTTTTATTTACATTGAATACTTTTTTACATTACATAATCCTTGAATTTTTATGAGTAGGAACCTGTTTAATCATATAAGGAAGTAATATTAAACACCGCACTTAATACTACCAACATTACATTTGGTGAGCAATTTGTTTCTTTCTTCGAAAAAACCTCTGGAAAGCTTGGAGGGGTATTCTACTCGCCTCCTTCCCTTTCCTTGCCCATTCTCTTCACAATGCCGTTGGCCATGTCGGGTGACTTCATTGGCTTTGATGCGTGGCTTTAATTCCTTTCCACTTAGTAAAGTCACAAGCGCCTTAACCTTGGTTTTTGCCTTTGATCCTCAATTGATCTGTTTCATTCACCACTTTCGATATTGTTGTCCACGGAAAAAAGCCTTCCCTTTTAGACTCTACAATTCTTGATTAGATAATTTTAAAATCTCCTATACCATATTGTCCAATTTCGCTGGTGAACTTTCTATTGCTTCAATTTTAAGGCTAAGTGTGATTGACGCATACGTTCTTCTAAATGTACAACACCACCTTTACTTGGTCGCGATTGCTGTTCGACGGGAAGATAGTGAAGCATACGTTGTATATATTGAGTGTAATCGGAATCCTACTATTAACAAATAAAGGGCGTATACAAGAGGTTTGGATTTCCATGACAAATTTGGACAATTTCTCGATTAAAGTTATTACAATTATACCATATGAAGCATCTATGGGTGGTTTATTTTGACTTATTGACCAGTCTTAGCTGATTATCTCAGAGTGACTATTTGATTGAAAAATTGAAGCAAGAAGAACCGGATGAAATAATATTCTTCATTTGCATTCATCTTGATTTTTGTTTCCAAAATCATCGATACGTTGAAGTTAAAGCGTCGATTTTCAATTCATCACCTATGTCTTGAGAAAAATTATACTTGTCTCCTCACCAGTGATTATTGTGATCACTGAACTTCCTGGACGGGTTCATCCCAAGCTTTGAGTTTGACTACATAGTTCAAAATCAAAACTCTTCAGGATGTTTACCAGTTACTTTACTGTAGTTTCGTGAATTGTTTTATGTGGTGACATACCATAAAGTGGTTCACCAACATCCATGTCGAACCCATAGTGTGGACGCGATGGTTTCCATAAATCTCTCGACAAGGTAAAATCTCACCATCTGGCGCAAAGGTATAATTTGCCTTTTCAAATTATTAGTCTTATGTCTTGAAAACTGAGAATTCAGCTTACGCGGCTCGGCCAATTTCTTATGGTTCTAGGCCTCGATGGGTTAGAGTCATATCTTGGCCTTGTCCTTTAGGTCAATGAAATGCTGGCAATCATGTCATCATCTGCTTCCCGCCAGAGTAGTGCAAACCTCCTCAAAATCCCTTGTAACCAGGTGTGCTGATTTTTGTTTCCATCTGCACTAAGTTATCTGTGGAAGTAGGGGTACCAAATAAGGGCCCTGTTTAGCTCATCTTGGGAGGGCTAAGTCTGAGAGATGGGGCACTAACTCTAGGAGGGTGGATGTGATCCCTCATAGTTCTATATGCATTTGGATTCTTACAAGAGGTTCTGGTTGGCTTTGTTGTTCTGGTATGGATCCATGAATTTCGGTTGCATACTTGACTTCACCCCAGCTAGGTCAAGTTGTGTACTTATCTATACAATCTACGATGTGTCTGTCTAATCTACTTTATTTTACAGTTGTTACACAGTGCGGTAACAAAAATGACAACAACTGCAAAGATTAAATTAACTATAACAATAAAGCGTGAATGAAAAAGCTGGCGAAGCAGTGCGATTCTTGCAAATCAGAAACAAATGGAGTTCACTGCAAGTGGGTTACCAAAGAGGTAAAAGGTTACCTTCATGTGATGTGGATCACAAGTACTCTTCAACTTTTCCATAAGTAGTTTGGCACCATCCGCGCGGCGCCATTTTGATTCGATTACCACGGTGGGGCATTTGAATCATCAATATTATCTGCCTGGTTCTATCCCTCGCATTGATCAAACTCTTCTTGATATAATTAGTCTAGAATTCTAGAACCACGGGGATAGGTTTCATCCCCTAAAGAAATGGTTTGCATTAGGGCGCAAGAGGTAAGGCTCTGTTGGACTCTTTGGAATTGTGTTTCAAAAACATCCCATCAGTTTAAGCCCGGAAATTGCAAGCGGAATGGTAAAACTGAGAATTTAAGTCAGAAAGTCAACTTTAAATTGAATTATAACGACAAGCTAGGGCAAACACATGTCCTCGGGTTTGTATCCTCCTATGAGTCAACATGGATCTGCAGTTATGGCCCCTTTTGTTAAAACCTAACATTCCTTTATCATTTTTCCTAAGGCTAGTAAAATACCTCTAAGAATCCAGCCCATCTCACTACATTACACAGACCTAAGTATTATGATCTGGCCAGAACAATAAAAGTCAATGTTATTTAACCTAATTTGAAGAACCACTGACATGTAAATGCTCTTATCGGAGGCAAAAATGGGATAATCTAAAAGAGCCCTGAGTCACCTGTCACTATTGTGGATCTAAAAAGCATGATATTGGCCAAAACAATAACATCTATATTATACATTTGAATTTAGAAAATAAGGACCATAAATACACTACCAAGTGACTTTTAGTCTGAGAGACTGACATGCTTAACCCCCACCACCCGAAGCTAGCTTCCTTCATCTTCAAAGAAAGGAGCAAATATCTGAGTTGTCATCTCAAAGTGTAACTGTGACGGGAAGCGAAAAAAAAGAAGAAGAAGAGAGAAGAAATAAGTATTATTCTTGGAGTAAAAGAAAAGACTACGATCACGCAAAACTTGTATTCCCTTCTATATATCCTCTTTTATTACAAGACATGAGGGGTATTTATAGGCCTCCTCAAGGTATGAAAAATACCACAAAAACCCCAGCAATAAGCTAAGTTATAGGACTGAAAGGTAATTCACGAAAAATGAAGGCGGTTGCATTAATTACAAAGCATGTGAGGCACCATTTAGCTCTAAGTAAGAATTTATTAATAATGAATTTGGCAGAATGTGCGAAAATTGAAAATTCGCTAAAGGGGTGCATTTTAAATGCCTGCGAGATACAATAAGCTAAGCGAAAATAATGTGGCAGCTTGATAATTTAAGCGCAATGAACCAATGTTTAGCGAAATTCATCATTTTAACAGGCTTCGCGAGCGGTTCACGAAATTAAGCAACTTGCGAACTGATTGCGAATGTTTTGCGAGAGTGCTAGGGGTTCTTGAGTGTTTATGACGAGTTTGCGAAAATCTGCATTTTCTTGTTCTTAACCTCATCAAATGTTAATGCACATCTGCGTTTCTTCCATTTTCCTTTGTTTTCCATCGATTTTGAAACTGTTGATGGGTAGATTCATTTCCAGACCTCATGATTGATCATTTGTGAGTTGAAGTTCAAATGTGTACAAAAGTCTACAAAACAACCAAAAACACCCTCAAATTGACATAAAAATGCCACTAAGGTAACATGAACACTTCAATTAGGATGTATGACATGATTAATGATCAAAAAGTATAAAACCTAACTAATATAGGGTTCAAAATTACTTTTGAGCACTAATCACTGGAGTTAATTAAAGTGATTACTACACAGTGCCAAAAGCTGAGTGTAAGGGTATGAAATAGCACTTTTGAAGTAGTAATCCTCCCCCCACGACCACTTCTTCATCCACATAAGCTAGAAAATACATATAAACAATTTAAGACGAGATGATCCTATATGCCACAAAGAAATGGTTTTCAAAAGCTTAATGATGTAGATAAAACCAACCCTTATAAAGTCATCAAAATCTTGCCATTATCTAGAAGTGTGCTATAAATTCAAGTATCGAATTTCCCTCCACCAGAAGAATCAGCTTAAACCTTTCTCAAAAACCTAAATGCTAACTTGATTGGTTTTCAAAAATAGTCACCAAAAACATGCCTCCCCAAACTAGCTCTTCTTCTGCACCTAGTAGAATTTGACCCGACCCTAATAGATCAAGAACCACTTTTATTTCCCAACTATTCTTTGTAGGGTGTCTTTGGTATCGAATTCACGATTGTCCATGCCAAAGTCCATAGATGACTCAACTAAAACAGGTTTGAGGCATCAAGTCTTAAGGGATCTTTGACCCATAACCTCTTCTATATTCACCGGACTTTTAGTAAATTCAACACTCTAACACCTACAAATTTTCTGCTCCACTATTCTGCCGTAACAATGACAAAGTTGGTGACTCGACAGATTTGGCTTAGGGCACCGAGCTTTAAAGACTTTTTCCATATACCCCTCGAACCATGCTCGGGTTTCAAGGTAAGCGTCACAATTTTCTTTTTCTTTTTCTTTGTTTTTTTTTTTTTAGACACATTGGTCTTTTTTTTTTCTTTTTTCTTTTTGAGACTCATTGATATTTTAAGGATCTGACCTAATACAGGTGGTAAAAATACTAGGCAGGGTTTTTGCAAGGCTTGGAGGCAAGCGTTTTAACTTATAAATGAAAACTAATATTATAGTGTGTGATTAGCTCAAAGTGGAGAGTAGGGTTGAAAAGGAATTGCATAAATCCAAGCACCAAGCACAAACAACTCTAAAATCAGAGCGTTGAAAGCAAGATTTCAATTTCACTCCATTTGAGTTCAAGTACAAAAAAATTCTAAGAAATCCGATGGAAGCTAAATAGAAGACTAAAAACATTTTGATAAACTAAATACATGTATTAAATAAAAAAAAACATGTACTATCACGTTAGAAAGCTATAAGCCATTTGACTACAAAATCGCTAACTCAAAACACTAAAATGCACTTTATTGCTAGCTCTCCCCCCAACGAGATGTTATTGTCCTCAATGTAGCTCGGAGAAACTTAAAGGAGGAGTGATACCTCCTCGGGCTAATAATGCAGGGTGGAACCTCGTCACTCTACATCTGTGATGGTGCTTAGCTGGAGCGAAGGATGATCGGTTAGTAGAGATTGGAGAGAAGGCTGGGTGGTGGATCTGGGCCTATTGAAGATCTATTCTTTATGGCTGCACTAATTGGAGCCTGGTGATCTTTGGAGAGCTGTATTTATTACCTTTAGGGGTGATCGGGATGAATTAGTAACTAGATGCTCTATCATCTGGCAAAGGATAGCTTCACACCACCCAGGTCATCCCAGTTGTTCCATGATAGTATGAGTACTTGACAAAAGGTCATGTTCAGCAGCAAAATTTCTGGGCGATTAAGTCTATATGTCATTACTGGGTGTTCTTCAAAAATCTTTGGAAAAACTCCATAGGTGGTGCAGATGTACTAAGGCCCGGCTTCCCAGTGGTGAGGAATTTGGAGGAGGTGATAGGGATGTAGGTGCTGATGGTGATGGCATGGGTGGAGGAGGATGAGTTGGTGAAGGCAGCGCGGGGTTTGCACTATGAGTCTTGGCAGAAGTGGGGAGGGAGCGGGGGGGATGCTTTCTTGGACCTCAGAGGGAACTCTGATGAGTCCTCCTCATGGCCCGAGGAGAGGTAGGAAATGAGGACCTCCAGGCCGCAGCCCCACCCTTCTCGAGTGTGAAAAGTGGCTCGCAATCCACGGTGCTCATCCAGCTATCCTGCACCATGAGTGGATTAGCGATCTATCTCAGTGATCTGTGAGTCCCGGTAGTTCCATAATGTCCAGTCTAAAATGCCCCTGTGCTTGCTCAAAGCCTCACTCAGAGGGTCTCGTCTCCCTTATGCTTGAGAGGGAGTGGGATTCTTAGAAATCAAAGCAAGTTACAATTTGGGTACTGCCACACATTCTAAACAAGTAGCCTTCCAAGAACAAGACTCCATTAAATAAATCAAAACATTCAAACTATGACCTTCTTTCAAGTTGAGCAAAAAATAATAATCAACATCAATTCATTCCCAGATGGAGCTTAGTTTTTCAAAGCTGGATCACAAATAACAGTGACTAACTAATAAGGTAAATTCACTAAAATTGCAAACGAACTAAAATAAACAACCTTAAAAATTTTCAAATTCATTTAATCGTATGGGCAATGAAAACAAAATTTTACAAAAGAAACCCAACTCGAAACATCACACCAGATTGTTGTTCAATCCAAAAAAGAACTAGCTAAAATGCTACTCTAAAACTAAACAGTGAAAGAAAATAATATACAGAGTTCCTGGCTACCTGTTCCTGGTTTTGCTAAGTCGGCACAATGCCCTAGATGTGCATATTTATAGATTTTCAAATAATGGGCCGCACTTCTAGGCACTAATTATGGATCCCCAAAAATTCTGGCCCAATTAGTAACTTTGTCGCGACATAGAAAGTTCTGTCACGATAAAGTTTTCATCTCTATCGCCCAATATCTTCTCATGGCATGTAGTTTCTATGACATACTTTATGCTCTCTTCTCGAATTCTGTTGCAACATAAGTTGGCAATGTCACGACAATTCTTGGGTACCTTGCAGCTTGAATACTTGAATAGTGTGTCGCGATAGCAAATTCTTTGTCGCGACTGAGTTTCCTTCTGATGCGCTACTTTGTGTCACAACATAGAATTTTTGTGTCACAAAAGAGTTTCTGAGTCTTCTGCTTTCATTTATGTTGCAACCTAGCTTCCAATTGTTGTGATAGAATTTTGCCTTGAGTTCTTCATTCATTGTCACGACGTAGTAAAGAGTGTTGCGACATTCTCTTTGCGGTTCTTTTCAACCTTTGTCGTGACTAAGTAAAACATTGTCGCGACAAAGTTTCTCACGGTTATGTGGGTCTGTTGTCATGATAGAATTTTTCTTTGTCGCGACCTAATCATCTTTGATCCTGGTCACTGGCTGAACTGTTTGTTGCAACATTAAAGTCTTTATCGCAACATATTTGTCTTGGTTGATCTCATGTCTCTTCATTTACATCCCACATTTATAAAACTTCTGTCCTGACCAATCTCTTACTCATCAATTTTTATTGTCACGACATAATCTTCTTTTATCGCGACAGAGATTTTTGCTTTGTTTTCTTTACTGTGTCACAACATAAGTTTCTGTGTCTTTCTTCTCAACACGCGTGACAGTGAGTACGTCTTTATCATATGATTTCACTTCCAACCTCGTATTTGTGTGTGTCATGACAAAGTCTTCTTATCCGTCATTCTTGACTCTGACGTTGTGTTGTGACATAGTTTTCCTTCTGCTCCCGCGACATATAATCTTGCCTTGTGGTCTTGTCATAGGCTGAAATGCAGCCATGACATAGAAAATTTTGTCCATGGGCACTTTGTCTTGTCTGTCTCATTGTTTATACTTTACGTCGTGACATAAAATTTCTCTGTCGCAATGAGGAGCTTTTGCATTATCTTGATTCTTTATGTCGCCTTGAGTTATGAGATGTCGCAACATGAGTTTCATTGCCATGTGCTTGATCAGTGTCACGACATGAGTTAGGAATGTCGCAACATTCTTCTTTATGAACTTCTCCAGCTTTGTCGCAACAGAAATCAATCAGTCTATCAA
Organism: Tetrastigma voinierianum; assembly: GCA_016808115.1. NCBI lineage: Eukaryota > Viridiplantae > Streptophyta > Magnoliopsida > Vitales > Vitaceae > Tetrastigma > Tetrastigma voinierianum. The sequence continues at coordinate 616,845 of JAEQBH010001582.1, forward strand.
AAACTATGTCGCGATAGTCTTCGTTTCTAGCTTGATTTTAGCTTGATCTTTGTTGTGACATAACTCCAGTTGGTCATTTGGGATTCTATCAGTGACATTCTGAAACTGTGTCGCGAAAGAGGATTCTACCCTGGCTAATTTTTCTGCTTTTCTTGTTGGAATTGTCTCTCTTTTTTATTAAAAACCTGCAAAACAAAAAGTTGGTGAATATTCCATAATTCGATGATAAAATGAATTATAAGCTTCTAAGAATTATGCGGAAAAATGGATAAAAATAGATAAATTTGGACTCATCGGTGACTCACCTGTGGACATTACGATACATGTGACGTGATGTGGGTGATAGTAGACTGTCTTACTAAGTCGATACACTTTATGGCTGTGCGGATGACCTTCACTCTAGAGGAATTCTACAGGTTGTACGTACAAGAGATTGTTCAATTACATGAAGTTCTAGTATCTATAGTATCGGATCGGGATCCCAGGTTTACGGCTCATTTTTGGAAGAGTTTCTAGCGAGTCATAGGGACACAGTCGATGATTATCACAGCTTTTCATCCCTAGACGGATGGGCAGTCGGAGAGGACCATCCAGAAATTAGAGAACATGCTACGGGCATACGTCCTTGATTTCAAAGGTAGATAAAAAGAGCATTTACCCTTAGTGGAATTCGCCTACAACAATAGTTATCCAGCGAGCATATAGATGGCACCCTATGAGGCACTATATGGGAGGCCTTGCCTATCTTTGGTTTGTTAGATGGAGGTGGGAGAGAGACCCTCTACGGGTTCGAATCTGGTTAGAGACACCTCTGAGAAGGTGGATTTGACTGGTAGAAGAGCTACGCTGACAGACAGCGGCGACCTCTGGAGTTTGAGGTGCGTGATTATGTCTTCTTGAAGGTGATACCTAAGAGATGGTGGTTTAGGTTCGACCAAGCGGGGGAAAGAAACTTCGCAGGTATATTGGGCCCCTTCGAGGTACTCGGGATGGTAGTACAGGACTGTGCGGTTGGCTTTACACCAAATATCAGTGTTAACATTGTATTCCATGTCTCCATGCTTCGGAAGTACACTCCAAATCCGACTCATGTGGTGGATTGAGGCGAGCTTGTTGTTAATGCAGATGGAACCTTCGAGGAGGGACTGGTGCGTATCATGGATAGTCGGGAACAGGTTTTGCGAGGAAACATTGTGAGGCTAGTAAAGGTGTTGTGGCGACGAGGTGGAGCGAGATGGGAATGCGAGACACTATGCATATGAGTGTATTTCTTATTTGAGGATGAAGGTATATTTTTAGTCATTGGTGTTAAATGACTGCTGCATATGCATATGATTTGAATGTGTATGTGTGTGTGTGTGTGAATTTCAGGAAAGAAATTAATTTTAAGGGGGGAAGAATGTAAAACCCAGGTAAAGTTGAATTTTTTTTCCGAAAAATGGCAAAATGATAAATTGCCGCTCCAGTGCAGGTTGCAGACCTAAAATTTTCTAAATCTCGAATGACGAAAAGAACCTCACCGTAGTATTTGTCTTGCGAAATCTAGTTACCCAGACAAATTTCGTCAAATTTTGAGATAGTTAGATTTTTCACGAGTTTCGGGGCGATAAGTGTCTAGTGGACCCCAAAAAACGGGATTTTTAAGAAAAAAAATCTCGAATGTGGAAAATAAATTAAGTAAAGTTCATATAAAATAAATTGAACTTGAAATGGAACGAAATAAATTGTTTTGGGGCATAAACGAACTCAGATAAGTCAAGGACACGTGAAGCGACGTGGGCTAAGTATCCTTAAGTGACAAATAGGGCTAAAAGAGAGGGAGGTGTTTGGCAAAACACCTCATTCTGATTTTCTGGTTCTACGAGAGGGAGAGAGAAGAGAAAAAAAGCATCCAAGCTTCTCTCTTCGATCCTCGGAGTTGCCGGTCGGAATTCGTCGAGCCAAGAGTAAAATTTCATCTACTCGACAAGGGCTACACATACATACCAAAAAGAAAGGAGAAGATCCAAAGGAGGAGATTTTGGAAAATCAAGGATTTCGGACTAGGGAGGCTTCTTACCTATTCTACTGCACTTCAAGAAATAGGGATTCTTCCTACTCTGGTTGATTTCCACTCTAAGGGGCTAATTTCAAGGAAACTGTGGTGTAGAGGTCCTAAGACCCTGTTGAGCTGATTTAGGAACTGTTTAAAGCCGTTTTTATGGCTTATTTGTGACCATTTTCATGGCCCGGTTTGTGAAGTGTCCATGGCATGCTCAAAGCATGGTTTAAGGGTTGCTTAGCTGAAATCCTTGCCCTTAGGGACTGTTTAGTTGTGTTAAAATGGCTTTAATGGCTGTTTTACGGCCCGATTGTGGTCGGCTTTGTAAATTATTTTGTGATTTTGTGTAATATGTCCCAAAAAGTGTTTAGGGGTTGTTTGGGATTAAAAAGAATAATCTGGGATGTTAAGGGCTTGTTTAGCCAGTTTTGAGCCTAGGTTAAGGGGCTATTGGGCTGTTGTTGTAGGCTTGATATGTGATAGCATGCTTGTTGTTTTGGTTGATGAATGTTAATATATGTGTTTCTAATGTATTGACATTGTAATGAGTGTTTAATTGGAATTATATGCATGTGATATAATTGTCCATGATACTTGATAAAATGTATGGTTTAAAATTGTCCATGATGCATGGTTAAATGTATAAGATAAATTGTCCATATGGCATTCATCACATATGTGGCATGACATAGACATGTAATGGTGCATCACATTGCATTATGCACGGGAAACATCGCATTACATGGGTGTGAGTGCATGATTAAAAATCAATCACCTCGCGGTGATTGATGAGTGGAATACTTGGATTAGGCAAGTCAACAGTCGTCTTTGTTGAATAAAATGGTAAAAACTTGTGTCGGGTAATAGCAAAAAGGGCTAGATACTCCCTTGGGTGAAAGTCGGACTGGTTCAGACAATCCAACAGTGAAAGTCCAAAAAGTGTTAGAAGGTGTGCGAAGCCCATGGTGAGACCTCGAAAATTCTCTGCCCACAAAAGACACATGGTTTTGTAAATGAAATAATCATTTAAGGCGTAACATCCAAAAAGCTTTTGGTTTATAAACAAACGAATTTTTGTTTGAAAATGATCATTGGATGTAATCCATCAATGACGGATTTTATCACACATTGGCGTTGCATTGTGTGGTGGGAGTCGATAAAGACTCGAGTATGGTGCATGAGTGAGTCTCCTCTCATTTCATTGCCTAGCATGTAGAATTCTAACCTAGGATTGCATATCTTGCTTGGAATTGTGATGTGAAGCTGAAAATTGTTAAGTGTAAGCATTACATGTGCACTTAGGTGGGGAGTAGCCTCTGTATTTACTCTACTGGGAGTGGCTCACCTTATACGGGATAACATTTTAGGTGCGGGACAAGCGTCGATGGACAACTCTCATCCAGGGTCGTAAGGGTAAAGGAAGTCGGATTGTGGCTTTATAATTACTTCTGTAATTGTTTTGTAACATTTATTTTTGTAACAAATGAATGTTGGCATGTAATAATATGTTAAGAGTTGAACTCAAAACTCTTATGGGATTTTTGTGTGAAATTCGTTCCAAGATTTTAGGCTCTACCTTGCCTAGGCAAAGGTGGGCTTCGCCATGGCGAACCCGAGGGCAGTCCTGCAGGTGAGGTTCTACCTCGCCTAAGCAAACCCGAGAAAGCTACTAGATGTTGTTTTCCTTCAATACTGTACATTGTACAAGATGGTTTTCGGAAAAGCTCCTAGCACGAAGGGGGCACTACCCGATTTTGTAAAATGGTGGATCCCGGTGAATGGGACGTACAATGTAGTATCGGGTCACACGATATCCACAAGGACCCTGTCCAGTTTGTAAAATGATGGGTCCCATTAAATGGGACACAAAGGTGTGGTATCGAGACACTTGATATCCACAGGTCTTCCGCGAGTTGATGGTTGATCAACAGACCCTCGGATTTTGGGGCGTCACAGGAAATAAAGGTGGCAACAGTTCACTCTTATGGAAATGAAATCGTTGTAGTTTTTTCTTCCCTAGCAATTGCTTCAGGAAGAAAAGAGATTGAGTTGGCGTGGATAAGTTAGAGTAAGCCTATCCACGTCCACCTATGATTTCAAATGCAACGGAAGCAAAACCATGAACAATGAAATAAAAAATATATAATTTATTGACTTGGTAAAATACATACTAATCGAAATGGAATTAATTCATGAATCTTCCATACAATAACCTATTTGCAGGTCTTGACCATAAAGTGTGGACTCTAAGAACAATCCAACGCCTTTTGCTTTCAAATATGGGACATAAAGAAATTCTCTTTCCCTCTTAAATTTGCCTCACCCCCTAAACCTAAATGTAATGTTATATTTATAATAGGGTTTAGTGGGCCATTAAATCCACTTACATGCTTGAGCCTATAATTAGCCCATATAAGTGAGTTCAATGGTCCAACTTAATTAAAACTCTAGTTTGCTTATCTAGGCTTAGTTCTAACATTCTTCCACTAGCCCTAAAGCAAACTTGAAGGCTCATATGGATCATAACACTAGCCACTTACAAATAGGTTTGCCCGGGGACCCATGGTACTTTCCAATTTTGGTTATCGTGGAATTAATCAGGCATAATTCCATAATTGGTCAATCAGACAACTATAGTAGACCAACTGCACTCCAAAATCAAAAACTTCTCATTCCAAATCATTGTGGAAGATTACTAAGACCTACTAATCACTCACACCAATTCCCCATGAATCGAATACTAGTAATTTCAAACATCATACTATAAAATATTGAAATTACCATTTTACCTTAAGGCTACAAGCATACCCTTTGACTTGATCATGACTATAAGTCCACCCCAAACTCAAGTGGGGCCGCCCTGGCCAAGGACAACTATGATCAATCACCTTTTAAGCTACCTCAGGTTGTATATTGCCCTATAATTAGGGTCACCATGGTTCCCATGTCTGGTCAAAGCAAGATTCTATGAGCTGAAGTAAGAAGTCATCCAAGATCACTCTAAGTGACTATCCCTAATAGATGGTCACAAGGAGAACCTCAAGATGACAACCTACTCCCCTCAACTCTCCAACGACCCTCAAGATTTAGAGCCCATGTGAGATAGTAGCTAGGGGAAAAACCATCCAAAGATAGTATATGACGATTTGCACTCCTAAGTCTCATTCAATATGTACCAAGTACATACTGGTATGATATCCTAGAGACCCACTCTAGTAGTTATGACAAACTACTCCCAATAATTAGGCAGATATCATACCACGACTACTTATGGATTACTTGACATCCATGACGAGATCATGAACAACTCAAACACAAGGAACCAATATATGTGTCCTACTATTGCATCCACACACACCCAGGACATGTACAATGTGTGCTTGAACTGAGCTTGAATGAACCTGTAATCTAAAGTAAATGAAACACCAATTTTATTAATGCAAACTAATTACATTATAAACCATGGAACTCAATAACTAGAGAGTACACCTAAGACCTATGTTGTATACATGAGAGTCAAACACTTTAGTCTTAAGTGCTTTAGTAAAAGGATCTGCTAGGTTATCCTCATATGCAATCTTTTCTACTATAATGTCTCTTCTCTGCACAACCTCTCTAACTAGGTGATACTTCCTTTCAATGTGCTTGCCTTTCCTATGATTCCTTGGTTCTTTGTCTTGAGCAACAACCCCACTTTTATCACAATACAAGATCATGGGATCATCAGCCTTAGCTATGAATCCTAATTCCATAAAGATTTCTAAACCACTCTTGCTTCCTTAAATTTGCCTTTGATCTTTGCCACATATTCAGCTTCCATAGTTGAATCAGCAATACATGTTTGCTGATTACTCCTCTAACTTAACACTGCTCCACCCAATGTAAAACATATCCAGAGGTGGATTTCCTTAAATTTGTATCTAACTAAAAGTCAGAATCAGTATATCCTATGGGGGCTAACTCATCGCCATGATAAACTAGCATATAATCTCTCATTCTCCTTAGGTACTTGATTATATGCTTCATAGCGGTCCAATGTTCCCTACTTGGATTAGGCGAACCTACTCTATCCTATCATATAACTTGCGTTTACTATTCAACTAAATAGCATATGGTCTAGTACAAAACATCCACACATACATAAAGACTACCGACTCTTTGAAGCATATGGTTGTCTTCGTGTATTCTTTTTCTTCAATTGTCTTAGGACATTGGTCCTGAGAAAGATTGATTCCATATCTAAAAGGTGTAAATCCTTTTTTGGAATCTTGCATGTTGTACTTAGACAATATACTATCTATATAATTTTCTTGAGAAAGTACAATAATTTTATTCTTTCTATCTCTTATTATCTTAATACCTATAACATATTGCGCCTCTCCCAAATCTTTCATTTGGAACTAAGTAGCAAACTATATCTTTACCTTTGACAAAATCTCAAAATTGTTTCCAATCAACAAAATGTCGTCCACATAAAAATCAAGAAAACCAATATATCATCCTGCATCTTTCTATATACACAAGGTTCCTCTTCATTTTGATCAAAACCAAAAGATTTGATTACAATAACAAAACGTTTGTTCCATGATCTCGATGCTTGCTTAAGTCCATATATAGACTTATGAAACTTGCATACCATGTGTTGTTGACCTTCGGTTATGAAACCATTTGGTTGCATCATATAGATGTTCTCTTCAAGATGATCGTGGGAAGGATGTCTTGACATCCATTTGCCATATTTCATGTCGCCAATATGCTCTGATGGATATAAGTATTCTAATGGACTTGATCATGGCCACTGACGAAAAAGTTTCCTCGTAATCAAAAGCTGATTTTTTACTATAACCTTTTGCCACCAGTATGGCTTTATATGTCTCAACCTTTCCATCTAATCATATCTTTCTCTTGTACACCCATTTACAACCAATGGGTTTAACCCCTTGGGCTAAATCCCTGAGAGTCGGTTAAATAGAATACATGGTTTCTAATTTTGATTTCATGGTCTTTTTCCAAAAATCGGAATCCTTATCATTAATTGCTTCGTAGTAACCTATGGGATCCTCCTCATGTGAATCTATGACTGTCGAGGAATGATTTACCATCAGCGTGAGTATAACGGGTGAGTGCAATGACCCTCCACTACGACAGCATGTGGTGTATTAGTATCAAGTATTAGTGATTGTGGATCAACAGGAACAACATTATTTTGGATGCTAGGGAATTCAGTCTTTTTTAGTCCAGTCATTCATATCCTTAATTATGTGATTCATGATGTATTCTTCTTCCATGAACTTGGCATTTGTCTCACAAATACCTTCTTATCAGGTTTACTATAGAAATAGTAGCCCCTTGTACCTTTTGGATATCCAACAAACCAATACAATTCTGACTTTGCATCCAACTTGTTAGATGACTGCTTTAATACATGAGCGGGACAACCCCATATGCGTATATGACTTAAATTAAGTTTCCGACCTGTCCACATTTCCATGGGTGTCTTTGATACTAACTTGGATGGCACCATATTTAGAATGTAAGCTATTGTTTCTAAGGCATATCCCCAAAAGGATAAAGGTAATGTGGAAAGACTCATCATTGACCTTACCATATATAATAGAGTTCAATTTCTTCTTTCCACCACTCCATTTTGTTGTGGAGTTCCTGGAGCACTAAGCTGAGATAAAATTTCATTCTCCTTAAGGAAAGAAACAAATTCAATAGACATGTACTCAGTACCTCGATTAGAACGAAGTGATTTAATGTGTCTTTCTAATTGTTTCTCTGACTCAGCCTTAAATTCCTTGAATTTATCCAAGGCCTTGGATTTCTTCTTCATTAGGCACACATATCCATATCTTGAGTAGTCATCAGCAAAAGTGATGAAATACTCGCAACAAGCATCTTGCATGGACATATGGCCACATCAGTGTTCAAATCCAAACATCCCTCAGCTCTAACTCCTTTGGCAGTAAAAGATCTCTTGGTCATTTTACCTTAAATACAATTTTGACATAGTGGTAGCTGCTTTAGGTTCAAAGTGACTAATGGCCCATAACTCACTAGTCTTTGTATTATTTTCAAATTTATGTGACCAAGCCTTAAGTGTCATAACTGAGTTTGATTGATACTACGCTCTTTTCTTTTCAATGATTTTTCTACATTAACAACTTGAATCATAACACAATCAATATGAGATAGATTATTCATCAATGTACCACATGTAACAACTTCATGTTCTTTCATAACAGAAACAAAAGTTTTATTAAAAGAAAATGAATAAATGTCATTACATAATTTAGAAACTAAAACTAAATTTTTTCTAAAATCTGGCACAAATAAACAATCATGCAAAACTAGAACTGAGATCCCCTATAGCTATGACTGATTGATGCTAACGGAAAGAAGACAATCATATTTATCTTCAAAATCAAATTGGTGTTGGTCTATATGTGTTCAATACTAGCATAAGACATGTATAATTATATATACAATTTGCACTAATAGTATATAATATAACACTTAAAATTACACGTATCAGTACAGGATAAATTGTGAAACCCCGAGAAAATCTAATTTTCTGAAAAAGGGCAAAATGGTAATTTCGGTCAAAATCCGGAATTTTTCTAGATCTCAGATGATGAAACGGACTCCATCGTTGGAATTGTCTCGCGAAATCTAGCTACCACGTCGAATTTCGTCGAATTCCGAGACAGTTGGAATTTCATGTTTTTCGAGGCACCGGGTGTCGGGTGCCATAAAACGACTTGTGAGAGACATGTGATGTGACAAAGGTCACCTACTACATGTACCCATGTGACACATGTTGCATGATTAGTGAGAGGATGAGATGAATGGCTTAGATTAAGCCATGTGTCAAAATCCAAAACTTAAAGGGACATGGATGGAATTATTGGAAAGTTAAACGAGTATAAGACAAAAGGGAATAGTTTTCTTCTCCAAAAAAAAGAGCAAAACGTGCAGTGAGGGCTGGATCCAGATTTTAGAGAGAGAAAGGGTGACTTCTCTCTAGATTTCTCGGCGTTCGGACCGTCGGTTCTCTTCAGAGCAAGAAGCAAAGTCGTTCCTAGCGGTGAGAGACTCTGCAGCGTGGGGACGATTTTGTGGAGTTAGACACAACTCGAGTTATAATACATCACATTGCTCACTACATTTAAAGTTTTATTTGGTCTGAGGAGTGATGGAGCGGCACTCATTAGAGGCCGTTTTGAGAAGAAAGACGACATGTGGCTTTGACATGGATTATGTAAAACATGTATTAAATTCTTAACTTTAATATATGTTTGTATTAAGAGTTATGTATCAACTATTGAACTATTGGTATATAGTTAATGTAATTTTGTAAGTATTGATGCATGGGCCCAAGTGGCCATTTTTACTCGCACATGGACTTGGTGTGGTCGTTGTTAATTGTTGGGATGGGTTTTGTATCTTGGGGTAGAGCTCCCCGTACAAAGGAGACTTTGCCCAGATTTTTCTTGAGTGGTGTCGGGTTGCAGGCATCACAGTATTCCTTGGGTTAACGGGTTGTCAATGGACCCCCGGGTTTTGGGGCGTCACAGCTTGGTATCAAAGCTAAGGTAAACGATTACCTTGGGAGCTCGGTGGGTGTGTTTATAAGTTTAGTCCTGATACCAACTTCACAGCTTGGTATCAGAGCTTAGGTATACGAATATTTAGGGCTTGAGGGACTTGGGCTTAGGCCATGGTCATAAGGTATATGAGCATTATAGCTCGATGTTGGATACTAGGGTTATAACTTAGTATCGGTAAGTTAGGTATATGGTTTACCTAGGACTTGATGGGAAACGGGTTAGATCATACATCCTTGGTGCATTTTGATGAATTAAATGTGATGTGTGTTGTATGTGTATTGAAATTGTATGCTTGGTGAATAGCATATAGGAAAATATTGAACACTAGGGTCGAGAAAATATGAACCCTAAGTTGAGGTTTAAAGTTGTTTGAGGAATTTTGGGAAAAATGGTCCAGAAAAAAACGAAAAAAAATTCTGGACAATTGCTCCAGTTTTTTAACAAGAACAAGTTGGGTTTTGTGACATTCCTAGAAAATTATTACAGTTTTTGCACAAGAAAAAGAGTTTGTAATTAAACTCTTGAAAATTTTGAATTGGGTAAAATGGCAGGTGTTCAAACTCTTTGCATCTTTAGGAGTAGCGAGGAGGCTCTTTGGAGGAATCGAAAGAAAATTGTAGAGGAAAAAAAATTTTATGAGGTTTTACAGTGTGTAAGACAGAAAAAAAAAAAAATATATATATATATATATAAAAAATAAATTATGATGAATTTATTTGGTTCTGCGAGAAAGAAAAAATAATAATAAGTATTTTTTTGGTGGTCTTCCAGTAGGTGGAACAAAATGAATGATAAGTGAAAAAAAAGGTGCGTGGAGAATTTGGAATGGAGCTCTTTGCCATTTTCTCTTTGTTTGATCCGCGATCACGGTGGGGGCGTATCGTGACCGCGGCGTGCGCGAGCTCATGGTGACCGGGACCGACCACTGCGTCAAGCATGCTCGGCGATAAGCCGGCCACGATACGACTGCGACCGCAGTGGAGCTATTGTGCGGCGTCTGACCTTGGCGGCTCATGGCCTTGCCCGGTAGAGTCATGATACAATGGTATGTATCGTGGCTTAGGGCGACCTTTATGTTGCAATAGGGGCAGAGATACAGTTACGATGGCGGCTCACCCTATAACAAGGAGTGGCGCGCCGCGACACGCCGCAGCGAAGGCGCACGACATACAAGGCGCAAGAAGAGCGCCAAGGTCGATACAATTTCAGATCGCGGACTTAAGGCTACGACACCGCAACGGCGTCACGAGTGAGTGCAATGACACGGCCACGACACGGCAGGGCATGGCCTACGGCTACGTCATTTACACGCCACGACACGTGCCATTACGACACGGAAGCCGAAGACGATCGGGTAGCGCCGCAGCCTTAGGGCGTAAGGCGCGCACAGTTGTGCATGCAGCCGGGTCGTGGTGTGATTGCATAATCTAACCCGCTTTTGAATCATCAGACCATTCGAGTCAACGCTTGGGACACTGTTCATGAACACTATTCATGAGCACTGTTCACGAGGTTTTCAAAAAAAAAATAAAAATAAAAAATTTAAAATAAAATAAACAAAATTTTATGAAATAAAATAAAATAATTTTTTTTTTTTTTTGTTGAATATGATTTAATATATGAAACTTATTGTCTTGTACTACCATGAACATGGACATTGTGTATAAAATGTTTTTAGGATGTAAATAGTGTCTCGAGGTTATGTTTACACCTTAGAGATAATCATATTGAAACTTAACTACCATTCACATGTGCAGATGGCTAATGAGGGCGAGACGTAGGGTCGTCTACGAGGTAATCGGGCCAGGCACCAACTGATTTTGACCAAAGAGGGCCTTGTTGAGGCCGTAGGATTGGCAAATGCCGCCATCGTACAGGCATGCACAGTGAGCCAGGGCGGTGTCAAACGACCTTCACGCTAGATACATCATCCCCTCCATCGACCATAAGGAGGAGCAGATGACATACGAGGTAATCCAAGATATGGGCAGGTTCGGGTACTCAAGAGGAAGGAAGATCCATCTTCTTCCAACCTGGGAAAGAAACAAAAGACTTCTCGCTTTGCACGGACTCCCAAAGACAGGCCAAGAGATTATCGTGACTAAGGCCAGATGGTGATTTAGTCAGCAGGCAGAGATATGCTATTTCGCTGACAAAATGGACTGGCGGATTGCCCATGGAGGCAAGAGAATCCTTAAGGTTATGGGACAATTCCCAGTCCCAATCATCAATGAGGACGAGTTAAGGCTGCCGTGAAGGATGGGGCAGATGGTGCTACCATTGCCGCAGCCTTTACATAAGGAGGAGGGATCATTTCAAAGACAAGGACCCTGTGGTTTCGGACAGCGCAGCCCCGCCAGCGAGGACAGAGAGGATACACCATTCCCTCCACACCCTAGTATGGGCCGAGGAACCGCATCAGTCCTGGGTGGTGCCACACTGTAAAGATCTAGTACTCGCAAACGGGTCACATAGGCCAGGGCTAGAGCATAGGTCAAGGTCAACCACAGGACGGTGCCTAGAGTTCCGTCGACGCGTGATGACGTGTTACTACTGGGCTGGCCACTCGCATATGAGTCGATCATTCCTAGGGAAGTAGAGGTCTCAAGGGTACAAACAGACCGAAAGACCAGATTAGTTTCTGATATGCGTGGTACGCTTCTACCTTGCACTTATCGACTAGAGTAGTGTTTGAACTGATGCACTGGTATTCATTCATTAATGCATCTCAGGTGATATATCTGGGGCTTGTGAGGTCGAGGCCTTTGTGAGAAGCTGTGTATGGATGTTTTTCCCTAAGATGTAGGGTGAGAGTTGACCTGATAGGTCGAGATTGTGAGTTAAAGATCTCCGAGATTCTACTCATGGTGGACCCCTGGGGGGATCGCATCGAGTCTGGTGTGGGTGCATGGTGACATCCCACGCTGGGCCGTGTGGGTACTGTGATGGTCATTCACCACTCTGGTGAGGGTTGAGTTTGTCTGGGACTACGTCCAATGAAGACTCATAGTTCAAATCAGGAAAATGAAGAGTAATGTGTGTCAAGTAAAGCAAGAAGAGGCCGTTAATCCCTGTGTGAAAAGCCTGGAGCCTGGGTGGAAGGAGACCCAGCATTATCCGAAAGGTCCTGTGTGGGTATAAGAGACCCGGGGAGATATCTTGAATTTCTGTGTAGGTGTAAGAGAGACCCGGGAAATATCCAAACAGGTGGGTGTAAGAGACCCGGAGATATCCCGACTTTTGTGTGTAAGAGACCCGAGGAGATATCCCGACTTCTGAGTGGGTGTGGTGACCCGGAAATATCCGAAATTTCCGTGTATAAGAGAGCCGAGATATCCGAATTTTCACAGTACATAAGAGACTTGAAGTGTAGGCCGGAAATTTATGTTGCCTTCGAGAGAAAACACACGGCCATGGTTACTCAAGTAGACTTAGAGTCAAAGGATGGGAGCTGGACCGACTCCTGGATTAGTTACCCATCGCTAATTGCATTTGAGCTCGTGAGCCATGGGCTCGTATGGATGTCATTCATGACACGGATAAGGATGACGGGCCAATGTGGGTTATCGTTGATTGTGACCTTGGAAGGCCATTCGCACACTCAAGCATGGGTTATATAGGGTTACATAGGTACGTGGTTTAGTCGTTTAATACTTAAATGATCAGTTTGAGGCTACATGGTATAGTGCACGTTGCATATGCATGTGGATTTGTTGTGATTGTTCGTAATTTGTATTTAAATTTTAAGGGGGGAGAATGTGAAACCCCGAGAAAATCTAATTTTCCGAAAAAATGGCAAAATGATAATTTCAGTCAAAATTCGGAATTTTTCTAGATCTCGGATGATGAAACGGACTTCACCGTTGGAATCGTCTTGTGAAATCTAGCTACCACGTTGAATTTCATCAATTCGAGACACCAATTTCACATTTTCGTGGCACTGTGCTGTGCCAGCAAAAATGACTTATGAGAGACATGTGATGTGCAAATGTCACCTATTACATGTACCCATGTGACACATGTTGTATGATTAGTGAGAGGATGAGATGAATGGCTTAGATTAAGCCATGTGTCAAAATCCAAAACTTAAAGGGACATTGATGGAATTATTGGAAAGTTAAATGAGTATAAGACAAAAGGGAATAGTTTTCTTCTCCCAAAAAAAAGAGCAAAACGTGCAGTGAGGGCTGGATCCAGATTTTAGAGATTGAAAGGGTGACTTCTCTCTAGATTTCCCGGCGTTCAGACCGTCGGTTCTCGTCGGAGCAAGAAGCAAAGTCGTTCTACGGGGTGAGGGCTATGCGTGGGCACCGATTTTGTGGAGTTCCACAACTCAAATAGGTAGGGGTCTTCTCCTACTTGTGCTATTCTTTGGCTAAGAGCCATTTTTATGGATGGGAATTTGTAGAGGCCTGGATGGCCTTGTTTTTCGGTCTCAAAATCTTTGAACCGAGTGGAGGAAATCCCTATTGTGTGGCCGTGAACAGTGCCGACCCGAGGGTTTCATTGTTCACGTGATCGGGTCAGGTAGTGATTTCAGGTCACTGAAAGGATTCAAAATGAATTGCTTCGATTTGTTTTGTACCCATGTGAGCTAATTTGGTGTTAGTTGATTGTGAATTGAATAATGTGGAATTATGTGAATTAATTATGTTAATATATGCATGTAAAATATATTAGTACGAATATTTTGAACTGTGATAAAGCATTCCATATGCACCGGCACCCTTAACGAGCAGGTGGAGTGCATGACACGTAAATGAAAGAAAAGTGAAAACGATGTTTTTCTCGTGAATTGGCTTAGGCATGTGTGAGGGAGCCTGCGAGGACTCGAGATGGGGCTCGGGGTACGTAGACATTCAAGTAGGATCATGTATTTGCTTGAGTGTGATTGTCACATGACATGTGCACTTAGCTGAGTAACCCAAGTAGGGTAATCACCATCGGGCATTGCTCACCTACAGGGAATATTATTTCAGGTACAAGAGCTTAATGAAAATTTTATTAGAGTGGCTGCTTGAGAAGAAAGCCGACATGTGGTTTTGACATGGATTATGTAAACATAGCTAAATTCTTAACTTTAATATATGCTCAGATAAGAGTGATGTATCAACTTCAACCATTGGTATATAGTTGATGTAATTTCAGAGTATTGATGCATGGGCCTATGGCCATTTTTATCGCACACAATCTTGTGGTCATGGTTAATTGTCAATGTGTTTTGTATCTCAGGTAGCTCGCATAAAGGAGATCACGATTGAGTGGTGTCTAAGCTACCAAACTACTTAGTATTCAGCAGGGCCGACGGTTGTCAATCTGACTGGTTTTGTGTGGCGCCACATAAATTAACTTCCATAAGAACTTGTTATCCTACTTTTGGCACGTCTAGCTTCTCAAAGTTAATAAGATATATAATCCAATCAATCTCAAAAGTCATTTATCCTTAGACGAGGTGATTGACTTACCCTTTAAACTTTGGCCTCTTTAGAAAATAAATAGGGACTATTTTAGATAGTTTATTATTTTCTTCAGGTTAAATGTATGCACCACTGATCTTAGTTTCAATATATCTTAAGTAAAGAGCCTCAACTTTAGGTTGGTTGCTCCTACTAAAATATTTATTAACTAACCATAAGAGAGTCTCTTAACTAGGATCCTCACATTTGTTCAACTTTAGACTGATCCAAACATAAATCCCAAGACCCTTTCAATGGAAAGTCGTATGCTTGCTTAACCTTCTCCCACTTAATTATTTTAAAAACTTGAGTGTTTTGAAATTTATGTCATAGTCTGTTTATTCTTAAATTCAACCAAATTTGATCTCTAAATTTTTAGCAAAATTTCTTTAGTAAAACTAATTCTAGAATAAGCACTACAAACATATTAGACATAATTTTCTCGAACATGTAAGTTGTTTACTTTAATTTAATAATTTAAATGGCTTAAAACAACAGCACAACACGTCTTAATTAAATCCATCATTTTATTAATAAATTAAATTATATATCTATTTAACACTTATCTATTTAAGGATAATTCTAGTCAAAATATAATTTGATTTCTAATAATAAATTAAATTATTTATCTATTTAACATGTATCTATTAAAGTATAATTTTATTAAAATATTATTTAATTCGTAATAATAAATTAAATTATATATATATATATATATATATATATATATATATATATATATATATATATATATATATATATATATATATATATATATATATGTATATGTATTTAATTATCCATTAAAGGATGATCGTGTTAAAATATAAATTTTGATTTTTAGTAATAAATTAAATTATTATCTATTAAATGACAATTTATGTTAAAATATAATTTAATCTATAATAATAAATTAAATTATATATCTATTTAACAATATTCATTAAAGATAATTCTTGTTAAAATATAATTAATTCAAGTTAAAATATAATTTAATTCATAATAATAAATTAAATTATTTATCTATTTAACATTTATCCATTAAAGGATAATACTTGTTAAAATATAATTTGTAATACATTAAATTATATATCCATTTAACAATTATCCATCAAAATATAATTCTTGTTAAAATATAATTTGATTTCTAATAATAAATTAAATTATTTATCTATTTAATAATTATCTATTAAATGATCTTTCTTAGCTAAAATATAATTTAATTTCTAAGAATAAATTAAATTATTTATCTATTTGTACATTTATAAATCTTGTTAAAAAATAATTTAATTCGGCCATAATAAATTAAATTAAAACTAATTACCTAGGATTTTTCTCAATGTACAAAATAATCCAAAATTAGTTAAACAATAAATAATCTACTTCAAACGAACTTAATGAAAGGAAACATATTAATTTTAATTAAAATTTCAACGCATTGTAAAATCTGATTTGTGCATCAAAATTTACATTAAGCATACTATTCACTAAACGACTTGTGTGTATAGATCACATTGATCTATGTGTCAATATCTGAGGTAGTTCTAGTGTGATCTAATGTTATTTACATGCATATCAATATCAAATAAATAAAAATTATTTCTTAATTTTTATTAACTTATGAAATATCAAGATTTCAAATCTGGAATCTAGGAAACCTACTCTGATACCAGATGTTGGAGTCTTGGGGTATCCCTCTAGAAATCTATGACTTCATACACAAAGAAAGCAAAACCTTGAACAATAAAATAAAAAATATATATTTTATTGACTTAGTAAAATACATGTGACTCCAAATCTCGGTGTCTGATAACCCACAACTCCGCGGACACTGTGGTCTCATATTATGAGACCTACATGAGTAAAAATGGCTACTGGGCCTATAAGATCAATACTACCAAATATACTACTAACTATATTACAATAAATAAGAGTTATTACTTTATTTTTAACCAAAACATATATCAAAATTTAAAGTTTCATACATGCGTTATACAAAAATGAATACTAAAGTCATAACTGGCCTTCTTCTAAAAACACGACTTAGTGAGCGCGTCCTCCCAGACACTCCCTGTACCTGAAATAATGATCCCTCGACAGAGTGAGCAATGCCCAGACATGATCCTACTTGAATGTTTACATGCCCAATCCCATGTCTCGAGTCCTCACCGACCCCTACACACGCCGTCTAAACGCGAAGAAAATACGCTTTCTAAACAAAAGGTTTTGTTTTTGAAAACACACTCACCGAGTTTCGATAAATATATTGGGGATTACCTCCAAGGCGACTTTTTAGGTAATCTCCAAATGTACTTATGGGTCCGCTCCGAGATGAACTGCTGACAAACTCTCCAAGATTGTTCTGAAAATCACTTGAAATTCCTTTCACAACCATTTTCACTTTCTTTCATTTTCGTGTCATGCACTACACCTATCATTCCTGGGTGCCCTTGCATATGGAACGTGATTATGCCATTTAAACAATGATGCTAATATATTTTACACGCATATATTAATAAAATTTAATTCACATAATTCATGTTATTCAATCTACAATCAATAACACCTAAATTAGCCTACATGGGCTAATAATAATCCAAGCACCATTTTGAATCACCCAACACAAAATCACATTAATATATCACGTGAATGTAGAACCTTAGAGCCAGCACCGCTCACGGCCACACAAGTAAGGGATTTTCTCTCACTGGGCTCAAAGATTTTGAGACCGAAACACGTCATCCAGGCCTCAACAAATCTCCATCCATTAAAATGGCTCTTAGCCAAAGAATGTCCAAGCAGGAAAAGATCCCTACCTCTGAGCTGTCGAAACTCCACAAAATCGTCCACGCTGTGAGTCTCGTGAGCGTAGATCAACTCGTTTGCCCGACAAGAACCGACGGTCCGAACGCTGTGAAATCTAGAGATAAGTTACACTTTCTCTCTTAAAACTACCCACACCTACTACACGCTTCCAAAGAGCCACTGCGGGAGAAGAAGTATTTTTGCCCGTATTTACTTATTCTTTCTACTAAATTCTCATTTTGTCCTTTTATGACTTAAATACTTTTGACACTTGGCTTAATCTAAGTCATTTATCTCCATCCTCCAACTAATCATGCAACATGTGTCACATGGGTACATGTAGTAAGTGACTTTTGTCATATCACATGTCTTTCACAAGCCGTCATACGGCACCCGACATCCGATGTCTCGAAAAACGTGAAATTCGATCGCTCCCGACCACGAAATTCACGTGGTAGCCAGATTTTGTGAAACCCATTCAAACGGCGGAGTCCGCTTGCCATTCGAGAGATCTAGGAAAATTTCGGATTTTAACCGAAATTACCATTTTACCATTTTTTCAGAAAATTAGAATTTTCCCGGGTTTTACAATACATACCAACCATAATGGAATTAATTCGTGAATCTTCCAAGTAATAACCGATTTGCAAGTCTTGACTACAGAGTGTGGGCTCCAAGGGGATCATCCAACTTCTTTGCTTAGATCTCAGATTCTAGAGAAAAAACTGGAATTTGTCTCAACCCCTGTAAACCTAAATATAATATTATGTTTTTATAATAAGGTTTAGTAGGCCATGAAATCCACTTACATACTTGCCTATAATTAGCCCATATAAATAAGTTTAATGGTCCAACTTAATTAAAATTCTTATATAGGCTTAGTTCTAACAGTTCACGCTTATAGCAATGAAATCGCCGCAGCTTCCCTAGCAATTGCTTCAGGAAGAAGAGAAAGATTAGGGTGGACGTGGATAGGTTGGAGCAAGCCTCCCCAGGTTGGAAGAAGCTCAACACTGACGACAGCATCGGCAGGGACCATCTATTAGCAGGTGTACCAGGTCTCAATAGAAACAATAAAGGAGAATGGGATGAGGGTTTCACTATGCTGGTTGCTTGCAGTTCAGTTGAGGAAGTAGAGTCTTGGGCGTTGCTGCAGGGCTTGAGGGTGGCTTGGGAAAGCGGAGCCAAAAAACTTATTATGGAAGTAGATTCTCTAGAAATCTATAGATGGGTTTACGGGTTGGATGAAATGGCTGGATCCCATGCCAACGTGATTCAAGAGTGCAACTGCACCAAGGCTGGATGACAAAATCTTAGACATGCACGCAGAGAAGGCAATCGAGCTGCTCATAAGATGGCCAACCTGGCTTTGAGTTTGCAGGGAAGCAACCTTACAAGATGGAGACATCCCTTGAGGATTTAGCCAGCCTCCTCATCCAGTATATGATGTGGAGAAGAGTGTTGGCTGTTTCGTTTCGGGATATCCCCTCTTCTTGATCCAAAAAAACACGAGGTGTTTGTCAAAGTTTTTTTCTACCCATGCATTTAACAAAATATCAAATCTTATTGACAATTGAAATTTTAATATTTAATAATGTCAAATCTTCTCATAATATTTAATAATAAAATTAATAAAGAAGAAATCTCATATTACCAAAATATTCGCATAAAACTATCATAAACATATAATAAATATATATTTTATAACAAAATTTCTTTCAATATTTAACACATCATATTTCAGATAAAATTTAATAATAAAATTTATAAGGAAGAAATTCGAGATTTTCAAAACATTCTAAAAATTCTATCATGTCATATATTATAATACATCATAGCATAAAACATTTAATACTCAAATCTTCCTGTAATATTCAATAACAAAACGTGAATTATGTTAAGGTTCACTATTACATCAATAAGGAGGAAAATAGAACCCTAGTAATGGATATCACCTTGAAATGCTATCTCCATGAAATTATTAAAAACATTCACTTTTGATTAACTCTTCACTAAACCCTAACTTGTAATCCAAAACTTTATGTAGAAGTAAATTATCTTAAAACCAATTTAAATGCATAAACATAATAGTTACAATCCTAATGGTGATCTTCATGCCATGATCCATTAGATAATGACACTTTAAAATTGAGTTGATTACCTTGTGAATCCTCCTTAGCTAAGATCTTCAACTCATTACTTGCTACAAGTGGATGGGTCACTATTGTGGTTTATTGTTGTAAGTATAACAACCAAAAAGCATGTCACACGAGAGTCTCAGCCGACCTTAACCTTATAAGCAAAACTCTTTGTCTCTCCCATCAAAGACCATATGAGTTAAAACCATCATTCACTATCATTTTGTATCAATAATGTACGGTGGGTTGCTACCTTTAATGCACACACTTAACTTCATAGGTTATGCATTTGATATTTCATTACTTTTATGCATTATATACAAATTAAATCACATGAAGAAGTTATAAGGGGGTTATCATTTCATTAATCCAACACTATATATTCAATTAATAGATTATGGATATTTATCTCTCCTTTACTCATGCATATAATGCATATATTAAATCACATAATGATGGAGTTGCTTATTTACTTGTAACACCATACCCATACAAAATACTAACTCTCATTAATAATTATCTTATATAAGATAAGATATTTGGATGCCTATTTCACATATATTATCATATTTGGCCACACATTATAGAAATTAGCTAACAATCTCCCACTTGGCCAATATGATCATATTTGTAATATCAAAACATAATATAACCATCATAATTTCTCAAATTGACATCACTTAAGTAAAAATAACATTTCATAGAATCACTAATACCAAACCATTGGAATAAAGGGTCACTGATGAGTCAAAAACTCATTTGATTTTTAATCCATTTTTCTAATTTATATTACAATATGAATGCTGATTAATATGCAGAAATATGGATGTTTTATCAACATAATTTTGCGTAGAATTATAGCAGAATCAAAGCCCCAAAGAAGAACCGTAAGAAACCAAATAATAATGGGCAAAGTCGCAACTGAGAATTGAAGTCGCAACAAGGATTTCTTCAGTCCAGTTAATTCCAGGTCATGACACCACCAAGACTAGTCTTGAGAGAGAAATGGAAGCGTCGTGATCGCCAAGTCATGACAGAAAGGGAGAGGTTACACTTAAATACCAAAGCACCCAAAGAATAGACGCTATACCAAGGAAGAGTTGCTGAGACAAAAGGAACATTCAAGGAAGAATGTGAGGTCGTGACACCAATCTGAGGTCGCGACGCCAAATGAAGACAACGCAGTTCGCAACATAAACTTGAGGTCGTGACGTTGATCTGTTGATGAAGTCATAGATGAGGTCTCTACAGGAAACTGTGGTTGCAACTAGTTCTTAATTGGAAAACTCAACTCGAGGTAGCGACCAATCATTCAGGTCGCAACTACATTTGAGCAACTAGGACAAAAACCTATAAGAAAATGAGCAAGCATCAGGTCGCAACTACATTTGAGCAACTAGGACAAAAACCTATCAGAAAATGAGCAAGCATAAGGTCGCGACATCATTTTGTGGTCGCGACCTGAAATAGAGGCTGAAGCAAGGAAAATGATTACAACTAAAGCAATACACGTTGCGACTAGAAGAAAGGCAAGGAATATCAATTGAGGTCACGACCCAGTTTTCCGGTCGCAACTAAAAATTCGGTATTGATGAGGATAGAAGGTCGCCACAGAGATGATTGGTGTTGCAACTAAGTGTATGTAACTGAGACAAAGACAAAGGGTTAGCAAGGTAACAAAGAGGTCGCGACGTGCTTCTAAGGTTGCGACCAGGAACATCGACAGAACTAAGAAGAACCTGTTATGACAAAACGTTGAGGTTGAGACTAAATGTAAAGAATTCAAGGTCGCGACGCAGTTGCAGTCGCGACGGAAAAGCCGCGGATAAGAGAAATTACTTAGTTTGAATCCATGATTTAGCATCGTGACGAGCAACATGTATGAGGACAGAAGCTCAAATAAAGAAGTCGCAACCAGAAAAAGAAGTCATGACTTAGAATGGAAGACATGGCCACAGAAATGTGGTCGCGACCTGAAATAGAGGTCGCGACACAAAGTGAGAAGGCAAAGAGCTGTCACATTCCCATTTTGAGGTCGTGGACTACTAATCAAATAAGGCAGTCATATGAATTTACTACAACTGAAGATGTCAAGTAGCAACTAAACAAGTGCAAATGAGAGAATTCAGGTTACACTCCATTTTGAGGTTGTGACTTGAAAACAAAATTGGGCCTTTCTTTTAGGTGACTGAGCTCGAATCGTGCCCAATTTCGACGCTTGTAATAAACTCTGTAAGTTTTAGTAAAGCAAACCCTGGGCTCTCAATACCTAGAACGAAGAGGAGAAGGGGACTCATCGTATATTTTTTTAGAATATATTTTTTTTCTTTCTTTCTTTATTTTCTTTTCTGTATCTAAACCAAAGGACTCGTGTAGAAACGATGAAGCCGGATTTAATTTCGATTTTCTCTACCATTACCGCCCTCGAAATTACGGAGTCTCGGACAAATTTTTAATTTATCGCTGAAGTTTATTACAATTACAATGGGTGTACTTGATCAATGATCCATTGTCGATTGTTATGCAGTAATGAGAACGCAGTTTCACTAGATTGGATTTATCGTTAGTTACAGTCTTTTCTGCATCATTTAGAGAGAAATACTTGATTGGAATTTATTTGATTGATGTTGTTATTGAATCGATCAGTTCCCAATGGTAGCATATGATACCATTTCAAGGATTGGTTCCGGCTCTGATTTCCAGGAGGCCTCCTCGTGTGACACAAAGATGAAGATTCTCGAGAGCCGGGAACATTCCACTTGCGGGCAAGGATAAATTACCATTGATGAACTACTAAGTCTAAAAGTTCACCGATAAATTCCTTTTCACTCATAATTGATGTTGTAGAACATTTATCAATGTAAATAATCGTAGACTTCTACCTTAATTCTGAGGGGAAGTTCCTAAACCTGTGTTAGCATAAATCTAATCAAGGGTGCGGAAGCAACTGCTAGATGCAGCTGACGAGTCATCAATTGAGTTGTAGAAGTTTTGCAAGAACCCCCGCAAAGGGAAGCAAGAAACTAGAATTCTCAAGAAATGGGTGTGACGATTGAGAAAGAAAAATACCCAAATCTTTGTAGTGAAGAAGGTCAAATATAAGTACCGGGTTAGGATCCTTGTCTTGAGAAAGCAGGGGCCTCTAACCAAAGGAATATGGAGAAATCCACTTGCATTGTAAGGCATCTTTGTGACAAATCCACATCCAAGAATGTATCAGAGTAATGCATATTAATGCAGAATTGGTTGTTTCACTGCACTTTGATAGTGCTCATTTCTCATGGAAACTGATTCAATCCAAAGATTTGTTCTTTTTTGTAACTTTTACTCTCTTTTATATTCTTGCATCGTCTAGACTATTATCTCTAGATTAAAACCATCATTATTCACTCTGAAGTTCAAATAGTGTGGACCTTAAGTGTTGAGAAGTTGATTCCTCAATTCTTGTCAATCCTGTAGGGAATGATATCCGACTTACATCCATTTTACTACTAGATGACCGTGCAATCGCAGTTGTTCAGATTGAAACCATTTTCAAATTAAGCAATATAAAGTAATTTTATCAGTTATATCCAAGTAACTCCAAGTAGACAAAGATGCAAGAGAATTGTAAGGCTCTTGTAACTATGTTAATTTGAAGGTTTTAGTCTATATAATCACAGGCAAACAAGTTTTATGGCGCCGTTGCCGGGGATTGAAAGAATTTGACAAATCAATATTCTGACCAAAAAGGGAAATGCTAATTTGGACATTTTTCTTTGAATTTTACAAAAGAAAAACAAAAATAGTTTTACTGGAAGTGGTTGCACAAACCACTTATATTTTAGAAAGCTTAATCGAGAATTATTTTACTAATACCACTGACTTCATGTAATCTTAGTGTATCTCCATTTCGTGAAGGTATTCATGCAATGTGAAGCCGTGAGTCGACTGGGCTTCTACTTGATACGGAGCTGGAAAGAACATTGAGGAATTTGAGAAAGGTAAAAAGAGCAGGCGAGGCAACTATAGCAGATAAGAGAATTAATCAGACGGTTGAACAAGAGACAATATTAGAGAGACTTCAAAGGCATGATACTATGGAGGATTTCCTCTCGAGACCTCGTTTCATCCAAGCGTAATACTTTAGCGCTAGACAACCTCGTTGTGGAAGCTAACAACTCGAGCTGAAACCACTTTGATCACAGAGCCCGAAGAAGATCACTTCCACAGCCACCCTACGAGGACCCTAATGAGCACTTGGGTAGATTCCTCAGGATGGCCAATATTGTAAAGTTGAATGGTGTAAGACCAAAAGTGATCAAGCTGCAACTCTTCCCCTTTTCCTTGAGAGACATTGCAAACACCCGGGTTTGATTCCCCTACCATATGGCTCGCTGAATACTTAAGAGGAGCCGCCGGAAGCTTATCTGGCAGAGATTCTTCCCTTCTCTCACCTCTGAGAGAAGGAAGGAGATCAGTGTGTTCAATCAGGAGGAAGATGAAAACCTATATACAGCTTGGGAGAGGTTCAAAAGACTGTTGAAGAGACGTCCTATGCATGGCATATATCTCAAGACACAAATAGACATCTTCTACCATTCCATGAATGATACCTCCAAGGGTATTATTGATGCTTCTTGCTGTGGGGCATTCAAATGAAAAAGTGCAGAGGAGGCAAGGGACTTGATAGATGACTACAAAGTAATATGAAGAATCCATCTAAATCTTCGTGGACTAATGTACAGAGTAAAAGGGAGTAGGGTCATTGAACTTACCTAAATGATAAACAGAAGCAGTTAGATGAATCATACCGGATGGATAAACAAGAGAAAGAGGGTTGCATTCCGCTTCATGAGATAGGAGATAAGAGACAAGAGAAGGAATGAGAAAAAGTACTGAGGGACTAGTTGAAGAGGATCCCTACCAGGTTGAGGAGGCCAAATACTTGATGAACGAAGGAGATATCATTTCAAGCCTAATCTCAACTTACCTACACACTATAATCCGGCACTCAGGAACCATGAGAACTTCTCATATGGCGGAGGAGCAATACAGGGCCCAAGACATGTACAGAATTACCAATAAAGGTATCAGCCAACAAGGTTCCAACAGTAGCAAGGAGAGAGCATAAATGAATATCAGGGTCAAAAGAGGGCCCAGTCTTTTGAAGAGCAGATGCTGCAGTTCATGGGGGATAACAAGAAACTGATAAACTTCCATGAACAGAAGTTTAATGAGTTGGAAAATTTCAAATCTAACATTCACATGTTTCAAGCAAACACAGGTGCATCACTAAAGAACTTGGAAACACAAGTAGCAAGGCCCCGACATATAGAACTGTGAACAAGGGTGCATTCCCTAGTGACACTCAGAAAAACCCAAAGGACTGCATGGCAATCTGTGAGAAGTGGGTTGAAGTGAGCAAAGAAGAAGAAAAAAAGAAAAAGAGGGAAAAGACCGATGAAGAAGAAGAAGAAACTGGAAGAGAAGAAGAGAAGAATATGTCAAAAAAGACAACAGATGCAGAAAAGCAAAAGCTAACTGAGCAGCCTGAGAAGAGTTGTGAGCTAAAACAGAAGGAGAATGTACAAGCTCCCACACCAGCAGTTCCATTTCCTCAGAGGCTTCAGAAGGCAAGGAGGGAAGAGTAGTTTTGTAAATTCTTGGAAATATTCAAGAAAATAGAAATCAATATTCCTTTTGTAGAGGCAATCAATCAAATGTCGAATTATGCAAAATTTCTGAAGGAGATACTGAGTAAGAAAAAGAAGATTGCTAAGGAAGGAATAGTGAACTTGACTGCCACTTGCAGTGCAGTGATCCAAAGAAGTCTTCCATCAAAAATGAAGGACCCAGGCAGCTTTACCATTCCCTGCTCTATAGGGAAATATGAATTCAAGAAGGCCTTATGCGACTCTGGTGCCAGTATCAACTTGATGCCCTTATCAGTAGTGAAGAGATTGAGTCTGGGGGAACTCATCCCAATAGCAATTACATTACAGATGGATGATCCATGGCACGACCAGAAGGTGTTCTTGAAGATGTGCTTGTCAAGGTGGGGAAATTTATCTTTCTTGTTGACTTTGTGATCATGAAAATGGAAGAGGATACCCAAGTTCCTATATTGCTAGGAAGACCCTTTTTAGCAACTGAAGCTACCTTGATAGATGTGAAAAAGGGTGAGTTGACCTTAAGGGTAGGAGATGAAGCAGTGCACTTTAACCTTAACAAGAGCTTGGAACAACCTGATGTTGATGCAGAGATTTGTATGGTTGTAGAAAACAATAGTCCTAATGCTGTTGAACTCGACTGATTGTAATCTTCACTATTCTATCAATAATGAGATGAATTTCCAAGATCTTGAGAGTATTGATTATGAATTATTGCTCTAGTTGGCAAAACAAAGAATCGGGCTGAGCTTGAATGAAAACAATCAAGAACATGTAACAGAAAGCTACTAAACAAGAGACTAGTGCATAAGGGTTAATATTGAAAGAATTGCCCAAATTACTACTTGAAATATGCTTTTTTAGAACCAAAAAAAGGAAAACTGGGGTGAATCATATCAATTGTATTGATCAAAATTGAAGAACAAAAGTCGCCATACCGAAAGTACAAGGAAGCTATTGCTTGGTCAATTAAGGATCTAAAGGGTAGCAGTCCCTCCATTTGCATGCATAAGATATTATTGAATGATGATGCAAAGACTTCTATTGAACACTAAAGGAGGCTGAATCCTGTGATGAAAGAGGTTATCAGAAAGGAGGTGCTTAAATGGTTGAATGCAAGTTTTATATATGCAATATCAGACAGCTCTTGGGTGAGCTCAGTCCATGTGGTTCCCAAAAAGGGTGGATTCACTGTGATTAGAAATGAGGAAAATGAATTAATTCCTACAAGAACTGTGACCGGATGGAGGGTGTGCATAGATTATAGGAAACTGAATACTGCAACAAGAAAGGATCATTTTCCCCTGCCTTTCATTGATCAGATGTTGGATAGGTTAGCAGGACACCCTCATTTATGTTTTCTTGATGGATACTCTGGATATAATCAAATTGCCATTGCACCTGAGGACAAGGAGAAAACCACCTTTTAGATGCCCATTTGGTACTTTTTGCTTTTGGGGCACTGCCATTAGTTTGTAATGCTCCTGCTACATTCCAAAGATGGCGATGTCTATTCTCGATTCGCAGAGGAAGTTATGGAGATCTTCATGGATGATTTCATGCTGTATGGATCCGGGGCTTTTGAAAATTGCTTGCATAATTTGGGGGACAAGATTTACGTGCCAGGACAAGCATCTAGCCTCGAATTAGGAAAATGCCATTTATGGTAATAGAAGGCATCGTCTCTCGACACATGATTTCAGCCAGGTCGGTGCGAGACCAAGAAAAGGTTTCACTATAAAATATCTTCGCCACCAACAACAATCAAGGGAATACAGTTTCTTGGGACATGTCGGTTTTTACGTATGATTTATCGAGACTTCTAAAATTGCAAGGTCATTATGTAGATTGGTGGAAAAAGATGCCAAGTTTAAGTTTGATGAGTCCTGCCAAAGGTCTTTTGAAGAGATCAGATCAAAATTAATTGAAGCTCCCATCATGGCAAAACCAGACTGGAACAAGGAGTTTGAAATCATGTGTGATGTCAGTGACTATGCAATGGGAGCTGTATTGGGACAGAGAACTGACAAGATGTTTAAGGCCATATATTATGCCAGAAAAACCTTTAATGAAGCTCAAGAGAATTACTCAACTACTGAAAATGTAACGTCCCGATCCCGAGATAGGTGTACAGTACATTTAATTGTAGGGGCGTACCCGAGCACCAAGTGTCACTTGGAGAGGAATTATGAAATCATAATTTATGGAACCTGCACTGAGGTACCAAGGCTGTGGTAAAGTGGTAAATCTAAAAAAAGGATATAAGGGCATAATTTGAGAATATAGTATGCCAAAATGAAAATAAAATAAGTTGATTTGCAATATCAAAGCGCTTGAGGACTAAATCAGAATTGCCATGATATGAAAGTCAAAATCAAAAGTATAGATGGGGCATAATAGTAAAACAAAAGTCAAAGTACAATATTAGCGCGTGGGGACTTAATGGTAATTAAGGCAGTTATTATAGAAGAGATGAGACAAACAAAATTTCATAGTTTGGTTTCAAAATTTGATAGGCAAACCTGTGAGGAGAAGGAGAAGAGAGAAAGAAGCAGTTAAAAGGAGTGGAAGAAGAGGAAGAAGTGGGAGAAAACCAAACCAAGGTATGTTTTCATTTTGTAATCATGGGTATTTGGATTTCCTAAGGTTTGGTATGGAGATTAGTGCTCCTTTGGTCTATGGTTTTGTGGAGAAATCACATTAACCCTAGAATTCTTGAGGTTATGAGGGTAAAACCCAATTGGTGTAAAATAAATGTGGAACCATCATAATTCTATGGTTTGGAAGGAATTGGTGGACCTTAGGTTGAATTTGTAGGATTTTTACCTAGGGTTTTGTTGTATGGAGTTCCAAACCACCAATACAAGTGTTATGGAGTGGTTTTGAATGACTATGTTGATTATTGAGGTATTACGGTTTTGAGGACTCGGTTGTAAAAAAACAAAGCTGAGAATGTTGGGTTTTTAAAGGAATTGCTGTCAAAATTTCTAAACCCCTCGCTTTTGTTTTGGCTATAGATTAAGTTAGAATCATCAAAATCAATTGATTCCAATTGGTCAAGAACTATAAGAGATAGGGATACAAATATATAGAAGGGACCAAGAGAAAATTGTAGATCTAAGGCTCCCAAATACGGACTGAAAGGTGAGCTCGTGTAGCTCACTGATTATGCTCTGTTTTGGGTATGGTTGTAGTGTTTTGGCCATAAATGGAGTTTCACTCATCCAAATTGAGTGATTCAAAATTCTGGGTAAACTATACTTCTAGGGGAAAAATTTATCTGAAGGAAGTACAGGCAAATTGTAACCCCAAAGTGCCCATAAAATGTAACAAAGTGGAGCTATGTGCAGATTCTATTCTGCCAAATTGAGTTATCTAGATGTAAAATACAATAACTTGAGTTTTGGTGATCCAAATTGGGTGATTCCAATTGGAGAAGAAACATTATAACCATAGCTTCAAATTATGAATAGTCCATTTCCAATTTATGGAGATAAGATCCCATAAATCAAGGATAACAGTAGGTGATTCAGTGAGTTAACTAAATCACCAAAACATGTTGTAACTTGTGTTATGTGGTCGAGGGCCTTAGAGAAGGAATTTTAAATTGAAAATTTAAATAGATGTCACTGGATATATAAAGGACTGATCTGGAGAGTTTCATAATTTTTGAAGACCGTTTGAATAATTTTTGGGTCATAAAGTTTATAGAGTATTGTTGGAAAAAGGTTGGCCAAAATGAGTGTTTTCTTTAGTGATCAAGGGTAATTTGTTAATTTGGCTTTATATGAATGTTGTGTGACCCTAAAGTGACTTACGTGTGAAGTACGTTAAGTTTTATGCTATACGCAGGTGATTAATACGTTGTCGGATTCGTTGAGTGTGTAGGCTAAAAAGCAAAGACGGAAGCAAGCGGATTGGAAGCGGTGAACGGTGAGTGTAAAATGATATTTTGACAATTGGAGTTTTAAAGTGAATAGTTTTAATGTTAAACTGAAAGTTTAATGGAAATGTTTATATAAATGTTAAGGCATATGGAAATGTTTCTTTATCTTGCATCAATATATATATTTATATTAAATTATATATGTATGCATGTTAAGGTATTATGAAGCTTAAAATGTGTAAAGAACAAGAATGTATAAATAATAGCAAAGTGTTTAAATGGATTTAGAAATGTATTTGAAGAAAGGTTTTACTCGATGGTTACTCCTAACTCCTATATGATCAAGTTATGATTGATATCGGCCGAGGTACTTTAAGCGTGTAAGGATTTAGAGGATAAAGTTATAGGTTACTAACTAAGGGAGGAAATAGGTGTTTAGAGTAATATCTTACATCGTGATAAGGTGCAAGCACCGGAACCCTATGCAAAGCGTGAGTTTCTCCGCAACGTAGTGGTTATGACTGGAATGAGACTGTCCCTCACCGTCAGTACCCGGAAACTGTTCGGTGTGTTTATCCCCTGGGTTCCATCAGAAAGAAAGAAATAAAGAAAGAAATAAAGAAAGAAAGAAAGTTTAAGGCATAAATTGATTTTTAATTATATAAGTATTTATTATTGGGCTATATACTCGAAAAATGTTATCTAAATAAAAAGGTACACTCACTGAGCTCCTTTAGCTCATTCTTTTTCGTATGTTTCAAAACCATTTTCAGGAATCGAGACAGGTGCGCCGGTAGGGCATTGATGAGTCTAAAAACTCATTAGGTTTTTAATCCATTTTTCTGACTTTATTATGAGATAAACGTTGAATTTTTTGAAGAAAAGTGGATAATTGACTCAAATTTCATTTTGCAGGAAAATACAGCAGAAACTCAAATTTTAGCAAAAATCGTAAGAAATCGCCAGCCAGTAATTGAAGTCACGACCGGGAGTTAGGTCGCGATGCAAGCTCGCTGCCGCCCATTCCAAGTCACGACATCAACAAACGGCCAAGAAGAAATATAAAACTTGAACAAATGAAGTCGCGACTTGAAGAAGGAGGTTGCGACAAAGAAGACGTGGTCGAGACTAAATGAAACAGTCAAATGAAGAAATTCATGTTGCAACATCATTTCGATGTCGCGACGCCAAAAGGAGATTAATGATGTCGAGACATAACTCTGAGGTCGCGACAAGGATCTGTCTATGAAGCCATAAGAGAGGTCTTCGCATGTAAAAGAAGTCGCAACTTGTTTTTAATTAAAGGGTCAAATTGAAGTCGCAACATGCTATACAGGTCGCGACATGAAAATGTGAATCAAGTCTTGACAAGAAATGATGTCGCGACTCACTCATTCAGCTTAACCTTAAGAAGAGGTGAATGTATAAAGGATGTCGCGACATCACTTTGATGTCGCAACCTGGAAAATAGTTGGAAAGAAAGAAATCAGCTGCAACGTGGAAATGAGGTTGCAACCTGAAGAAAAGAAATGGAAAGCAAAAGAGGTCGCGATATCACCAAGTGAGGTCGCAGAAGAAAAATGAAAGCAGAAGACAAAGAAAACACTAACAGAATTGCACCAAGAAATCAAAGTCACAACATGGAAGTCGCCTTTACAAAATGTTAAAGTGGTCGCACCTAAAAATGATGTCGCTATTGAAGCGTGACCGAAGGTCGCGTACATCAACACTAAGGAACAATGTAAGATGTCGCGACATCACTGGCGTCGAGACCATCGATCGCCAAAGACAAACTCCAAAGCAAATGTAGTACAGAGTCGCTGACCGATCATGAGCCATCAAGAGATTCCATGTCGACATCAACTTGAGGTCGCGATTAAAGAAATGTTGAGCCGGGCTTTTCTTGATTTCCACCGAGCATTTTGGGATTCGCCCGTATTCTTTTACAAGATAAATAGATAGCTTTAGAATGGTAAAGCGCTTTTCTCCTTCATGACCTTAAAAGGGAAAAGAAGAGGAATCAAAGGTATATTATAGAGGATTTTTATTTTTAGATTTTTTTTTGTTTTATTTTCTGGTTTTGAATCTGCGAACTGTGCAGAGACGAGTAGAGCTGGATTTTTAGTTTTATTATTTTTCTTAAGCATTACTGCCTGGAAATTTATGAAATCTAGACAAATTTCTCAATTCATTTCTTCGCCTTTATTGCAATTACAAAGGCTGAAGGTGACGGCATCTACTTCTTTGATTCGGCAAATGCAAGAATCAGATATGTACTCGCCTGGATTTGATTTACATTTGTTGCGCCTTCGCACAATTTACGAGAATTAATTTGGGTCTGCTTTACTTAATCGGTGTCGCTTTTAATGGATAAGTTCCCACAGGTTCAGTACCAGTCGAGGAATGTATCTTACTCGATATCCGTGATGCCCTCCGAGTGACACGCAGACTGGGAGATTCCGGTCGAGACATTCTTTTCTGGGTATGTTCGACTACCATTGACGAACTACTGAGCTCTGAGAGTTCATTTTGATAAATCCCCCATTCGCTCATAATTGAAGTCAGAGGGGTGTATTTAACAATATAAATAATCGTAGAGTTCACTTAACCCACAAAAATGCTCCGATCCTGTTAGCTTAGATCTAATTAAGGAAAGGGATAAACCCATAGATCTGGAGGTTGTTTACCCATTGCAGTGTGTTCATTAAACTGAAGGTAAAGTAAAGTTCACACAAATAAAAATGGGTGAAGTATTGAGAAAGAAAAATACCCGCATCTTGCAAGAGAATGTGGGAATACGGGTAGATGGCTGATTCGTCTTTCGAGTAGCGCGATATTAAATCACTGAAACGGAGAAATCCAATTCCAATACTAGGAAATCTTGACAAAAAATCATATCCATATAGAACGTGAGTAAGATATAGTGCCGGAATCGGATCGTCTATCAGATTTCATCGATGGTTTTTGCTTTCTACGTGAACCGGTTCAATCCATTCTTTTATATACAAGTTATTTTTAGTCATTTACTTTTGTTTTTAGTTTAGTTTGAACATATTAAATGGTATAGATTTTTAATTTTTGGTAGTTTATAATATCTATTTCTCGAGTTTTGAGTCCATAAAATAGTATGAAATTTTAGTAGTCGAGTAATCAATTGCACTGCCATCTAATCTCTCGTGGAATGATACCTGGACTTACATTCAGATTTACTACTTGTATGGCCTGTGCACTTGCAGTGTCATAGACTGAACCCTTATTTTTAACCTTTAACATTTAGAGAAATTTATTTAAGCAATTCAACCAGGCGACATGGATACAAGAGAATTGTAAGGCTCTTGTAGCTATGTTAATTTGAGGGGTTTTAGTCTATATAGAAAAAGGCAAACAAGTTTTTATGGCGCCGTTGCCGGGGATTGAAAGAATTAATTAGATCAATATTCTGACGAAAGAAGGAAATACTAATTTGGACATTTTAAGAAAATAACAAAAATAGTTTTGAAAGCAGTGGCTACACCAACCACTAATCTTTAACAAGCTATGTTGAAAATATTTGTTTAGTTTGACTAATTCTATTAACTGGCGTGCTTTGATTTCGTGAAAACCTTAATGCATAGGAAACAGATTTCGACTCGATCTCCACAGACACGACTGGAGAGAACACTGTGTAGAGCTTAAGAAAGATAAGAGCGTAAAACGCAACTAAGGGCGTGATGAGAGACATGACCGCATGCAGGAATGTGAGGATTAAAGACAAAAGGCCCCCATTAATGATAATAATGGAGGATTTCGGAGGCCTATTATCCAGAAGAGTATTCGTAATCGACAGCCACCGATGCAAACAATTTCAACTTAAACCAAAGATTGATTACAATGGTTCAAGAACATCGCCCATCGAAGTCACTCTAATAAGACCTAAACGAACACTGAAGATTTTCAGAAGGCTAATATAGTGAAGCCGAATGGTGTGAGACCGTATGGTGATAAAGTTGCATCTCTTTCCTATTTTTTAGAGATATAGTAGCCACATGGTACGAATCATTACCATATGGTTCGATTGATACTTGGGAAGAGTTGGTAGAAGCCTACTTGGGCAGATTCTTTCCCCCATCTCTCACTTCAGAGAGACGAAAAGAGATAATAGTATTTCAACAAGGGGAAGATGAGAGCCTATATGTAGCTTGGGAAAGATTCAAGAGGTTGCTGAAGAGGTGCCTAATGCATGGAATAGATCTGAAGACCCAGATGGACATAGTGTATCATGCTCTAAATGATACATCTAAGGGAATTATCGATGCTTCATGTTGTGGAGCATTCAAACGAAAAAGTGCTGAAGAGGCGAGAGATCTGATAGAAGACTTGGCAAAATGTAATATGAAAGCTCCATCTGAGTTTTCAAGAGGAAGCAACAGAGGAAAAGGGGTCATGGAGCTGAGCAAGATGACAGCCATGGAAGCAAAGTTGGATGCCATAATGCATAGGATGGACAAACAAGAGAGAAAGATGCACACTGCTCATGAAATAGGAGCAGTAGAAAGAGAACTCATGAGAAGAAGTGTTGATGTGCCAACAGAAGAAGATTCTTATGGTGCTAAGGAGGTTAAGTACGTGAACGAGCAAAGAAGTTATCATTTTAAGCCAAATCCTAACCTGCCCACACACTACAATCCATCATTGAGGAACCATGAGAATTTCTCATATGGGCGGAGGGGCACACGCCCAAGGTAGGATGCTCAACAAGGATATCGCAGCTCACCAAGGTTCCAGCAGCAGCAAGAAGGGGAGGTGAAGGCGTAAATGAATATCGTGGTCGGGAGGAGAACCTAAACCATTTGAAGAAACAAATGTCATAGCCCCACGGGGACAACAAGAGGCTATTACAATTCCATGAACAGAAAATATCTGACTTGGAAGCTTTCAAGTCTGATACTCAAATGTTTCAGAAGAATACTAGTGCCTCGCTGAAAAATTTAGAGACACAAGTAGGGCAACTGGCCCTGAACATGCCAAATCAGAGCAAGGGAACATTCCCTAGTGATACTCAGAAGAACCCAAAAGACTGCATGGCAGTACAATTAAGAAGTGGGAAGGATTTGAGCAGCAACAAAAAGACAGAAAGAAAAGAAGAGACTGAGGCAGAGAAAGAAGAGACTAAGAAAGAAGGAGAGAAGAACAAAGAAGATTGAAATAAACAAAGAAAGTAATAAATCTTAAAAGAAGGAAGGAGTACCAGCTTATACACCTCGCGCTATTTCCACAGAGACTCGTGGTCAAGAAGAGAAGAACAGTTTTCTAAATTCTTGGATATTTTTAAGAAAATAGAAATAAATATCCCATTTGGCAGAGGTAATTATCAAATGCCTCTTATGCAAAATTTCAAGGAGATAATGAGCAAGAAAAGGAAGATAGCCGAGAGGGAATAGTAAACTTGATCATACTTGCAAGGCCATTATCCAACAGAAGCTCCTAGCAAAGATGAAAGACCCTGGTAGTTTCACCATTCCCTGCTCCATAGGGGAATATGAATTCAAGAAAGCTTTATGTGATTCTGGTGCAAGTATAAATTTGATGCCTCATCGCTTGTGCAGAGACTTAGTTTTTTTTTTTTTGGGGGAACTTACCCCAACAGCAATTGGCATTGTGATATATATCGATCAATGGCAATAACCCTGTAACACCCCAAAATACCCTAAAATTTTTATAATAAAAAATTATTATATATTCGTATAATTGGAGCCAATCCTGGGTATTTTCTGGAAATTTTTTTAATATTGATTAGATTATTGTTGAATCCAGAATGTCCCAAGTGAAAAGAGAAAATATAGAAATTGTAAAATGGGGGACCCAAGGGTCAATCATCAGAATAAGTTTATGTCTAAGGATATTAGGAGAAATAAATGAGTAAAAGGAAAAACAAGAAATGACATGGCATGTAGGAAAGAGGAGGAAGCTCTTCCTTTTTAAAAGTACGACAGAGTGATCCAGGTGAAAAGAAAAATAGAGAAAAGGAAAGTTAGAGACAGAGGCTCCACCTTCTCTCTAGATTTTCCGACGACTGACTATGGCCTCCTGGCCTACACGAAGGGAAGTCCTTCCTAGTGACAAGACCTACAAGTAGAGACTGAATCGGACTTTCGACAAACTCCATGAGGTAGGTCTTCCTATTTATCTTCTTCTACTCCTAAGGATTGTTGGGTAGTTATCCGGCCTTAGGGGAAAGTTTGGTTGCATTTCAAACTACGTGAAGCTACCACATTGTAGCGCAGCCTAACCGAACCTTAGAGCTGATTGGGCACGAAGTGAAGGGAAATTGGTAGTGTGTCCTTCTAGTAATTGTAGCCACATCACAGTTTGATGTTAAGATTTTGAATTTCTCAATTTGGACCTCTTTAGACTAAGTTATATTCCTTTAATGAGGTCAGCCCACCTAAACTGGGTAGGGTCACTATTCAGCCGGTCAACTAGCCGCACTCTTAGAATGGGTTTTGGATCAGAAATAAAGCGTGTTTAGCATTAAGTCCTTCTTCTAATCAGCTGTTAACAATAATCTGATGTTAGCTTTGAATTTCTATCTGACTTCCGTAGACCAAGTTATGGTCTTTACTCCGAATACCAAATGGGCCGCGGTCGCCAAACCGAGGTCGTCAAACCGAGGTCACAACGCTGGTCGCCAAACAAAGGTCGCGGAAACAGCGTCGCCAAACAAAGGTCGCCAAACAAAGGGTCGCCAAACGCTGGTCGCCAACCGAGGTCGCCAAAACGCTGGTCGCCAAACGCGGTCGCCAAACAAAGGGTCACAAACAATGATCGGGCCAAACAAAGGTCGCCAAACAAAGGCTGCCAAACAAGGTCGCCAAATAGGTGGTCGCCCAACAGCTGGTCGCCCAACGCTGGTCGCCCAACAAAGGGTCGCCAAAATAGCGGTCGCCCAACAGTGGTCGTCCGCCAGCGGTCGTCCAACAGCGGGTCGCCAAATGCTGTCAAGCCAAACAAAGGCTCGTCGGGCCTCAGTCAGTCGTCAGCTGACTACGCATGACCCTCCAACTTCGAAGGTCATATCCCTTCGCTTGAACTCCGATTTAAGTGTTCTCGACTCTAAGTGGAAAGCCCATGGAGTCAAGAATACATTCATATGCCTGGAAGAGGATGTTAGATGTCAGACTGAGGTGTTTGACTGAGCTCGTCACCAGTGCAGCCGCCAATTCAGGTCACCGTCAGTTGACTACATGACTTCCAACTGAAGGTCATATCTCCTTCATTTGAACTCCGACATTTGGGTGTTCTTGACTCTATGGAGTTCCCATTGAGTCAAGAATACATTAATATTCCTGAGGAGTATAGGAAGATGTTTGACTGAGGTGGTAGACAAGCTCGTCCAGTCTCGGGTCTGCTCGCCGGGCTCAGATTTGACTGTATGACCCCTCCAACTCGAAGGTCCTAACTCCTACGTCCGAGCTCCGATTCGAAAGTGTTCTTGCACCTATGGAAAACCCATTGAGTCAAGAATCCATCTACATATAGAATGTTTAAATTGGAACTCATATATTAAACTCCGAAAATCAATCCTAACCAAAACTACTAGTACATACGAATAATATTATTTTTTAATGGTTTTGGAATAGGGACTGACGCGGAGGAAAAGCCAAACTTAGATTGAGATTCCAAGGATTGGAATCAAAGTGAAAAAAAAATTTTGGGTTTGTTCTACCTACTCCTATTCCTCGTTTCATGTTTTTGCATGTTTGTTCTAAAAGCATATTGAATTGATTTAATTGATTTGAGAAAAGTGATTGTGAAATGTTTGCATATAAAAATTTCATGATTATTGAAAATAAACTGTTTATACAAGCCGCATATATTGTACTATATTTTGGCAAATATTTGAACGCCCTTAATAGAATGTTAACCGCTTATTTCCCATTAAGCGATGACGTATACCAACAGGTCAAATAGCAAAGACATCGCGAACTATTGATGTGTCACTCCAATCAGCAACCCAGCGGACCGTGATCGGGTAGTGTTCACTTTTGATTGTTTATAACTACCAGCAGCCCGGACCGACTGCGGTTATAAAACCATGTGATACCGCCCGCAGCCCCGCCGGACCGCGGCGGTGACTCGATATCCTCGTGATATCGAAGACATAGGTTAAATTGGCGGCGGGCATAACCGAATCGATGGGCATAACTGGAATTGATCGGGCATAATCAAGTGATTGACAGAACCGAATTGATCGCATAACCGAATTTATTTTCGTAACCGAATTGATTTTCATAATTGAATTGAATGTCAGAACTAAATTGAATTTGTAAGCATATTTGAATTGATTTGAGATTGTGAAATATTGATTATGAAAATGTATTTATGGGATGATCAATGAACTATAATTTATTGTATACATAACAAAGTATATGTAATGTATTTATATTGATCATCCAAATGATTGAAAGTTCAATTATTAAAATTGCATAAATTGATTTAAGCCGAATCGAGGAATGGATTTACAGAACCACAAAGCATGAAAATGCTTAGCGCATTGGCTTTCCACGCGCAGGTACCAAGTGATAGATAGTGATCGATAGCGACTCAAAGACGGCGAGTCACGAAATCATAAAGAAAGAAATTTGAGTATGTTCCGAGATGTGTACTTATTTATAAAAGTTCTTGATATGATATTTTGTATAAACAATTTGAATATCAACATCTATTTTGTAAATCATTTTGAAAGGCTTGATGCCTACATTGTAAATGGATTTTGTTAAATGTAAATGTTTACGGGCTTGCCCACTTCGTAACGCCTCCGCAAAGATAAGGATTTTGAGTAATTTTGAGTGATTTTAGTGGCATCCCTGACTCTGTCTCTGATCCCACCAAGCTGGTCGTCGGGTAAAAGGGCGTCACAACTTTATCGCATCGAGCCTAGGTTTAAAGTGTTCTACAAAATGATTTTTAAATTGTTTGTAAAACGATTTTGAATTGTGTTTAATATGCATTTCCATTTAAAGGATAAGGATGACATGACTCGGTTTCGGGATCTTGTCGGTCTTAATAGGGATAAGCATGGACGATCTTCCTTAGGGTCCAGATTGACTGTGGACTCGCCCCAAACAAATTCCAAGGTGGAAGGTGGGCAGCATCCTGCCCCACCAACGAATTCTAACCGGTAACAAGCTACAGGAGGTACTATGGGTATCCTCCAGCAACTAGTTCAG
Organism: Tetrastigma voinierianum; assembly: GCA_016808115.1. Taxonomy (NCBI): domain Eukaryota; kingdom Viridiplantae; phylum Streptophyta; class Magnoliopsida; order Vitales; family Vitaceae; genus Tetrastigma; species Tetrastigma voinierianum. The sequence continues at coordinate 655,644 of JAEQBH010001582.1, forward strand.
GCATTGCAAAGAGCCGGGCAACCAGCTGCAATTGCTCCAAAGCGATCAGCCATTGAGAGAATGGCAAGGTACCGACCTGTAGATTTTATGGGGAAGAAAGAGGATGAGCCTTCTATGGCAGAAAAATCGTTCGATAGAAATCGAGCTTAATGCTTGTGCAAATGCATTGCACAACCTAAGAGAAGTTGGAATGTGCGACCATTACTTCAGGATGAGGCTTATCAGTGGTGGGTTTCCGTGACCAGACCGCACTCATCGTGAGAGTGACATGAGTTCTTCTTGGACAGCTCAAAGAACATTACGCTGGTCGCATTTATCCGAACAACATGAGACGAGTTTCATAACTGGGGCAGCATGCATGAGTGCGGATCGAATATCAAAGAGAATTCACATGGTCGAGCAAATATGCTCCCCAGATACTTGTGAGTGAGGGAAGAAAAGTGCCGCAGGTTTGAAGACGGCCTTAATGACCATATCGAGCCCATGTCACAAAGATTTTGCCACAGGATTTCTCCAAAATCGTGACATGTGCATTGAATGGAAAGAGTAAAGAAAGAGGAAAGAGAGAAAGGATAAAAGATGGGAAAAGAAAATCAGGTCGCCCGTACCGCAACAACAGCAAGGAAGAAATTAAGGGACCACAGGTTCCAATCAGCCTATAGCACAAGCTACCGGTAGGAATACTACCTAACAAAGACCATCGGGCCATGAGTACACTAGAGGTCCTTCTAGAGTGACGTGATTGCTCCCCATTGCCCCCATTGTGGGAGAAACGAAGGCAGAGAATGTTGAGACTTACAGCTTGTTTGATTTGTGGATCCAAAGAGCATAGAGCAAGAGATTGCCCTAGAGCTGCTCATTTACAAAGACCACGATCGGGGCACAAAATTTTTAGTGTTACAAAAGGCAATAAGAGTGTTGCATCACCGAGTGTTCCGAGACAAGGGACAAAAACTTTGGGTAAGATGGTCATGCTCCAGCTAGAGTATATGCAATGAAAGTAGTGGAAGATACCGACGCTCCATATGTGATAGTCGGTAATTTTACTATCTTTGATACTATTATGCATGCATTGATAGATCCAGGATCGACTCATTCATACATATGTACTGACATACCCAACCTAGGTAAATTGCCGAGAAGTGAAACTGAGTATGACATCTTGGTGACGAACCCGCTTGGCCATAGTGTTATTGTGAACAGAGTCTATAGAGATTGTCCTATCAAAATACGAGAGTATGAATTTTTGGGAGATTTGATTGAGTTATCCTTCGTGTGAGTTCGATGTGATATCGGGACGGACTGTCAGTTCCGACATCGCTAAATAGTCGATTGTAGAATGAAAAGAGTAACCTTAAAGATGATCGTAATGAAGATGAAGTAACCTTCATCGTGAGAGGTCAAATCATCTATTTAATGATATTCGCCGCCAACGCTAGAACAATGGTACGAAAGGATGTGAAGCCTACTTCAGTTAGCGGATTGGATATGGTGAAGGCAAGGCCTAGTGTATCCATATCCTCATCGTTAGCGACTTTCCGGATATGTTTCCGAAGAGTTACTTGTGATTGCCCTCATAGGAGATTGAGTTTGCTATCGACGCTGTACCAAAAAGCAATCGGCATCCATTACACTCGCATCTGCTCCACTGCAGCCAAAGGAATTGAAATCATAGCTGCAAGAACTACTAGAAAAAGGGTTTATTAGACCAAGTGTATCACCATGGGGAGCTCCTGCTTTTGTTAAAAAGAAAGAGGGTACACTTCGGCTATGTATTGATTACAGACAACTGAACAAGTTAACAATAAAGAATAAGTATCCGTTACCCATAATTGATGATTTGTTTGACCAATTAAAAGGTGCAAGTATCTTTTCAAAGATTGACTTGCGATCTGGGTACCATCAGTTGAGAATTAAAGATGTCGATGTGCATAAGACGGTTTAGGACGTGATATGGACATTATGAGTTCCTTGTAATGCCATTTGATCGACAAATGCTCCAGCCGCGTCTCACGGGACCTAATGAATCGCGGTTTTCCGACTATGTGGATCACTTTGTCGAAGGTTCATGTATCGATATCTTCAGGTATTCAAAAGATCAAGATAGTCATGACACACACCTTATAGTGTTAGAGACTTGGAGAAAAGAGCGCTTGTACGCAAAACCGAGCAAACATGAAGTTTTCAAGAATGGTCATTCTTCGGGGGCATATAAGACGAAGAAGGAACTGAGTAGATCCAAAGAAAATGTATGGTCACAATGGAAGCCACCTAGAAACAAATGAGGCGCGAGCTTCCCGGGACTAGCAGATACTACGTAAGTATCCGTTAAGGTTTTCTATGACTGTAGCCCCGATGACGAGATTGCTCTGAAAAATGTAAAGTATGAATGGAGGAAAATGTCAAAGAAGTTTCATAAGTTGAAAGCATTCTCTAACTGAGGCTCCGTTTACTTCAACCGACCGGGCAGAGAATATGTGATTTTTAGTGATGCGTCGCTAAATGGACTTGGATGTGTCCTAATGCAAGAGGGTAAAGTGGTAGCCTATGCTTCAAGACAGTTGAAGCCGCATGAAAGGAACTACCCCACGCATGATTCGAATTGGCCAAAGAATTGTATTTGCGCCAAAATTTGCATATATTATTTACCGGAGAGAAGTGTTTCATCTACATTGATCATAAGAGTCTTAAGTATTTGCCCTCACAGCGAGAGCTTAACTTGAGGCAACGGAGATGGATGGAACTGATAAAAGATTATGATTGCGTAATTGATTATCACCCGAGAAAGGCCAATGTAGTGGCCGACGCTTTGAGTAGAAAGTCAATACGAACGCTTCGAGCATTGAATGCCCATTTGTCATTATATGACGATGGTACTGTAGTGGCAGAACTGATAGCGAGACCGAGTTTGTTGAATCAAGTGCTAGAGGCACAAAGGAAAGAAGAGAAAATTGTTGCCATAATAAATCATATTAGAAATGGTAAGGAAACTGAGTTCACAGTGAACGAAAATGGAGTGTTGTATTATAAGGATCGGGTTTGTGTACCCGACTGTAATGATTTGAGGAAATCCATACTTGAAGAGGCACATAGTGGATCTGCTATCCATCCCGGTAGCACAAAGATGTATCGAGATTTAAAAATGTCATTCTGGTGGTCCGGGATGAAAAGAGATGTGTCAGAATTTGTAGCCAAGTGTTTGGTGTGTCAAAGAGTAAAGGCAGAGCATCAAGTTCCTTCGGGATTATTGCAGCCTATTAGAGTACCGGAGTGGAAATGGGACCGAATCACCATGGATTTTGTGGTTGTGGCCACGATGACGTGGAGAAGGCATGACTCGCCTGGTCGTAGTAGATCGACAACTAAGTCGCCTCACTTCCTATCAAAGGAGAACGGACTATTCACTACAAGCTAGCAGAGCTGTGAGGTCATAAGGAAATAGTTCAGTTACATGGGATTCTTATATCCATTATTTCAGACCGAGATCCCAGGTTTACTTCGAGATTTTGGGGAAAATTACAAGAGGCCTTAGGCACGCTCTAATTTCAAGATGCCCACCCACAACTGATGATAACTGAGAGAGTGATCCAGATTCTGGAAGATATGTTAAGGAGTTGTGTGATCGACCTTGAGGGTAGTTGGGATCAACACATTGCTTTAGTTGAATTTGTGTATTAACAACAAGCCTAATCAAGTATTGAATGGCGCCTTATGAGGCTTCTTTATATGGGAGAAAAATGTGTAACACCATCAGGTTGACGGAATTGAGTGAAAAGAAAGTGATCGTCCCGACTTGATACAAGAGACTGAAGAAAAGTGAAAATGATTAGAGAGAGATTGAAGGTAATAATGATGATGTAAAATCATATGCCGACATGAAAAGAAAAAGATATTCGATATGAGATCGGGCGAAAAGGTGTTTTTGAAAGTATCGCCTCGGGAAGAAGGTGATGAGATTGGGAAAAGGGCAGCCGAGCCCTAGATTTATTGGCCCTTGCGAAGTGATTGAGAAAGTGGGACCAAGGGCATACAGATTGGCATTACCCGACTTGGAAAAGATCCATGATGTGTTTCACGTGGTCCATGCTACTTGAGGTACCGATCGACTACACATGTAGTCTCTTCGAGACAATTGAGCCGAGCCGATTTGACATATGAAGAAGAGCCGCAAAGATTTTGGCTCCTGGAAGTGAAGGAATTACGGAATAAGAAGATTCTCGTGCTAGTCAAGGTGTCGTGGAGAACCATAAGATCAAGGCTACTGGGGAAAGGAGGAAACGCATGCGGCAAAGAAGATCCGCAATCGTTGACCAAGGCATCTCGGAGACTGTACCTGATATGGGGAGAGTCAAACACCCTTAAAATACCCTAAAATTTTATAATAAAATTATATATTCGGTATGGAGCCAACTTGGGTATTTTTTCTCCGAAATTTTTTTATTAATATTGATTAGATGATTGTTGAATCCAGAAATGAACCCAAGTGAAAAAGAGAAAATATAGAAATTGTAAAATGGGGACCCAAGGGTCAATTGTAAATAAGTTTATATGTCTAAGTGATATTAGGAGAAATAAATGAGTAAAAGGAAAAAAATCAAGGAAATGACATGTGGCATGTAGGAAAGAGGGAGGAAGCTTCCCTCCTTTTAAAAGTACGATTAAGAGTGATCCCATAAGAAAGCGAAAAATAGAGAAAAGGGAAAGTTAGGAGAGAGGCTCCACCTTTCTCTAGATTTTCCGACGATTCAGACCATAGGTCTCCCACAGGCTAACGAAGGGAAGTCCTTCCTAGTGAAAGAGCGCAAGCAGAGACCTCAACCGGACTTTCGACATAAACTCACAGTTGAGGCAGGTCTTCCTACTTGGCCTTTCTCTTCTACCCTCCTAAGGATTGTTGTAGTTATCTGGCCTTAGGGGAAAGTTTGCTGCATTTAAACTATGTGAAGCTACACATTGTAAAAATGCAGCTAGCCGAACCTTGGGAGCTGAGATTTTTTGGGCAATGAAGTGAAGGGAAATTGGTAGTGTCCTTCTCTAGTAATTCAAAGCTGGCATCAATTAGCTTGATGTGTTAGGCTTTGAATTTCTCATCTGGTCCCTGTAGACTGTTCATATTCCTTACGAGGTCAGCCCAGCTAAATCTCGGTCGGCCATTGTCCAGCCGGTCAACTACCGCATTCCAGAACGGCTGGATCAGAAATAAAGAGAATTGGGGCAGTAAGTCCTTCAGAAATTGTAGCCACATCAACAAACTTGATGTTAGGCTTTTTGAATTTCTTAATCGACTTCTGTAGACCGCTGGCGGTCTTTACTCTGAACAGTCAACGGGTCAATACGCTAAACGAGGTCGCAACAGCGGTCGCCAAATGCTGTCGCCCAAACAAAGGTCGCCAAACAAAGGGTCGCCAAACCGAGGTCGCCAAATGGCAGCGCCGCGCAAATACGCACAGCCGCGGGTCATCAAACAAAGGATCGCCAAATAGTGGTCGTCAAACGCGTCGCAATAGTGGTCGCCCAACAAAGGGTCGCCCAACAAAGGGTCGCCAAATAGTGGTCAGTCCAACAATGGTCGCCCAACAAAGCCACAAACAAGGTTTCCGCTGCTTCAGTCGCCACAAAGCCGACGCCACGCATGACCTCCAAATTTGGGAAGCACACTTCGCTTGAACTCCGACGGTGTTCTGGACTCTATGGAAAGCCCATGGAGCCAAGAATACATTCATATGCCTGAGGAGGATGTTAGATGTCGTATCAAGGTGTTTGACTGAGCTCGTCACTTCAGTGCAGCTCGTCGGGCTCAGCCAGTCGCCAGCGACTACACATGACCTCCAACTGAAGGTCACATCTCCTTCGCTTGAACTCCGATTTAGAAAAAAAGTTCTGACCGTGCAGTCATATCAAGAATACATTAATATTCTGAGGAGTATAGAAGATGTTTGACTGAAGGTGGTAGACGAGCTCGTCCCAGTCTGGCCCCGTCGCGCCCAGGATTCGACCGTATGACCTCCAACTGAAGGTCCTAACTCCTACGTCCGGGAAAGCTCCGATTCAGAGTGTTCTGCACTCTATGGAAAGCCTATTGAGTCAGAATCCATCTACATATAGAACGTTTAAATTGGAACTCATATTAAACTCCGAAAATCAATCCTAACCAAAACCACTAGTACACTTGAATAATATTGTTCTTTAATGGTTTTGGAATAGGGACTCCACGGCGAGGAAAGCCAAATTATGATTGAGATTCCGGCGGATTGGAATCAAAGTGCAATATTGGGTTTGTTCTTACCAACTCCTATTCTCGCTTCAAGTTTTCGTGATGTTGTTCTAAAAGCATCAATTGATTTAATTGATTTGAGAAAGTGATTGTGAAATATTTGCATATAAAATTTCATAATTATTGAAAATAAATCGCTTATACAACGCATATATTGCATTTTCTTTCATATTTTTCTATAAAAAGATTTGAAACGCCTTTAATAGAATGTTAACTGCTTATTTTTATTAAGGATAGATTGGTATACCAATAGGTCAAATAGAGCGCATCGCGAACTATTGATGTCATCCGATCGCAGCCACAGGACCGTGACGTGTTCACTATTTGATTGTTTATAACCAAATAAATAAATCAATGACTCGCATCAGGTTATAAACCATGTGATAACGGCCACAGCCTCACGGTGACTGCTCTGACTGTTATCCTCGTGAGCATCGGGCGACATAGGTTAAATTCAAGTATGGGCATAAATCGAATTGATGGGCATAACTGAATTGATTGGCATAACTCAAGGGATTTGACGTAATCTAATTGGATTGGCATAACTGAATTTATTTTCAGAACTGAATTGATTTTCATAATTGAATTGAATGTCAGAACTAAATTGAATTTGTAAGCATATTTGAATTGATTTGAGATTGTGAAATATTGATTATGAAAATGTATTTATGGGATGATCAATGAACTATAATTTATTGTATACATATAACAAAGTATATGTAATGTATTTATATTGATCATCCAAATGATTGAAAGTTCTCACTATTAAATTGCATAAATCGATTAAGCCGGAATTGAGAAACGATTTATAGGAACTACTACATGAAAATGCTTAGCGTATTATTTTACCAATGCAGTACCGAAAGTGATAGATAGTGATCGAGAAGCGGACCTGCAGCATCGGCGAGCCGCCGAGTCATAAAGAAAGAAATCTCGAGTATGTCTTGACATGTGCACTCATTCATGTGTTCTTTTTTAATATGGATATTTTGTATAAACAATTTGAATAACATTCATTTTGTAAATCATTTTGAAATGGCTCGATGCCTACATCAGAAATGGATTTTGTTAAATGTAAATGTTTATGGGCTTGCCCACTGTAATCGCCCCGCAAAGATATGATTTTGAGTAATTTCGAGTGATTTCAGTGGCATCCCTGATCGGCTCGATCCGCCCGCTGCCTGCCGGGTAAGGGGCGTCACACAACCGTAGAGCATTCCGAAGATGTACTGTCGGTCGGGAAATTCATTTTCCCAAAGGGATTTGCCATCTTGCGTGACGGAGGAAGATACCCAAGTTCCTTTCGTATTTCGGGAAGACCTTCTTAGCAATCGAGTTGCTCGATCGACGTACGTAAAGGTGAACTGACACTCGTATTGGAAATGAAGCAAGGTATCAATATTAATAGAAGTCCGAACATCCCGATGTAAATGCATGCTTATATGGTCAGGAAACAATAGCCTTCTCAATGATGAATCGACTCGACATCTCAACACTCTATCACGAAATCAGATGAATTTTCGCATCTTGAGAGTCTTGATTTAGCACCGCTTTCAAATTTGTTTAACAAGGAAACAAATTTCAGTATAAATGAAAATAGTCAAGATGAAGTAAGCACTTAAACAAAGAAATTCATGAGAGCAGAAACTAGTGCGTATGGGCTAACATTGAAAGAATTGCCTACCATTTAAAATATGAGTTTTTAGAAACTTAAAAGAGAAACCAAGTATCATATCACCCGCATTGACTGAATAAGAAATCGTAAGTTACCGGTAATTTCGAGAAAATACAAGGAAGCATTGCTTGGTCACCTAAGATCTCAAGGGTATCGCCCCTCCATTTGCATGCACAAAATATTGCTGGAGGATAATGCAAAAACTTATATTGAACATCAAAAGAGGCTGAACCCAGTGATGAAAGAAGTTGTCAGAAAAGAAGTTCTGAAATGGTTAAATGCAGGTTTTATATATGCTATATCGATAGTTCTTGGTGCTTCCAAGGCATGGTTCCTAAGAAAGGTGGATTCATTGTGATCGAAATGAAAAGAATGAATCGATTCCTACAAGAATCGTGACAGGATGGAGGGTGTGTATTGACTACGTAAAATTGAATACCGCAACTTAGCGATCATTTTCCCCTCGCTTCATTGGATCGATACCGATAGGTTGGTAGGACACTTATTTTGTTTTCGATGGATACTGGATATAACCAAATTGCTATCGCGACCAAGATCAGAGAAAACCACCTTTACATGCCCATTCGTACTTTTGCTTTTAGGAGAATGCCATTTGGTTTGTGTAATGCTCCGGTACCTTCCAAAGATGCATGAAGCTCATATTTTCCGATCTTAGCAGAAGTTATGGAGATATTTATGGATGATTTACAAGCAGTATGGATCCGCTTTTGAACAATGCCCGCATAACCCGGGGACAAGATTCAAAGGTGCAAAGACAAGAATCTAGCTCGAATTGGGAGAAATGCCATTTTATGGTTACGTATGAATTGTCTGGGGCACACATGATTTCGCAGCTAGGACTTGAGGTAGACCAGTAAAGTTTCAATTATAAGAAATCTAATCCCACCCACTACCAAGGGAATTAGAAGTTTCAGATTACGCCGATTTGGCGTATGATTTATCAAAGATTTCTCAAAATTGCAGACCACTATGCGTGCATTGGCCGGAAAAAGATATTAAGTTTTATTTTGATGAATCCCCGCCATAATGCATTCAAGAAATCAAATCCGACTTGTTGAAGCTCCCATCATGGCAAACCGTGATTGGAACAGAATTTGAATTACGTGGTGATGCCAAAGGATTTTCAGAATGGGAGCCGTATTGGACAGAAGATAAGAAAGTGTTCAAGGCCATATACTATGATAGCAAAACCTTTAATGAAGCACAAGAAAAATTACTCTTACTAACGAAAAGGAGATGCCGGGCAATAGTATTTGTATGTGAAAAGTTCAGGCCATACATTTTGGGGTCCCATGTTGTTATACACACTGATCATGTAGCAATTAAATATCTAATGGCTAAGAAAGAAGCAAAGCCAAGATTGATTAGGTGGGTGTTATTATTGCAGGAATTTGATTTAGAAATAAAAGACAAAAAGGGAAGTGACAATGTGATAGCTGATCACTTGTTAAGAGTAGAGAAACCCATCTGCATAAGAGGAAGGAAGAGAAATAGCGTAAAATTTTCCAGATAGAGCGTTTATTCCAGCTTGTCACTCCAATCACCCTCGGTATGTCAATGATATTGTGAATTTCTTAGCTTGTGACTAGTGCCACCGTAATTCAAATTTGCCAAATGTAGAAAAACAAGGACTGACAAAGAAAATTACATCTCGGGATGACCCATTATTGTTTAAAAGAGGAGCCGATCTAATTATATGAGATGTGTACCTTAAGGAGCAAAGCAAGATTTTACAAGAATGTCATGCATCACCATATGGAGGACATTTTGCAGAGATAAAATAAAAATTTCACAAAATTTCTCTAGTCGATTTTATCGCCTACTATTTTTAAAGACTGCTGAATGGGTGAAGCTATGTGATCAATGCTAAAGAATGGGAAATATCAGCAAAAGGCATGAGATGCCCCTCGCAAGGTATCCCCGGTGGTGCAATTATTTGATGTAATGGGAATGGATTTATGGGACCTTTTCCTAAGCCATTTGGAAATATATACATACTCCTAGCTGTGGATTATGTATCAAATGGGCAGAGGCGCACTCGTCTAAAGAATGATGCCAATATAGTTGTGGGTTTTTTAAGAAGAAATATTCTCAAAGAAGATTCGGGGATACCCGTAACTATAATTAGCGATGGAGGAAGCCATTTTGCAAATAAGGTGTTCGATGAAAACTCATGAGCGATATGGGTATCAAACACATTATGAGTTTGGCTTATCATCCTCAAAAACAAATGGGCAAGCTGAAATTTCCAACAGTGGGAAATAAAGAAAATTCGAAAAGACTGTAAGTTCCATAAGAGATCGGGCTCAAGCCGACGAGATGCACGCGCATACAGGATCGCTTAAACTCCATCGAATGTCTCCATACGTACTTGTCTTGAAACCTTGTCACCTACCTCTTGAGCTAGAATATAAAGTTATAGCCATCAAGAAGCTTAATTTTGATTTTAAAGCCGCAAAGAAGATAGGTTACTCCGCTAAAATGAATTGGAAGAGTCGAGAAACGGGCTTATGATAGTGCTGCACTCCACAAGGATAAAACAAAAATGGCATGATCAACGACTTTGAGGAGGGAATTCAAGGCAGAGATCAGATCTTGTTATTCAACTCCGTACTCAAGACTCTTTCCAGAAAGCCGAAACTAAATGGAGGACCATTTACAAGGGTATCGCAATACGCTTGGGGGCAAAGGACACTTAGAACCAGCAATCATGAGGAGTTCAAAGTTAATGGTGTGAGATTAAAGCATTATCTTGAGAAAAAGCAATTGGAAGATACACCCTTAGTTCTGAATGAAGAAAATTGAAGAAACAAAACAATGGCGTACAGTAGTCCAAATTAAGACTAAAATGGAGCAAATTTTCTGCGGGAAGGCAATCCATACCATTTGTTTTAAATTTTCTTGTTCCATTTGCGCTGTTTAAAATTTTTAATAGTCTCTGCGGATTAAATCTATTATCGATTGAAGAGCAGTTAAATATTTTTTTTAGTTTTACAGAATGAAGATTGTGCAAAAGGGAGAGCATCCGTAATCGTTTCAATCAAAGATAAGAGACCAAAGCAAGGATTTCTACTTCTTCTTGACTAACCTTAAACTATGTCTTGATACAGCAATGAATGAAAGCTTCTCAGAACTTTATATTATTTTGGTGTTTAATCATTATGTGATTTTTAAGAAGTAAAGTCAGAACTGGGGTATGATGGAGATTTTGAACTGAGTTTGTAGTTGTTTTTGAATAGTTGAATGAACTGATACTGGTTTGACTTATAGCTATATGTTGAGCTCTAAACATTAATTCAAAAGTGAACCAAGAAATGAGGAAAATAAAAAGTAAAGAAACAAAAGAATGAAACTGATGGTCAAGAATCAGAACAAAGAAGGAACACGCATTTTTAAGTGTTGAAAATATCAAATTCATGTTAGACCATAATTTTTGTGTCACAACAAAAAAAAAAAATTTAATGTAATCTGGAACGTCCAGGTCAACAGTGCTGAATTTAAAACCTCTAAGTTTCAAAAACTGAGCGCTTAAAAACAATCATTGAATCCATTAATTTGGAGGTCAATATTTGAATGCCGCTGACTTATAGTAATCAGCTGAGATTGAACTCAATATTTTTTTCCACTTAAACTGCTGACCTTAATCTGATTCCAACCTTCTTACATTTCCTGTAACATCCATACTTCCTGAACTTAAAACTTAGAACCAAATGAAGAATTACCTCAAGCTTTTAAAATCATATACTATGACACCTTGAATCAAACCGCTGACTTACTCGTTAACTAGCTGAAAATGATTTAAATGCTTAAGACCTAGATTTTTCATGATTAAACTAGCAGAGTCTCCTGTAATGGAGCTCACCCAAATATAAATAATTTGAAGATCTCTATCCTAAACAGTGGTTTATGAACTAAGATATCCACCATGAGTAATACGCCAATGTCCATAAATAATATCAATAGATACTTAATCAGAACCAACTATATACTCTGTGAATGAAGGCAAGATATTATGTTTTTATCATACAAGGATATCAAACTTTAGAGTTCTAGTCATACTGTAAATGAGGAACCAAAAGCCATAGTCCGCTTTTCTCTGATCCCCGGCCCAGAATGAGTCTTCTGATCGCCCTGATCAAAGAGATCCTCAGCGGCAGATTTGAATGATCGGAGTGGAAACCACCCCGGCAATACTCCACCGGGCGGCATAATGTCTAAAATAAACACCATTCCGGGCAAACATGGATCCATCTGAATCTAACTTTATCAGTCCCCGATACTTCAGTCCTCGACTAATTCCTCAGCACTTAGTTCCCAGTTTCGATGAGAATTTTTGGCATTTATTGGTTTAGACAACTCTGATAAGAGAGGTTTGTTCAACATTCCTGAACATTGATATTATTTGGCGATTATCCTCTCCATAGATTGAAGAATATAAGCTCAATATTATATTTAGGATTATCATTCGAGAATATTAGCTGAACACCTTCCAACTTCCGCAAAGAATCCATTCCCGCGCATCCCTTAGTCCAGGCGTTCAGCGGTATATGGAAAACGCACGAGCGTTAATCAATATTAGCCTGATTCACGCGTAAATATAACATGGTTATTACAAAACATTCACCTAATAATAATCAGCGTCGTAAAATCTTATTGATTTAACAAAATTGAGCCCAATTATTACGATCAAACATTTGGTTAACGGAACTAAATCATCATCAAATTAATATGATTTTCAAGAAAACGATTTTGTGATCATCGTTTGAAGCAAAACCGAAGTCAACGTCTTCGAAGACAGAATTATCGGTCCACGCGACGGAACCCGGTGTCAACAACATTTCCATCTCAAACAACCAATATGATGATTTAGAACACTTCACCGGCGATTAATCCCAAACAATTAACACTGACACGCGCCGAGCTTCGGTCGGGTCAACCAAGATTTGACCGGCCGCTCAATCCAATCGGAAACGCCGTCATATCTCGTAATCAACGGAATATTTGGCGGTGGTACTTAAACTCCAAGAATAAACCCACAGGAGAAACCTCATTTTCTGTAGGGAGTTGATAAAACTCCCAAATCTCTGATCACTGTCTCTCCCAGAGAGCGTTCTTCCTTTCTTATCCCCAAGATCTCGCTGACAGCGGATCATGGCATATTTAGAGAGAAGTTACAATTCTTCTTTTAAACCAAAATATTTAACCCTCCAGAAATTCCCCTTTTCTTACGTTTTAGTTCTTTCTTGATGAAGAAGAAGACTTCACTTATTCGACTTGTCCTTTTCTCGGTCAAGATTTAAAACGCCATCATGTCATTCTTTCCAGTTTGATATTCAGATCATCTCTACGGCCCATTTTTCATCATTTCATTTGTACTACTTTATAAAACAAGGAGTACTGTTATGTGACTTTCGTCGTGATCAAATTTGTTACAAATAATCTAATCTACATGCCCTGCAAACGGTAAATCTAATTGTCTTCTGAATTGTTAAATTTATATTAGTTGATTTCATGCAGATGAACTGAACAAGAACCGCTTTATCATCCAGATTCAGAAATAAATCCGGATTTTTAATCCAAATTTACAATTTAATTCAATCTACGATTTGGTTCTTTTTCAAGGAATCGGAAATTTCTGTCCATATAAATAAAACCTGGTAGATAAAGTTTAATGATCCTATACCAATGGAATTAACTCATGCGAGGACAAAGTTGAGTTAGAAGAAGTTCAATGAAACTGAACTCGCATGAAGTAATTAAAAGCGAACCACCAGGATGAGGACAAACCAGGAGAAATAACAGAGTTATATGACTCCAGCTCTCACAGTCAAAGAACGTGGTCGTAAGCGCATGGTTGATGTTGAATCGTTTGGCAAAGAGTTCGGCAAACTGACTCTGAGCCTTCCGGGCGGCAAAGAGGTCGGTTCTCGCTGAGCAACAAAGCACCCAGTGGTTTCACTTCCACGAATTTGGCAAATATGGTGGTTCGAACTATTAATCTGCTATGAGATGATCTAAAATTCCTCTGAATGATATGGATAAAGAAATGAAGTTTAACTAGAGATTTCACTATGGCTCAACTCTGATCGGTTATGAAAACCAACTATAAAAAGATAAATCGGGTCGACCAGTTATAAGGTGTGTCTGGAATAACAAGGATTCAACCTCATCATGCCATGAAAAGGGACTTTTGATATAGAGGCAGGTTTGGTTTATTCATGATAACTTGATCATCAACTTCCAACTTCAAACAATGAGTAAGAAGTAATCTATTAGATGTTTTTAAAAAGGATACAAAAAGAAAGAAGACTTCCTGGAATTTAATCCAACCAGAGGAAAATTAATATATAATATAAGATGATTGATTTCACCCGCCACAACACAGACTAGTTCTGGTGGTGGGTGATGAGGACTGTGGAAGCAATAATAAGATGTCCTAGGCTCTCTTAATTCTATTTTGTGAGTAACATGTAACAAAATAGCTAAGAAAAAGAAGGACAAAGGGCGATGTGTGAAACAGTGGCAGAGTTGATGTGTCCTAGAGAGATGATAGATGGAGATAAGTGTTATGGATCCCTTCCAAATATGCATGAGAACCTCCTTAAGATAGTTTCTGAACATCCTTATTCCATACAGAACATACTGGCTCATATGAACTCCAGATATAATAAAACGTCAGATAATGGAAACGCTGAAATAAGAAAAATAAATGGAGGAAAGAGAACCTGAAATGGAAAAGCAAAACAAAAGATTGAGAATAATCCGTAGAGGCCATGCTCGGGAGGGGGCTGATAAATCATAAGAAACTAGGTCATGATAAAGAATAACATGGTGAAGAGTTTGAAAAACAAGAAGGAGAAGCGATGATGGTGAATTTATGATACTTTTCTGCATTAACTACCAAAGAGATGCTAATCATTCGCACATCACAATATGATGAGAGAAAACAAGACTTCATAATCCGCTGGGAAAGAATCAAGGTCCAAGAATATATATGAACTGCCCAAAGAAATGATAAATAATAATAGTTGTTAGATCATAGCCAGAAAATGATTGATTTATGGCTAGAAAACATGGTTTAAAAAGATGTGGACTTGAACTGAACTAGAATCATCCAGTCATTTAACATTTCAAGTATGAAACAAATAATCAAGGGGGAGTAAGTGACACTTAGTCCTGATAAAGATGAACCAAACAAATGGAACATCCATGTAAAGTAAAAGAAAGTTTCCTCCCGTTATACAAAAAGCTTAAACAAAATCCTGGTTCGAACCAGTTAGCTTCGCTGATGTGGGACCTCCCAAACATAGTACCTGTATATATACAAGAGAAGAAAATGGAAATGAAGGTTTTAGCATATATATGATATATATCTCAAAATTTTGAATGGAAACTGATCAGTTCCATCCCTGATCTAACCCTTGTTGATTTGAACTTAGCCTATAAGCATTCTTTTGCTATTGATGTTTTTAACCAAGAATTGAAAATCTTTGACTGTAATAAATGAGATGCAATCTCTGATTATCTAACGAGAGAATTTGTTTCGTGGTTTGTTTTCTTTTATTAAAAAAGAACTCTATTGAATAATCTTTGTTCTTTCTTAAGAACTAACTTTAAAGAACTGTACAGAACTTTTTCTTCGTTTTCTCCCAAGTTTTCTAGGAGTACTGGGCCTTACTATAAATTCAAGTTTAGTTGTAAAATTGGAAAATTTATTATTGTTGATGAACAAAATATTTCCAAGCTGAAATAATAAGTACAATAAAGTAAATATGTCTTTAAATAAATAATTATACAATTTAGCCTGGGTTTCAAAACCAAGTGAAATCTTGAAGTGGAATCTTGTGTAATATCCTTCAGAAATTTTAGACTGAGAGTCCATAGTCCAGAACTGGTTTGATTACGGATTGAGGCTAATCTAGGTGAAAACAAACAATAAGAAATGATGAGGCCATCCTCAAGCAGCTTATTTCTTAAGCTCATCTCAATATATGTTTAAAGTGAGACTTGTTCCTGATTTATTTTAACAGGTTTTTATTTTCTGGGAATGATATACAACTAAAATCCAAAATCCCTCTCCTGTAAGAACCCTGCAGCAAAGAGTTCTAAATCATCCAAATTTTCAATTACAAAAGCTGAGGGAAGAATAAAGTTTAAGTCTGGGGAAATAATATCCAATCTTGATTAATTAATATTAAGAATAAAAATAAAGCTCTAAAAGTTTGAGAAATATGAACGTTCTACTTCTGTGGCCCATTTCCCTGAACAATTAAGTCTAGGTGTTTATCAATTCAGAACTAATGTTAACTCCATGGGTTGTTATCTTGCAAGTTCTCTAAGAGAATTTATAAGTTTCAATAGTACACAAAAAGATGTACCAACCCAAACTTTAGAAAATAAAAACAAAAAAGAGTTCACAGAACAAAAAGAATCATCTGACTCAAGATATATGGAATTGAACAATAAATAACTAAAAATATTGAACTGACTTAAGACTATATAAACTGAAAGTAACAAAAATGAGAAAAGGGCAAAGTCAGATAAATAAACAAGAGAAAGATAAACCCGGTGATTTTATAACTTAAATTCTTTCCATTGATTCATCTTAATTGATTTAAGCCCAATATTATGTTTTCCAAAGACTTACGATTTTTAAGGTTGAACTTTAATTATGTTATGACTAATATGAAAATACATATGATTTGACAAACACTCAAAAAAAACTCCCTATGACGAACTAATCTAAAGAAAAGAAAAGGATCGAAGGATCCATTACACGCCATAATGCTATGATTCAATAATAAACCTATTTAAATAAAGCATTAGTTTCATCAAGAATTCAGATGAAGTACGAATACGCTGTTCTTAATCAAACTGAAATTGAACATTGATTGGTAATTCTTGAATTCAGCACTGTGAAGGTGAACAAGATCGTGGTAAGAACTGAAAATTGTCCTGAAACGCTTATTTATTTATTTGAGACAAACACTCTTTCTTGTCGAGAAAATCTGAAGTTTGGGGAACTGATTTAACTGAAAATCCATTAGGCTTTGAACCACTTTTTCTGAATTTTCTATTAAAAGAGATAAACTGCCAATTGTCACAAAAGTGGATAATTTGACCAAATCTCACTTGCAGGAAACATGTTGGTAAACCTGGGCCTTTATAAAACCAAGAATCCAACTAAGAGACTGGTCACTGTCTATATTAGTCTAACAGAAAGCCTGGTTGTTAATATCTTGTGTCACTTACGATCAACAACTGGCTTCAGAATGAATATAAAATCTGAACAAATTAGTTTTACCAATAGCTGAGGCTTCATAATAAAGAAGACGGCTCGACTTAAATGAAACAAACAAACAGACAGAAGATCAAAAGGCAACATCATTTATAATATACGCCAAAAGTAAGAGATGCTAAATGATGTTCTTATATTAACTCCAGGTTCATATGATCTGTCCTACAGGGAATAAGAGATGTCTCCCATAAAACAGTCTAACTGATTTTTAATTTGAAGCACAATGAAGTCTAAAGTAGTGATGTTTGTTATACAGTCGCATTATGAAACAGAACCAAGCCTGGACAAGAAAACGATGTCAATCACTTTATTCATCTTAAACTTTAATAAATATTTATTGAAGAGGGAGATACGTTATAACATCAATTTTGATGCCCAACCGGAAAAATAGTTTATAGTTAAATCAAATGTAAACGGAAATGAGGGCTATAATCAAGAAAAAGAAATGGAAAATAAAGAGGTTCGATGATCACCGAGGTTCGAATATAAAAATCTGAAAAGCAGAAGACAAAAAACAATCTAATGTAATTTGCAAACAATAAATTCAAAGTTTCACACTATTAAAGTCGCCCATAAACAAATAAAAGTAAGAATTTAACTGAAAATGGATATTGACATGGATCCGAGGTCATGACATCACTAATCATAAACACTGACAAGGATATCGATGATCATCTGAGCTGTTTAACAATCTGACTCATATTTTAAAGATTAAACCAGTTGCAATGCCAGAAAAGGAAGGAGGGGTCAACTGATCAGTTATTACCAGATTCCCAGCGTCATGAAGGATCAACTGATAATGCTACGATAGAACAAAGTGTGATCGTTTTTCTTTGATCACAGGTTACTTTTTGTGATTCATCTGATTTTTACAAGATAAATAGATAGTTTGAATAAACCAGTTTTTCCTTCTTCACAATCTTTAAAAGTGGTTAATATGAACCCAAGGGTATATTATATGATTTTCTTATTTCTAGAATTTTTTTTTGCTCATTTTCCAGTTTAACTCAATCGTGTAGATCGAGTTGTTTGACTTAGCCTTATTATTTTCAAGCACAACGCCAAAAATCTTAAGAAACTCAGCAAATTTCCTGAACTAATCCTTCTTTATTTATTGGTAATCTGATAAAATGAGCAAAGTAGATCCACTCATTTCTTTATTTTGCAATGTGATCCTAGAGTTAATGCTCTGAATTTTGACTTACATTTAGTTACTGTACCTTTCCCATTAATTTAATAGAACTGAACTTTCAAAAAGTCCCGCTCATCCTGTCCAGGTTTGTTTTAATGGATAAGTTCTAATAGAAAAATTTGAGTAAATTAAATGGAGGGAATGTATCTACTCTAAGATCCAGATGCCCTGATACATATGAGAATTGAGACTCCCTAGCCGGAGATATCTTTTTTGCATGTTCAATAATACTGATTTGAACCGCTGTAAGCTCTAGAGTTCATTTTATTAACCTCCATTCAACAGAACAGCTGGAGGGTGCATTTGTCAATATTATTGAATAACTGTGAGTCTAACTGAATTCCACAGGTATTCATCCCCGCAGCAATTTTTGGGATTTGACTCAAGTGGAAAGTGGAGTAACCCATAGATTCTGAGGCTGAGCCACCCAATATAGTAGAATTAAATGGCAAACTTTGAAGAAAGTCTCCCATTATTAATGAGAAATGGTGAAGTAATGAGAAGGAAACACCTTATCTGTGGGCAGAATGAATGATGTGGATGGTTTCCCCGCCCACTTTAATCGAGAAGCAGATATTAAATCAAAGAAACTGAGAAACTAATCTAATAATTAGGTAAATTCCTGGACAAAATCAGATCCATATTATAGAATAGAGAACGATAGAAAAGAACTGACTGTCACAGATTAGCTGGATGGTTTTCAAGCCAAGAAACTCAGTCTGGACCCATCTTTATACATGCTATTTTTAGCTACTATTTATTTTAAGTTTAGCTTCAACATTGAATGGTGATGAGATTTTAATTTTTGGTAAAGCCTGACAAACATCTGGGGTCATGAGTTTGAGTCCCAAAATGAGATGAATTTAGAGTTTATAGTTGATCTAATCACACTAACTCTGGAATGGTACTGAATTCACATTTGATTTACCACTAGATATCTGTAGAATTTCATAGCATCATAAACTCAACTCCTATTTAACCCTAATACTAGAGGAAATCTGGTCATACAATTCAAATTAAAGTGATGGTGACATAAAGAGAACAAAGGCCTTGTGGTTAGTGTTGAATTGAGGGCTTGAGTCCATATAGAAAAACATGCATCCTCTATAAGAAGAGCTCCAATGTAATGAGAGATTTAATACCCAGACTGGCATTGTATATAGATTTATATATTGGTATATGTTAATAAGATTTACTACGATATATGTATGAGCAAGATATTTTAGTACGAACCCACGGCTCGATCCCCAGCGTGACGGTATCGAGCTACGGTTGTCCGCCGTCAACTGATAAAACGCACGGAATAGGGAAGAAGGTCTGAACGCTCTTGATGGATCCGAAGCAACAACGGGCATGTACGTTCATTGTGTCGATTTGTCGTGACTGAGAGGTCCCAGATGGAAATTAAAATCTGGCTATACGTTTCAACGATCGTATTTAACTGAAAGTCCGCGTTCTCTTCGCCAAGGAAAACTCGGGTCACTTTCTGAAAAACTTGGCAATTGAAAAAGGAAAAAGAGAAAATCATCAATTTCGCTTCGATTATTTCAAAGATATGCCGGCGATCGTAGCGTATTCCGCTTCCGGTTAGGGATTTATTCGAATGGTTTGATATGCCTTCATAACCACCGAGCGTCGATATCCCCCCGGGGTTCGCAGGTTAATCCCGGCCGGATCCAACGTGGCATTTATTACAAGGAAAAGTTATAAAAGATTTGAATATTTATTAAAGATGATTGCTTTAACGTTTTGATTTTAAAATTTGCATAATTATTTATGGATTGAACCATATATAACATGATTATATTAAATTTTTAATTCAGAAAATACGCCACGAAACAACCCGCCACCAGAGTGGTTCCCAGCATTAGCACCGTTCCATCTGAGGAATGATGTCGATGAGTCCCGCAGGTTCCTTCCAACACCAATACATGATGAGTGAACTTTAGTGTCTGAAGTCACCTTACACACAGAAATGTTCGCCTTCCGTGAGGGTCGGGGAGGCGGATGGTGGACGCCTTGAATGACATGCATTCGCCTTTACCACCAGATTATATCTTCTAAGATTTAGAGGTTTCATGAGAGGGCCAAAGCCAGGCAAATGGAATCATGATGGACTGTATAATCCTGAAAAGCATGCCTGCCATGGTTAGATGAAACGACGTCCACTAGTTATGTGAAGGCTGATGATGATGATCATTTTTCCATTTTCTCCAATGGACAGAGCCACAGTAGATGGTGGAGGCAATGAGAGATTTATGATGTCCAAGAAGAACCCATGAAGAGCTGATGATGGTTTGTCCGCTGCTGACAGATGCAACAGGAGCCCTTGTATTATTGCGATACCTCTCAGATTTGATTAAGGAGCGAGCTTCCACTCCGCCAAACATGTCCCATTTATCGCTGATTACGCAGTCAAGATCAAGAGGTCATCGAGGTCCTGAAAGGGTCCACTGATGAGAATTAGCTAAAGATCTGAGCACCTTACATACAGATGCCAGTAAGATACCAGCTTTTAAATGAGAGGGAGCAATGGGGTTGAAACCAGTCACGCTCCAAATGGCGACAACCGAGTGTCTATGTTCCAGTGAGGTCCAGTTGAAGTTAAACAAGAGGGAGGAAAGATCACAAGATCCAGCAGAAGGAAACTGCTCATGGGCACACTGATTTGGTCTGAAGAGGTCACTGAGAGGTAGTCCAGAATAATCCAGTGCCAGAGGTAATTATGTGGGAAGAACCCACATGGTGACAGGTGGATCAGCAAGATGAATATTTATGGATGAATGGACACTCACATAGAGTGCTTCTGCATGTGAGGCTTCCTGAAGGACTTATGACATGACAGACAGAGGCAAGTCCCAATACTGTGTAGAGGGCCAGTGGTCTGATCAGAGAGGCCTGCAGAGTCCCCACCTCACTACAGATCCCAAGACCTACAGCGGTAGAGGGAGGTCAATAGATCTTAGATGATAAATGGACTAACTTCTGATATAAATAGGTTTGCGGTCGCTCCCAGCAGAGGATGCAGCACCAGAGGTCGCTGATTGCACGATCCAAGTTTCTGACAGGATTTGTTTATGTCTGATAATCCCAAGCATCAATTTCATTATTGAATTATTTGCATGGCTGAACATAGAGATACAAACCTTGTAGATTCACAAGTGCACAGTTCCTCCAGAGATTCACCTTATATGAGAGAGATACAATGGTCAGAGATGATTATTGATACAAAGAGCTCAGTGGGCTCAATTCTGCACAAGTTGGACATCCAAAGACTCAATGTGATCTAGATGGATCCAGTCACTTTACGATCACACACTGTTGATCCCGCTTCAGAAAGAAGTTAAGTCTGAGACCGAACCCAGAGATCATTGTGTACAGATATTTGTCTGGTATTGATGTCCCATGGGCACGGATCGGAAGATGTCCAAAAGTCATATCCGGCATCAATCATGCAGCTGGTGCAGAAGAGAAGTGAATAGAGTGCAGGTGACCCAGCCAGCATCCTTGAGTTTCAGAAGATATATGAGCAGAGTCCCTCGAGTCGCGCGCTTCCGTAAGACTTGTAGATATCACCCAAAACAGAAGATTCAGATCAAACTCCGCCGGGCCTCGCAGAGATAAGAACCACACATTTCAGGATCGCAAGACGTCCCGAATCTTAAAGAACCCGGTAGAGGCAAACAAATGTCATTATGGTCTGATCATCTCCAAGGTGAAAGGTCCATCTTCATTCAGAAGAAATGATCACGCGACGCATTGGTCGCGAGTACCCAACAAAGCGTTACAATATCTTTTAAACCACGATCCCGCTTCCGAGATTTGACGATCTTTGACTGCTGACAGTGAGAGCAAGGGGTAATTCCTCCGGCACGATCCAGGCTAGTCATCATCACGAGAGTTCCATGATATGATTGCTCTGACAAAGATTTGTTCATCAAGACGTATTTTGAGTTTAACGCGCCATTGAATTTACTGAATGTCCCAAACGCTTTATGGATCCACGATTTTTAGTCTCCCATTAGACTCAGTTTGAGTTAATCAGTTTATCAACATACATCATCTATTCGGCAGTGAGAATAAACTACGCAGAGCACTTTTACATACAGGCCCCAATATCATTTGGTTATCTCAAGAGGCGCCAACCCAAAGAAGTGCTAGTTTCTACCCAGCACCGCCTCTTTAATACAGCGCATTCCTCGCAGGTTCAGATCCTGGTATTAGCGAGGTCAATGCGAAACTTCGTGCTGAGGGCATACAGAGGCAGCTTCCACAGGCAGCTTCCAAGCGCATAGGATTTTAAAGAGAGGCCAATCTTCACTAAAGTGATTGATAAGCAGGAGGTCCGCTTTTTCTTCAGCCGAGGCTTGGCGCAGTTTCAGAACCAGCATCACCCCCACCCGATTTCTACACTCACTCGGGTATATTGTGTATGTATTGATGCTCACGCAGCATGGGAATGATGTGTGACATGCTTCAGGGGAAGAAAGTATATGAGACTATCCGTATATACGTAATTATTAGAAAGCTAGTAGCTCCAGCATCTTGGCCCTCATGGACATGGAGGTATTACTTATAATGAAAAACGCTCAGGATTTTACTGATCATAAGAGCTTGCGTGATCTGTTACTTGTAAGGAACCCAAATATTGTATTTTTTGAGATCATCTGAATCTCACTGGTGATTTGCGAACGCCACTAAATAGTCATCCCGGCGCATAAACGCGTGCGGATGTTCTAAAAGGCACCTATAGCCTTTCATACGGGATTCGAGGGTCGCACTTTCCCACTCCAGAAACTGAAAACCCGTGGTGGACTGAACTGGCTATACCAGGAGTACTGCTCGCATTTCATGTAATGTCCTGTATTGATAGACAAGATTAGAGAGCTTCAGATTCAGATCCATGTGATATAAAGTGAAGCCGGTGAGGTGAAGTGAAACCGGGCAACTGGAGGGGATTTGTCATCGAGAGAGGATGGTACCGTGGTCATGGGACAGAGGTTGTGTGTACCGATAGGTGATGTGAGGAGAGAGATTATGGAGGAAGCCCATTTCCTCCTATTTTACACAAAGATATCATACCCTAAAGGAACACTACTGTGGAAGGGTATTAAGAGGATACTGGGTGCAGAAGTTCGTCTCCATATCACATGTCACAGTGAAAGCCTAACATCGGTTCAGCAGGACTATTACATGCGCCTACTCCCGATCCTCAAGGAAAATGGAGAGAATCATTATGGATTTTGTTGTAGGATCGACGTTGTCGAGCGCCGCGATACACATTGTGGATGGGATCGATTTAAATAAATTCTATTTCCTGTCATATATCGTGATAGTGATTCTGGATAAGCCGGGGCCTGGCGATACGCGTTAGAGATTATCGACCGCATGGTACGCCAGTTTCCATTGTTTTAGATAGAGATCCCATGTTTACCTCACGGTTTTGGCCCAGCTTTTACACGCCTGCACTAAAACCCGCACTTCACACGCCATCCACAGACGGGATGGCCTATCTCGAGAGATCATATTGCATTTAGAGGATATGCTTAGGGCATGTGTTATGGAGTTTAGAGGGGAGCTGACACCCATCTACCCCTGATGGTTTGCATACACAACATTTATCAGTACAAGATTGGTATGGCCTTTGGCGGAGGCTCTTAGCGGACGGAAATGTCTTAACTCCAATTATTGGGACGAGGTAGGCGAAGGAACATTAGTGAGAACCGAGATCGTTCAAGTGACTCTGTGATAAGGTCAAGGTTATAAGGTTGAAATAGAAACTTGTGCCAAGACGACATAAAAGTTATGCCAGCCACGCCAGGACCTAGAGTTCGAGGTAGGGATATGTATTTTTATGATTTCCCCATGGAAGGGCGACAAGATTTAGAAATGTGGAAAGTCGAGTCCACAAAGATATCGACCGCTACAGGATCGGCTGAGGGCTGGAGGTGGTATATCGAATGGTAAGGCATCTGACCTCGGACGATTCACGATGTTTCCATGCTCTATGTTCACAAGTACATACCGCACCCTTCACATGTATTGACAAAGCAACCACTGGAAATACAAGAGAACTTGACATACGAAGAGGAACCAGTGCAGATCCTCGACTGTCGTCGAGTGCAAGTTATGAGCAACAAGACTATTCCGCTGGTTGTGGAGGAGTCATACAGTAGAGGAAGCTACTTGGGAGCCAAAGGCTCTGTGGGCCGTCAATACCCTCAATTATTTTCCGAATGAGGTATTTTCCTTCCTTTTGAGTTTAGTTTGTTCATTTTAGAGGACAAAAACATCCGGCTGAGGAGGATCTTTGTGGTCGCCCCGATCCCAAGATAGGTGTACGGTACATTTAATCTTGTAGGGCACTCGAGCACCAAAGTGTCACACTCGTGGTATTTTGGAGAGGAATTATGAAAATCATAATTCTATGGAACCTTGACTGAGGTGTGTACTAGTGCCGTGGTAAAGTGGTAAATTCAAAAAAAGGATATAAAGGCACAATTGAGAAGATAGTATGCCAAAAATGAAAAATAAAATAAGTTGGATTTTGCAATATCAAAGTGTTTGAGGACTAAATTGTAATTGCTGCAGATATGAAAGCCAAAGTAGAGATGGCCATATTAGTAAAACAAAAGAAGTGGCCATTAAAGTGCTTGGGAATTTAATGGTACTATGCAAAGTTAATATTATGGAAGAAGAGAGTGAGACAAACAAAATTTCATATTTTGTCTCAAAATTTGATAGGCAAACCCGTGAGAAGTGAGAAGAGAGCAAAGAAGAAGAAAAGGATGGGTTGAAGAGGAAGAAGAAGGGAGAAAAACTAAACCTACGATGTTTTCATTTTGTAATCATGGGTATTTGGATTTCAAGGTTTGTATGGAGATTAGTGCCCTTTTCGGGTCTATGGTTTTGTGGAAATCACATTAATCCCATAATTCTTGAGGTTATGAGTAAAACCCAATTGGTGTAAATAAATGTGAAACCATCATAATGCTATGGTTCGAAGGAATCGGGTGGACCTTAGGTTGAATTTGTAGGATTTTTACCTAGGGTTTTGTTAGATGGAGTTCCAAAACCACCAATACAAGTGTTATGGAGTGGTTTTGAATGAATTTGCCGCCATATCGGCGATTACAAGCTGGTGGACCCAAGCTGTAAAAACAAAAGGAGAATGCTGGGTTTTAAAGGAATTGCTGTCAAAATTTCTGTAAAACCCTGTTTTGTTTTGGCATAAATTAAGTTAGAATCATCCAAATCAATTGATTCCAATTGGTAAAGAACCATAAGAGATAGGGATGGTAAATGTATAGAAGGGACCAAGATAAAAATTGTAGCTCTAAGGCTCCCAAATATGGATCTGAAAGGTGAGCTCGTGTGTAGCTCACTGATTATGCCTCCTCAGTTGCTTGGGTATGGTTGTAGTGTTTTTGGCCATATGGAGTTTCATCATCCAAATTGAGTGATTAAAATTTGGTAAAATAGATTTCTAGGGAGAAATTTATCTGAAGGAAGTGCATGCAAATTAAGAAACCCAAAGTTCTGTAGAAAATGTAACAAAGTGGAGCTTGGTGTGCAGATTCTGTCTCGCCAAATTGAGTCATCTAGATGTAAAATACAATAACTTGATTTTGGGTGATCCAAATTGGGGTGATTCCAATTGAGAAGAAACATTATAACTATAGCTTTGAATGAGTGAAGAAATCATTCCAATTTATGGAGTTAAGATCCCATAAATCAAGGATAGTAGAGGTGATTCAGCACATAACCAAAGCCTGGTGGCATCAAAAACATTCTGGTAACTTGTGTTATGTGGTTGAGGCCTTAGAGAAGAACTTAAATGAAAATTTAAAGAGATGTCATTGACATAAAGGACTGATCTGGAGAGTTTCATACCCTGAAGACTGTTTGAATAATTTATAAATATAAAGTTTATAGAGTATTGTTGGAAAAAGGTTGGCCAAAATGAGTGTTTTTTTAGTGATCAAGGGTAATTTGGTTGTTAATTCGCTTTATATGAATGTTGTGTGATCTCTAAAGTGACTTGCGTGTGAAATACGTTAAGTTTTACGCTATCCTGGTAGCGACACGCTAAGCCGTATTCGTTGAGTGTGTAGGCTAAAAGCAAAGACGGGAAGCAAGCGGGATTGAGCGGTGAACGGTGAGTGTAAAAATGATATTTTGACAATTGAGTTTTAAAAGTGAATGGTTTTAATGTTAAACTGAAAAGTTTAATGGAAATGTTTATATAAATGTTAAGGCATATGGAAATGTTTTATCTTGCATCAATATATATATTTATATTAAATTATATATGTATGCATGTGTTAAGGTATTATGGAAGTTTAAAATGTAAAGAATGCATAAATGTATAAATAATAAAGTAAAGTGTTTAAATGAATTTAGAAATGTATTTTGAAGTTAAAAAGTTTACATTGATGGTACTCCTAACCCTATATGACTGATATCGGTTTATGTATTTTGCTGTAAGGATTTAGAGGGTAAAGTTATAGTTACTAACTGAGGGAGGGAAATAAAGTTTTAGGAGGTAATATCCTTACACGAGCAAAGTATGACTGGAACTCATGCAAAGCGTGAGTTTCTCCGCGCAGTGGTTATGGATCGAATGAGATCGTCCCTCACCGCGGCACTAGAACTGCTTTCAGTGTGTTTATCCTCTCGGGTTCCAATGTAAAGAAAGAAATAAGAAAGAAAGAAAGAAAGTTTAAGGCATAAATTGATTTTTAATTGTATAAGTATTATTACTTTACTATATAATCGAAATGTTATCTAAATAATAAAAATGTATACTCACTGATCTCCTTTAGCTCATTCTTTTCGTATGTTTCAAAACCATTTTCAAAAGAATCGTGACAAAAAGGCCGGTAGGGCATCCTCTACGCATGAGTCAAGTGCATCGAGAGACTGGATTACATTGAATATATATATTTCGTGTATATTGTATATGTTGAATATTTTGTCATGTATATGCGTATATATGTATATATTTTGAAAAAAGGAATCACGTGGGCTTTGATCCTCGTGACGAGGTATTTAGGCGGTCGTGCTTGGGTTCGACTCAAGCCCAATCTTTTGATAAAATGTGCATGGAATAGAAGAAGGTTTGAATGTTTTGATGATTTGAAGTAAAATAAATGTATATGTATGTCTATTGTGTTTGATTGGGTTGTGACGAGGAGTCCTAATATGGAAATTTGTGCAATTGGTTAGAAGTGTTTTTAAGTGTTTCGACATCAGGTTTTGAAAATTTGGGAAAGTCCGAAATGTAGAAACCCGGCCGATTTTCTCGAAAATCTAAGTGTTTGAAAAAAAGAAAAAGAGGAAAAAAATTTACCACTTCGTCTGTGATTATTTTCTAAAGATATGTTAATGATTGTAAAGGGGTTCGCTCCATGGATTTTATTTGATTGTTTTGAGGAAAAGTTTCTATAACCATTAGAGTGCCGAGAGGTCCCCTCGGGTTCAAGAGGTTAATCCGGCCTGGATCCTTCTAGTATGAGATGTTGGTCATAGTATTTGCATGTGAAAAATTTAAAGCATACATATCAACCCATGTCATTATCCATACTGATCATGATGCAATTAAGTATCTGATGGCAAAGAAAGAAGCAAAGCCAAGACTGATCAGGTGGGTATTGTTATTACAGGAATTTGATCTGGAGATCAAAGACAAGAAAGGTTGTGACAATGTGAGGCGATCTCTGTCAAGAGTTGGAAAAGTCACCAGATAAGAAGAAGAAAAATAAATGCATAACATTTTCCGGGAGGAGTAAATATTTAATTATTAATAATCACCTTGGTATGCTGATATGTGTGAACTTTTTAGTATGGGGGTTATGCCTCCGTAACTCAGCTGCCAACGGAGAAAAATTATGGACTGACAAACAGATTTTTACATCCGGGATGACTCCACTATTGTTTAAAAGAGGAGCTGATATGATGCACCGAGGTGTGTACCGTAAAGTGAACAAGGCAAGATCTTACACGAATGTCATGCATCACCATATGGAGGACACTTGCAGGAGATAAAACAACCCACAAAATTCTCCAATCAAGTTCTTATTGGCCTACTATTTTCAAGGATTGTTTTGAATGGGTGATATTTTGTGATCGATGCCAAAGAATGGGAAATGTTAGCAAAAGGCATGAAATGCCCCTGCAAGGTATCCTGGTGGTGCAACTATTTGATGTTTGGGGAATAGACTTTATGGGTCCCTTTCCACCTTCAATTGGAAATTTATACATACTCTTAGCTGTGGATTATGTATCCAAACATGCAGCCTTGTTCCAAAATGATGCTAATAAGGCTGTGGGGTTTTTGTATAAAAGAATATTTTCTGAGAAGATTTGGGACGCCTTAACTATCATCGAGATGGAGGGCTACTTTGAAAATAAGGTGCTTGATAGGACTCAAGGAGTGTATATGGAATCAAACACATTACGAGCTTGGCTTATCATCCTCAAACAAATGGGCAAGCTGAGATTCTAATAGGGAGATAAAGAAAATTCTCGAAAAAACTGTAAGCTCCAGTAGAAGAGATTGGTCTTTGAAACTTGATGATGCACTGTAAAAGACAGATCGTTTATAAACTCCCAGCTGAATGTCCCCATACAGATTGTTCATGGTAAACCCCTCGCCACCTTCCTCATGAATTGGAATATAAAAGCCATGGGCCATCAAGAAGTTGAATTTTGACTCTGCGCTGCTAAAGAAGAATGACTACTCCAACCGGAATGAATCAAGAGTCGAGAATTTAGTTTCATGATAATGCTGCTAAAATTTACGCGATAAAACGTTAAACCGCACGCATCGTATGATTTTTCCTGAGAGAATTTTAAGGCGTAATGACGTTCCTTATTCAATTCCATACTAAAACCCCTTTCCAGGAAGTCGAAATCAAATGGAGTGGACCATACATTAATAGTATCAAGTACAACCTTTGCTAGGTGACACTCAGAACCAACAATTAAGAGGAGGCAGGAATTCAAGGTCAATGGTCATAGGATTGGGCACTACTGAGGAAATCATATTACAAATGATTCCTGTTGGAGTGAGAAAAAAATTGAGGAAACAGGATTTAAGAGTGAAGAAGTCCAGCTAAGGACTCAAACAAAGAGTAAATTTATGGGAGGCAACTCCATACTACAGCTTTGTTTTAAGCTTTGTGCTAGAAATTTTGATTTTTTTAGTAAGCTTGGTGTGATTTTTATTATTACCGCTTAATGTATGTATGTTCTTTCATAGAAATAAAATGTATACAAGAAAGGAATCTCTACATCCAAACTTTTTGGCCGTACACAAGACAAAAGAGGGCAAAGATACTCTTTCTCCGATTATTGTTATTTGTTCCGCATAAAGGCATGATTGAATTGGGGAATAATTTCTAATTCAATTTTAAATCCGTTGCATTATAGAGTTGATTGGGTGAATGTCTGAATGCTGAGAATGAATTATACTTGTTTTGATTGGATTTATTGAATTGAAATTGTTTGAAATGGAACTGTTATAATTAGGATTAGAAAATTTCAGGTCGCAACATCAATCCTTCTGTTGAGACCACATCCTCGTCGCGCGACAAAGTTAAGCAGGTCGTGACTTAAATGGTTAACCCCCAATGAATTTAAGTCTTAACTTTTCGAATAGGTATATAGCGAGTAAGAAGTTACGGTAGGAGTTAATGAAACGTATTAGTGTGGTGTGACTCAAAATTTAATGTTGCAACCTTCCATTCAGCAATCATAACCTGAGCCCATCAACAAAACAAGTGTGAAGCCAAAAAGCCGATTACACAAAAACTTCAATTCATCTTCGCTCTTTCAACTCTTCTACTTCCCACATCTTAATTCTTCGAATCTCCAAACCCTAAGCTCAGAAAAGCAACCGTTACCTCCGAATTTTCATGCGGATGCAAATCAGAAAGATATTCTGGATCTTAACGGAATGATCAAGAGATTTCCGTGAGTATGTCTAGGCGGAAGAAAAGGTTCATTTAGAACCTCTGACCGAGACTCAAGTATTAATACGTAACTTAAAAACTACCTGAATTTAAGGAACTAGTTTAGCCTTATTTTTGAAAGAGAGTTCAAAAGATATTCAACGCCCCAAAGTTAAAAAACTATCAAACTTCCTTAAAGCTTTTCCCCTTCTTTCTTAAAAATCTCCTGTTGGAAATAGCCAGAGCGCTCTGATCCGGACAATTTTACTTAAATCATTCATCTGGAATATTAAAAAGAGATTTATAGCTTCTTCATTCCCCTCGAGAACCAAAGTCACTATAAAGGATGGGTAAAGACAGAGAATGAACAATGAAATGAAGAAAAGGAGGATGAGGGTAAAAAGATGAGTTCTTAAGGGTGCAAATGCAAAGCGTATGGAATGAATGGAGTCGGAAAACAAACCAATTCCAGTCATGATTCCAAAAGACGTTCTATAATTAAAAAGATGGATGATGGGAAGAGAATTGCAAGAATGGTTAACCAGAACTCCCATCATCCAGAGGAACTTTTGCATGCAGGAGGCAAGGAAAAGGCTCACTCTCATTGGTCCGTTTATGCTATCAACCCTTCCGCTATCTGTGATAAGGGGGAACTGATTAAGCAGGAGCTACAGCCTTCAGGAGGAAGGCATAAGGTTTTAGATCAAGGAATAAAGAATCTTCCCTCTGGATTAGATATAGTATTTATTGTATTTTTGCATTAGTTTTTGTATAGATAAAGAGATCGACAGCAAGATTGAGAGTTTAAATTTGAATTCTATTGAATAAAATGAAATTCTAGTTGCTTAATAGTTATTTGCTTGATTCATGAACCGATTAAGTGAATTTAAAGCTGTTTCTCAGGTTATCATTATTTGTCTCCAGTAAGAAATGATCGAGGCCTCAAGCTTTATTTGTACAAATGACAATTACCACCGATGAGATCTAGAACAATACTCGAAGAGAAAGCCAGAGCAAGAACTTAAGAACCAGCAAGAGTAAGCCACAAAGCTAGTTTGAACCAGGTTTAAATTGCAGAATCAAGAAAAATACATTATTGAAAGAACAAATAAATGATTGAATTTTTGAGTATAAAATAACTAAGTCCGCACAAATCTTGAAAAACTATGCACAAGGTCTGAAAATCCTTAATACTTAAGAGGAATTAGGAACATCTTCTCGGATGATCCAAAACTCAAAAAACATATGGTCCTAGAACTTGTTAGATTATTGTCGAGGCGTAAACTTAGGCGTAAAAACAACTAACAAGAAATTATTAGGCCATCCTTGGAAGTTTGAACCCTTCAAGCCTACTACGTTATATGCAAAGCATATACCTAGTTCCATGATTGAGTTTAAAGCCTAATTTCTTCAAATAGCATTAATGAAGACTCGAATCCCTTCTTAGAATTAATACTACGTAAAGAACCCTAAAAATTACCCAACTTTTCGAAAGCAAAGTATTTAAAGGAACAAGTTTGGGGGAAAATATTTCTTTTAGATTACAAGGATGAAGGAGGAAAATAAATTGAAGAATTGTAAATAAAGGAAAAGAAATTGAAAAAGGAATAAGTTTTGTCTTGTGGCCTATCTCTCTTAAACAATTAAGTTTGTAGGGGTGTATCAACACCTAGTACCCTAATTCCAACCGGTATGGAGCTAAGTAGCCCAAAGTTCTCTAAGAGTGATAGAAAGCCTAATAAGACAAAACATTGCACTATTCCAATTCTTTGAACTGAGTTCCAGTAAAAAGGAATTGAGCTGATAAGTTGAAGGTGGGAGTGTTTACAAGAAGAAGAAAGAAAAATGATGAAAGATGAAGGCCATTATACAAAAAGGAAAAATGGAATCTAGGTAATTTGCATCCTAAAATTTTTCATTTGTCTACCCAATTACCCAAGCTTAACATTACATGCCCCAGCATCTTTTGATTCTGAAGGTTGAGTTTATTACATTAGTGGGAGATCAATATGAAAAAGATCGTAAGCTCATGGGTTTCTAAATTAGTTTCAAAGAGAATTTTAAGATTAACTAATTTCCTACAAAAAGATGAATAGAAGAAAGACCTACACACACTCACATGTAATCAAGATTTATTTCGATCGGTCTCACATATGCAAATTTCATCAAAGCTTATTGTGATGAAGGATGGAAACATTTTTTTCTCAATTGATGACTGAATTTGAGATAATACTGCAACCTTCTTGTTCAAGTCAAATGGTAAAATAAGAAAGACTATGGTTTAAATCATAAAAATGTCCTTCAAAATAAAGCTCAATTGTTTGAGGACAAACAATTCTTTCTTTTCTTTGCTTGGGACAAGCAAAATTTAAGTTTGAGGATTGAGGTTCAAAAACACCATTTGATTTTTAATCCATTTTTCACTTACAAATATGAATGCCGATGATATGCAGAAATATGGATGTTTTAGTCAAATATAATTTTGCAAAGAATTATAGCAGACTCAAAAGCCTCAAAATAAAGAAACTTAAGAAACTACCTTAATAGGCAGGGTAAGTCGCAACTAAGAATTGGAAGTCACAATAAGGATTTCTTCGGGCTCGCTTAATTCCAGGTCAACACTACCAAGACTAGTCTTGAGAGAAGAATGGAAGGCTGCATCAAGCCAAGTCGCGGCAGAAAGTGGGAGGCGCGCCCAAAATACCACACAAAGCACTCCAAAGAATAGACGCCGCGACTGGCAATATTGTCGGTACAAGGAACATTCAAGGAAGAATCTGAGCTCGTGACACCAATCTGAGGTCGCGACTCCAAATGAAGACAAAGCAGTTCGCAACATAAACTTGAGGTCGCGACGTTGATCTGTTGATGAAGTCATAGATGAGGTCTTTGTAGGAAACTGTGGTTGCAAATCAGTTCTAATTGGAAAACTCAATCCCCGAGGTCACCAATCATTCAGTCGCACCACATTTGAGCAACTCGGGACAAACCTATCGTAAAAGAGCAACTATAAGGTCACGGCATCATTTTGTGGTCGCGATTTGAAATAGAGGCTGGAAGTAAGGAAAATGATTGCACCAGCAATACACGCTATAATTGTAAGGAAGTGCGAATATCACCGAGGTCGCGACCACCTTCCGATCGCGACTAAAATTCCTGCGATCTAATGAGGATAGAAGGTCGCCATAGAGATGATCGATGTTGCAACTAAGGTATGTAACTGAGACAAAGACAAAGGGTCAGTAAGGTAACAAAGAGGTATCATAGAGACGGCTTCTAAGGTTGGCAACCAGAACATCGACGTAATCCAAGAAGAACCGTTATGACAAAACGCCGAGGTTGAGACTAAATGTAAAGAATTCAAGGTCGCTACTTTCCGTTTCGGCGCTTCGCCCGCGCCCCGAGCGCAAAAACATTTTGTTTTAACCGTTATCTGGTGACGAGCATGTAAGGAGGAGATGGCTCGACAAAGAAGTCGCAGCCAAAAAAGAAGGCGACCTAGAACTAAGACAGCGGCTGAGGACGTACGCGACTGGAACAGAGGTCGCGACGCAGAACCAGCAGAAGGGGCAAAAGAGCCATGTCACGACCCACTTTGAGGTCTCTACCAATCAAGGCAACCGCATGAATCTAATCACAAACTGAAGATGTCAAGTCGTTCAAACAAGTGCAAATGAGAATTCAGGTCATGACTCCATTTTGAGGTCGCGATTTGAAAAGCAACCTGGCCTTTCTTTAGGAAATCCAACTGAGCTTGAATCAAGCCTAATTTGGAGCCAATTATAAATAGCCCCTTTGTGGTCGGTAAAGCAGCTCCTCTAAATAATACCTATAATCGAAGAGGAGAAGAACTCAATATATATTTTTAGAATAGATTTTTTTCTTTTTCTTTTTATTTTCTTTTCTGGATCTCAACCAAAGGACTGTGTGTGTTTTATTAAAGCTGGATTTCCACTTTGATTTTTCTCTTACCACATTACCCGCCTGAAATTAATGGAGTCTGGACAAATTTTTGGAATTCGTTCATTTTAGTTTATTACAATTACAGTGGGTGTACTTGATCAATGATCCATTGTCGATTGTAATGCAAAAGATTGGAGAACAGCCTACTAGATTAGATTTGATCATAGTTACTGTACTTTTTCCTCAGATCATTTGTGAGAGTAAAATACTTGGATTAAATTTATTTGATTGATGTTGTTATTGAATCGACCAGCTCCTAATGAAGTACATGATACCATTCTCTGCTGATTGTTTCTCTGCTCGATTTCCAGAGGCCCTCTCGCGTGACACAGATGGAGATTCTCGAGTCGGGAACATTCCACTTGTGGGTATGATAGACTACTATCGATGAACTACACAGCCTGAAAGTTCACCGATAAATTCCCTTTCACTCATAATTGATGTTATGAATATTTATCAATGTAAATAATCAGACTTCCACCTTAATCAGGGAAGTTCCTAAATCGTTAGCGTAAATCAAATCAAGGGAAGGGAAGAACCATTAGATTTAAAGGATGAGTCATCAATTGAGTTGTAGTTTTGTAGTAACTCCCGCAAACGAAGCAAGAAACTGCATTTCTCCAAGAAATGGGTGAAGTATTGAGAAAGAAAATAATTTTTATCTTGCAAAGAAGTCAAAATATGCTAGCTGGTTAGATCCTTCTGTCTTTGAGAAAGCAGGGCCTCTAACCGCTGAATATGGAGGAAACCACTTTATCAGAGGCATTCGACAAACCACATCCGAAGAACAGAATAGAGTGGCACGCATATTAATGCAGGAATTAGTCGTTTTGGCGACTTTGAGCAGTGTTCATTTCATGGAAAACTGACTCAAATTCAAAGATTTGTTTTTTATTTTATTTTTGTTGTTCAGAATATTTAATTTCCTTTTATATTCCCGTGTATCGCCTAGATCATTATCTTCTAGATTAAACCACTATTCACTAAGTTCAAATAGTGTGGACCTTAAGTAGTTGGAGTAGTTGATTCCCAATTCTTGTCAATCCCTATGGGAATGATATCTGGACTTACATCCATTTTACTACTTGTATGATCTCATGGTGAGGTGTCTTGTATCGGAAACCATTTTCAAATTGCCAATATAAAGCAATTTTATCATATATCCAAGCAACTCCAAGTAGACAAAGGCAAGAGAATTGTAAGGCTCTTGTAACTATAAAAGAATTTAATGTTTTAGCTCATATAATCACGCAAAACAGTCACACAAAGACTCCAATATTCTTAAGAATTATAATTATAACTCCTATTAGCACAAATTAATGGATTTTATAACAACTAATCCATTCACTTAATGGTCCTTTCTAACTTTGAAATACATATGAATCGTGTACAAGATATGTCTAAAAGTAACATAATAAACATCAATATCAAAGATCTGAGTTTTCATCATGTATCACATTACACTTAATCCATCTAAAATTGACAAACTCGCTACCAAGCCCATGCTCGTAGTATGATTCTTTATAAACTGGGGATAAAGACCTTTGTCAAAGGATTTGCTAACATGAATTTGTTCTCGATATGCTTAATAGAGGTAAATTTATTTTAATGTTTTCCCCTTATAAATTCAAATACATGTTAGCAATATCCGAACCTAGGAATTACTCTACGGGTTATAGGAGTGATTGAATCTTTTAAAATCAATAAACTCATGCGATTAGAGCGCTCCCACTTATCATATAGAGTTTTCCTTTTTGCAAATCAAAATTAATGCACATTCTGCTTTTCTTTTTGTTGGACATCATGACCTGTGATAGTCACATAATTTAGTGGTCATACTGTCCTCTAAGGATAGCAATGACATGGCATTGTGGAAGTACCTACAATATTATGTTTTTTGAAGCTTTGAAATTCAACATATACTCTGTTTTGGAAAATTGCAAGTTCTGGTTCTGTTTCACCCAGTGATCAGATTTCCATGTCTCTGGTATCAAAACTCCAAATTTGTGCACATGACCATGTCAATCCCCATCAACTATTTTCCTGTTTTACTCAAAGATTGTTTTAAATCCCGCACAGAGCATATATGAATGTTGCCACAGTGAAGGATTTGCTTAATTCAAGATGACCTTATGCTGCTACATTCCCTTTCTTTCTAGGCTCCTTTGGAGATTATCCATATTGGAGAGCTAAGTGTTTTCCACTCTCTATGTAAACTAAGCAAAGCCATTATTATTTGTGTGATTTAATTAAATGAACTTTTGGAAACCCAATTTTTGAAATATAACTCTTCATCAATTTTTGGTCTAATTTTTACCAAATATTTCATTTTCTTATAAAATAATATGTTCTTCTAAGATACAATGTAAATACATTAAATAGAAAATAACATTTTTTTGTGTTAAAAATAGGTTTTTATAGGTTTTTTAAGTAAGAAAACGTGATGAGATGTTAGATTCACAAATTTGGGGTTATATAATGTCTTTTAACCGAATATTTCTTATTATTTAGCCCATTTTATGATAACCTTTAGAGCTATATTTGAGGTACTAAGCTTGAAATGTTTATTTCTATGACGCCCCAAATCTAGGGGTCCCATTGATAACCCCTGTCACCTGTGGAACTTTATCTAAGATCCAATCCCACAATCGTTGTAGATCCATATTTTCGCTGTAAATTCGCGTAAAGCCTTTTTTGTTCGGGGAGCTCTAACTAGATTTCGCGATATGAATTCAGTGAAGTTTGTTTCATCATCCGAGATCTAAAAAATTTCCGGTTTCTTTTTTTTTTTTTTTTTAAACTCAATTACCGCTTTATCATTTTTCAGAAAATTAGAATTTTTCTTGGGTTTTACAATTTCACTATCCTATAACCTCAGAAATCCATTTTCCATTTCTTTTGGGACATGGTCACCTAATTCAACCATCAGGTTATGCAAGTTTCTACCCTTCTGAAGATGAAGATGGTAAATGATCGGCAAAATACTCTACTGCATTTATTTTTCTTTTCTAAATTTGAATTTCCAGATTAATTAGGCTGGTAGTGCCTGGAGCCAGGATTCTAAAAGCTAATTAATTTGATGAAGACTCTGGATACATGCCACATCCCATGATAAGAATAATCAGCATCATTGCCAATAAAACATCAAAGAAAAAAGCAAAGATAAGATCAACGGAATTCATGTTTTTTTAATTGATTAAAAAAAAATCAGCTTCCCATGAGAATGACATACCCTCTGGCACCAAGTTGCAACCCATTAAAAATTTAATCATCCTTAAACAATATATATTCAAAGTGACAGTATACATTTTCAATATATTGGAATATTGACCTTATGAAATTATCAAAAAATAAAGAATATCCTCGATTCTTAGAAATACATAAAGAAAAAGAAAACGTTGAGAAAAATAATTTTTAAGCTACGTGAAATAAATTTCAAATAGCATTTAAAATAATTATTGATTTAAATCTTTTCTTATATTATCCTTCAAACTTTTTTGAGGAGAATGAAACAGAGCCTATAGCTTAAGAATTAAAACATTCATTTAATCAACTTTTGAGTTCAAGCCTGGTGTTTAGTATTGGTCACGATTTATTGATACCTACAATTAAACTTTTCTTCATAGTCTCTTGATCAACTTTTACATACCTCAACTTAACTTTATATGACCTCAAAGAAGGCTACAAACACCCTGAAGGGTATTTCTCAATCGTACCATTAGGAACAAAAACCAAGACGAGCCAATTGAGCAACCAAACTCCTTTGAGTTTAAACTAATAAATTCAAAACTTCCTTTGTGACTACATATACAATGTTAAAATAAGTTTTTATTTTATTGTGCTTATAAAATGATACGAGGCGGGAGCATAGCTTGATTGATTAGGGCGATGGATTGGAATTAGGATAAATACAATTTGTCAAACGAGCTAAATATGGTCAGTATTCAGTTAATCTCTACTTAAATGATACATTAGAATAATTTTAATGGTAGGGATTCATCAATGTAGCTGACTTTACTCTAGATTTTAGAATATGATTTCTTTTTACTCTCTATACTTAATCTTGAGTTTATTACTATATTTATCATCTGTTATTATTTTATTTAAATTGATTCAACAGAGCTAAATGTTGCTAGGAATTCAACATTTTAAGGGATCGGTTCTATGAACCTCAACTACCCTGGGCTTCTCTTAAAAAGACAGATAATTAATAGAGAGCCAACACGCCGCTTGATTAGATTGAGAGGCCTCCAATGTGCGAGAAACAGTTTTCATATGATAAATGGTTGAAATTTAAAACATTTTAGAATGAAAAATGATGATGAATCACTCTTCTGGTAGAGATGAGGACTCATATCTACTACCGTAGGGGCGGGATACTAGTGCTGATCTATGCTCCAAGCAATCAATCGTTGATCAAGAGCCTTAATTAATAATGGGCCACAGATCCCGGTTAGCCCACTAGATGACAGCCCATTTAACTGATTATTAAGATATAAGAAGGAGCCCATTTGTCAGTCTATAGGCCATGCAAAACCTAGGAGGATTAGGTTAGCAACCATAAATACACCGCTTTACTAGCCTGTGGTTTTAAGTTTTACGATTATTTTAGAGATCGGGTAACTTCAAAGAAAAAAAAAAAAACACCTTGAGAGAGAAACATAAACTGTATGTTTCGCAGTGTTTTTCGATTAACTTCTAGTTTCTTTTGTGATCAGTGCGCCCCACACGTTGCATTCGTCACGTGAAAGAATAGTTTGAAGGTCCTCGTGGATTCTAGAAGAGATTTTCTCGTATTGTTGTTACAGTTTGTAATGGGTGATAAAATATATCTATCATACATTGTATTTAATCAGGCGAAACCTGCTTCACTGTATGATTCCTCTTCTTAATTGTATCAGCCAAAGTTGAAATCGGTGTGATAGATTGAATCCATAGTTTTATTTCTCATATGTGATGTATATTAGATATATGGCACCTAAGATTCTATTATTTATGTTATTTATAATTTTGCACAAGTGAATGAAAGATTCGATTTTGGCCTTAACTTAAGCATTTTGCTTCAGATATTTTTTTTTTTTTTTGGGATGTAATAAGGAGCTAATCATAAGATCGGGGTTTCCTCCTAATTTATTTATTTATTTATTTTTCCTGCAATTTTATTTGAAAATTTTTTTTTATATGTAAATTCGGATTTATTTAAAAAAAATTGTAAAAGGGACATTGCGTTGTCAGAATGGGCTGATTTTTTGTAGGGTGGTTCCTCAAACAGTGCTCTACCTCCTTGTAAAATTTCGTGACAATCCGAAGCTGTGGTAGCAGCCTTAAGGTATGCTTGCGCGTCGTGTTCAATAGGGACATGTTAGTTTGTTTCGGGCCAAAACCTAAAAGCCATTCTAACTCTGGCCCACACCATGGACTTACAATCAAGAAAAGCAGTTAAGTACGCTGAGACTGTCGCTTCGCCCTATCGGCTTATAATTTTCTTTTCTAGGAATCCAGTGGATTAGGCCTATTAATTATTCTATATTTATGGTAATTGTTTAAATTATATGGATATAACATGTGATATGTGCTTAATATGCCATTTAGAATAGGTGGTGCCATATAATTGCATCATTTGGATATATACATGTGCATAATAATATTTGTTTTATCTAGATAATGTTATATTATGGAAAAACCCTAATTAATTGATAGCTAAAAATATTGAACGGGTGAAGGTTAAAAATTAATTTAATTAATTCAAACTCATGGCTCATTATGGTCCAAATAATAAAATGGTTATGTGATACCCTAACCTGATAAGCATGGCCGGATTTTATTGGATTGGATCTAAAATAATTTCTAAATTTTTTAATAAGGTCAGACAATCTAACGGCCGACAATGCTTAGAGGCAAAGATAATTTTGAATTTAAATTAATGGTTATTACATTCAAATTTAATAATATTAATAACCCCTCCTTAACAAGGCTCACAATGTTATTAAAGGCCCAAAAAGAATATTGAAACAATTGTTGTTTTTTTAAATCAATTTTGAATGGTGTGTGTGTTATATAGGGAAGGCTCTGTCTACAGTAGTTTTTTAAGGAGTCTCGAGACCCACCTCTACCTTCCCGGGAGCTAACTTAGTAGGACACTGTATTGATACCATGTTCAAAGCCAGTTTATTACAAATGTCTCGCCCAACGCATTTGTAATGGAAACTAAATTATTGTTGCACAAACATTAATAATAAGTAGTTTACATCACATATTCGTATGTTTTTTGTGTGGATTACGTAAGTTAATATATGTGTTTTTTTTTTTTTTTTTAGAAAATGGCACTTTAATCCTAGCTACAATTTTTGAGGTCAAAAGCCATTGATGGAAATAACTACGACCTATGGAAAAACCAATTTACATTGTCCTTGATTTTGAGAGAATAAAATTCATTACAACAACTCGAAACCCTAGAGCCCACCGCTGGGCTTTTCCAGAGAACTAGCTAATTTGCAGATTGGCAATCTGCAAATACGATGTACCGCTGTTATATTCTCGCCAGCGCCGCATCTCGCGAAAGCAAATCAATGATCTAGAGAGTGCATTAGAAATAATCGACTCTAGATGGGATGTCGGCCGAAAGTAGCAAAGATCGCTTAGACAAGCAGCCATGGGCAATTCCCAATGAATACTCGTATGACTGAGGAAACAAAGTGACCATTGTCTAAACATGGGGGCTAAGTTGACTCACAGATGAAGATTGACATGATCCTAGAATCTCTACCCAATAGCTTTGCCAAATTAAAATGAATTATAATATGAACAAACTGAAGCTTACCCTCGCGTTGAACTTATGCACGAGTCGAGAGCGTCGGTATTCGAAGCAGTAGCGTTTATCATGCTGAAAGTTCTCAAAACCTAAAGGGAAATCTAAGGGTGGAAAGAATAACAAAGCAGAAGGAAACAGGTCCATCTATCAAAACCAATCGCACGAAGGTCAAAGGCGCTTCGGCGCGATAGCGTCAACTAAAAGAAGGATCGCCAAACCGTATGGGTAGTATAGCAATGTTGGTGAGGCTTGTTTAGGTGGAGAATTACAATGATAAATGGATTCATTGATTCAGGAGCCACTTCAACTATGTTTGTTACTCTTTGCAAG
This sequence comes from Tetrastigma voinierianum, assembly GCA_016808115.1. Classification (NCBI taxonomy): domain Eukaryota; kingdom Viridiplantae; phylum Streptophyta; class Magnoliopsida; order Vitales; family Vitaceae; genus Tetrastigma; species Tetrastigma voinierianum. The sequence goes on from JAEQBH010001582.1 coordinate 697,162, forward strand.
GTTCAAATAAAGCAAATTTCTACCTGGAAGTATACAAAGAAGCTAGTTAGAAACGGGGGAATATGTCTCCGTAATGGCAGTAGGACTAGTGGAGTTATGTTTTAATAATAAGACTTTATGTTTATCAGACTGTTTATTTGTTCCGAATTTTAAGAGGAATTTGGTTTCGGTAGTTGTTTGCCGAATATGGTTTAATAAAGGCGCTTTAATTTCGTTTCAATAAAGAGTAATAACGCTTTTATTTTGTCTTGATTATTGATAAATGTGGTATATATTTTAACTCCTATGTTCTATAGTATTAATGCGGTTGAAAATAATGATGATGAGCAATTTTCTTTATCTAAGAAAAGGAAGGTTTCAAATGAAACCTATATGTGGCATTTCATTTATCAAGATATTAATTCTAGTAGAATTCATGGTTCGTTAAAAGTGGAATTTTAAATTCCTTGATCTTTGAACCTTACCAGTATGTGAATCATGTTTAGAAGGTAAAATGACAAAGAGGCCTTTCAAGGCTAAAGGAAATCGTGCCACTATACAGTTGGAATTGGTACACACTGATGTATGTGGACCAATGAGCGTTCAAGCCCAAGGCGGTATGAGTATTTACTTCAGACATCGATGACTACTCAAGATAAGTGGTTATGTTTACCACGCGCCATATAAGTCCTAAGCTTTTGATAAATTTCGAGAGAGCAAGGCTGAGGCAAGAAAAGCAATCGTGTCCATATCAAGCAGCTTTTGGCCCTGACCGAGGTGGTGAATACTGGCCCTGAGAGTTCAAGTCTGCCTCTGCCTAAGAGGGGATAATATCTCAATTATCATCTCCTGGAACGCCTCAACAAAATGGAGTCTCTGAAAGGAGAAATATAACCCTTTTAGATATGGTGAGGACGATGCTCAATTATTCATCATTACCTAAATCGTTCTGGGGATATGCCTTAGAAACAGCTGCATACATACTAAATTTAGTTCCATCTAACTGCTTCAAAGACAATCTACGTATTCATGGAAAGGGCACAAGCCCACTTTTGAACCATATATTAGAATCGGGTGCTCCAAAGATGACGTCTGGCATAAACAACAAAAGGAATCTAACACAAATGTATGTTTATTGGCTACCTAAGGGAATGAGGTGAGAGAATATTCTATAATCCAAAGGAAAAGAAGGTGATAGTGAGTACTCATGCCACTTCTTTAGAAGAGATTTATATGAACACCTAAACCTAAGAGTAAAGTGGTTCTCAAGAGCTTGGACTGCTCGAGATCCACCACAAACCCTATTTTTCCACCCTTTGCTTCTTGCTGATGTTCAAAGAGGGAAAATGTACAAATGTACTAAGGTGAACAAACACAGAAATGCCTTAGACCAAATCTGGCAGTTCCACAAGAACATAATGGGGTGAGACGGTAATCCACCTGGAACTGCAAAACTGATCCTTCTTATACATGTACAAATAAACCAATGCAGCAAACTCGTAGTGGAGACTGATACGAACCTCGTAAGGTGGCGCTCTCGTTAGAGAGACTTACTGTCAGTTGGATAACTTCAAGGACGCACTTACCACATAAGGAAGAAATACTTCCGAGATGCTGATGCAGAGGGATGTTGCAATGACCGTGAGATGGAATCTATGGGTTCTAACTCAGTTTGGTCTCTTTAGAAGCACCTAAAGGGGTAAAACCAATTGGGTGTAAGTGGATCTACAAGAGAAAGAGAGGACTGATGGGAAGTGCTGAAACCTTCAGCTAGATCGTGCAAAAGGTTACACCCAAAAAGAGGGCATAGATTATGATAAAACTTTTTCGCCAGTAGCCATGCTTAAATTTGTCTGGATTCTCTTGGCTGTAGCAGCAACTCTCGATTACGAGATTTGAAAAATGGATGTCAAAACAACTTTTCTAAATGGAGAGCTAGAAGAGGATATCTATATGCAGCAACCGAAAGGGTTCATAGCCTTAGGTCAAGAACATATGGTTTGCAAGTTGCATAGTCTATTTACGCTTACAACATCCAGATCAAGTGGAACATCATGTTTGATCAAGTTAATAAATTATATGGATTTGAGAAAAGTCCCGATGAACCATGTGTATAAGAAAAAATTCAAGGAATAAAGTGTAGTCTTTTGGTACTTTACGAGAGATGATATTATGTTGACTGGAAAGTCAGCAGAAAGTGTTGTCAAACGAAGGGTTACCTAAAGCAGTTTGATATATGACTCCGTGAAGCTAATGTTATATTCTAGGAATCAAACTTTTACGAAACCGGAAGAATAAGGTGTTAGCTTTATCCCAAGCCTCCTACATTGATAAAATAGTGACCAAAGCCTAGCATGGAAAATCTAAAAGGGGGGACTTCTACCCTTCGTGACATGGAATTTATCTTCTAATAGAAGCAATCAACAAAACTCTAGTGAAGAGAAAGAACTCATGAGTAAGAAACCTTATGCTCGCTGCTGCAGTCCCTATGGCGTTGCGCGCAATTCGTGCTGTAATTCGTTATGTTGGGATAGTAACCCGCACTAATCAGATCCCTGAGTAATACTCATGCTAGCAAAACATATAATCAAGTATTTAAAGAGAACGAGATTATATGTTGGTATATTCTAGTGGGAGTCTTAAACACTTGGTTATCACGGACTCGTATTTTCAAGGATATTGACTTCTATAAATCAATACTTAGATATGTGTTTACCTCAAATGTGGTTTCATTTGTCGAGTGTTAAAATGGTGATCGTTGTCGCATCTACGACTGAAGCTGAATATGTAGCTGCATCTGAAGCTGCAAAGGAAGCTATGTGGCTTAAGAAATTCCTTTTGGATCTTCATGTGATACCAAGTGATCGCCCATTACCCTTTATACTGTGATAACAAGTGGGGCCGAGTACGCCTAAAGAACTGTCCATAAAAAGCATAAACACATAGCTGTGGTGCATCACTCTGATCCGTGATTTCACTGATAGAGGAGATACAAAGAGTTACTTCAAAATAGCATCTCGAGGAGAAATCCTATGCACTTTTTACTAAGTCTCTTCCTCGAATGTGTGTTTGAGAAACATGTAAATTGTAAGGGTCTTGGTGGTCTCAGGCTTACTTTAGAGGAGGGAGTTGGTTACATTTGTGCCTGTGAGCAAGACAAGTTGTAATTTCATTTTCTGATATAATAATATGAATTTTTTTGCACATTATATTTTATGCATAAGGTCCAGATTAGTTATGTAGTATATGATCATATGGATACGTCCATAGAAGACATGATCACTGTGTCTCATAATTAATGAACTACACTTGCCAAAATAAAGTTGGGCACTTTATTTAGACTGCAATATTTTATGAAATGATCAGTCTTGGTTATTATAAAATATTGGAATGAATTATGGTCATTCTGAGAGGATCGGAAGAGATTTAATCAAAGATAAATTTGGTGGAATTAAATCTCAAAGTATATTAGATATGTTATTTTTCTTAATCCCGAAAAATATATTATAAATAGATAATTGTTATTATGGTTCTTTGAGTTACCAATATGAGGCCTATTTAAACTAATCAATATCTTGATAATTGTAGGATTATGGTATTTTGATTATCATATTTATGAAATATACAAAATGGAATTTGTATGAAATATCCTCTTGACATGTTTCGGTACTCAGATATTGAAAGTCACTGGCTAGTGCATGGGATCCGTTAGAGAAACTGATAAGTCAAGAGAATAAATAATTAGTTGATTACAGAAAAATTATCATTAATTATTGATATTTTACAAAGAGGAAAATGGATATAAAACATTATTAATTTTGAATTCACATCTAGTTTTTAAAGGAGTAAAGCCTTGGATAAGATTATTGTCCTGCATCTGTTTTGCCATGGGAGATTGTTGGATTTATGCTCCATAAGCAATCTAGACCGTTGATCACCAAGAGTTTCACTAATAATGGGTCATAGGATCCCCAAGCTAGCTCATTAGATGACAGAGCCTCCATTTAATCGATTATTAAGATATACGAGCCCATTTATCAGCTCAAGGTGTCATAAAACCCTAGGAGGACAGCGCCTATAAATACACGCTTACTAGCCTCCAGGTTTTAAGTTTTACGTATTATTTTAGAGATTGAGAATCTCGCAAAAATACCTTGAGAGAGAAACAAAATGTAAGGTTTTGTAGTGTTTTTCAGATAACCTTCTAGTTTTCTTTAGATCATGTGCTCTACACATAGATCCTGTCAATGGAGAATAGCTTGAAGGTCCTTGGATTCTAGAAGAGATTTTCTGCACTACTACAAGTTTGTAATGGTGAAGGAAAAGTATTCACTATACATTATTTAACTGTATAAACCTGGCTTCAATAGATGATTCTGCAATCTAGCGCAATGATCGGTCTCATTTAGACAAGTGAATATGACTTCCCCGAGCGAGGTGGTTTGGGTTCTATTGAAACCCATTACAACTCTACCCGCTTTAGTGTTGTCTCGCTTGATATCCTACCGGATTAGCGTTGAGGCAGTAATAAGTCGCTACTTTTAGTCAATCAGATCTCCATGTCGATGATCGTTTGACCTTCCCCAGGAAGAGACGGCATGTACCTTTTACAGTAGATTCGGGTTCAGTGGCCCGGTGAGAATGCCACGCTCCATTACGGCGACGTTAGTAAGGGTGATACTGTACTGACTCGCTGCCAAGCGCCTCATCAATGGCACCCCATGACCCCTTCATTCTAATGATTATCGTGAGGGATGTTCAACCTTGCGGCACTCCTGTGTAAGTGTGGGTGGTGTCACGAATCTAAGAAACTATATAAAACATAGTAACTTATATAATTTTAAACAATTATCTTAAAAATATAAACTTACAAAAATATTTCATATACATACACCGTAGTGGTATTTACAGTGTTATGTACTATATTCTGAGTTCCACTTACTTGTACTTTTAGGTTCATACTATCTTTGAAATATAATCTGTAGCAACGGATTACAAAATATATTCAAACTTCATAAATGTAAGTGTTCAATATATATAAACTTTACATTGTTTACAAAAAAAAAAAAAATCAAATACATATAGAAAATAAAGCATAGAGGTCTTCAAAGTGGTAAATTAGCATTGTGCAGGACTTTGATTGTCGATACATTTTTTTTGGTCTCTGCTTCTAGTTCCTTCTTCTATACCTACAAGGATAAACACTCGTGCTAAACTTTATAACTTAGTGGGAATTCATAAATATGGACGACCTCTATAACGATCATCACAATACTTTATAACATTTTATTCATAATACATGTTACTTCTCATATCATTATAATTAAATTACATATTGCCTTTCACATCATTTTCATGTTTCACGCCTTTATAATATTCCGTAATTTCACAAGATTCATCTGGTGTCATGTCTGCATATTCCAAAGAAGTGGATATGGAAATAATCAGATGTACTGAAGGTACTATCAACAGATAAGATGCGATTGGCAACCGAGAGCCAGCTGGTATGACCGTCAAGGCCACTATAATGATCCAAATGGAATCCACGTAAAGACCCGGGAAACACTACTCATCTTGAACTCAGAAGTGATACGCATTGTTATCCTATAGGCATGCCCATTAACTACTGGCCATAAGTAGATAATCAGTTTTATTATGTTTCCTAATAATCTTTTAGGTATCAGAAGAAGATATGTCATATATATAAAGCCAACTACCGAGTATCATGTATACTTTAAGTGAGATATTCATTATCAAATAATTTCTTATAAACATTTAACTGTATTTTTGTAATTTTTTTATATAACAAAATTATACGTGTATTCTCTTTAGCTTTCATAACACATGCTATCATGATCAACTTAATTATTTTGCATTATTTTATATAATAATACATTTATATAACCTTTTATACTTTCAATTTCCATTACCAATTTCTACTTGAGCAATTGAAAGCCCCTAGTTCATTTTCAACTACAATTTTGACCCTATAAACGGGATTGTTAGAGGAAAGTGATTCTAACTCAATATACCCCTATGTCTTAAGCTCTTATGGTTCAAAAAATCATGTCATTTGACTTTTTATTTGGGAGATATGGTCTAACATTCTGAACTGCTTATTGGACAATTTCCGTGAAGGGAATATGAACAGTCCTATATATTTGAAATTTTTTGGGAAATGAATGGTATAATTTGACCATGTTCTTCATAAGTTGTTCACCAATGTCTAGTTTGTACAGAAATTTGAATCACTCTATTTGGACTAGTATAACTCCAAGTTATGATCTAAACAACCGGAATTACTCCAGTTTAGAGGACTGTTCTGAGACAAATTTCAGGGACATAATTGTTTCCTTACTTTGACGAATTTTTTGGGTCCAACGGGGTCCAAATTTGGATACACTTATTTCAAGGATATTTGTTCTTCTAGAAGTTTAGTTTACCTTAAAATTTGATTCACTCAATTTGGATGAGCAAAAATCAACCTATGGCCTAAATACCAAAACTATTCCGAAACCCAAAACTGTATCAAAATTGAACCAGAATTGTCCCGAAAACAGAGCCTCAATTTGACAAATTTTTTGGGTTTAATTGGGTCCAAATTTGGATATACTTATTTCAGGGAGATTTGTTTTCTAGAAGTTTAGTTTATCTGCTAAATTTAAATAATCAATTTGATGAATGATATTGGTTATGGTCAAAACAAAAACATGGGTTTAAAAAACTGATATCATCTTCCCATAAACCAACATTTGAGCACCTTTCCTCCATTGAAGACCACAACTAAACTAAACAACTTCATTGTTAGCGTAGGAGAATTTCAACCAACAAATAGGAAACCCCAACCTAAACACACCTTTACACATTTAAAATTAAGAGTTTTATAAGATATTGCCATATTACATATTCCATACCTTAAATTCTGAACTTCTCTTCTTCCTTCTTCCTTCCTTCTTCCCTCTTCTTCTTCTTCTTCCTCTTCTTCTCTTCTTCTTCTTCCACCATAAATGCTCATCTTTTCTAAGCCAAATGGGACCCTAAAGAATTACGTTTGGTCTTATCCTGCATTTTTGGCTTGTTTTTTGCTTTTGTAACTTGTCCTTCATTTTCCTTTATTCTCAAATCAACTTATCTAATTTCAATCTTGAAGATATAGTCTTTTCATCTATGACCTTTTAAGTCCTGGATTGCAATTAATTTACTCCTTTGACCATTAGATTAATTCCGGTGTTTTTCTTATTTTATTTTTAACATTGTTTTTATTCAAAAATACAGTTGATTTATTTTTATTATACCCTAAACATGTTATAAAACTGTTAGGGTATACTTAAGGTGGCATAACTCTCCCCTTAAAGGAATTTGGCCCCGAAAAATTATTACCCTGAATGAATAGTGCTGAGAGTATTGTGCCTCACCGCTGACTTTGGTTCCCAAGTTGCTTCCTCCATACCGTGATGTTGCCAAAGCACCTTTACCAGAGGGACTTGCTTGTTCCGCAATTGCTTTACTTCATGATCAAGAATAGCTTTTGGCTCTTCATCAAAAGTGAAGTCTTGTTGCACTTGTATATCTTGTACTGGTAATATGTGCGATTCATCATAATGGTATTTCCGAAGCATAGACACATGGAACACATCATGCAACTTAGCTA